>CM002530.2:2348230-2948230 GCA_000338895.3 Oryza meridionalis | reverse complement strand
GACTTATAAGCTATAGGGGCAAAAGATGGGAGGCATTCTCTCTCACACACACAAATCACAAAACAGTATAATCTACTTAAGCTCTTGTCGTTTGTCCTACAACTTACAAGCCATTTACCATAATTAAAAATTTATGTTTTTTATTGAAGTTTATCTTTCAACATTGGACCAACCGATTGTAGCCTATTTACCGTATGTAAAACTTTTACTCATAAAGATTTGTTAGCTAATAAACTGCACTCCCTTCGTCCCTGAAAGAACCAATCTAGGAGTAGATGAGACACTACTTGTCTAAATTCGTTATACTAGATAGTACCTCATTCATTCTTAGGTCGATTATTTTTGGGACGAAGGGAGTAGCTAATACTATCTCCGTCCCATAATATAACAACTTTTGGCTATGAATCTAGACACATAGTTATCCAGATTCATAACTAAAAATGCTTATATTTTAAGACAGAGGTAGCAACTCATAACAATAAAAGTTTTACTCACAAAATGATATTAACTTATAATTATTTTGAAAATAATTTGAATTTTAAAACTAAAATTTATGTCTTTTAATTGCAGTTTATTTTGGTAATATATATGTATATAAAAGTTTTACACATAAATTATTACCATTATTATTTGCTAATAAATTACTCCCTCCGTATTTTAATGTATGACGCCATTAACTTTTTAACAAACGTTTGACCTTTCGTCTTATTCAAAAAATTTATGTAATTATCATTTATTTTATTGTGTTTTGATTTATCATCAAATGTTTTTTAAGCATGACATAAGCATTTTTGTATTTGCATAAAAAATTTAAATAAGACGAATGGTCAAACGTTGGTTACAAAGTCAACGGTATCATACATTAAAATACGGAGGGAGTATATTGTTTATAATTAGTATTAGACCAACTGATGGCAGCGTATTTTCCGCGTTCTTCCTATGAGCTATCCAAACATCTAGTTTTTTTTAGCAATTCTTATGGTTTTGTTTTCTAGACTACATTTATCATGTTCCCGCGTTTTCAGAATCTTAGCATTTCAAAACGATTCTTTAAGGTAGGAGTTATGTTTTAAAGTTAAATCTGACTGATGAAAGACCTTGTAAAATTTAAAATTAACCATGGTCTACAAGATACTCCCGCTAGGCCGCAATAGTTCAAATTGGCAGTCCCATTTGGTTTGCCGTAGTCATGTGAACGCGGATAAAATTGGAATAAGCAGGCTGTTCCTCATGGGTGATCGATGGTGCATGTTATGGATGCATGGACTGACAGACAAGGGCTCATGTTGATGAATTAAAACACTATATGTCGCTTAAAATGTTATTCTCTCCGTTTCTAAATATTTGACGTTATTATTTTTTAAACACGTTTGACCATCCATCTTATTAAAAAAATTAAGTAATTATTAATTCTTTTTCTATCATTTAATTCATCGTTAAATATACTTTCATGTATACATATAGTTTTACATATTTCACAAATTTTTTAATAAGACGAACGATCAAACATTTTGTCGGAGAATGAACTTCTCCACCAGGGAACCGTGAGGCCCCCTTTTGTGAGTTCGGCCGTGGGCAGCAGGTGAGATTCGAGGGCTTGGTGAGCGGAGCTGTGTGATCTTGAGGGGGTTAGGCCCCTCCAAGACGATAAGACAAAAGAGGTTTATACAGGTTCGGGCCGCTATGAAGCGTAATACCCTACTCCTGTGCATGGCTGATTGAATGTAGAACCCAAGCGCTAGTTCGCTCGGAAGTCCCCCCCCTCCACCACTAGGCCTGGACCTCCTTTTATACCTTAAGAGGTTACCACATGGGCCCAACAACCAAACCTAGCTCCGGTGGAGAAGTATTATAATACTTACATTAAATGCATGTCTTTTCTCTTAACTTGGGAAGCCAAGCACACGTCGTCTTGATGATGGGGTGTAACGTCCCGCCTTCCCCCATCCCAAATTGCTCCAGGCCAAGCACGCTTAACCCTGGAATTTTTTGGAGATTGGCTTCCGGAAAAGAAGTTGCAACTTGTTGATATGAGTATTCTATTAATCCTATTAAGTCCTAGGCCAGGATGTTACATGGGGCCTGTCAAATCTTGCCGCCTGACACGGGGGGTGCCCCTGTTAGTCACCATTTAATGGGTGAAGACTTCTGAGCTCCCATTACACCGGGAAACGGGAGCCTTGCTTTGACCAGAGCGGGAGGATCGACTCCGGCTGGGATAAGAGAATGAGAACCTCTCGCCATCATTATTTGATGGGATATGTCGGGCTGCACGTCGCCTGACACACGCGATGGTGCGCCTGACATCTTGGGTCCCATCAGTCATTCAACCGGTCACAGACCGGTTGAGTGCACTGCACACCGCATTAAATGCGGCGTGGCGCGACCGCTCGGGACGCCATAAATGCGGGTAGGTGGGCACCTGGAGGCGGACACCTAACCCACCGTACGTGGTGACCTAGAGAGGGGTCGGGCTCCCCCGACCCCTAGTCACGGGAGGGGGCGGCCGCTGCTCGACCTCGGGCCCGATCCCCCCTCGGGGGGAGCGACGTGGCATTGGAGGGCAGCCTCCTCCATCCAGTCTCTGGGAAGGAGTGGCCGCCGCCCCACCTCGGGCCTGACTCCCCTCGGGGGAGGGCCACGTGGCATCGGGGGCAGCCTCCTCCCTCTAAACCTGATACCCCTGGGCCCATATCACCAACACATTTGCTAAAAAGTTAACGGTGTCAAACATTTAGAAACGGAGGAAGTATATAATTGAGGAGAGCGATGCTGATATTGAAGTTTGTTGTTCAAAATAAAGTATATTAAAAGCATGGCACAAATAATGTATATAATGTGGTATCAATCTATATATGTAATCTCTAAAGTACAATCTATATATCTAAAAGGAAAAAAACATTAAGTATAATCCGTAAATTCAAGATTAATCTACTCAAAGTACAAACAATAGTGCGTACAATATTAAGATTGTTGTACAATATAAAGATATATACTATTTCCAAGGGGAGGGAGAGATCGAGAGCTAGCGTGAGCGGGCAGTAGAGGGCAGCAATAGCATAGCAAAGCCTAGTCGGTGGAAGCATATCAGTCGATGTGGGAGTCCCAGTCTCTTTTAATTAAGAGATGACACGTACGTCTAACAATAATACTCCTACTTGTATCGATCGATGTGTAGACGAGCGAATCTGCGTTGCGTTGCAGGGGAACCTGCAGCTTTTCTGTAGCTGGGCTGGTATCGACCACTGCACACGTTACCGCGCGCTACAGGGACACATGTGAACCAACTCCAAATACATCGATCTAGGACTAGTAGTTATTACCACCATTACTAACTAATACTACCTCCATCCCAAAATGTTTGACGCCGTTGACTTTTTTAAAAATGTTTGACTGTTCCTCTTATTCAAAAAATTTAAGTAATTATTAATTCTTTTCCTATCATTTGATTTATTGTTAAATATACTTTTATGTATACATATAGTTTTACACATATCACAAAAGTTTTTAATAAAACGAACGGTCAAATATATTTAAAAAAGTCAACGGTGTCAAACATTTAGTGAATGAGGGAGTAGTAATAATACTAATAACTACTCCCTCCATACTCATAAAGGAAGTTGTTTAGGACAACGACACGGTCTTCAAAACACAACTTTGACTTGTTGTTTCTATAAAAATATTTATTGAAAAGTGATATATGTATACTTTTATGAAAATATTTTTCAAGACAAATCTATACATATATTTTTTATATTTTCAAACTCAACAACTTGAGAATTATTCATGATTTATATTTCATTTCTAAGATTTGACTTAAACATTGTTGTAAACGATTTTCTTTATGAGTATGGAGCGAGTACGTTTATAGCAGTAAGTATATATAATCTCCTCCCGCTTAATTAAGTTAGGACTGGAGTACGAAGGAAACGAAACCCTAGCCATTATTATGTTTTGAGAAAAAAAAACACTAATCAATCAATGTCTTTTCCCGACAAGTACTGTAGTAAGAAACGAAACTAGTGGTCCAAAGAGGAGAGACGAGCTAGCTAGCCTCCAAAGGGGAGGAGAGGAGAGGAGAGAAGAACCCTAGCCGCCGGCCGCCGATCGACCACCACTCCTCTGCGCCGCCGCCGACGCATCACACCTGCGCCGGCGCGATGCTCGCTGGGGGGAGGAGGTCGGCTTCCCTGGTCCTCGCCGGCGCGCGGCGCTGGCGCAGCGCCGAAATGCTGGTGCACCCGAGGGCGCCGGCGGCGAGGATGGCGCCGCACTCGAGCCTCCTCCCACTCCCAGCGAATCAACCTGCACCGCGTCGCGTCGTCGGCAGCCAGTTCTCCTGGCCCTCTCCTCAAGCGGCAGCGGCGGCTCACGGCCAGGGGGCGGCAAGCAGCAGCAGGAGTTGATGAAGACCATCGAGTCCTACCTCGCCGACATCCTTTCGCAGGGGCAACGGATTGAAATAAATTGCATCGCTCAGCTGTCCGCCGTCAAGTGGATCTCGAGCTCCCTCGCCAATTTGGAGATGTAAATTGCTAACCTTTCGTCTCGTCCCCTAAATTAATGTCATTATTATTCTTTGCTGCTCCTCTCTTTTGTTGCTCATGTTACTCTTTTGATGTTTTTTAATTTTAGGATGATGCAAAAAAGGACCAGCACACTAGCAGCCAGCATAAGCGTCTTGGCTTCTGTTAGTGTGGTGGCCTCTGCTCTCTACCTTCTTGGGATCATGACGGGCCACGTTGATGCTACTCAATCTGCTAAGGGGTTGGTCAGCAACCTTCTTGATGACAAGGAGATCGCTCACAAGCTTGACCTTATGGTTGAGCGGATGACAGGGAAGGCGATTAGCTCTGCTAATCCGTTTCGCAAGTTTCTCAACTGGCTACTTGCGAGAGAAGAACAAGACCCTGCTGCGCTGCTTGAAGAGAAGTTGAGAGAAGACGCTCTGGACTGCTGGGCATCTTGGGCATCCACATTCGCCTTCCTTGTGATGTCGGTGCTGCGACCATATGGAGGCTACACCGTTTCTGAGGGTAAGCAATCTTGATTCCTTTAGGCATCTTCTACTCTCTAATGTAGAAACATTTACTGCAAAAAAATATTGGATCTTAGATAAAGCAAATCATTCACCGTTGGATATTTAGGATCCATTATCAGCTTCTGCATGTGGGATGATACGGAAGCATTGTTTCAGTTACCATGCATTGAATACTCCATATATGCATATGTTTGTGGATTCACCGGACCATGCATGACATACAACCACTTCAAGTTTTAGAGTAACATGACATTATGATGATTATTTCAGTTATGTGCTAGTAGGAATCAGCAAATTAAAGCAACTCTGTGCAATTAATTAAGCCTATGAGACTTGTTGAAGTGAAAGATGGTCCTTTTTTTTCGATAGATTTGTTGTAGAAAATTTCACTGTCATCATTGGCTTGAACGCAGCCATACCAAGTTTTCAAATTGTTGGTTTTCTATGTAATGTGGTGAGAGGGGTATAAATATCCAACTTACAGTTTTACATGTGTGAGTTATTAACTTGATCATTTTCAGGGGTTAAGGCACTGTCATTTATAGGTGAATGTACAGTATCGATGGTTTATATTTAGAGGTTATTTTTCTAAAGTAGTGATTGCTACGACATTAAGAATTAGATGGGTTTATTCCCAAAAAAAATGAATTAGATGGTTTCGAGATATTGTGCACATGTGGCCTCCTAATTAACAATATTATAGCTATTTTTATAGTTTCCCTTTTCATGGACCTTTAAGTCTATATATGTATATATCATTCTATACTTATTGTCACAACATATATCGTTTCTTAATATGTTGTTTGATTTGAACTATCAAATTCTATCATAGTGTTAACACGGGCATGCTACTAGTTGTAGTGGTTCTTGTGTAGTTTTCTGTTCGCTCTAGCTCTAATTTAGCTCAAGTTACTGCAATATATGACAAATGTTACACTTACTGATTCAGCATTGTGTTACAGCTCTAGTTTCAATTTTCAAGTTACTAATTAATCTATCTCCACATACACACATACAAAAAGTCTAAATAAACATATTAATTTTTTACATGGTGTGTTGACGACGTGCCAAATTTTTTTAATTCTTTAAACTTTTTTCTTTTTTCACAGAGATGTTATGGTTGTGCTTAGGTCTAATAGGAGTAAAGCACGAAAGGGAAAATGTGAAACTTTTAGATATCCTGGTGAGAGAGGGGTTCGTCATGAGAGACGATAGCGGCTGTGCATCACTCGACACCGTCGTCTACTTCTTTGTGGAAAAGTGATTCGAAGAATGTGTAAGTGGTAAGTTGAGGAAGAAGATCAAACCTATCTTACAGAAGGTATGTTTTTCTTATTTTTTTCGGATTTACAATTTTGTTATGCGTGACACAATTAAAATTTATGTGATTAATTTCAGGAGTATGCGACGATGTTGCGGATCCCTGCACCAACATCTGTCATTGGCTGAAAAGCCATAATAATTTCTTATTAGTTTAGGTTGGTAGGATTTGTACTCTCTCCAAGTGTTAATCTGATTCTTATCTTCTTTTGAAATTGTTAGTTATATAGATCTGATCACTTGTCTTAACTTGAAATTTAATAATAATGCAGGCAACTCTACATGCATGGGAGTAACACACTTTTTTGGGATGCTAAAGTTTTTGAGTGCAACTGCAAACTAGCTCCAGTCCATATATTTATTTCCAACCTATCTAGTACTGCTAGTTGTAACTAGCTAGTATCTATCTTCACGATAAATTGTCTCTTAATTTTACCATCTCCATAGAATTCATCTTTATAGTTGCTTGGCTATCTTGCCTGGTGATTTTTGTATAAATTTGGTTAAATATTTTCTCAGGCACCAAAGTTGCTTATTAATGTTAGTACTGAGTACTCTTGTGAAGATGAAATGAGTTTGAGATTGCACTATTATTCATCAAGTTCGATCTAGTATTTCGTTGAATCTATAAGGGTCATATGACTTGGTCAGTATTGTTTTGCCATGTACTCCATAATAAATCTATAATTCATCAGCACTTGAATCTATAAGGGCCATATGACTTGCTCAGTATTGTTTTGCCATGTATTCTATAATAAATCTGTAGTTCATCAGCACTTGTGTTTCTGTAGCTGTGGCTATGACGCATGGCTTCCAAACATGCCCCCTTGTTTTGCCATTTACTCTCAAATTTGCAAATTTCTTGGTACAAGAGTTGCTTGCTTAGTATTTTGTTTTGCCAATGCAAAACTTTAGTAACCTGAGCTACGTAAGATACGTTACATTCTGTTGTTATATATGCCATAAATCTGCTTGGTTCCGATCAAATCAAAATGCAAAAGAATGGTGGCTCGTTGCTTTCATATTGCCCGACTAGAAATCAAAATGCAAAAGATTGGCGTTCGATTGCATTTAAAGAAGGGGAAATGATATGGAACAAGCTAGATACATGCATAGATTCGTAATCTTCCAGCAGAAAGATAACATACTAGTACATTACTTCTAGATCAGCATATATAGCAATAGATAATACTACGACCGTAACAGGCGTTAATTAATGGATACTTCGACCGGTCTCGCATAACACAACACATCGCATAACACGAATAAGAGTTACTTGGTATAACACAACACACACCACATACATACACGAGTGCTAGCTTAGCTCTTACATGCATTGCCACATCTTCTTGATCTTGCATAACACATCACATACATCAGAGTCATTACCATTGCAACAAAACGAGAACTGAACTAGACGCCAGGCTAGTTACGTGTAGGCGGTGTATACTTCTTTTGGATCTCCAAGCCAGCAATATACTCCCTGAGGACCTTCCTGTAATTATGAGTATACCAGGCACAGAAACAGCCTCCAAGGGCGAGCCCAAGGACAGCAGATGCAATTAGACACCTTCTGTGGAACCTGCTGTTCCTTACTGTCTCCTCCATTCTCCGGCTATCAAAACAACAAATAGTACAGAGAAACCATATGTGTTACTATTATGTGTTTAGACCTTTTGAGTTGGTTTAAATAAGAACAAAGTTAGTTCCTTTACCTTGCAACTTCAAGTTTGGCTACTTCTACAAGTAGAAGCCGTATTTCCTCATCCGCATTCTTCCCAGCCTTCATGGAGGATGCGATCCCTGTAGTTCCAGTCCTGCCACCTCCCTAGATTTTAAAGAAAGCAAGCTGAGATGGCAATATAGGTCCAAATAAACTATTCAGAGTACTGAGTAATTAGTAAATGCCTACAACTGCACCCCTAATTTCTTCACAGGAAATCAAGCAGGACAAACAGGTGGACAGGAAGAATTACTCCCTGCCACACGATTATTTTGTGAACGCCCAAAATGCATCTACCCTTTTAATTACTCACTGAATGGAAATTAATTTGAATCTATTCCGTTAATGCATGCAATTTTGAAGCATCCAATCTAATTTTGTTCTTAGAACATTGACAGTAAGTTTCGAAAACATAGGAACATCTAATCCTTGTAACAGAACCAGTTTGCGCTTCAAAATATTCATCTGGTTCACCAGGAATTTCCATGCATGTGCCAACCATGTAAGCTAGACGTCCTAGCTAAAGCTCTCAGTATACTACTCCTAGGTACTATATTTATATTTTGACCGGTGTTTTAAATAGCAGGTTAGTCTTCTCAAATAGCTATAGCGGCTAAATTTTACATGAGAGCAAACAACTATAGCCGGAAATAGCGGCATCTATTGCGTGAGATTTAAAACCCTGATTTTGAGGCTTGTGTTCCAGGTGCAACAAATAAGTGATGCATATGTAACAATACCACACACGCATATTTGCATTTTAAGCAACCAAAATTAAATTGCAACTCAAGTTCAGTGATTCTTTTTCAGTACACCGTGGAATAGTTCAGGCATGCATACCAGTGGCAATATGCTGCGTGTGATAAACCTAGCTACTATCCTTTCATCCGCGTAGAAGATTAAAAACTTCTTGATCGCCCATGTCGATAAGCAAACAGATTGCCCTAATTTTCACAGGAAATGCATAAAAGCTAGATTCTGTGCATGAAAAGATTGTTCCGTCATCATCAGAACCAACAGGTGGACACTAACAGTTAATCCCTGTTTTGTAGTACACAGTTTAAAACATGCAATTTTTTTCGTGGGTAAATCACTCTACCATGGGAGCATGTTTTGGACATGAGCTTAAAGTAGTATGTGGTTTTCAAGGATCCGATCTGAACTTTTATTTTCGGTAGAAATCGAAATGTTTTGGAAGTTTCGATCTCTATCTCTATCTCTTCTCTACTATTATAAAAATTAAAAATGTTTTTGTCGATCCGTTTGGTACGTCGCAATTATGTCCGATTCTGCCGTCCACCGATATATCTTGCGTCCGATTTTACTGCTCACAGATCAATTGCATTTGATTCTGCTTCGGCTCATCGGCTGGACGGCACCGATTCCGATTCGCGAATGACTGACATACGAAGACCGTGGCTTTGGGCCCAATCGGTACGAACCAGCCTTCGCTCATTCGTGTTAGAGTTTTGATCACGTCGCATCCATCGCTCGCGCACCAGCCATGCAGTCACGTCCGCGTGCGTCCGCCATTTTTTGTGTCGCTCATTTCCCTGTTTAGTTTCTAAACAAAAGTTTTTCACCCTCCCTACTAGAAAAAAAAGGTTTTTTCAGGCGGCCCAAAACAGTTTTCGTAGGCGGGTAGGAGGACCGCCGCTCCCCTGTCACCTGCGAAAATATACCATTTTCGTAGGCGGGCCCGTGGCCCGCCTGTAAAAATCATCTCAGAAAAATAAAAAAAAAAAGAAGAAAAAACCACCCACGGGTGCCGCAGCCGGCCTCACCCTCCAGCCATGGCTCTCCTCCGTCCGCGCACTACCCCCACATAGGAGAGGGAGGAGCCAAGCCGCCGCGTCTCCTTCGTCCGCCGGCCTTCACAGGCGGCGTCGTCATCATCGTCGCGTCGGCGCCATCGTCGTCGTCGTCGCGTCGATGAGGGGAGCCAGCGGCGGAGGAGCAGAGCTGTCGTCGTCGCCCGTCGTGGCCGGTGGCGGAGGCGGCGAGGAGGGAAGCCGGCAGCAGAGGAGGCGAACTGTCGTCGTCGCTCGTCGTGGCCGGCGGCAGAGGGGCGAGGAGGGGAAGCGGCCGGTGGAGGTGGAGAGGAGGGAAGCCAGCGGCGGAGGAGGCGAGCCGTCGTCGTCGCTCGTCGTGGCCGGCGGCGGAGGGGGCAAGGAGGGGAGCCGGCGGCGGAGGAGGAGAGCCGTCATCGTCGCTCGTCGTGGCCGGTGGTGGAGGGGGCGAGGAGGGGAGCCGGCGGCAGCGAAGGAGAGCCATTGTCGTCGCTCGTCATGGCCGGCGGCAGAGGGAGCGAGGAGGGGAAGCGGCCGGCGGAGGCAGCAAGGAGAGAAGCCGGTGGCGGAGGAGGAGAGCCGTCGTTGTTGCTCGTCGTGGCTAGCGGCGGAGGGGGCGAGGAGGGGAAGCGGCCGGCGGAGGCGGCTAGGAGGCGAGCCGACACCGCCGCTCGTCGCGCCCACACCGCTCTTCCTCGGAGCCGCCGCCGCTCATCGGAGTCGACGCTGATGCCACCGCCGACGGCCCTGCCGCGCCCGAGCCGCTGCCTTGCTGAGTTGAGTTGAAGATAAGATGAGTGGTGGGGAGAGGAGATAAGAGTTGAGTTGAGTTGAAGATAAGAGGAGAGGGTGAGTGGTTGGGAGGGGTTGAGTTGAAGATAAGGTTGAGTAGGAGTCCATGACTTAGATATTTTTCAGTGGAGGTATGATTTTCCCAGGTGGACCATGTAAGGTTCCGCCTGTGAAAATCGATTTTTCCAGACGGACAACTTAAGCGGTTCGCCTATAAAAATAAAGGTGAAAATTGATTTTTCCAGGCGGACGACTTAAGCGATCCACCAGTAAAAATACCTTTATTTTTACAGGCGGACCGCTTAAGTTGTCTGCCTGGAAAAATCGATTTTCGCAGACCGATGACGAAAATTCACCTTAGTTTATATTTTTCTAGGTGGACATTTGGGTCTGATGGTCATACCCGCCTGAAAAAATAAAAGGCCAACGTTGCTAAAAATCGTTTTTCTAGTAGTGCCAATTACATCCAATGTTTAACACATGCATAAAGTAATAAATATAGAAAAAAAACTAATTCCACATATTGCGAGACAAATTTTTTAAGCCTAATTGCGCCATGATTTGACAATATGGTACTACAGTAAATATTTGCTAATGACGGATTAATTACTTAATAAATTCGTCTCGCAGTTTACAGGCGGAATCTATAATTTGTTTTGTTATTAGACTACGTTTAATACTTTAAATATATGTCCGTATATCCGATGTGACACGACAAAACTTTTCACCCCTAAAACTAAACGGGGCATTGATTCTGCTTCTGATTCCGGTTCGGGATTGAGCCCTTTCCCCTTCCTTTATAATGCAGCACCGGTCGAGGGGAGGCCAAACCCGTCGCATATCGCACTGATTTTCCTTCATCAACAACAATACTCAAGGCCGGGAGGAAAAAAAAAAAGAAAAAAACCCTAATCTTTCGATCGGATCGGATTACCTCTAGCTAGCTGAGATGGCCGCCGCGCGTGTCCTGTCCAAGAGATCGACGCCCCTGTTCCTTGCCGGCGCTGCTGTATGTCCACACTAAACTCTTATCTCTCTTCCACCATCCTGAGGTTGAGCAGCAATTAATTTTTTTTTAACGACTCGCACGAAATGGTGCGAAATTCTATCGATAGAGTTGGAAAAAATTACAAGATTACAACCCTAGAGGATCGTAACCAGGAAAAAGAAAAAAAACCACCACCCACACACCGACATCGCCAACACACAAGCCCAGGAGAAGGCTAGCACCGGAACGGCCGCCGCTGAGCGTGGCCGACCGCCACTAGACCAACAAAAGGACACAGACGAGATCGCCCCCTAGAGGATGGCAAAACGACGTCTTCAAGAAGAAAAGCGACAGAAAAACCGCCGTCGCCGTCCGTCGGAGCTCAAAGGAGTCAAAACTAGGCTTTCGCCCGGCAACCACCCTTGAGGGGTGAGACAGTACGACAACGCCCTCAGGAGGGCATCGTTGTTGGTCCGGCCAAGGCCAGACTAGGTTTTTACCCGCCGCTCACCACCTGCGAATCCACGGCTAACACACCGATGCTCCACCACCACACAAGCTCTGTCGACATGTCGCCTCCTCCACCGCCGGCCGCGCCACTCGCGCCAAACCGGCCTCCTCCACCGGACGCACTTCTCGCGCCATTCCGGCCTCCCTCCATCGGCCGCGCCTCTCGCGCCAAGCTGGCTTCCATCTCCGCTGCCCGCGCCTCTCGCGCCGAGCTGGCCTCCGCTGCCATCGGCTGCGCCTCTCTACGCCAAGCCGGTCTCCGACCCCTCCACCAAACGATGCCGCGCTGGACAAAAGCAGCCGTCTGCCATGCCCTTGGCTAGCCATCCGAGTCCGCCATGCCTCTGGTGACCGCAGACACGGTCACCGCCACCGCAGCCGCTGTTGCCGAACGCCCAGCCACCTCGCTAGCAACCCGCATCCGCCGACGTCGCCACCGTGCACAACCACAGCCGCCGTCGCCGCTTCCACCGACGCCAGCCTCCGCCTCCGCAAATCGTTGCGCCGTCGTCCTCCGCCACCAAGCAGCCAGCCCGACGCCGCCGCCATGTCCTCCGCCGCCGTTGCCAGCCGACACCGCCGCCAACTGCCAAGAGCACCACGGCGGGCACGATCGCCGCCGCCGTCGCCAACGGCCGTCTGGCCGGTCAGCCTCCGCTGCGTGCCGGCCGGGAAGCATCTATATATATATCAATGGCGACGCGATTTCTCGCCGGGAAGCATCTCGGCGCTCTCCGCCGGAGGACGGCGGTCTCCAAATCCGCCGCCGCCCCTCCTCCTCAGGTATGTAGACAAACAGATCAATTGCACAACCAAACTAATTACGAGATTTAATCTTCATCGATGATGTCCGTAATCTAGCTGTTGTTAGTTAAGTTAATTTCCTGCTTGAGCTCGGATGCTACAATTACGTTAATTGTCTACTTTGCATACCTGCTTACGTGATCATAAAATTAAGGACCTCAAGGAGTATAAGTATCACGTACAACATTATTTAACAATCCCATGTGTACAGTGTACTTGCTTGCATATGTATCGATCTCAGCTTGTTTTTTTTCCCTCTATATAACTGCTCCTACAAATTTTAGGGAGGAGGATGCACGTTCAGCAATGGAAGAACTAAAGAGGCTGCATCTTCCATGAATGTGGACGAGGGAATACGAGTGCTACATGAAGAATTATCTAAAATTGAAGCTACAAGGTGAAGGAACTAACATTGTTCTTATTCTTGTAAATCGTACTTAAACCACCTCAAAAGGTCCCACTCAATGCATGATTAGTAACATACATACAAATGTTCTCTCTGTTGTTTTGACAGCAAGGAAATAGCCGAGACAATAAGGTACAACAGGTTCCACAGAAGGTGTATAATGGGATCAGTTGTTCTTGGGATGGGCCTTGCAGGTGTCTCTTGTGTCTGGTATACCCATAATCACAGGAAGGCCGTCAGGGAGGTGTTTAGGGAGCTGGAGCCGGAGCTGAAGCACGAGATCTTGAGAAAGTATTCATCACCAAGTAACTAGCCATGTGTCCAGTTCAGTTCTCCTTCCCTTGCAATGTGCTACTTACTAATCAATTGCAATGACTCTAGTGTATGCAATGTTACCTCGTGTTTGATGAAAGATTACATATCTGTGACTGTTTAGCTTATTGATAAGTATCCAGATCTCAAGGTAATTTGCGATATCCAACAAGAGTGCAACATAGTACTCAAAATTGGCTTCCTCACATCAGGTCATGAGACCTGAACGGCAACATTTCAAGTATGATGATGATATATAATAACGCTTAAGTTATAGAATATTTGTAGCAGATACATAGTTAGGGACGCCAGTTTTTGTATGGCCTAAATTAAATAGCTAGTTGAGAGGTCCACCATCTCCTCTCCTATACAGCCCTTTAAACAAAATAATCCTCTACTAGTTTTTGCATGTTAGTAGAAGTCTCATCATGCCCATGCAAGAAGATATATAGCTTCTTTCGCCTGGTTAGTCTTGCCAATACACTGACTTAGACAAATCTACCAGCCAGATATATCTGTCAAATAAGTAGGCTAACGGTTATTATTCTATATAACTCATATAAATGTTAAGCTGCCAATTGTTGCAGATACTAGTAGAAGAGAGTCCAAGGACTAAATAATACCTCTTGCTCATCATATCCACTTCAATCTACTTCTGCAGCGGTGCTTGTGCTCACAACCTAATTCAGGAGAAAAAGGAAGGGTTTAAAACAGATCAAAATCAGTTATCTACAATTTACTTCCCATGAATTCAACTTGGTCTGACTTCAATCTAACTGGAGTACTTTTGTACCAGAGCTGCTGCTACAGTTTTTCTAACATGTCAAACCAATCCTCTGCCATTACTTCCCCATGAACTCAGCATTGTCTGCTTCTACCATGTGACAATTAATGGTTCAGGAGGGTTATTTACAAGAAACAGCTTGTCATAATGTTCTCAAGATTTCGATATCAGTTGTACTATCCTCTTGAAAAAACAGAACAGAAAATAAATGCTAATTACTATTAACAGCAACAAGGAACTCTAATGTCATACGGTACAAGTGGTTCAGTCAGGTTAATGAAAACAACAATCAAGGATGTTTGGAGGACATGGCAAGAGGGAAGTGGAACTTTTACATGATGATCACAATCACCAGGCATCAAACTGATGTAAATCCAGAGTTAGTTGAGAAAAGAACACAAGGTAGACATGCTCTCCAGAGCAAGGAGCTGAGTGGAATTTCTAACGTAGCCACTTGTGATGCTGTTATTTTCAAGAGTATCTACGAAAAAAATCACACCTTCGACAAATTAAAAGGTGGAACATTTTAAACGCATGTTGTTGATACCTGCGAAATGTAGTCCTTAAGCTTCCCACTGATGGACTCATCCAATGCTCTCTCTGCAAGCTCATACATCATAGAATGGCCTTCTGGCCCACTAAGCTTCTCTTTCAGTAGGTACCTAGATCAAAGAAGGGGTAAATCAAAGAGAACTCTTCCCTACAAATTACCAATTTCAGATAACACAAGAAATGACCACCAACCTTTGCTGCACAAGGAGTTCTAGTGCCTGCTTGTTGTTACCAAGAACAGGGTGGTTTTCATCGCTCTCATTTAAACCCAGCCGTCTCAATTGATGCCAGAGATCCTCTGAAATGTGATTGACAAACTTCAGAAATATAATCATCGGTGAACTTTTCCTGACTCACATATTGATAAAACGGGAACCATTACCTTCAGAAATTTTTCCACCGGACAGATGAACAATGCTAATGACAACAAAAGCGAAGCCAGACACATGGGCAGCCTCCTTATGCTCGACGTACTTGCTGTACACCTCAGGGTCTAACTTACTGACCAGGACGTAGCTCTTCGCATCCACATTAACTAAAACGAATTCCAATTCGCTAGTCATTTTATCAAATTCCTCAAGGAGGGAATAAGAGCAGAAGGTAAGTTACCCTGCTGCTGGGACGGGCGGCCGGAGCGGGTGGACGGGGCGCGTGTCCTCTGGAGCTCCCTCATCTCGTAGCCGAAGGTGGCGGCGAGCCTGTCCCCGGCCTCCTTGATGACGAGTGCCGGGAGCGCGCGCTGGCGGTAGTTCTTGGTGACGATCTGCGTGAGCTCCTCCCTCTTGATGGGGCAGCCGGTGGTCTGGTGCGTCTTGAAGAGCACGTGGCGCATCACCTCCGCCACAAGCTTGTCCTTCTCCTGCAGCAGCAGTGCGCGCAGCCCACGGAAAGGGTGGGACGGGCTGGTCAATTCGTCGAACACCTCCCGTGCGCGGAGCCTAGTCCCGAGACAAGCGAGAGGAGGAAGGAGGGGGCGGAGAGAGAGAGAAGGAGTAGTACCTCCGTGGAGATGTCGATCTGCGCGTAGTCGTCGCTGACGGTCGCCATCCGAACCAACAAGGGAAGGAACAGGCGGGGGAAGAGAAGAGGAAGAGGAAGCTTCTCCCTAGGTCAGGAATGGGGGATTGGGTGAGGAATCGGCGGTGAGGTTGGTGGAGAGTGGGGCGAAGGAAGAAGGAGGACGCGTCGGCCGATCTGGTTGTAGCGGTCGGCGGCGGCGGCGCACGGGGGGACGAGGGGAGAAGGGCGGCGGCGGAGGGGATGCGTGCAGGTTGAGGAGGGAGGGAGAGGGCGGAGTTCGCGCGCAAAAGCTGGCTTTTGGCGCCACCAGTTTTAGCTGAATACTTGATGGGCCTAAAGAGGCCCAAAGCATGAAGCCTCCGTCGCTCCTCTGGCTCACTATCATAACAAAATAAATTTATTAAATTTTACAAAACTTATTCTAATATAAAATTGTTTAAAAATTTTGTTCATCTGTCTCAAAATATAAGTATTTCTTATTAATCTGGAAAAATAGTTATCCGGATTTATAACTAAAAGTTATTACTCCCTCTGTTTTAGGTTATAAGACGTTTTAACTTTGGTCAAAGTCAAATTACTTTATGTTTGACTAATTTTGTAGAAAAAAAATAGTAATATTTTTAACCTAAGATAAATATATTATGAAAATTTACTCAATTATAAATTTAATGAAATTATACCGATGTTGAAAACATTACTAATTTTTTCTATAGAGATAGTCAAACTTAGAGTAGTTTGACTTTAACCAAAGTCAAAACGTCTTGTAACCTGAAACGAAGGGAGTACATTTTAAGATGGAGGTAATAGTAATACATGTGTTGTGAATGATAAGACGAAATCCACGAGCCTCATTGGTTACCCATATATATTTCATAATAGCCTAAAGCGGTTTATTAATTAATTTATAGGTAAAACTTTTATATATATGTTCGTAGCGGCTTAAAAGCCAACGTTAAAAATAAATTACATTTGAAATATCTTAAAATCAAATTCAAAATTCAAAATTTGGTTTTTGCTTTGGCTTATTAGGTCAACCGATGGGGCTCCACAAATCACCATATGCAAATGCCATCAATTTTATAAACTTGATGTGATATGAAATCAGTGATCAAAGTATCAAAAGTTCATCTAAATTTCACCTTAAACATAAATATTTATGACTAGAAGGACTATTACATGATGGGGGCTACATGTTTGTGCGTGATCGGACCAAATCCACAATCGTTCGTTCATTTGCAACGAATCAGTCATCAAAACGCTAAATAAACTGGCCTCGTGTCGTGTCACACGCCACCGGTCTTTTCGCCGCCGTCGCCGTCGCCGCCGTGGTGGTGGCGGCGCTTGGCCCAGAACCTGAGGCGGAGCTCCCTTCCCTCGAGCATCTTCTCCACCTCCTCGATGGGGAGGCCCTTGGTCTCCGGCACGCAGACGAGCACGAACGCGAGCGCCGCCACTGACAGCCCGCCGAAGATGAGGAACGTCCACGCCGCCCCGATGGCGTCCGTCAGCGACAGGAACGACTGCGCCACCGCCAGGTTCGACACCCAGTTCGCCGTCGCCGCCGCGCCGCCGCACACGCCGCGGTGCCGCAGCGGGTAGACCTCCGAGTTCACGATCCACGGCACCGTCCCCATCCCCGGCGAGAAGGCGGCGATGTACAGCGCCAGCCCCGCCATCGCCAGCCACCCGTACCTGCTCGGGCACCCCCGCGTGTACCACTCCCTCCCCTCGCCGCGGCACGCGTCGCGCGCCGTCGTGTTCGACGCCGCCGCCGCCGCCGCCAGGCACGCCCCGGCGCGCAGCTTGTCGCCGCCGCCCGCCGCGCAGAACCCACACCCCGTCGACGCCGCCGACGCCTTGAGACACCTCGTGCAGTCCCAGAACGAGGACGACGAGCGGGAGGAGTACTCCGGGCATGTGAGCGCGCCGCCGTGGAAGTGGGCCGTCTCGGCGGCGCCGACGGGCGGGGAGTGGGAGGTGGCCTCGTGGAACACGGCGGAGAGGAGGGCGAGGGAGAGGATGACGCCGGCGAGGCTGATGACGAGCAGCTTCCGCCGCCCGGTGCGGTCGATGAAGTAGATGCTGACGAGGGAGCCGGCGGCGTTGAGGCCGGCGGTGACGAGGGACAGCGCGAGCGCCGTCTGGTTGGAGGCGAACCCCGCGAGCTGCACGATGGTCGGGCTGTAGTACATCACCGTGTTGATCCCCACCAGCTGCTGGAACACCTGCAGCCCGACGCCGGCGACCAGCCCCCGCCGCACCGTCGCCGTCGTCATCAGCAGCGCCACCAGGCTCGTCTTCTCCGACGAGCTCCTCTCCCGCGCCTCCGCCTCTACCGACTCCTTCAACTCCTCCTTCTCCCTCTCCACCTCCTCCGCCGAGTATATCTTCCTCAAGATCGCCTCTGCTTCCTCCTCCCTCCCCTGAACTCAACCACAAAAAATTTTAAAAAAAATATTTGGCGGGAATTAACAAAGTGATTTTATCATGAAAATTTAACCAAAATCAAAATGTTTTATAATCTGAAATGGAGGGGATACCTTTCTGTAGAGCCATCTTGGTGACTCGGGGAGGAAGAGCATGAGGAAGAACTGGACGACGGCTGGGACGGCGGCGACGCCGAGCATCCACCGCCACGTCCCGGGAGCCTTGGTGAAGGCGAGGTTGATGAGGTACGACAAGAACTGCCCGCCGGTGATGAGGAGGCCGTTGGTGCTCACCAGCGCGCCGCGTATCCTCGCCGGCGACGCCTCCGAGATGTACAGCGGCGACGTCATGGACGCCGTCCCGACGCCGAGCCCGACGAACACCCGCCCCACCACCAGCTGCGCCGGCCCCGTCGCCGACGCCATCACCGCCGCGCCGGCGAAGAAGAGCGCGTCCGCCACCAGGATCGACGTCCGGCGGCCGTACCGGTCGTTCGCCCACCCGCCGATCGCCGCGCCGATGATCGCGCCGGCCACCGCCATGCTTACGATCATCTCCTGCAGTCGACACCACCAATCCAGCAAAATAAATTTTCAGAAATTCATCGTGTGTTTGTGTTCTTGCTGAAAAGTTTCAAGAACGTGTCGAGAAATTTGGTTGCGACCTGAAGCCATGTGTTCTTGTCAACTGAAGGGAAATCGTCACGGATGTAAAGCAGAGCTCCTGAAATCACACCTGCAGAAACACACAACACCACAGTGGCAAGATCACTTCGCTAGCTAGCTAAGCAGGGTACTGTAATTTAATTACTTTTACTACTACAAATCTTCAGATATTCAACTAAATCCTACTAATTAATCAACGGAATTTGATCACTTCAATTCTTCCAACTAACTGGTGTCTCCCGAAAGCTCATGACATAAACAAAAAGAAAGCATCTTTTATCTGAAATTTCAAGAACTTTGCTACTGACACTGACAAGAACCTAAATTGGACATTTCAGACACACAAAACCTGACACTAATAATCAGTGGAACTTGATCACTTCATCTCTTCCAACTAACTGGTGTCTCCAAAAAGCTCATGACATAACACACACACACACACACACACACACACACACACAGCAAACATCTTTCATCTGAAATTTCCAAGAAGAAGCATATATCACTGACAGGATCGCAAGAACCTGAACAATCGTGCATTTCAGCCACAGAAAACCTGAAACTGATCATAAATCAAGAGTATATTACCGGTGTCGTAGCCGAAGAGGAGGCCACCGATGCCGGCGGAGAAGGCGAGCCTAAGGACATAAGGGTTCCTCCATGAGAGGGAGAAGCACTCTCTGAAGGTTGAGCCATCGAACTCATGAACACCTCCCTCCATGGCTCTCTCTCTAATCTGATCTCTCCTCCCTTATCCTTTGCATCCCAATGCTTAGAAATGAGGAGCACAAGTTGGCCTCTGACTAGTATATATCTGCAATTCTGCACAGAGGTGTACTAGCAGTAGCAGAGTCCCCCACTGCATTGTCTGCTTGTGTCATATGGTCACAGATGACAAAGAGAAAAAGACTGATTGATCGAAAAGGAGAAGATTCCGGATTATGGGATTGGCGTGATCTCGCCTTGTCAGTGTTTACTTTGACTCCAATGACTTGTGGTGGTGGTGATCCTCTCTGATGGTGACAATGACGACGATTATTAGTAGGATAATAACAGGCATTATTTGGTCAGTAATTTTTTTTGTCCCTGTTGACTGATGTTCATTTTCAAGTCAAGCTTCAGTGACTGAACTGTGGAAATGGATTTTTAATCTGTCAAGTCATATTTGTTTCTTTTTTGAGAATTTTTCCTATCCAGCGGTACCTGGCGGTACCAAATCCTGGCCGTTGGATTCAGCCAGATCCAACGGCTGAGGAAGTTTGGTACCGCGAGGTACCAATTCTGACCCTGATACGGTACTGACCATGAATAGGAGGTGGAAGGGCAATATCGTATTTTCGCGTAGGTACTACTCCAATTGAGGTGAACCCTAGTTTTCTAATCTTGAATCTCCTCTGTCCGATGGTGTAGCCGCGGTGGCTGGTGACCTGGTGCATGTGCTGCCGTGGTGGCAAGGTGCCGAGGTGGTTAGATAGTCGTGGAGTCATCGGACAAGGCGATGTGCTGCCGGCGACGGAGGCATTGGCGCCTCAGCGGCGAGGTGGTCGTGGAGTCATCAAGCTAGCGAGGCGACGGTGGGGGCGTTCGCGGCCGTGGTGGCGAGGTGGTCGTGGAGTTGTCGGAGGCGGCAGCTGGGGCGTTGACGGCGGCGGCTGCATAGTGGTTGTGGTGAGGTGAAGGAGTTGTATGAGGCCGCTACAATGCGGCGGTGCTCCAGTTGTCTTCTGAAGCTGCAGGACTCTTCGTTAGCTATTGCAGTGGTGTCGGTGATCGAGGAGTCGTCTGCAGGTGTTGCAAAAATCAACTGCTGTTGTTGATTTTTTGGGTGTTATATTGAAAAATTTGTTGAGTCATATTGGAATCTTATTTTCCCCTACTATCAATATCAAGGTCCATTGCTTTTCCTCAATGCATAAAGCTGCAATAGCAGAGGACACAATTTATTGACTTGTTGATTTCTGTTGGTGAGTACTGATGGATGGTTGCAAGCCATCGCTTGCTAATGACAAAGTTTTCAAAACAAAATACACACATACATAAAAAAGGACGGCAGATCATGCTCTGTTTCTGGAGAACGACAACTTAAATTGGGTCGTGCGTGCTGGTCATGCAGTGCCGGTGAAGGAGATCAGGCCGTGTATGCCGGTGGTTCCGTTGCGCTGCCGTGCGGACGTGGATGGGGAATCATGGCAGATGGAGGAAAAAACGAGCGCAAGAGGAGACGAGAAAACGGCAGCGCCGAGGAAGAAGATTAGGCTCGCGATCTTTCGCTTTTCCCGATCCTACCCCCTCTGGATGGACGGTCCGATTTGCTTTAGTACCGGGCGGTACTCGTACCCCCCCCCCCCCCGGTTATAGATGGCCAAAAGACCCGCCCGGCACGGCCCGGCCCAGGCACGGCCCACCAGCCATCGGGCTAGCACGGCCCGATCGGCACTTCGTGCCGGGCCGTGCCGGCCCATGGGCTACGTCTCCCGCCCAAGCACGGCCCACCAGCCGTCGGGCCGTGCCGGGCCGGCCCGAAGGCGCGGGTGGCCCATCGTGGCTTTTTTTAAATAAGTCTATTTTACGTCCCTCCTCTTTGGGCTGTGACATATTTATAGCGAAAATAAGTCTATTTTCCGTCCCTCCTCTTTGGGCTGTGACATATATATAGTGAAAATAAGTCTATTTTCCGTCCCTCCTCTTTGGGCTAACATATATATAGCTAAAATAAGTCTATTTTACATCCCTATTCTTTCGACCGTGGCATATAATATGTCTATTTTCACTCCCTATAGTTTATGTGTCGGGCCTGGCCTGCGGCCCATCGTGCCGTGCCGGCCCGGCCGTGCCGGTGGAGAGGCCCAGGCACGACCCGGCACGGGCCCGACCCTAACGGGCCGTGCCTGCTTGGGCCGGGCCAAAACGACGTGCCGTGGGCCGGGCCGTCGGGCCTCGGGCCTTTTGACCATCTATACCGAATTTTTTTTATTTTTAATTTTTTTTATTAAAAGTTTTACAAAAATAATTTTTCATTTTGAAAATTGACAGAAGTAGTCGCCTACCGCCCTCTGGGAGGGCGATTTTTAAAAATCGCCATCCCAGAGGGCGGCGAAAGTGACGTGGCAGACGGCCGTTCGCTCTCGGGCGATGGCCGTCAACGAAATTTGCAGGCGGCCCCCTTGCCGCCCTCCGCTGGGGCGATTTTGTACTGTGTGGGGGGCCGCCTGCAAATGGGCGGCGGGGGGCCTGGAATTTTGCAGGCGGCCCCCTTGCCGCCCTGGGGGAGGGCGATTTTTGCCCCCCCCCTATAAAGCCCAGCCCTCTCTCTGAAATTTCATTATATTCAGTAAAAATCCAAAAAAAACGAAAGAGAGAGAGGGGAGGGCAGCAGAAGGGGAGCGGCGAAGCCCTGCTGGTTCGCTCACTTCATCACTGGTTTGCTCCCATACATCTTTTGCATTTGTACTAATATGTTATGTTTGAGTATATATGTTGCGTTTTAGTTTTAGTTCCATATATTTTAGCAGATCTGTAGCACACAGCACATATGTGTAGATCCAGAGCATAGAATATAATAGTATGAATTGAGACATAGACAGTAGTGTTAATTGTAAGATGTAGTTTAGTTTGATCTGGAGAATGTAACCTACTTTTAGAATTTTGGAGAACAATATTGTAGAGAATGTAACTTAGGGCGTAGTACAGAAATGCGAGGTTAACGTAGTTATTGTTTTCATCAGGCACAATGTCAAATAAGGTCACATTTCAGATAGTTCACGGTGAAGGAAATATTAGATTTGGTCCAGATGGTGTTGATCTGTCAGATTTTGTAATGACATCTAAGGGCATCGATAGGCCTGCGGAGAGAACATTTCAGTCAATTTATAGTTGGTTGTTGAGAGGATTTAGAATAGACCAAGAAGTCTACACAATGTCAGTATCAGTTGTAGTGAGTCGTGCAACAGAAGGTTATTTTTGGGAACTAATGCCGATGGACAGCACTGCTACTTGGAGACGGTATGTGGAAATGACTTTTGAACGGTCATGGCCCCTTGTTATATTTGTGTCGGTACAAGAGAAAGATATAAATGTTTCAATGCAAACCGAAGATGTAGAGGGTCCTATCAATGCAGGGGATGTTGTTGGACCATCGATGCAAAATGAGGAAAATCAACCAAGGGAGGAGCAGGCCATGGGCATGGCGGATGAGGGGGAGAGAGTCGGTATAATTGTTGATGAAATGGAGAGGGAAGATTCGGATAATGAGGAAGCGGACGACGACGCATCATCCGATGAGGAAGGTGATGTAATGGCCACTGATTGGGCAAATGAGGACTTCTCTGGACTTGTTATATCAGAGGGTGATCATGTACCCTGGGAGTATAAGGAGAACGAGGTAATTGAGGGTGCAAGGTATGCTCATAAGGATGAGATGAAGGAGGCGGTGAAGCATTGGGCAGTTTCCTTGCAGAGAGAGTTTAGGGTGGTCAAGTCAACAAATTATGTGTATGAAGTGAGGTGCATGAAGGAAGATTGTCCGTGGCGTGTCCATGCATATAAGGGTAAATGGAATGATTATTGGAAAGTTACCATTGTGACCGAGCACAAGTGCTACTTACAAGGGGTGGAGAAGTATCACCGAAACATCACTTCAGCTTTTGTGGCAAGTGAGATGTATAGCAGTGTTGTTGGTAACATTGGCTTTGAACCAAAATCAATTATTAGGCACATCGAGAACAAATTCAAGTACACCATAAGCTATGCAAAGGCCTGGAGAGCCAAACAAAAGATTATTGAGATGAGGTATGGCACATTTGAAGCTTCTTATGATAATTTGCCTCGTTTGTTAGCCACCATTGCCCAGAGGAATAATAATACTTACTATGACCTACATACATTTACATCGGTTGATGATCGAACAAAGAGTGTGCTGCAAAGAGCCTTTTTCTCATTGGGTGCTTGCATCAATGCTTTTGTGCATTGTCGACCTGTTCTATGCATAGATGGAACTTTTATGACAGGTAAATACCGAGGTCAGATATTGACAGCAATTGGGTGTGATGGGAACAACCAGGTTCTACCTATGGCTTTTGCATTTGTAGAGAGTGAGAACACTGAAAGCTGGTACTGGTTCCTAGAGAGAGTGCACATTGCAGTGGTGCGTATGAGGCCCAACGTTTGCCTTATACATGATCGTCATGCGGGTATGTTGCGGGCTATTGACTACTTGCAGAACGGTTGGGATGAGAAGGGACTTCCAGCTAAGTGGCCTGATGTTCGGAGTCGGTGGTGCATGCGTCACATGGGTGCAAATTTCTACAAGCAATTCAAGAACAAGCATCTTATGGAGCTCTTTAAGAGGCTCTGTGCACAGAACCAAGAGAAGAAATTTAATGAGTTGTGGGACAAGTTGGATGAGTTGACAACGAAGCAAACAGATGAGCAATCTCGCAGACCACAAGTTGAAGGTGACGAGCCTCCCATACCTCTTAGTGCATTACATGATGACCCACCAACAATGAGAAGGAGGTCAGGGTCGTCCATCAGAAATTTCACTCAGTGGATTGAGAATGAGCCTAAGGAGAAGTGGTCTCTATTGTTCGACACCGATGGATCTCGGTATGGCATAATGACAACCAATTTGGCAGAGGTGTACAACTGGGTAATGCGAGGAGTTCGGGTACTTCCATTGGTTGCTATTGTTGAATTCATCCTTCACGGCACGCAAGCCTACTTTAGGGATCGATACAAGAAAATTGGTCCGTCCATGGCCGATAACAACATAGTGTTTGGCAACGTAGTGACAAAGTACATGGAAGATAAAATCAAAAAGGCACGGAGATATAGAGTTGTTGCTCAAGGCACACAAGTGCATCGGTATGAAATAATGTGTGTTGATAGGAGCAGGCGTGGTATCTATCGCAAGCAAGCCGTGCAGGAATGTGTCTTGAAGGCGGATGGTGGATGTACCTGCAGTTGTATGAAGCCGAAGCTTCATCACCTTCCTTGCTCACACGTTCTTGCTGCTGCCGGTGATTGTGGCATATCTCCCAATGTGTACGTCTCAAATTATTTCAGGAAAGAAGCAATCTTTCATACATGGAGTGAGGAGATATATGGGTTCGGGATCTCAGGATCTTACACAACGCTGAGTGCCTAAGTTTTTTATATTCCAGATCCATCTAAGTTAAGGGTGAAAAAGGGACGACGCCAAACTAGACGCATCAGAAATGATATGGATGAGTCAGAAGCAGGTGGGAGGACTTTACGCTGCAGCAAGTGTGATCTGCACGGCCATACTTACAAGAAATGCCCGAAGAATGCAGAAGTTCCAAGCGGCGCAGATGCTAGTCCATCTGGACAGGCAAGTGATGGTAGGCGACCACCTGGTGAAGGAACAACAAGCAGGCGCGCAAGGCCAAGGCGTCGTCGCGCAGCAGGCGATTCCATGGTGTAACAATGCTATCGATTTAGGAAATAAAATGCTGTTGTGATGTGATGAGTGTTCGGACTAAATACTTCTATCGTGTAATTTCAATTGAATGTTGTTGTAATGAGTACCTCCGACTATTGTTGTACTAGTAGTATTGCGAACTATTCGGTGTTGTATCATAATGTTATCGTGATGAGTGTTCGGACTAAGTACTCATATCGTGTAACTGCAGTTATTGTTGTAATCAGAAATATTCCGTATGGTGACACTTTTGTTTGTTTGTACTCTTGTTTAATATGTGTTAGTAATTCGCTTATGAACATTTATTACTTATGTTGAACTAATTATTTATATGTTTCTGATCAATTTATTTGATGCAGGTATGGCGTACGACACACCGGCGCTGTTCAACCGTGGGATTGACAGGAACCACCGCTCGTTCCTGTCAGCAGTCGAGGGTGCACAGCTCGGCACCTTCCGTCCACGCACGTCGCGCGAGTGGTTGCGTGTCGACCCCCGTCACGTTCCTTGGTACGCGTATGTTCACATTTCAACTCAACTTTGCTTTGTGTTGTACTTATGTTTGAAGTTTGCTCTATACAGGTTACGTGCGGCAGGCCTTCTACCACTTTGTAGGCTTGTTGAGGCGGCGGCGGACGTCCGTGACCCAGCGAAGCGGTGGGATGCAGACCGGTCACTCCTTGCCGCTCTGGTAGACTGCTGGAGACCTGAGACGCACACGTTCCACCTTCCCTGTGGGGAGATGGCTCCGACACTGCAGGACGTGTCGTACCTGCTCGGGCTACCGCTGGCGGGAGCACCAGTTGGTCCCGTGGACGGTGTTTTTGGGTGGAAGGAGGATATCACTGCGCGCTTCGAGCAGGTGATGCGCCTTCCACACCTAGGACCGGCCAACACCCTTCCTCCGTACTCTACAGTCGGGCCTAGCAAGGCTTGGTTGCTCCAGTTCACTGTAAGTAAATAAGTTGTTATTATCATACATGCTTATTTGTGATCAACAGAGTGTTTTGTACTAACATTTCATTCTTAATTGTAGGTGGACCTTCTGCACCCTGACGCTGATGATTACTCAGTCCGACGCTCCCTTGAGGCGTACCTGTTGTGGTTGTTCGGGTGGGTGATGTTCACTAGCACCCACGGGCACGCTGTGGACTTCCGGCTGGTCCACTACGCACGGTCCATCGCGGATGCTCAGCCACAGGACGTGCCGCAGTGGAGCTGGGGTTCTGCCGTGCTAGCAGCCACGTACCGTGCCCTCTGTGAGGCGTGCACGAAGACTGACGCGGGTGCGATCATCGCTGGCTGCCCTATGTTGCTTCAGCTTTGGGCAGCCGAGAGGTTTGCCATAGGTCGACCAGTGGTGGACAGCGCACCCTACGGGGTTGGTCGCAGCGCGCAGTGGCCAGAGGACGGTCCCACGATGGGGACTTACTGGTGTCGACGTGGGGTTAGTGCAACTTCGCTGCGTTATAAGTTTATCAGTCGTCTTCTTTTTTTTCTTCACATAACATGTCTAATTCCGATCATGTTTATTGCAGCGTCGTTACGCTCACGTCCAGGTGAGACGAGGTTACCCGGACTTCGTGTTCGAGTTTGACCGTCTCCAGCCGAGCGACGTCATCTGGGAGCCGTACACAGAAGAGGCCGTCGCTGCGAGAGCACCGCTAGGACTTTCGTCCTTGTGCACACGCGACCAGGCTTACTGGCTCACCATCCTGCCGATGGTGTTCGACATTTTCGTTGAGCCTCACTGCCCGCAGCGTGTGATGAGACAGTTCGGACTTAGGCAGGTGTTTCCGGGCAACGTGCAGCCGACCGTCCTCCCTGCCGACCATTCCTGAGTTCGGATTGTTCATTTCTAAATTTTTATGATAATTACTTCATCGAGCCATATAATTTACCTCTCATCACAGGTTGACTCGACGGGGACAGCTAGCAGGCGCACTTTGGGCTCCACGTGTACAGCAGTACGTTGACGACTGGGTGTTAGCTACAGAGGAGGTGATCAACGAGCTCTTCCCACACACGGAGGAGAACTACCGTGACTACCTTCGCTGGTACCTTCCTCGCACTCGTGCGCGTGTGACCTTCACTCCAGACGCCCCAGAGCCGCACGTTGCCGCTGTCACGGACGCGTATCCCACGCACCGTGACCGAGAGTACTTCGTGGGGGTACGTCGAATTTGTATTAGTTCTTACAATTATTTCATTTATCTTGCATAATATAGGACAATTACTGAATTTTTTATTTCCATCTTGCATAGGCTGATGCCGCACGGGATATCAGTGCCGATATCACCGCAGTCCAAGTGAGGTTGAACAGAGGTTTGCACTTGACTCACGTTGAGCAGAGGGTGACCTTCGACCGGATGCAGGAGAAGATGCATGCAGTCATGCGCGTCTTCTCCTGTCGCAGCGCCGTGGACGTCGTACCTCCAGCTGGTCCGGTACAACCACGGCCTCGCGCGCCTACCGTCGCAGCAGGACCTCGACCTACGGCACCTGTTTCGCACGGTACTGCTCAGCCCAGAGGTTTCTTAAGTTTTGTTTCTGTTTTTGTACGAAAACATCACCCCGTCGTAACTTGATATTCCATCCTCGCAGGACCTCGTTTGCCTTCGAGCGCCCCTAGCTTCGGAGCAGTGCGACCTACAGCACCGGTTTCGCACGGTACAGTTCAGCCCAGAGATTAGTTCATTTTTGTTTCAGCTTTTGCACGAATATGTCACCATGTTTTAACTGCACGTTTCCTCATCGCAGGACCTCGTCTGCCTTCAAGCGCGTTCGCAGGCACGACCGGCGCTTCCGCGAGCTCCGCAGGGGCGTTCGCCACCTCTTCGGGCGCGTTCGCCAGCTCTTCCTCTCACGGAGCGTCGATCCCTCGCCCACACGGTACTTTACTTTTTATTAATACTATTAAATACCTGTATGAAACTGATGGTCCTTGTCCAGCAGGATTTGCAGCCGGGATCTTCGGTACTGGGGCCTCTTCGTCTCACGCCGGTAGGACTGGTCCTACTAGCCAGTTCTACGACGACGACTTGCACGGTGCACACCACCACGACGTACTAGGCTCCTCTCAGCTTGGAGGAGCTCCAGAGGCGCACACTCAGGAGCAGCCAGAGGTCACACCTGTACAGGCAGGACGGGTTGGCCGTGCCGTACCCCCGGACCGACTCACGTACTCCGAGGGGCACATTAGGGCGCAGGGTAGGAGGGACAGGGGTAAGAGGCCTCGTCAGTAGTGTTCTACCTCTTCAGTCCTTATGTGACCGTTTCTTTTGGCTTACAAACTTGTAAAGCAGTACTACTTTTGCTATTACTACTGCAGTACTACTTGTGTTTGTCTCATCTACATAGTTCTTTTCATTCATATGGTGCTAGAACAACTTATGCTCACGACAACACACTTTCGGCGCTTCACGGTAGTGTCAGATCCAGTAGCGCGCACAGTCCACAACAGCACACATGAAAAGCGGCAGCTCGAGTTGTCACTATCAACTTTCGGCGCTCCCTGTTGACATAAAGTGAATCACGCCCACGCGTGATCGTCTTGTCACATCTACTGAATAATGTATCTCATTGAGTTCACATATATTGCAGTGAAAACGACGCTATATAATTGACAATCTGAAGGCAACCTCTTCATATCTTCTTTCCCACTAGCACACAACACACAAAAATGGAAGCGCCATTCCTTGAGCGTCTCAACTGGCGAAGCGATCCTTTTGCTGGTTGGTTTCCACCATGGTGTGACCGTCCTTTGTGCGATTGTGGGGATGGATGCATACTCAAGTCTTCCCTCATGATACTAACTCGGGGCAGGAGATTCTTCCAATGCGCGAACTTTGATCAGGTATGCTTCATCTATTCGAAGTTCAAATGGATAAAAAAACTAACTTCTTCGTACACAATTGTAACATCTTACGCAGACATATCGTCCAATGTGCAACTTCATCAAGTGGGTAAACATGGAGAACCCACAAAACGACGGAACACGTGCTTACCCACGTAGTGAAACAAGATCGGACTACCTAAGGCGGAAGGATGAGCATGAACGTCGAATTGCTGCTGAGGCTTTAGAATGGCACGTAAATCCCCTAGGACTCCCCACATGGCGTGAGCGTCCGGAGTGTCGTTGTGGTGACCGTTGTCAGGTCATAAGGTCCGTAAGGCACCGAACTCGAGGACAAAGGTGTTTCATGTGTCCAAACATTGTCGACGATGATTTCGTGGTAATTACAACTATTCTTTTCATCACTCCTCAGTACTATCATTAACTTAACTATCCCAAAATGGATGTACATAGGAGGATGTAAGGAAATATCAATTCGTACAATGGATTGACACAGTCAGAGTTACTTCAAGTGGCGGGCCGATAACGCAACCTGAACCGACCATACAGTTCATTCATGCTTGGATGGAGTACGAACGTCGGGTGGAAATTGCAAGCTTAGACTGGAGGAACAATCCATTAGGGTTACCTAAATGGTCCGAGCGTCCAAAGTGTGGGTGCAGAGATCGCTGCCAGGTGGCTACATCCTTTGCTGAACAAACATTTGGAAGGAGATATTTTGTCTGCCCCAATATAGACAACGATTTCGTTGTATGTCTAACCATTTACAAAATCCGCTATGATTTGCACAAAATTACTACCCAAACTGAATAACATTACTATTTTTACAGGGCAATCCAAGGATGTGTGGATTTACTCGATGGATCGACAATGTCACTCCATCATATCATGGCCAGAAGATAACAGAGTCAGAAACACAAGTAGAGTATCAACGATTGAAGGACCACGAGAATGCAATGCATTCTGACCGACCTACAAGGGGCCGATAGGTTACCGCATGCTTGATTCGTCGGGATCGATAAATTTGTACCGTGTATCATTACAATGTTTAATTATGGTGCTGATTTTTTGTATGCGTAAGACTAAGGGCCTATTTGGATTGCTACCAAAAACATGCCCTACCAATATTTTGGTAATTTCAATAGTACTTGTGTTTGATTTCGATTGAAGCCTATTCATTGGTAATACGTAATCTAGATTTGAGATTATGTAGAACATTCTTCACTACAATTTTACATTTTGGCAGCAAACCAAATATGATCAAATGCAATTTTACCTTACCAAATATTTGGTAGTGCCAAAACTTGCTTATATTTTGGCACTAACAAAATATTTGTACGGTAACATTCCAAATAGGCCCTAAAAAATAATAAAATTGTATTTTACCAGTCTTGGAGATTTTAATCTTGTATAGTTTTCAATATAAAAAGATTTGATAACTATTGATATTTATAAAAAAATACAAAGCACAGTATAAAATCGCCCCTCCCCAGGGCGGCAAGGGGGCCGCCTGCAAAATTCCAGGCCCCCTGCCGCCCATTTGCAGGCGGCCCCCCGCACAGTACAAAATCGCCCTAGCGGAGGGCGGCAAGGGGGCCGCCTGCAAATTTCGTTGACGGCCGTCGCCCGAGAGCGAACGGCCGTCTGCCACGTCACTTTCGCCGCCCTCTGGGATGGCGATTTTTAAAAATCGCCCTCCCAGAGGGCGGTAGGCGACCACTTCTGTCAATTTTCAAAATGAAAAATTATTTTTGTAAAACTTTTAATAAAAAAAATTAAAAATAAAAAAAATTCCATCTATACCCCCGGTACCAAGTGCTGGACGGTAGCAATCCTCTTCTTTTTTTACCTGTAGAAGTTAAATTCAAATCTGTATGTTTGTGAAGTGATATTAGTATGGCATATTAATCAATCTTATATTTTTTTTCTATTTTTTTATAATTGTTTAAATGACATGTAAGAAACTATGGGCATTCCCCTCAAATGTGAACTCTGTAACTGAAAACTGCTTGTTTGTGCAGGTGTCAGTGGATGGATAAATGGGATGAAGTTGTTTTCTATCCATTTCCTTATGCCAAATTTGATGTGCCTCCAAGTAGCAAATGTGAATTGCGTGATCGAAATGATGAAAGAAACTCTGTACCAAACTCTGTTTGTTCATGTGCATGTTCCCTGCATTATTTTCTGTCGCTGCTGTTTGTCGTTTGCCTACAGTTTAACATTGACTACAGGGCCGAGTGGTCAAACTTTATCAAATTTGGCCGAGTTTAAAATGGATTGGTCGAATCTTTAGGGCAGTGTATGATTAAACTTTCTTTTGACTCATTTGATCTAGATGGCGCCAATCTTTTCATCTTAGTGGATGGGAGTTCAAGATACCAAAGCGCGAGTGAGACAGCTACGTGAATGCATGTCACTGCCTATCAATTCCTTCCTCATCATGGTCGATGCGAAATTCCGTGCAAATGGAAATCCAAATCATCTCCAAAGTTGGGCAGATATTTCAAACATTTCTGAAGCATACTTAAAATGTGTTTACGAATGTGCCACTTTAGTACTTTAGATACCTTAATTTCTTTATAATAAACAAAACAAATGGCTAGTACTCATGCTGGTGGATAAGGCAAACATCTTAAGGTGGGAAAAACAAAACTAATGCAATTAATTAAATCAGTCTACATGCTGGTGGCATGAGAGATATGGTGTGAACGAAATAGACATGTTGCATTTGCTGACCAAGATAAATGACGAGATCAAGGTGTGGAGAAAAAAAACATCACGAGAATATCCGCTTAGCATATCTGGGTGGAGCTGCTCCAATTTTCTTCTTCCTTCTTTTTCTTCATTCAGTTTTTGTCTTTTTTTTCCTTATTCTCCTCTGTCTTCCTTCCTTCTTTCACCGTTTCAGTGAAGCTGTCAATATTTGCTCCCCTGCTTAATATAACACCAGTTTAGCTTGGCTTCGGTTTAAAAAACAAACAAAACGAATGGCGCAAGTTAGGCTACAGAGTATACATAGCAGGAAGGCACCATAATTGTGATGCTTTCAAGAGTTCAGATAGGAAGAATGAAATTTTGTCACCGTCATACGATTACAAGTTAAACTTTGGATCAAATCATAGAGAAATCACTTACAGATGGTGAGATGGGCATATCTCCAGATGGCTGCTTATTATTTGTCCACACTCTCTGATAGCTTTAGTTTGCTTAACTTAGCTTTCTGCCTCTTGCAGTTGAATCACACACTCTTGGCACACCTGGAAAACGGCTGGAGAACCCTGAACTCTCGAGCCATCTAAACTGCTTCTAGTGTATTGTAAAATGCCTGGCATTTTTAGTTTAATTACTCCCTCTATTTTATATTATGAAAATGTTTTTGATTTGTTACGTGTCAAATTTATCTAAGTTTGACTAAGTTTATAAAAAAATTGCAAAGTAGCAAACACCAAATCAGTTTCATTAAATTCACCATTAAGTGTATCTTTATGTTAAAAATGTTATTATATTTTTCTATAAATTTTATCAAACTTGGAGAATTTTGATTCCAATTATAATATGGGATGGAGGGAGTACATCAATAAACTAAAAAACATTAAACTTCTGTTCATGGAAAACGATCTAGGAGCAATTAATGGCTAATACTTGCGGTACTGAGGATCATCACAGGTTTGGATAGAGCTTCTTATGGTCAAGTACTTATCAACTTTTGTTTTTCCTTTTTAGAGCAGCACTTGATCTGGCACGATATACTCAACAGCTAAGTTAGCATGTGTATACAGGACTAGAGAATGCTACTAGATGGCAAAAGGAGACACAAGAATATGTGAAAGCACAACCGTTGGATAGGAGTAATCCAATCCAAGGGCCCAGATTAATTCAGTTTTGCCATTTTCTTCTAGTCAAGAACAGATATATCACAGTCAGCTTTCACCTCTGTCCTGTCCTGGCATGGTGTGTGCGTCGCCAAGTGTTGGGTGCTGGTGGCCGCTTGTCTCCTACCACCACAATGTTTGATCAGACTTTCAGGATGGTCCAAAATTAGCTCACAAAACATCAACAAAATCTTTTGATATTATGTCCAATCAACAGCATGAAAGAAAGGAACTTTAACCTCTACAATACCTGCATGCCATGTGCACTTGAAATCCTGAAGTATGGGCACCAGTGTGTTCTATACTGTTCTCTTATCTCTCTTCTGAAGTCTGAACAATCCATATCATTCTTGGAATCTTTTGATCCATCTATCCAACCTAGCACACAAGTAGAACTAGTAGTCTATCCCTTTTTTTGGTTGATCACCTGGAAGAGATTATTAGTTTAATTGTCCTGATTTGATGACACAAGCATGTTGAAATATTTGGGATATGTTAGCCTTGGAAATTGTGGTCAAAGTGGTCACACAATCTGATAAGTTAAAATATGGAGCAACGCTTGGTGAATGCATGGGTTGCTCACATCACCATTCTTTGTTGCTTGATTTGTTACACAAAGGGAAGTTTTGGATGCTAGCTTCCGGCCACTGATGATTAAACTAGTTTAGTACGACAAATTACTCAAGCTAGCAATCATGCATAGGGCAATCACTGCCTAATATTTTATAAAGACTGTCTGCTCCATGTTAATAATAAATTGCTGATACAATACGCACAGATACTGTATTTTGCATGGACTGGCCTATCAAGAAAGTTAATTTTTTGCTTAAGCGTTGTAGATACGCAACCTGGTACCATCAACAGCGTAAAAAATTGACCAATTAAGTACTATATTTCAATGATCTAATCGCCCTTATGTTTTCTTTCTTTCTTTGAGATGAGGATGATCTAATTATTTAGCTAGTAGGACATGAACACCTACCTAGCCTGCTAAGAGCCCATTGTAACTATTGGGCCGAAAGAACAGTCCACAGCCTAATAGTAGCCCATTTCAGTACAGCCAACTGTTTCCAACCGTTTGAACATTGGAAAAAGTAAACCGAAGGTCCCTCAACTTGTCGTCGAGTTACAAAATCGTCCCCCAACCACAATATCAGATATATAATATTCTTTAACTTACAAAACTGTTCACTTTAGGTTCCTCGGTGGTTTTGACCCCGGTTTTATCCGATGTGGCGGCTGAGTCGGTGTGGGACCCACATGTTAGGATGTCACGTCATCATCCTCGTCTTATTTCTTCTCTCTTTTTTTTTTGTCTTTTCTTTTATTTCTTCTCTTCTCTCTTCTCGACGCAACCGGCGGCAGATGGGGAGAGGCGGCCGTCGAGCCCGGTCCCGGCCGAGCTCTGCCGCCGCCATCGCTCGCTGGGCTCGGTCAAGGGAGGGGCTGGTGAGGACGAGTATATCCTGGTCGTAGTATATCCGGCCGAGGACGAACGCAATGTAGGCAAGGACCACCGCCCACCACCGCAACCTAACACAGGCGACGGCGGCCGCAGTTGCATCTGCTCGAGACGTGCGGGTCAGACTCTGCTACCACGTCTTCTTGGCCTCGGACACCTGCACATACGATTGAATCATCCGTACGTCTCATCAGTATAAAAACTGGACTAGGTTTGATCGATCTCACATCATATCTCATTCTGAATGTGATCGATTTGGCAGTTCATGACCGAGAGAGAGACCTGTAATCTGCAGCTTAATTTCAGCAGCATCGCTCATTGTGAGGTTCGGAAAAAGGATAAACAACAAGATGCGCCTAGTGTTCGTCGTCCACAGGTCCAGCAGCAGTGGAAGGCTCTGGAACTTGCCAACTTGGAGTCGTCATCAATCAGTGAAACGATATAAGGGTTGATAGCGCATGCGCAAGGGGCTAATTTTGCCGTCAAACGTTTGAAATTAAATACTCCGGCGAGTCAATGTTTATGTCCTGCCTCTAGCGCCGCCCTGCCACCGTCGACCTCTACTACCTCCCCCGCCGCTCCTTCAGTGTTAATTAGGGACTCAAATGGGCCACACAATGGGCTGCCGCCTATCATCAACTCTAGGCCCAAGCTAGCACAAGGATATGGATATATTAGCAGCAGCAGCAACATCGTTGAGGGGATCCAACGGCGGCGACCTGGAGGCCGGCTTGGCTCCTTGTCGAGTATCCTTTCTTCCTCCACCTCTCCATTCCCCAGTTTCTACAACTTCCTAGCCCTTGTATTCTCTCCATCTCCACCTCCATTGTCCACACTATTTTGGTTATTGTTGTTTGAGAGATTAGTGAATTAACTGGGTTGCTAACATTCAGCTGGCGGCCGCCCGCGCCGTGCCGCTGCGCCTCCCCGACCTGAGGAAGGCGGACCACTTGCTCCCTGTTGCCGTGGTTCGTTCCTCTCCCCGTGGACGCGGCGGCCATCAAACAGGTTGACGACGACGACAGCATCTGGACGCCGCGGAGGAAGTTGTGCAGCGTGGCGGCGGCATCCCGCAGCGAGGCGGCGTAGGCGCGGTGTGCGTCGGCGAGCGCGTAGCGGTGGCGGATGGCGTCGGCCAGTAGCGCGGCACGGTCCCGGCACAGAGCGACGGCCGCGCCGCCCCCATGCAGCAGCAGCACCCCTTCGCCTCGCGGGCGCCGCCGCCTCATCGCCGGCCGCCCTGTCGGACCTCCTCGCCTCGGCGACCTCCTCGCCACCACCGGCCGGCTTGCCCGGAGAGAAGAGAGAGAAAGAGGAGCAAGCGAGAGGAGGGGGAAGAGAACCTGTTGATGTGGGGTGTCCATGCTGACTCAGCCGCCACATCGGATAAAACCGGAGTCAAAACCGTTGAGGGAGCTAGTTTGCACTAGTTTTGTAAGTTGGCGGACACCGGATATCTGGTTTTGCGGTTGGGGGAAGAGTTTGTAACTCGATGGCAAGTGGAGGGACCTTCGGTGTACTTTTTTCTTGAACATTCCAGCCCATCATGGGCTTTGCTATTCTGTTCTCTCCTCTCGTGTCAATTTGACTGTAGTAGTTTCTTCATCAGTTCAGGCATCTACGACTGCAATTAATTAATTAGATGTGGTTTTGGAAACAGAAAGTACACAACAGTAGAAAGCATACGCTACCTAATCATATAATCTCTCCATCCTAAAATAAACACATCTAATCCCATAATATGTTGGTTTATTTTGGTACCGAGGGAGCAGCTGTGAGAGGCAATCAAAATGAGCAGTTGATTATGATTTTTTTTTAATTTATTGTGAAAGACGTTGATTAATTAAGATTTGACACTGAAGTGAAAAGTGCATATACGTACACATGAATGCATGTACTATATAGATGATGAAGAGAACAGCATGCATGTGAAACGCCAACGACTTTCAGTTAAAGAAAGGTAACAAGTACCTTCAGTTGGGTAGTAACTGCATGCCATATATAACCGGCGATCGTCATGCAACTTTGGTGCCTGCATCTGCATGCAGCTGGTAGTGTTGATGATATGAATCGTGGCATGCATATGGCCAATGGATGGCCCTCTTGTGTGTCTTCGTTAATTTCTTTGACCACTATAATTAAATATGCCTCTGATATATATCTGCATATGGTGGTGGTGGTGCAGGAGGTAAAATTAATTTACGTTCTTTTTTTCTTCTCCTCATCACGCAGTGTGCGTGCATGCGTACCCCCCCCCCCCTCTCTCTCTCCGGAGAAATTAGAAATACATGATACTCCCTCCGTCCCCTAATATAAGGGATTTTGATATTTTATTTGTACTGTTTAACCATTCGTCTTATTCAAAAAATTTTAGAATTATTATTTATTTCTTTTGTGACTTACTTTATCATCCAAAGTACTTTAAGCACATATTTAAAATATTTTTTATATTTGCATAAATTTTTTAATAAGACGAGTGGTCAAACAGCATAAGTAAAATGTGAAAATCCCTTATATTATAGGACGGAGGGAGTATATAATTAACCATGCATGTATATATTCCCAGATTGTTAGATGCATGAACGAAGTATATATTCCCAGATACTAGTAGTGGTTCTAGTATATTTTGTGTCTCTTGTACCGATCTTTTTAGATAGCTTATTAATTAGCTTCTTTTTGAAAGATTCCAAAGTGATGGAGTGAGACTGGTTACACGTAAGCATTTAATTACGTCATGCATGGTGGATCGATATGGTGCTACGATTCACACAGAGATTGATCAGTAGATGGTCCCGGCCGGCCGAGTGATCGATCATCCATCAGCTGGCCTCTGCTGCTTGCTGCTGATACGTACACTACACATTGTATAATTCGTAGTGATAGGTTTCATTCCATTCTAAATTGATATATTTTGGGACAGAGAAAATAAGAAAAACGCTAAACGACTTATAAAATAGAGGTAGTATTTGATAGCAATGGTCAATCAGTTGGTGTCACGTAACAATGTAACATATGTATACAGATGATCGATCCAACCATATATATGAGATCTCTGAAATGCATTTAATTATATGTGCGTACATACAAATATAGACGCCTTAGAAAGAGAGAAGAAGCTATAGCTTAATTACTCCCTTCCTAGCTTCGACCCAAAATATAAGAGATTTTTAGATGTATATCGATACAGAATTCAGATCTGTATTAGTCGCGTTTATATTGGGACGGATGAAGTATGCTATATATATACTTTGGTGTGACGCGTGCTTTGCCAGGTCATCACTGGTCAGGATACTGCATGCCTAGCTAAGCTACTAGTAGCTACTGTACGTAGTACTAGCTAGCTAGTAGCAAACGCCATGGCCATCGCACAGGATGGATATTGAGGGTTGGTGTTGCCTCGCCTTGGCGATTTGGCAGCCAAGTTGCCCGCCCTATTCCCGGAAACTGATGTACTCTTTTGCATCGATCCACCTTGCTCATCCATCACATACGCAATGCAACGCAACACAAGCTTTAAATAATTTTCTCTATCTCTCTCTCTCTCTTTCTCTCAGATGTATATATGCAATTCTAGCTAGCTCTTTTGCCTGCATTGCAATGCATGCAGTGACTGACCCAGCCACTTAAAAGCACTGTAGAACCAGCAACAGCAGCAGCTGCTTTCGCCACTACATACGTATACGTATACGTTGCTTTTGACTGTCACTAGCTCTGCCCTGACCGACCATGACGACGGCCAACAACAACAACAACAACAATCATCTGTTAATTGTTTGCAATGTGTGTGTGTGTGTTTCTCGATCATACGTCGATCGATGATGAACCAAGGACACTGCAGCTTTAATTTGTTCATCAAACGGTCATGCCACATGAAAGAATCTCGATCGCAACCAACTCTCAGATCAGCTCACAGAAAGAAAGTAAGAAACGGCCATCTGTTAGTTTGAACGAATAGTACTATTGCGTATACATTGCTACGAGCCTCATGCTGTACGTTCAAAAGAAGCTAAACTTTGCTTCTTTTGCTTTTTTTTTTTTGTTTAAAAGAAGCCAAACTTTAGACTGTGTAATGCTAGCTAGCTACTGTATTTCTCTCTTTTCCCTCTTTTTTGATCGATCAGAGTGAAGACACATTGATCGGCACCTTTTAAACAAACTCAAGTTTTGGAAAAGCTAGCCAAGAACAACACTGTACACCATGCAATTAATTAAAAGCACCGCATTTCCATTGCATTTCAAACTCATCATCGACCAACAAGTAGCTTAAAATTAACACACACTGCATGCTCCTCGCTAATTAACCAGCCGATTTAACAGCACACACCACACCAACCTAATAAGTAATTAAGCTAGCTAGCTAGATCGGGATAGATCACTCTGTTAATTATATCTACAAACTCCTCCTTGAGATAGATTAATTAATTAAGCATCACACATTAATCAATGCAAGGTAGGGATCGATGGATGGATCAGAGCCAGAGGGCGCCGGCCTGCTTGAGGAGGGGGACGAGGGTGCCGTTGATGTGGCACGCCATCACCTTCTCGACGCCGCCGAGGAGCCTGCCGCCGACGAACACCACGGGCACCGGCGGCTGGCCCGGCGGGAGGAGCTGCGACAGCGCCGCCTGGATGTCGGCGGCGGCGGCGAGCTGGTCGAGCTCGTAGACGGCGGGGCCGACGCCGAGGCCGAGGAGGAGGCGCTTGACGACGTGGCACATGCAGCACCCGCTCGCGCTGAACACCACCACCGCGTTCCCGCTCGCCATCCTCGCCACCCTCTCGTACACCGACATCATCGCCGCCGCCGCCGCTGCCTCCTCCTCCTCCACCGCCGCCGCCTCCACCACCTGCATCCTCATCCTCTCCTCCTCCTCTTCTTCTTGCTAGCTAGCAATGTAACACACAATGGCAATGAGAGGAGGAAGAAGAAGGTGGATGATGGATACTATATAGATGGAGAATTGGAGGGGGGGTCAAAGGAGTGGAGACATGGAAGGCTTTTCTAGCAGTGGATGGTCGCGAGCTCGGCGAACACACGCTCTGACATGGCCACTGCCTGAGCTGAGCTGAGCTACCCAGTACACTCCTTTCTTCCTTTCCTTCCACCACGATACGGTTACCAGACTATAGTACAGAGAGAGAGAGAGAGATGCAAGGTGTAGTAAGCAAAATCAATGGAGGAGGTTAAAGTGACTAGTGTTGCTTACTAGAAAGCTGGTGGCTTTTTGATAGGGGAAAAAGACTAGTAAAAGAAAGAGGAGCTCTGGAATGGAATGAAGAGAAATGGAGCTAGCTAGCTAGTACATGTTGCATGTTAGAACAGTTTCCCAGAAGTAATTAACCATCCAGTGATACACATATAGCACCACATACATGAGGTAATATATACATACATGAGGTAATATATGAACTATGTTCATTTTCAAGAGATCTTCTAGCTAATGCAGCTACAAACCGTTCAGATATTCTCGCACAAAATCTACTCGAGAGGTACAGATTTGGAAGTATACTCCCTCCGTACTCGTAAAGAAAATCGTTTAGGATAATGTTTAAGTTAAACCTTGAGAATATAAATCATGAATAACTCTCAAGTTGTTGAGTTTGAAAATGTAAAAAATATATTAATAGATTTGTCTTGAAAAATACTTTCATAAAAGTATATATATATATCACTTTTCAATAAATATTTTTATAGGAACAAGAAGTCAAAGTTGTATTTTGGAGACCGTGTCGCTGTCCAAAACGATTTCTTTTACGAGTATGGAGGGAGTATATGTTTCGCTGTCCAGTGTGGTGCGTGCATAGATTTTACATTGCTAGAAAAAATTTAATGTGGTACTTTTGATACCCTGCGTGACAGAAATTATGGTTAATTAATTATCCGATTCTTCTAAAGATTCCTATCAGCTGAATATTCTAATTAACCAACTCCCCAAATAGGGGCGATGTGCATGCTTTTTCCGTTTCTAGAAGAATATATTCATGATGGTTGTATGAATACATAATGCTCCGTATTACTACTAGTACAGGACGGGGTATACTGTACAGTATAGGAGCAGTACTAGTATAGCTGTACATGTAGACGGCTGGAGGAGGCGACGTCACGTACGGACGGCCACTCCACTGTGTGAGGCGCCGACAGCCCGACAGCATAACGGCGGGGCCCCCTCCGTCTCATCTCCGCCGTCGTTTGACTCCCCCGGGCCCACCAACGCAACCTCCCTCCCTTGGGTGGGGCCCACCTGGCCGGTGGGCCCCCGTGATGACCTCCTAGTCGATGGATGGATCGTCGACACGTTACATCACGCGTAACCGTCTGATCGTACAGCGTACTAGCCCATGCGTTCCAACCTCATCGGACGGACGGGAAGCATGTAGAGATGCATGCAGGTAAATGCATGTCTCGTTTTGCTTTTTTTTTTTTCACAATAAAAGCAAACAATCAATGAACTAAAGAATATTCCCTTCATCCTAAGAGATTTGGTTGGATGTGACACATTTTAGTCCAGTCCAGATTCGTAGGACTAGGATGTGTCATATCCAACCCAAATTCTTTATATTTTGGAACCGAGGGAGTATATTAAAGATGATCAATGATTTATTATAGGATAAAATATTTTTTTTAAGTATAGAACCAGATACATAGGGAGAGTTATATATGTCCGTATGCCTTGGACGATCGACACACGTGTTATAACTGGCGGAACAAATTACGATATCGTTGTATTGAGCTTAATTCAGAAAGCGGCCCTTAGATCAAATATTATTTTGATTTTCGAAAATTTTAGCTCAAGGTTTTAAACCTTTTCTACCTGCAAGTTAATTTCGTCTTAAAATCTAAAAATATTGTACTTAGATCAGGATTTTTCAATCGAATCTATGAATGTTTCTAGCCCAACTCATTAGTTTTCAATTGATGCAAGATCGACTTGCAGAGCACCATGGAGTGGGAGAGTGTGGATCTCACGCATGTGGCTCAATCTGATAAAAAACGATGAGGCACACCACAAAATAAGCATTTCATCACATGGAAGGAAGAAGGGACACTAGCGTCTCAGCGGGAGGACGAAGAAATTAAAGAGAGGCCAGGTTTGCTGGAGCGGTGCATATGCTTATTTTGCAGGCATAGACAAAAAAAAAATGGAAAACCAAACTGTCAAGGAAATTGAAGGGAAAAAGATCGAGCAGCAGATAAGGTGTTCACCAGATTCTCATCCTAGTGAGCGTTCGCCAGTTAATTAGGTTTTTTGTGGTTCCGACTACTCATATAACGCGATTGAGCATGCGATTTTAAGCTGGTTTTAATTCATAGTGAAAAAGAAACACACAATTTTAAACTAGTCTAATTCATAGTGAAAAATAAAATGCAGAATGCCGGAATGGCCGAATGGGTGAGCGGTAAAAAGTTGAAAGAATGAGCTGGGTGAGGGAGAAAGGGAGTGAGAAGGGTAGCATCGGAGAGTGTGAGAGGGTGATGCAAAAATGCGGTCAAAGGAGGGAGGAGAAATGGGCTGATCTGATCGCGCGAGGTTGTGCTTTTCTTGCTTTTTGCTGCATTCATGCATGGCTGTCTGCACGGGATGTTGCGCAGGCAGTTGTTATACGTACACTCTTCTGATTCCTCTAGCTATATCAATAGCTTCTTTTAATTTACTGTCAATTGATTAACTATATATACCTAAACTTGATGAGAGTAAATTTTACAAAATTACGTGTATTTAGATTACTTTATCGTAGAACTATAACTTTCATGAAATGTGTATCATAAAAGTTTAGCAACCATTTTTTTCACGAAACTACGTATTTAATCCATCGTATCGTAAAATTTCAAATTTAATATTAATTTTATTATAAAATTGTAGCTTTACATATGATGCCTTAAATCTATAGCTTTACTATGAATTTTATTTTAAATCTATAGTTCTATAGTACATATACATCTTTAAACTTATATTTTTGATCTAAGTGTATGTAGTTTTGTAAAATTTGCTCAATCCTAAACTAGTATACCTACAGTAGAAAGTAGAAAGAGATGTGCATAACTACGGGTGTATAAGAGCAACTTTAACAGTATAGCCACTACTAACTTCAAATCATCTATAGCCAATGTAATAACTAATTCATACAACATTTACTTTCTATACTATTAATACCTGGTCCCACCTGTCATACACACATTACGTCTTGGAATCCGTACTACAGCTTGCTACAGATCTATAGTCCGCTGCTTGTTCTTCTCTTCCTTTATCTTTTTAAAATATATTTATAACTGACTTATACATGCTCAAAGAGATCGAGCAACAACTGGAACAGGAAGCTAGCTGCTGCATTACTTTTGTCGATGGATCGATTGCATGCGCGCGCGGCCGATGCTATCTCTCTCTCAAAGCTAGCTTTAAAAGGCGATCGATCCGTGCCGGCCGGCCGGCCTGACCATGCAAGCACGCGAGCCTGACTTCCCTGACTGACTGACACTGCATGCCCAAGCTACCTCACCTCCTGCATATATGAATGTGGATACTCCTTCTTTTCTAAAATATAAACATTTCTTAGACATTAATTTCAAATGTTTCGAAGTGGAATCTAAGCAATTTTAAAAATTTTAAAAATCAATCATTGAGTTGACTAGCTAGAACGGAATTCTTTTCCTTGATAGATCAAATTAAGTGCTTATATTTTAGAACGGAATGGTATACTGCATTCTCTGTAGCTTAATTCTAGAGCGAGAGTAAGGTAGAGGTTTCTGTTTGACGCCTTGTGCTTGTACTCCTCTGTGGTCTGTGGAGTTTGCATTATTATTGTTGCACCCAATGCAACTGCATGCAAAGTACTACTCCTACAAACATGCCTTTCCAATTTCCACGACTACTACTACACAGTTTACACTACAGTACTGCTACTGTGCTTACACGACAGTGTACACACACAAACACAGAGAAAAGCTATTAGCAGGCGTAGTACGTCCTGTCCAGGTGCCAACATCAACATGAACCAACATGCATTGCATGCTTGTCTACACTGCATGAACCAACAGCTATACTCTTATATAGCTTCCTTCTTTCTTTTGCCTCCCAACATGATACTACTTATAAAGGAAGTTATTTTGAACAACGATACGGTCTTCAAAATACATCTTTGACTTCTTATTTTTATAAAAATATTTATTAAAAGGTGATATATTTATACTTTTATGAAAGTATTTTTTAAGATAAATCTATTCATATAATTTTTTTTATATTTTTAAACTCAACAACTTATGAGTTATTTATGATTTATGTTCTCAAGGTTTGACTTAAACATTATCTTAAATGACTTTCTTTAGTATATATATATGATCAGCTAGGTAGCCAGGAGTATATATATGCTTGGTTTGTTCCCCTTGGCTCTTCTTAACTCCCCCGTGCATGCATGCATGCAGATGAAGCTCATGCACGCACAGCCTAGCTACAGTTCTAGGAGTTTTTTTTTTGTGTGTACAGTGTACACATGCTTTAATTTCTTCTACTAGCTATTTCATTGAGAAAAGGTTTTTCTTCTTACATTTTGTGAATCAAGTAAGACCATTCCCAACCCAAGACACTAGATATAGTTTTTATAAACTCCACATCATCAAAAAACTAGTACTAGGCACTAGTACTCTTTCAATGCAAACACCACTATTCAATACTTAAATTTAATGCTACTTATCTCACATAATGTATTAGATGTTGTGTAGAAACCATGTTTCATGCAAGACATGGTTTCCTTCTCTTTTCTCATTTATTCATTTGCCACATTATTTTTCATTCTAGGTGACAGTTTATTTAATGCTATGAACACCATCCTAGTCATTGGGTTGGGAATGACCTAATGAGATACTACTCCCTCTGTCCAGAATAAGTTTATTTTTAGTCCATTCCGTTTATCCCAAAAATAAAGTTATATTTGAGTAATCATTTCATTAGAGTTTGTGAAAGTACATAGGACAAAAATGTGTTGGGAATTGATAAAGAGTGGAATAATTGCATTAGGATTTAATAAAATGAGGGTAGTTTAGTCTTTTTATTTAGTTTTGTATTGATATATGTGTGAGATGCTTCCGTTGAATTAAGGAGCACAATACCTTATTATTATTATTTTTCTTAAACTTAACGAGTTATCAACCCGTGCACACTGCATGCCTGGGTTATCATTTATTCATGTTATAAATATTAGAATTTTAAATATATCATGAATACGTTGATTGTTTTTTGAATTATATAGCACTTAATTAGATTACAAGAATTAAGGGTTAGAATGTCTATTCGTTTTTTGTTTAAGTGTATATGCATGTGAATTATGGTTTTTTTCTCATAGGTTTTTCTCTTGCCTGTTTTTTTTCTCTCTTTTCATACTCTACATTTCCACACCCCACACTACGAGCAAGACATAAAATATTATGCTTTAGAGCAAGGATAATAGTGGAATATAAGCATGTGCTATAAGCTTATGTGAGAGAGAGAAATGAGGAATGTTAACCTATTATACATATTAGATCTAAAATGGGCTATTAGCCAATAATTAGCTCTACTATTAAACTCGCTCTTACTACACATTTATTAATTATGCATTCTTTAGGTACAGATATCATTTTAATTTCAGCTTGGCCACACCATATATATATATATATATATATATATATATATATATATATATATATATATATATATATATATATATATATATATATATATATATATATATATATATATATATATATATATAAATCCCTTGATTGATTAATTAATATATCCCATCCGTCCCAAAATAAGAAGGATTTTGGGTGGATGTGACACATGCATCCTAGTACTGCAGCGTTCAGATTCGTAGTACTAAGAGTGTCACATCCACCTAAAATCTCTTATATTTTGGGACAGAGAGAGTATGTTCACTACTACAGAATACCTAAATAGTGCCGGTTAGAAAACCCTCTTTAGTGCCGGTTTTCCCAACAGGCATCACGAAGAAGGCACATATGATGGAAGTGATATGTGCCAGGTTCCAGAACCAGCACCTTTAAGGTCTAGAACGCAAAAAAAAAAATGTCGGCTCGATGCATCGGCTCGATTTGATTCGAGCCGATGCATCAAGCAATTCCCCCCTCCCTTTCAACCCCATTCCCGAATATCAAGAACACAACATGAACACAAAACCCCCCTCCCGAGCACAAGAATACAATATGAACAACTTCTTCAAGGGGAACACAACATGAACACATCATGAGCTTCTCCCCGGCATTGCCGACTCCCCTCCTAGCCAGATATGGCGAAGGGGAGGGAGCCACCCACCGCCGCAGCTGCTACCGCCCCCGCCGCCGCCTCCCCTCCCGCCAGATCTGACGGAGGGGAGGGCTGATGAGAGAGAGAGAGGGGGGGGGGGGGCTCAGCGACGACTCGGTCTTATTCGCTCCTCGGTCTTATCTGCTTCTTGGCTTGGCTAAAAACCGACACCTATAATTTATTATAGGTGTTGGTTTTTAATATTAAAGGTTTCGTTTTTTAAAAAAAAGGCAGAAAATACAATAGGTGTCGGTTTTTATTTGGAACCGACGCCTGTAATTACTAAAAGGTGCTAGTTTTTTGCGATTTCAACCCGCGGAGATGGGAAAAGGCCTATGGTGCCGGTTTTAGCACTACCGGCTTATAGTGGCGACACCTATTTGATGTTTTGTAGTAGTGGTTGCTAGTTGCGAAGCTATCTCTTTGGGTTAGTTGCATGGCGTAATAATGAAATGTATGCGAAAAAAAGTAGCTGGTGCCTTGCATAGTTGCATGCATGCCCTGTGAACTGTGATGGCCCACCCCTGCAATGCATTGTTCATATGATATCGATCGATCGATCGATCCGTCTGAGGAGATCGATATCGATAGATGTTGTCAAAGACTCGACGACATGCACACGGTTCACACACATATTGCAGATCGATTGAGATATATGATGGATTAACAAAGTCGCATCTATGATCATATTGTATCGGCCGATTCACAATGACAACCACTGCGAGTTACAACACAAACATTAATATTATGATTTCTATCGATATGATCAGTGATCATCAGTTAATGATCGACATATCATTAATGCGTCGCATGCATGCATTTCCACTAGGGGGAAAAAAGGCGAAGTTTGCAAATTTACTAAGCTACAGTAGTTTACTTTGGTTTGCATGCATGCAAAAGCAACTCAAATTTATGAAACAAATTTCGTACATGGCACATGCATATGCATGCGGTGTCGATCGTATTTCTCCGATATAAAAACCGTTTCAGCAAAAGCTAGTGGCGAGGTAGCAAGAAATCATGCATATATGATATATGTGACGTGATGGATATGATAAGCTTACCAAAAGCTACCAGCTGGAGTACTAGCTTAGCATGCATGCTCAAATTAAAAAGTTGGCATACGTCATCATCTTGCTTGCACAGTGCATGCACTAATATTTGTTTCTTGCTTCCGAACTTCAGTACGGTAATATCTCTACCTTACTGTTTAAATGGATAGAACCATGTGATGCTTCCTCTGTCCTCTAATATAAGATATTTTAACATTTTACTTACACTGCTTGACCATTTGTCTTATTAAAAAATTTTAGAATTATTATTTATTTTACTTGTGACTTACTTTATTATCTAAAGTACTTTAAGCATAACTTTTTATTTTTTATATTTGTATAAACTTTTTAAATAAAACGAGTGGTTAAACAGTGTAAGTAAAATATCAAAATCCCTTGTATTAGGGGACAGGGGAGTACATAACCTCTCCCGTCTATAAAAAAAAGTCCAATCCTAACTATAAACATATATGTATGCATGTGTCTAGATTCGTAGTTACGATTTGTTTTTTTTTTTTTTTGACCAAAGTAGTAAGAGTGAAATATAGGGCCGGTTTTTCAAGATACACGCTGGTGCTATTTATACGTCCATAAACTTTAAAAAATGCGTATTTAGCTCTGTTATTCTAGTTTAATTTAATGTATCATACAACAGGTCCAAACCTCGATAACTAGGTATAACTGATGACGTGGCGCTCCACGTACGTTGATAAGAATTTTGCATTCGACCACCCTCTTCACAACACACCGTGGTAGAAAATTTGCATTTACCCTCCTTCTTGCTAAGATGTTGCCCCAGTAAACCGAGAAATTTTTGCTTACCGTTAAAAGGATAATTACAAATTTTCCGTCACCGTGTGCTGCTGAGAGGGTAAAAAGTAAAGTTCTTGCCAGCGTGTAGCACCTGTAAATTAATTAAGCTGATTAATTATATATTATGTATACGACTGGTATATACTAATTTGAGAGCGTACGTGCATGCCATTATGATATACTATCTCGTGGGTATGCCTATGTACTTATTAAAGGTTTAAAACATATGTAGGCCCTAGCTTGGCTTAAAGTTCAAACATTAGTTAGCATGCAAGCAAAGTTAGTTATGCACTTCATATGTATGTCTCATGTTACGTACTCCCTCCGTCCTAAAATATAGCAACCTTATAATAGATGGGATATATCCTAGTATAACGAATCCGGACATACCCATGTCCAAATTTATTGTACCAGGATATATCTCATTCAGTACAAGGTTACTGTATTTTGGGACGGAGGGAGTATATAGCTATATGTACTATGTGTGTAAATATGTACTTTCGTGTCCCGCAAGTACAGGCACAACGACAACCGCTTGGAGGTTTCATGTTCGTTCTAAAGAAATAATTACTTTCTATTTCCATGAATATGAGTATTTCATATAAGTGGAAAGCTACCATGGTTTTTTTATTCACATTTAAATATATGCAGTGAAGTTACAAAGTTAATTTGCATATATAGGTACCTTTTCTAATATTCATGTGTAGACATAAATAAATTGAGAATATATCTATATAAATTATTCTTACGTGAAAAATATACTATTATCATTTTATAAATCAAAGTTTTAAAAATTTGACATCTTAATTTTAGTGGGGCAAGATTTCAAAATCCATACCACATGTACGTGTTTAAACAACTTCATCTGTATAAGAATGAGGAATTAGTACAGAAACTTGTTTTCGTAGTACTAGCTCCCTCCGTATCTCTGTTTCTAAATATAAGCATTCTAGATTGTTTAACAAAGATTAATAAAAGGGGTTAGACTCCCTTTTAAGTCATCTCATTGGTCAATTTTTGAATTTTAAATCTCTTAAATTTTCCTCTTTAACACCTGATTGGCTGAGAATGCTTTGTTTCCGTGTATTAGAATTGATGTCCTAAAAATAGTTAAATTGTATATACACAGAATTTGTTGGAAATACTTATATTTGAGAACAGAATAAACTTAATTATATTTGAGAATGGAGATACTTAATTACTTCTAAGCAGTCGCAGTCTCACAGAGCCCAATGCAAAGAGATGAGATATTCTGATGGATGGGAAGTAGAAGCTGGGTTTCATCAGTGTGTTCCCTGAACATTGTTACTAACCTTGGGGGACATACAGTTAGCAGACGACACAATCAGATCAGATGCTTCCTGATCCTGCCTCCAAAGAAAATCACACATTAGCCTTTTGCATGCATTTGCCCAAAAGCAAGAAGCTATATAGCATGCATGTTTGGTGTTATTGTGTCGTGTGATCTTGGGGCACCATTATATATTTCCTCTCACTATGTCCCAAGTGTGTAGAACATGGATACAGTATATGCTTAGATTATTGCTAGCTAAAAGTTGGCCGCCATGCAGCTATGGCCTATGATGTGATGCATCCTCTCGTCTTTTTTGAGACAAAGATTATGTTTTGCAAAGTTGTTTTTTGTTGGGTTATGTGTGATTTGGGCATGCTTCCTACTAGTACTACCTAACTAGCTTCTCTTTGATCAGTAATCAATTGATACGTACGCATGCATGCAAAGATCAGGTAGTCTAGACAATGAAGGGAACATATGCATTCTGTTACCAAACTGTTGTTAGTGTACTAGTATTAGTACTACTTTATTTTGCCACTTTTTAAAACATTTTTATGTTGGTATGTAAAAATTCATACATTTCAAATGTGCCTGATTATGATGGCTAACAGCAAGCTTAAAACTTCTTATGTCAACACGGGTAGAATGCCTTAAAAAGGGTAATTTTACCATCCTTGAAAAAGTATTAGGAGGTACACATTTTCAATTGTAAAAATTTGGTATCTCTAAATAAAAAAAATTAGTGTAAAATTTAGATACCTCGAGATACTTTTTCAAGAACTATAAAATTTCTCCCTTAAAAACAGAGCACATGTAAAAAATCTATACACCTTTAATAAAAGCTATAATGATGATGGGGTGAACTTACGATCCCACTATTGCTTTTGTTGTTTTTACAAATTATCCTGATATTATGAAATAGTCTAATATTCAATTTCAGGAAGTGAATACCATATACTTAAAGAAACAAACAAGTGCTATTAACATATCCCTTCCGTTCCAAATATAAAAGAATTTTGGTTAGATGTGACACTTCTAATACTACGAACCTAGACAGGAAATGTCCAGATTTGTAGTATTACGATGTATCATATTTGATCAAAATATCTTATATTTTAGGACGATGAAGTATTTGATAAGAAAAAAATTACAACATAATTTCTTTTACCCATAGCTGATAGCAAAGTATGGGTATTTTGCTTGTCAATCAAAAAAATCACCAGCTTACTGTATATTATGTTGACAGTGTATACATGTAGAAGTAGAACGTACGTACGTATGTATCGTCCTACCAGCTGTTGTACGTGGGTACTGCCGTACTGGATTGACCATGTGTACAAGTTAACTAGAGCAAAATCGTACGTATACGTACCTGGCTAGCTTGCTACTACTACTGTAGATGGATCACGCTTGTACGTACGTTGTCTGGTACTTGGCCTGCAGTGCAGGCTTTAGCACAACCTGATCCGAATTTGGTTAAAGGCTACTCTATTCCATGCTAGTGCTTCCTTTCTCTCTCTATCCCTCCTTTTGGTTTTTGAGACGACTATTGCTACCGCACTACTGCTATATCTAGTCGCCCTTTATTTTAAAATATTGTATCTGTTTAGATTCATAATTTTAGTATGGGTTTAATCTCATTCTAAGTTATAATATTTTAAGATTGAGGGAGTATGCTGCTAACGCAGTTGTATTGTTGCGTGCCTTCCATTTGGCTCAAGAATATGCATTGTTGGTAGTATGTATATCAAGGGCAATGGTGGCTTCAGGAATTTTAGTTGGGTGATCCTCCCCCATAGTTCGAAATTGTATAATGTTAAAATTATGTCTATTTTATCAAAATTTTTGTTGGATGAAGGATAAGGTACTTCTATGCCAAAATAGAGGGTGATCCAAGGACCAACCTCAAAACCTTTAGAACCACCATTGATTAAGGGTATGGCTGGTTAGATGATATCCACATTTTGCCACATTATTTCTTTTGCAATGTGTGGGTGCTACCAAGAGAGATGTGCGAGTTCGGGTCTGAATCCTCATGGACCCAGATTATCTCACCTATTTATTTTCTATCATTTTTGGACGTTAAGTTTCTCCTTATTAGTCCAACCAAATTTAAGAGAGCGAAAGTTATCTCAGCTAGTAGGGTGCTACCAGGAGCGATGTGGTGGCCTAAAGTTTGAATCCTTATGGACTCAGATTATCTCACCTATTTCTTCTGTATTATTTTTGGATGCTAAGTTCCTCCTTAGTACTATAACCAATTATTTTTTCAATGTGTGGTAGCATGTCATACATTTTGTGGCAACTTGTGATAGAGAGAAGGGAAATCCGTTGATGTGGCATGTCACAGTTAAAGTATGAACCAAAAGGCCAAAACGTTAGCCTAATTCGGTTGATCGAAATTGTCTGGTACAAATGTGATAAAGTTGACACTCGACCTAACAAACCCTAATTCATTAATTAATTGGTTTTAGTTGTAGTTTAGTAGGGATTGTGATTGATTGATTCCCCGAGAGTGAAGGGTTTTGGATATAATAAGGAAATCTGTCACACTATAATTCTTGTGCAACGATTTGGCCCGAAATAACCAAGTAAACGGGCTATTAATCATCAACTGGTAACTAAACATTTGACTCAGGCACAGTGCTAAACATTTCGGAATTATTCTGGGCTGAAGTCCATTACGAACTTGAGGCCTACATTCTCACAATGCCAGTTGGGCCTTTTCTTTCAATTTGGGCCAGATGGCATCCACAGCCATATCAATTCTGAATTCCGGTTCTCACCTCTCACCTTAGTCTGCTTTGCACCCCCAGACTGTTCATGTACAATTAATGTTAGGGCCAATTTGCTTAGTAGTTAGTACTATCTCAAAATCACGGAGTTAAAAAAAATACAGATGTTTATGTCATTTACATGTCCTTCTCACAAACGATGATATTTTACAACTCGCGTATATTGTGAATTTGCGATGGTATTTTTCAATTTTTCCCTTAATGTTAAGCTCCTCATTACCATGCAATTGGTCCCTTTAAGGCCTTAACTTGGGCATTGTTGCTGCAAGATTAAGCTACCTTAAGAACGTTCTGAATCAGTTTCTGGTCGTGTGATATGTACCCAGCACCTGAACTGAAACTTTGACAATATCTTTGCACTTGTTGTATTCATTCTGTTGCTGCAGGTATGCAGTCGTTGTGCTGCAGATGTACTTGCAACTTACAACCATGCAGCAGCATCTTGCATGTACAGCTGCGTTGCTTCTATTAAATAATTCCAAATAAGTAGCACTAATAAGTCTTCTCCGTTAAGTTTGAGACGAAGATATCCAAACCAATTATCACTGCATCATAACAGCGGGAGATAAAGATGTTAGTAAGACATATGCAGAGAGGTAGTGGTTTTGGCTTCTTGGCTACTGAAATTTGGTGAGATGAACACATCAAAGAGGACACCTCAGTGGACAGTGTCCCCAATTAAGCTGCAGCTATAGCTAGCCTTTGTCTTTTGAGTAATGGAAGGCATGCATTAAAAGTGTAAAGCCATCAAATTCCAATTGTCAAGTGTTTCAGGGCAGAGTTGTCGGTGTCATTTCATCGACTCAAGGGCAATCACCAAATTATTCCTCCCTGTTCATTGCCTCAGTTTTACATTTCAAATTCATAAGAACAGAGTTCTGTGTTTTGATTAGTGTATTGAGTATCAAGGACCAGATCAGTGTGCTAGGCAAATTCCAGGCACATGTATGATTTCTCTACATAAATCATTCCACTAAGCATGCGTATAAAACTAGAATTAATATAATGCACGGTTCTCTGAAGAATAACTATCTTCTGAACAAGCCTCCAAAACACTGAAAAAAGAGCAAACTTATTTTCCAGCAGAAGCTCTTCAATTAAATATCGATCGTTAATTAATCCATAAGCAGAATGCATAGCACAGAATCTTCTCCACTAACATGCAAAATCTGACATTCATCTTGAATCGCATGCTCCCCATGGATAATAGCGAGCTCATCGTCGTCACATTTACAAATTTCCTGTAGTGGTGAGGCCTACTGAAAGTCACCCACCACCTGCAAAATAATTCAGAGATTTTCAGCTCACGCTTTCCTTCCCTCCACTCCACAATTCCACATCAAACCATCGTGATTTGATCACCTCATCACCTGTGATGCAAAATGTGACACATGATCAGAGCTGAAAAAAATGTGTATTCAGATAAGCATGCCGCACTGATCGGTTCCACCGAATGCCACTTGAAAAGAAGAAGAAGAAGAAAAAAAATTCAGACTTGGTGGATTTGGTGAGACGTTTACGTTTTTGCAGGTAGAAAAAAAGGTAGAAAATGCCCTTCTTTTTCTTCAGCTCGAACTGCCTCCTTTTTATAGCATCCTTCATGCTCACTTGCTGCTCTAGCTTAGCTTAAGCTTCGCTCACTCACATGCAGTGTCAGTGTTGCTGATTAATTAGATTGTTATAATTAATTAAGAAATGGAAGGGCTGATACCGTTGGTGTACAAGGCCATAGTGGAGTACAGGAACAAGGCAAGCAGCAGGCAGGTCACTCTGAGAAGCTTCTTCTTCGTCACCGTCGTCGACGACCAGCTGCGCGGCGGCGGCGGCGGCGACTCCGGCCGGTGGTGCTACGCGCCGTCGCCGCCGGCGAGTGCCGCCCACCAGCTGGTGTCGCCGCTGCTGCGATCGGCGCCGCGTCGCCACCGTGCAGGTTAACTAAATTTAGGTGGTCAATGCTCAATCAACAAGAGGTTAGTTAGCCTGCATATCATGTCATATCATGATCATCATATTGTGTATAAATAAGATCAGTAACATGGAAGAATGAACTTAGCATCATTCTTCCTGATATATTCAATGAAATTTCGTACTGTCTAAGTGCCGGTTTGTTTTTTTTTTTTTAAAAAAAAGAAATAACATGGAAGAATGCATGTGAGGTGTGCATGGTCCAGGTATCCAAAGGGAGTAATAGCACCAGCCACCTGCAGGAGCAAAGCAAGCTTCAGAATCTGCATGATCCAGTGTGAGTTTGTGTGTGCTGGAACAGCACTAGCTAGCTTAATTAGAGTGTGATGGAATGAACATGATGCTTTGGTGGTATATTGCACATATGTACAAAGGAATAAGGATGATGTGCTTTTTGTACTGTGTAAATCGATCGAGCGAAAGTTTGTGCTTGATGTCATATATACTGTGAATAAAGGAAATGTTTATGTATCTGGACTCTGGGATTCTTCCATTTCTTAAAAGAGCATTTCAAGATCCTCTGTTCTTTTGAAAGAAAAAAAATCTGATTATATTATATTTTTATTATGCAGAGGACGAGGTTTAATTAATCCTTCGTTATACTACCTCTATTTTTAATATATAGTGTTGTGTTGACATTTTGATACGATGTTTGATTATTCATATAGCTTTTTTTTTATTAAAATTTAAAAGCACTTTAAGCATTCAAATTTTTCATGCTTGTACTAAATTTTTAAGTATGATAAATGATCAAACATCGTGTTCAAAAGGCCAAGAATCTCATATATTTAAAAATGGAAGGAATATACTCCATCCAGGTAAAAATATCTCTTTATGAATTTTTTTTACTTGGGGCAAAACTTTCGAAGTTTGACTATCAACATATCCTTTTATTTTGAAAACATAAAAGATATAGACTTACAAGTATTTTCGTAATCTCATAAGATTATTTGATTTTATGAGTTTATTCCAAAAAAAAGTCATGATTAAATTTGCACCTAAAAATAGTAAAAGAAAACTAACGTCATTTAATTATTTTTGAACGCAGAGAATATACTTTATATGGAGAGAAATATGTTGTGTTTAGCTAAATAATTAATGATCAAGCTAACGTTTTTTTACAGAAAATGACCGAGCTAAATTGATTAGAAGGGTAATTTTATCATCCTTTAGAAAGTGCAGGGAAATACCATATTTTTAAGTATAAAATTTTGTACTTTTAGGTGTTAGGTATCTAGAGGTACCAAATATTTTAGTGTAAAATTTAGGTACCTTGAGTATTTTCTTAAGTATCTTTTTAAGTACCGTAAAATTTCTCTAATTAGAAAGTCTGATTTGTGATTCAAATGGACCTCTGCAAAACTCTGGAGTATTTTCTTAAGGAGCGATATCAAAACGGAAGTACCAATTGTGACACAGAAATGAAAAATTGGCCCAAACTGGAAGCATGCAACAATGGGCCGATTGGGCTGACCTATCGAGCCAACCGAAGTTTTGATCCATGGGCTCTCGAGAGTTCAACAGCTAAGACTATATATCTTGACTATCATTTCATGGTGCAAACTGCAAAAGCAAAAGCAAAGGTTTCTTTCTTATGCAGCTTGATCGTAACAATCGTACTCGCTCCGTCTCTAAATATTTAACGCCATTAATTTTTTTAAACATGTTTGACCGTTCGTCTTATTCAAAAACTTTTGTGAAATATGTAAAACTATATGTATACATAAAAGTATATTTAACAATGAATCAAATGATAGGAAAAGAATTAATGATCACTTAATTTTTTTTAATAAGACGAACGGTCAAACATCGTTTAAAAAAGTCAACGGTGTCAAATATTTAGGGACGGAGGGAGTATATAAGAAGACAAAATAAAATCTGTTCTTCTTCGATCACTTTTGGTGCAAATTGGGCCCCTGTCGAAATCAAATCAACCTATTTGGAGAACCAAATAAATTTGTCTACAAGGCATCGCATATCTTCGCTGTCTAGCCATTTGCAGCTATAAAACAGCTCGATATCAGCTGAACAGATATCCGCATTCATTCACTGAATTTCGTAGGGTTTCAGTATTCTCATGTGCAAAAATGCATAGTACAGATCATCGTATCGAATGTACCAAACGAAACGTGTCGCCACATTTTTGGAAGACGACGATGCAGCTTAGTTCGTCACGCAAAGGTTTGCAGATTAAGTGGTGTTTGAATATCCTGAAGATGTAGATTAAGTATTTCACGTAAAACGTGGTGTTAATAACGTGTGATTAATTGAGTTTTGATTATTACAAACTTGAAAAATTGATTAATCTGATATTTTAGAACAACTTTCATATAGAAAGTTTTCACACGAAACACACCGTTTAGCCGTTTGAAAAACATGCCATTTTAATCCAAAAGTTTATCACCTACTTTCATAAGAAACGAACGGGGCCTAATTATGGACCACTCATGCACATATCTGTGCAGACACCTTGTCACCATGTGCAGATACAAATCGATACATCCCTCCCAAATAATCTGTCATGTTAGCTAGTTTCTGCTGGCCATGTCTCTATAATCAATTAATCTGATCGATCGATCTCTGCGACGTCACAAAATAATTATGTTGCCGGCCGGGACTGAAATTTTGATCAAGATCTTGAAGATTAATTAGATGTTGCTCATGGACGAGATCAATTTACATTACTTACAGATTAATTTGTGTAATAGCACCATCTAAACGGAGCATGTGATCTCTTAAGCCGTCCGTCTATGAAAATGAATTTTCACATATGGGTCCACTTGGCATTTTGTATAGGCAGATCATCCACCTGCTTAAACCTAAGGATCGGAGGGCATTTCAAATAAAAACCGATCAAAGGGAATTAAAAATACTAATAGCTTTTTAAGCTGTGCTTCTAAGCTTCCCTAACTTTATTGTAGTTGAACTGCTATGAGTAGTGATTTTTTTTCGAACGCGTAAAAGGCTTGCACGTCAATATATCAGAAGAGGGAGTAGCATACATCGGAAATACGCTGAGGCGATTACCGGTGTAGGGGTACTACAGTATGAAAGGCATCATGAAATTTTCTAGAAGTCCCCACAATTAAAAACACATGCATTTCTACCTGACTATCTCTAATTTTACCCATATCAACTAGTGCTCATCAACGCAGAGGATAGTATGTACAACACACTCTATACTACTAGTACACTGGTCTGGCCCCAGCAATAATCTGCTGTAGTTTTTTTTATTATTATTTTGCTACCTCAATATACCCTTCATTTCTGTCACTTTGATCTTGAAGCTCATGTACAGATATATTGCATCTTATATGAGAGGTGCCGGCCCTACGTGGTGTTTTAAGGCTAGCGTAAGGTTTTTATTATACTTGTTCTAATTAAGTAGTTACCATGAGACGCTTATACCGTAGTAATTCACACCTTCTGTAATATTCTTAATTATTATGACATATCGACAAGTAACTATCCGAGGTATACCTCAATTACTATAAAAAAACTTAATTAATTATTGCAATGTAAACGAGACCAAACAAATGTGTATTTTACATATTAACTCGTTTACAACTACAAAGGATATCCCCTCGTATTATCCGGCCCCTAGCTAGCTAGCTAGCTAGATTCAGTCATACAAAGCCATGCATGCATGTTATATAGGCTATTATTATAAAAAAAACAGCCCAATTAATGATTTGCAATTTTTTTATGGGCACAAGAAGGCCCTTCCAAGAAGTAATTAATAAGCATCATACCCGACCAGTCGATGCCTGCGTTGCAACAAGCAACATCTAGGGCAGGCCAGTACTGAACCCTAGTGACGACAAATTGACAATAATAATTCACTAATTTAATGTAACAGTGATGAGATCATGCATTCATGGATTAATTAATCGGCAATGTTGAGATGCACGCATGTTTGCAGGGGGTTAAATTTTCAGTTATTACCAATTCAAGCTTCACACGTATAGCTTGCTCGCAGGAGAATCTGCAGCACATGCGGTTAACAAACTAATTAATCTCTGTACTAGGATAATTAGGAAATTATTAACAGCTTGTGTCATGTTGATCACCTCAATAAAATGACCTCAGTCGCATGGATTGTTGACCAGCTGCCTCAATCTCATTTGCTGATATTTTTACTGTATCGATCATACTCTACGTATGCACTTGAATTTTTGACATTTTTCTTATTGCGCCAAATTGCATTAATTAATAAATTGACAGCATGTGACTATTTCGAGTTCGTGGAAAAAGGTAACAGCTTGATTTCTTCAAATTTATCTCGGTGCAGTGCATATCTTTTCTGAGTAAATTAATTAAAACATGGTGCGGCTAGAATTTTCAATTTTAGAACAAATTTACTGCATTTTTTTTCATCTTTTTCGCCACCCAACTTTGACTTTTAGACCATAAAAATAATAACACAAAGTTCTAGCAAAAAGTCTTTTTTTTGTTGCCTCTGTCACATGCCTTGCATGTATTTATAATCAGAACAGGAAAAAAAAAACCTTCCAATTAAGCTGCAGGCCCTATTTGCTGACATGTGATGATGTCATCACCATGTTACAAAGAGCCATCTGGAGGCTGCAGCTAAACTCATCCAGTCAGTCTCTGTTAATCTACTACTAGTATTAATTTGCAACATTATCTTGTGAACGATGCTAATCAATATTAATTAGTTAATTTGGATCGGATAGGGCACAAAGATGTTCCCCATTTCAAAGTACACGTACTGACCAGTATTAGGAGCTTAGCTAGTACTACTATAAACTCACCGACAACAGACAAGGTTCTATATATATAACTAATTAATTAACAGGATCATGTCAGAGCTCATAATAATACTAGTAATCAAAGCAAAGGACTAACTAATCAATCATATACTCCATCCATTCTATAACATAATACACAACCACCCTTAACGACCTAAAGACCAAGAAATAGTTTTTAGATCAGCTTAATAAATAGAATACATGTACCCAATAAAATTAGAAATCTTAATAGTAGAGAATTTAAATAATAATATTTTAGTGAAAAAGATGTGCTAGTTAATGATATGCATGTATGCACGCCTTATATTATGAAACAACTTTAAAAAGTGTAGTTGTGTCTAGTATATTATGGAATGGAGGGAGTATAAGCATGAGCATATGCTTGTGGTTAGATCCCAAGAGACATGTGAAATGGGATACGATCACATGGGTGGTCTCTCGATCATGCATAGATCTCAGGTGAGTTCATCGGTGTCACAAAGTGCTCACTGCACAAACTGAACTTTTTTTTTTGTGAGTACTACACGTACGTACTAATCCAATTTACATGTTAGTGGGTTCAATAATAAATAAAATCAAAGCTCGACATGCATAAACATAAGTACAATGATATCTTGCTAGGACCACTTGTGTTGATGAAGATGTGGCTTCCACCAAGCACAAAGTTAACTTTAATTATGTTTAATTATTTCTGATCTCAAACTCAATCTTCTCATCTCATTTGTCATGCAATTTTTTTTGTTTTGCATGCACTAACCAAACAGCAAAAGCAGTTGGACAGTGAGATAGATGAGGATTTGTGCTCTCTTATGGAGACAATAGATCATCTCAACTTTCTAGCCAGTAGATCTCAAAGGATTAGTGCTTGCATGCATATGTATGAGAGCTAGTGATAACCAGATGATTCTGGAAATTGGCAGTGGATATAGAGGCTGGGTTTTTATCCACCATTAAAAAATGTTGGTTCTAGAGATAATATATACTCCCTCCGTTTCTAAATATTTGACGCCATGTTGACTTTTTTAAATATGTTTGACTGTTCGTCTTATTCAAAAATTTAAGTAATTATTAATTCTTTTCCTATAATTTGATTTATTGTTAAATATACTTATATGTATACATATAGTTTTATATATTTCAAAAAAGTTTTTGAATAAGACGAACGATCAAATATATGCTAAAAGTCAACAGTGCCAAATATTTTGAAACGGAGGAGTATATTAGTATACGTCATCTGATTAGCTTATAATACTACTGCATTATTTTGTTTTATATGTGTATAATACTACAGAGCATGCTCCAGCTCTGTAGGGTTTAGATCACTAATCAACAAACCCTAATTATTAACCTATCTTATGTCCCTTTCTTTGCATGTGGTTGCAAATGACCTGGTGGTCTCCTATGGGTGAAATATTTTAGTACAATGATTGCTGCAAATTGACGAGACAAACAAGGTGAATAGAACAAGAACAAGGACGGTGACTGGCTAGATTCTCTTGATCCTGAATATTATGCTAATTAACTCGATCTTATCTAAAAAAAATATTTCGCCAAGTAGGTTCTGTCTTCTTCTCGCCAAACACGATCTTGGGAAAGTTACATGCATTATTTTCTCGCCAAACTACTGTACTAGCTACCGCTCCAAAAAGAAATAAATATATAGATTTTTAGTTAATTTGATATGGCCATTGCGTGCAAGTGGAATTAGTGTGCAACTATATTGTGTTTATAATTTTAGTTTCTTGACAACAACCTGATCTTTGTAAAACTATTATTGGTCTTAGTTTTAGTTTAAGTTATTAATTAGGAAGAGATGCTTACAATGTGTGCTTAGTTTGAGCTGATTAATTAATTATTTACTTGACAAAGTGTTTTATGATCTCTTGGTATGTTGTTATGGTGTACACGTTTTGTAAAAAAATCAGAAATATACAAAAAAAACAATAATTGGCACAAAATCTTTGCTCACACATGCATGCACGCTTCATTTTGTTCAGGAACGTAGTGCCTGCTAGTACACAGTCGCGTGTACGGCCGGGTAAGTATATATAATGCGTATACCTATATATATAGGCACAATTGGGTATCATAAAATAAAAACTATTATCCGTTTTGGTCGACCTGAGGAAAATTAATCGGAAAAAGATCATTTTGATCAGGGGAGTGGACAATTAATTATATTTACTAGCAGGCAGAATTAGATTAATTAGTTAGTGAGGGAATATCGAGTAGATCGATCAATTAAGCTAGTGTTCGTCCGTGTTAATAATGATCAGTTACGTCTAGCTCAAAAACTTATGGTTTCAATAATTTTGGTCAATGGCTGATTAATATCGTTAATGAGTACAAGCAGGTACATATACACATGACAGATCGATATAACAAATTACATAGCCGTAGACAGTTAACTACCTTGTACATATACAGATCTATATGACACATTATACATATATAATTAAAAATACTTTAATCCTCGCAAGAAATGACTCTGCAATGTTAACATTGAATGGTAGATATAGATGGTCAATCCACATATATGCAGAAGTTGCAAGATGCATAGTACAATTAATTAGCTCACTAATGCACTTATATATACGCTTTTTTTTTGAGAAAGGCAAAGACTGCCCAGCTTTTTATAAAAAGTATACTTAGTTCTATATATACGCATTTTTTTTTCCAAACAGGAGAATTAGTAACATGTAAAAATGTCAATCAAATAGTTGGCCAACTTGCATCCATACGCATAATTTGGGGCTCTTTTTGTTTTCCTCAAAACTAATTAATTTGGGGCTCATGGACGACTTTTTAATCATGCTTGGTCTAAAAGTGCTCCTGGATCCATAATAATTAAATCCACCCGAGAGATAATAATCTCGATCTCATCATATACAGAACATATTATTAATATACGAAGTACACGTACGTACTCTTTGAAAGTCTCTATTTATTAATATGTGCATATGTTAGAATAAATTATCTTTCAATGATAATCGGATAAGACGATAAGTTATGCATATATAATTAACCAACAAATAATTGCACATATACGTAGTAAGACATATTATTTTGGGGAGCTTTTTGTCATGTTAGCTTTTATACATGGACTGGAGGTAGCTATTTAGATCGTGTATGAATAATTAACATGAATATTTGTTTTAGAAGACTAGAAGTAGTAGCTAATTAAGATGACTAATTAATTGCTGATCGAGATTTTGCAGCTGCAGTTCTTGACTTGCTCTTCTTTTTTTTTTCCTCTGAAACAAAAATTAAAAGCAGGCAGTCAGGTCAGGTCTTTGCCGTGCTTGGACAGGTTACGAGTGTACAAACACGTCTAGATTCAGACGAATATTTGGATCGATGGCATGCAAGAGAATATTCCATATTCTCCAACCCTGTTGAGATGATCATCGGATGCATGTAGCTGCACAGTCCGTGTATGTACGCCGCCTAGCTTTGACCTAGCTCGATGGACCCCCTTACAATAATGACATTTATAGATAATAGTAAAGTGTCCTTGCGTTTTTACAATGGAATTTTAAGAAATGATGATAAATTTCAGGAGTTCTCGGATATGTTAAAGTTGATAGTTGATATATACTAGGAAAAAGTACGAATTACCCCCTCCGAACTATCGCGGTCATCCGAATTACCCCCCTGAACCATAAAACCGGACATTTTTCACCCCTAACTATGCAAACCGGACGAATTACCCCCCCTCAAACCAATTCAGAGCGGTTTTGTCCAACGTGGCGCACACGTGGCAATCCAGTCAGCATTTTTTTAATTAAAAAATTGTGGGACCCGCATGCCATACTCTTCTCTTCTTCCTCTCTCTCTATTCTATCTCTCTCGCTTTTTCTCTCTCGTGGCTCGCAGGGACGGCGCAGGGACGGCGAGGACGGCGACGGCGGAGGCAGCGGCGGCGGCGGAGGCAGCGAGCGCGGGGAGGCGAGCGGCGGGGCAGGGCGGCGGAGGAGGCGAGTGGCGGCGAAAGAGGCGAGCGGCGGCCAGGCGAGGCGGCGGCCAGGCGAGGCGGCGGCCGACGAAAGATTAGGGAGGGGAGAGGCGCGGCGGTCGGCGTCGCCGCCGGTGGGTCCGCCGTGGAGGGGGCGCAGCTCGACCGGGCTCGCTGGCCGCCTCTTCCCTCTCTACCGCCTCGCCTCGCCGCCGCCGCCGCTGCCTCCTCCGCTGCACCCTGCCGCTGCTCGCCTCTTCCGCCGCCGCCGCCTCGCCTCCTCCGCGAGCAACGCGAGCTCCCGCCGCCACTCACCTCCTCCGCCGCACTGCCCCGCCACTCGCCTCCCCGCGATTGCTGCCTCCGCCGCCGCTGCCTCCGCCGTCGCCGTCCTCGCCGTCCCCGCGAGCCGCGAGAGAAAAAGCGAGAGAGAGAATAGAGAGAGAGAGGAAGAAGAGAAGAGTATGGCATGTGGGTCCCACAATTTTTTAATTAAAAACCGCTGACTGGATTGCCACGTGTGCGCCACGTTGGACAAAACCGCTCTAAATTGATTCGAGGGAGGTAATTCGTCCGGTTTGTATAGTTGGGGGTAAAGAATGTCCGGTTTTATAGTTTAGGGGGTAATTCGGACGACCGCGATAGTTCGGGGGATAATTCGTATTTTTTCCTATATACTATATCGGACTGTTTTAGTTCGACGCTGTGCACTGTTTATAGACGTCATAGCGGGGAAAATTCATTTTAATGGAAAAAAAAGAAGAAAACTAATTCATTTTTTTAAGACCTCATTCATTACGAGGGGATTGTCGCTTGCTATACCGGAGAATCGTGTACTATTTGAAAGCCATTGAGAAGTATAGTGATATTGACTAGCTCTGAAGTTGCTCAAGTTTTTAGTGTATGGTTGTTACACGGATAACAAGGACTCTCCGGCCACAAGAATGATAGTGAGTAGGTGGTGGTGGTAGATTAATACCACTATTGAGTCTTTTATGTATATGTGAGTTAGGACCTTCATGTGGATTATAATATATATGAAGATGTTTTTAAATTTAAGAAAATGATTTTTGGATTCATTTACATGTTTGCTTTGTCACTTTTATTGCATAGATATCTTTTTATGATTGCTAAAAAGATAATATTTTTTTAAAAAAAATCTACCAAAAATTATTTTTTAAAATTTTTTAACTTTAAAATTACTTTGTTTTATAAATCGGTTGAAGGAGAACAAGCAGGGCCTAATTAATACATTTTTTTACGGATGGTTATTTTTGGAGAAACACATCAAATGGTATGCAAATAAATTGAGATTAATGCTTGCTCCAGCAGGTTAATTATTTCAACCATTTCATCCTAGACCAAAATTCGATTTTCTTAAATGATTTCTATGGTCAAAAGACTTAAAAATTTTGTCAGAGTGACATAACAAAATAGTGGATATATTTTCGTGGTGTTTAAATCTCCTGAAGATAAAGATTAAGTGTTTTACACAAAACAATGTGGTAATAACGTGTGATTAATTGAGTTTTAATTATTATAAACTTGAAAAATGGATTAATCTAATATTTTAGAACAACTTTTATATAGAAAATTTTCACACAAAATACATCGTAGTCGTTTGAAAAGCGTGCCACTTTTATCTAAAAGTTAATCCAACTTTTGTTGGAGAAAAAAACAGGGCTAGGATCTAAAGTCTGTTCTTTTCAGTAGAAAAGGAATCAAGGTTTGGTCCAAATTAACACCAACCGTTTAGCTCTTGCACAATTAGAAAAACCTTAATTAGTCGGTTTGCCGGATAGATACATTTTCCTCAGAAAATGACTGTGGTTACTTTAATTCTTGAGAGGTACTGAGACGAGGTAAGTGCATGCGTCTTCTAATGTTAATTTTAATTTTTTAACTGTAATACCTCCAGCATTCGATTGGCACGTAGGTTATGTTAATATATACTAATTATCAAGGCACTTGAGATATAAAATAACTCTAATAATAATAGAGCTCTGCTTCTTTTGTATAAAGAACTCAGCGGACACGCCATCGTTGTCCGTAGACTTGTCACGTTTGCATTGGGAACAAATTAACTAAAGAGCAATCATCTCATGTCATCTAAGAGCAAGTTCAATAGTATAGCCAACTACTAACTCCAATTCATCTATAGTCAATCCAATAGCTCATTCATACAATAGTTACATACTACACTATTAATATATTAATTTGGTCCTACCTGTCATGTATACATTGTGTCTTGGAGTCCGTGCTACAGCTAGCTACAAATCTGTAGCCCGTTGCCCTTCTCTCTCCTTATTTATCTTCTTAAAATATGTTTGCAGCTGGCTTATAGCTTGCTATTGTACCTGCTCTACCGGATCTAAAAAAAATGTCATGATGGGAAGAAAAAGATTGACTAATATACAATAAGAATACATCCATTGAAATGTTAATATAACCCCAACATTGTATGTAAACCGAAAGTTAGGTAACGACATTTAGAAACCTTTTCATTTTACACATAAAACCTTCTAATCCCAACTTTTTTCCCTAGCTAAACACTTGCGCATCGATATATTAGACGAAGGAAAATAATATAGTTTACATGCATCTGGCCTCTTACTAGCAGCAAGGACAAAAACAAAGAATTAATATAAACCAAGCAAAACACAAAAGCAAGGAGGGGATAATTAGTGAAAATGAACTCCAAAGCAGAAAGAGGCGAGAGGTAAACAAATAGGGCCCACCAGGAGCTAGGGCCAACAGGACACCGAGGTGTCGTGCCCTAGCTTCGATCCAAAGATGAAAGCCTCTTGAAGGATAGTGCTGAGCGGGCTTGCAATGAAACGATAACACCATCGAATACGTGACCATTTCCACTCCTTCCAAAGGTTCCAGGCGACAAGAGATAACACATGCTCTTTCTCATGGTTGTGTGTTGGAGTTCTAAATTACATCTCAATTATTTAGCTTATACATAATTACCTCTGTTTTAATGTGGAAACTTGATATGTTTGAGATGCCATCGGTGTTCTTCCTCTTTCTTCTTCTTCGGTTTCTTTTCTCCCTTTTCATCTTGATGCGCCAATTGAAATTTCACCGAGATCACCTCACAAACCCCTTCCAGCGTTAAGCTGATCGGACAATTTAGGGTTTTAGGCAGAGAGTTCGTTGTCTCTCCTCGCCCTTAATCGCTTTATATAGGCGTTGGTGGGGCACGAGAGTTATCTCGAAGTTCTGTTAGAAATTAGTTTTTACTGATCACAAAAACTAACTCTATCTCTTTAGGAATTGGAGGGATTTATCCCTTTCCTTAGCTACCGGCATTTAGCCGATAAAATCAACCTGTAACAGGTTGGTCACCAATTTGGTAGGGATGACCGATTACTTGGAGATGAAAGGTGAAACCCGGTTGCAAGCATAGGACGTTGTCATAGCTGCCGAGAGTTCGTACATAAGCATGTCATTAGCTATTTCTTTCTCTAAACCACCCAACGGACAGGCCAATTGGGTTGCCCTAGTTGGTTACTTGGTCGGCCATCCAACATCGACCGTGGAAGGCAAGCTAGAAAAAGAACTTATTTTACTAGTGCCCAAGCCCGTCACAATTGCTCAGTAAGAGAAAAAAAAGGCATCATATGCCGAATTCACAGAGTAATAGCGTTCCCTCCTCCGACCTCATTTCTTCCAATATACCTAATTATAATTTTTTTTTGTTATAAGTTATTTTATCACTTAAAATATTTTAATTAAACATGATTTATATCTTATACATTTGTATAAAATTTTTGAATAAAACGAATAGTCAAACATGTGATAAATAGTTAACGATGCTATCTATTAAAAAAACAGAGGGAGTATAAAAGATATGCACACACACAAATTAAAGACAAAAGGAAGAGATAAACTTAAAAACAACATAGCGGGCATATATGCAGAGATTGTCATGTGCAGATAGAATTCAGCTGAGCGAGGTAGATCGATGATGATATGTATATATATTTATAGATCGATGCATATGGAATAAATTCGATCAAGATTGGCTGGCTACTATCGCTCTAACTCCCCCCCAATCGAAACAAAATCAGATCAGATGCTCGAGATCGATCCATCGCGGTTACTGATAATAACAACACCAAAGCAAATTGCCAAGGTAGATGCTTGCTCTAAATTAATAATCTAATTAGCCCATGCATATATGCGTTTGCAACTATATATTATGCAAGTCGTAGTCACCAATATGCTTAACAAACCAGAGTAATATAATTGATGGCGTTATATCAATTAAGTAATGAACATAAACCAAAGTAATATAATTAACGGCATTATACCAATTAAGTAATGCACATGGAAGAAATTAAAACACAAGCTGGACAAAACAATACTGTATTTGGCTACTGTGCATAGTACGGAGTATTAGTATTTTATAATTACTCCGTATTTTAATATATGACGCCGTTATTCGTCTTATTAAAAAATATGTCATTATCATTTATTTATTGTGACTTGATTTATTATCAAATATTCTTTAAGTATAATATAAATATTTTTATATTTAAAAAAAATTAATAAGACGAATGGTTAAACGTTAGTCAGAAAATTAACGACGTCATACCCTTAAATACGAAGAGAGTACTTAATTAATTAATTTGTGCACATACTTACATGAGGTGTCGGTAGGAGTAGTGGTGAAAAAAAAAGGTTAGCATCTAGAAGGTGCACGTGGCAGCCGATTAGAAACTCTGAGATCTCAAGTCTGAATGCATGACCACCTCATAGGAAAATGCTATGGGTACTAACATCTCAAATCTGATCTTAAGATAGCTCAGTGTATCTGTTGCCAATGTGACTTTTATAGCAGTCGTATAACGTTGGCATATAGCTATTATGATCTTTCATATTTCAATGAAAAGTCAAGGATTAAGCATCGTCATTGATTAGAAATATGTAAGGACAATGTAGAAAAAAAGACACTATTATTGGCTATATTAGGTGCATGAAACATTTTTCAACGAATAATATACAACCACACATGAAAATAACATTGTGTGGTGGTTTACGATGTGCGAAGAAGAAATGGTAGGACTTTTATAATTGTAATTAATTGAGCACATAGCTCATGCTGATGCTATATTTTTTTAGTGTAGGATTTTAATGTTTTCACTAAAACATTAAAAAAATATATTAATGTAGGATTTTAGTGTAGGATTTTTTTAAAAATATATTAATGTTTTTTAAGTGTAGGATTTTAATTTTTTTCATTTATATATTACCAAATTAGCACAATCAAAATATGCATATATAATTGTCTCTAGCCCAGCAGAGAAGTACTCCCTATGTCTTTTTATATGATATTGGCTAGTTCAAATTTTAACTAGCCAACGTCATATATATATGTAAATATATATAAAATGAAGGGGAGAGTAATATATAACAAGAACCTCAAGACAAAATTGCTGGGATCAATATATCACCTACGCTGGTACATATCCTGATGTTCATGAAAAAAAAAAGGAGGTCTGGCTCTAGATAGAATCCAAAAGGTTGACACTTGGCTCCATTCCAAACAATGATGCATCATTTTTGGATAAACTGCCAAGTAATAAAGTAATGTGATTGATTTGAAATAAATTATTAGAGGAGTGCTAATGACAATTATATATTATCCTACAATCAATCATATCTTTTAGAAAAGTGAAAATAGTAATGAAATAACGTCATCCATCACGCGAAAGACAATCCACGCAAACGGATAAGACCAAATACGCATTATTGTGCGTTACGCTCGATCCAATGAGAGTGATCTATTTATTCAAAATATAAAATTTCTAGCGTTTAAATCTTATTCTAAAATACAAAGATTTCTAGTGACAGTATTACATGTCCCTTTTCATTCAAATTTTCTTCCCTCTTACCCCCACCTATCCTTCCACCTCCACTTGTCCCTTATTTACCAAGGCCAATAAATCTTTTCTTCTCAACATTAATTAGTCTCTGCTAAATAAATTAGGAATCCTTATGTTTTAAATAGAGGTAGTACTTTTCAAGTGACAAAAAAATCAACCGAGAACTGTCCACATACAGGGAGCGATATAAGATCATGACACCTAGCTACAGCATCGATCATCTCATTTTCAAAACGAAGTCAAAGCAGAGCACATCAACCCTAGCAAAAAGCCCCACGAGCTCAAATTTCAGAGGAATCAGCTAAGTTACAGACATATCTCCATCTCGATGTCGCGAAAACAACGTCAAACAGTCAACACACGGTGAGGAAGAAATTAACCCAAGAAAGAATCCCCGGCTGCTAGCTTCCAAGTTCCAACCCTCTCTCTCTCACTGGCAGCTGGGCCCCACAAGTCCCATCCTCCTGGGTCCACCGCTAACGCGGTGCTAGACTGATCGATATTATCTCCATTCCACGAAGAATTCGTTTCATTCCTAATAACGTTTAAAATTTATCCCACTAAAACTTTATTTGTAAAGGTAATATCATATTAATATAAGACATATGCATTAAAGTGTAGTACAAAAATACTAAGAGTGTCATTACCAGTGGAGGTATTATTTTTATGTTTTCAAGGATACCATATAAGCAACAAATTGATGATTGAAAATAACTTATATAGTCAACTGAGCGTAACTCAACTGGTTAGATTTCTTGTGGTGGAAATAGCTCACACCCAATCTCAAATTCTAGATTTAACAATTTACGGCTAATTATTCTTTCAGTGGCAGCGATACGCTTGTGGTGACTTCGTCAATTTTAAGATGTACCGTTATAAGCAAATGTATTTGTACTTTTTTTTTAAAAAAAAAGAGAACTTATGCATTTGTATGTGCTACCTTCGTCCCAAATTAAGAATAGTTGTGAGTTTCTGCATCCAACGTTTGATCGTCCACCTTATTTAAAATTATAAAAAAAATAAAAAAAATAGTTACAAATATAGTATCATTCATGTTTATCATCTAATAATACTAAAAATACTAATCATTTTTTTTCAGATAACACGGACGATACATGAACATAAACTTTTTGGACGAAGGCAGTACTGTGTTTCTTAAATAAAAAAACTTATACAATCCTTAATTTTACCAAGTTATTAGAAATGCTGATGTGACAGCCTATCCGATGACAATGAAACACCCATTAAAAATAACCTAATATCAACCAACGTATTTATTTATTCCCATTCTAATTTCTTCTTCTAGGTTGCTCAAAATTAAATGAAATCTTCTAGACGTAGAGAGCACTAAATTTAATTAATTACTGTAATAATTACCGCTAGTAATCACGATAATAGTAGTAAAATATTTCCTTAGCGGAGAAGAAGGGAGAAGCGTCGACGAAAACGCCTTCTTCTTCTTCTTCCTCTTCTTCGTCTTCCTCCTCCGCCGCCGCCCACCGCGCCATCGCCTATACATACCCACCCCCCACCCACCTCCTCCCACCTCCTTGTAAGTTGCAACCTCCCGCCTCGCCCGCCGCCATTGACGACCACTGCGCTCGTTCCATGCCTTTGGCCGTGACCGCGAGGTTGTGAGAGGAGAAGAGTCCAAGAGAGGGAGGATCGATGCGGCAGCGGCAGGCCGGCGAGCAGGAGGCGGAGCTGTTCGTCCAGTGGAGGCCCTGCGACAAGAAGCGGTCCTAGTCGCCTCCCCACTCGCCGGCGTCGTCGATCTGAGGGAGAGACAGGGGAAGAAGAAGCAGAGGAGGATCGGAGGATGAGCGTGTCGGGCGGGAGGACGCGGGTGGGGAGGTACGAGCTCGGGAGGACGCTCGGCGAGGGCACCTTCGCCAAGGTCAAGTTCGCCCGCAACGTCGACTCCGGCGAGAATGTCGCCATCAAGATCCTCGACAAGGACAAGGTCCTCAAGCACAAGATGATCGCCCAGGTCAGCTCACCCATACTATTTTCTATCCCCCAATCGATTCTCGATTTGGAGAGGTCTCGGTGGATTTCTTCCCATGATGATAGTACTGTTCGAATTTCTTGCTTCTTTTTTTTTTAATCATATCATACGCTGTTCTTGAGTGAATTTCGTGGACAATTTCAATTTCTATACGTACGAGTCCCAAATCACGAACAGTTTGTACTACTGCTGTTTTGTTTCCTCTCACGACAAGACGTGATGATTTTGTTTTAACCAGCAACAGTAAACATTACTAATTACTAGCGTTCTTGCTGCAAAAAAAAAAAAGTTTGGTATCGTTCCAAAATTGCGTTCTTACTTCCAAAATTGCAACAGCCTAGACTTTTGACGTGAGGTTAGCACGGGCGCCTCGTGCAGTGTTCGTTGGAACTCGTGCTGAGTTAGTTATTATTAATGTGCATCGACTTCGGCTTAGCTTCTGACTTTTTGTGGGGGAGCTCTGACTTTGATGTATGTTTGTGGTTTGTGTGGTGGTGTTTGCAGATAAAGCGCGAGATCTCCACCATGAAGCTCATCAGGCACCCCAACGTCATCCGGATGCATGAGGTATACTAATCTCCAATCATTAATCTCAGCTCATCCTGCCTATGGAAAAAATTTGTAACTGATGATAAGTCCACCAATGAAATCGACTAATCATAAGCAGAGCTCGTGATTTTGGTTCGAAATTTCGGGTCTACCAGTGGGTCCTGGTTGGATGTGATTCCCAGTCTTGAATTGTGGATTTTTTTTTAATTTTGTAAAATTTGTTCGAATTCAGCTAGAGCCTGTTCAAAATTCATTTTTTTTTCTGGTTTGAAACTTCTGAAAAATTTTGGTCCCCCCTGATTTTTTTTTCTGGGCCGAGATTGTGAACCCTGCTAATTAAGTTAAGATGGTTCTCAAGGCTTTGAGCAATCTGAAATTATGAAAAACCAGGGTAAATTAAATTGGTCAAGGATGACATAATGAACAAGTTGTTCCTTCACATGAAAAGTTGCAATTAGAGATCGTTCTGGAAGGAAATTCCTGTGGCACTAAACTATGTGTTATCTGAAACTTTCCTAGCTCTTGCTTTCTGATATTTTCCTTTTGTTGTCTTGGCTTTATGTCGATCTCCACTTAGTGGTTTTGTTTTCTTCTCTGAAGGTGATGGCCAGCAAGACCAAAATATACATAGTGATGGAGCTTGTCACCGGTGGTGAACTTTTCGACAAGATTGTGAGTGCTTGGCCTTTTCTATCGACATCTGAATTACTCTTTATGCTATGCACGCATGTTCAATTTGTCGTAATTCCTGTTATAGGCTTCGCGCGGGAGGCTGAAAGAGGATGATGCAAGGAAGTATTTTCAGCAGCTGATCAACGCTGTCGATTACTGTCATAGCAGAGGAGTCTATCACCGGGATCTCAAGGTTAGCGGCGTTTAACTGTTTGCGGTGTTTACTACTGCTATGCAAGAGAGCCGAGAAGCAGTGAATTGATACACAAATTCAATTTCAGCCCGAAAATCTTCTGCTTGATGCTAGTGGCACTCTCAAAGTATCAGATTTTGGGCTGAGTGCACTGTCTCAACAAGTCAGAGTAAGTAATTTGACTCTTCCTATTTATTCTTTTATTATCTTTTTGCGGAGAGTTTCCTTTTATTCAAAGTGATGAAAAGCCGAGAGTTGTTAGTCGTAAAAAAATTAGCATTTCAATTGCTTTCTGTAGATTCCATTTGTTTGCTACATCTTTTCACATGGTAATACAGATAGTTTCAGATCCATCTGAATAAAGTTTTTTTTTACTAACTCCATCTGAATAAAGTGCTTACATTAGTGCTGCATATCTTTCCGTTTACTCTGCAGGAGGATGGTCTGTTGCACACTACCTGTGGAACTCCTAATTATGTTGCTCCCGAGGTACCTTCTTACACTCATACATTAAACTATATAGTTATTATTATCATTGGATTGAATATTTGTTCTCATGTTTCAATAATATTGTCTGTGCAGGTTATCAACAACAAAGGATATGATGGAGCCAAGGCTGATCTGTGGTCATGTGGAGTGATTCTCTTTGTCCTCATGGCAGGCTACCTTCCATTTGAAGACTCAAACCTCATGTCACTTTACAAGAAGGTTGGTCCCTCTTAACCATGTCAAAGGATTGTTGGTTTATGAACCCTAAACAAAGTTTTTGTTTGGAAGATTAATGTGATTATTACTCATCCAGATCTTCAAAGCAGACTTCAGTTGCCCTTCTTGGTTCTCTACAAGTGCGAAGAAGCTCATCAAGAAAATACTAGATCCTAATCCTAGCACCGTATGTTTTACCACATTTTAACCTTCATTTCTTTGGAACATTCTTATACGTAGGTAGCTTATCCCATCGTTATCTCCTTGCGCAGAGGATTACCATCGCAGAGCTTATCAACAATGAGTGGTTCAAGAAGGGGTATCAGCCTCCAAGGTTTGAAACAGCAGATGTTAACCTGGATGATATCAACTCTATTTTTAATGAATCTGGGGTAAGCTCTCACACCATTCAGCTGATAGCATTACATTCTTCATAATGCACTGGATGGGCTTGGTAACATCTATTCTAATTAATGCAGGACCAAACACAGCTTGTTGTCGAGAGGCGAGAAGAGAGGCCATCAGTGATGAATGCTTTTGAGTTGATTTCTACATCTCAGGGTCTCAATCTTGGCACACTCTTTGAAAAGCAATCGGTACGATCGCATTCTTAAATTGGTCATTCTGAAGTCTGAACTGAACATGTTCAAGTAAACTTACAGTCATGAGTTGTAATCTAAAATGCTAAACCAATTTTCTTTCTATTTTTAGCAGGGCTCTGTGAAGCGAGAAACAAGATTTGCATCAAGGCTGCCTGCAAACGAGATATTGTCGAAAATTGAAGCAGCTGCTGGACCCATGGGCTTTAATGTACAGAAGCGCAACTACAAGGTAACTAATCCAAAATTCCACAACTTGTTTCTACCATTTTTATCTGAAACAATTACTGATAACATTTTTTTCCTGGAATGTAATCAGCTGAAGTTGCAAGGAGAGAATCCAGGAAGGAAAGGTCAGCTTGCAATTGCAACAGAGGTACACCAATGATACAACATCACTATTCACTATGTTCTGTTTCTGTCATTCCGTATGCTGTGCAGCTTGTGCTACTCTTCTTTCCTGGGTTTATAGACTGAAATCAGTTCATCCATTTCTAAAGGTTTTTGAAGTCACGCCCTCGCTGTACATGGTTGAGCTCCGCAAATCTAACGGCGACACTCTTGAATTCCACAAGGTACACATAACAGTAAAATTACTGCAGGACCTCAAAATTCATACTTCATACTGGGATTCGGCTAACTCATGGTGTAATTTTTTACGCGTTTCGCAGTTCTACCACAACATCTCCAATGGCCTAAAAGATGTGATGTGGAAGCCGGAGAGTAGCATAATCGAAGGCGATGAGATCCTCCATCGGAGGTCGCCATGATTGGCAGTTTGGCACCAAAAGTTAAGTTCAGTGATAGTATAAAGTAGATAACCAGCCAGGAAAACCTACTAAGGAATGGCCTGTGGCTGTTTTTTTTTTTGGGTTCTTTTTACCTTTTAAGTTGAGTTACTATCTAATCTAGACATGGTTGTAAACAAAGTTTGTATGGAAATGGAATGTGAATGAAGAATGTGCATAGTTGCTTCCTTGACTTATTTTAAAAGCAGTAACCTGTGAAATCCGATGAATGAAATTGAAATCTGCAGCAGGATGCCTAACGATCGTAGTAAAATTGCAGCAGATATGAGATACTCCCTCCGTTTTACAATGTAAGACTTTCTAGCATTGTCCACATTCATATAGATTCATTACATTCATATAGATGCTAATAAATCTAAACAAATACATATGTCTAGATTCATTAACATCTATTTGTATGTAGACAATGCAAGAAAGTTTTACATTGTGAAACGGAGAAATATTATACTCCCTTATTCCCTAAATGTTTGACACCGTTGACTTTTTTAAACATGTTTGACCGTTCGTCTTATTCAAAAACTTCTGTGAAATATGTAAAACTATATATATATATATATATATATATATATAACAATAAATCAAATGATAGGAAAATAATTAATAATTATTTAATTTTTTTTGAATAAGATGAATGGTCAAACAGTTTTAAAAAAATCAACGGCGTCAAATATTTTGGGATGGAGGGAGTATATCGCGACAGTCAAAACTGCTTGCTCTCTTCGTGTTCATGTTCACCGGCGAGTGCGGCTCCGTACATTGTTACGTCGCCGGCGGCAAATCAGGCGGCGCAGCGTCTGCCGGAGAATTCGAGCACGTTCGTCACCGGCTATGGCTGGTGGCCGGAAGCGCGCGGCTAGCGGCGGACGAGCTCCTCCGGTCGCAGAGTCGAACACGACGTCCGTACGCCCGGCCCGACCCGGCCCATGTACATACATTGCCAACAAATCTCAGCCCGCTTGAGGGAAAGATAATTGGCCCATCTAAATTTGGCTCGCTACCAATGACCTTCTTGTTTTTAATGGAAAAAAATCTCATATGATTAACTTGTTGGATCTCATTTGTCGCGTCAAATATTTTGGGATGGAGGGAGTATATCGCGACAGTCAAAACTGCTTGCTCTCTTCGTGTTCATGTTCACCGGCGAGTGCGGCTCCGTACATTGTTACGTCGCCGGCGGCAAATCAGGCGGCGCAGCGTCTGCCGGAGAATTCGAGCACGTTCGTCACCGGCTATGGCTGGTGGCCGGAAGCGCGCGGCTAGCGGCGGACGAGCTCCTCCGGTCGCAGAGTCGAACACGACGTCCGTACGCCCGGCCCGACCCGGCCCATGTACATACATTGCCAACAAATCTCAGCCCGCTTGAGGGAAAGATAATTGGCCCATCTAAATTTGGCTCGCTACCAATGACCTTCTTGTTTTTAATGGAAAAAAATCTCATATGATTAACTTGTTGGATCTCATTTGTCTTTAGTGGGTCGCTTTTGTAATAGCTGTGCTCATGATATTACTCGTCTAAGTGTGAGTTGAGACCCGGGTCAGATGTCTGTTTGGGACCCGGGTCAGATGTCTGTTTGGGTTAACCCCCTCCCAAAGTCTATAAATGTGCTGGTGTCTTGTGATCGTACCAAACCAACGAGCTAACAAAGAGCACGTTTGAGATAAAAAAAAACTTGTTGGATCTCGTTTGTGGGTCCTACTATAATTTTTACTCCTTTTAAGATGACTGGACTGTCACGTCATAGATATCCGTCTTTAAAATGAACAATAGAGTCGTTTTGAATGGTTTTAATAGTCGAAGGAGTCTGACTTTTGTATTTGAGGGACTATATTTGAGGTATTTTACTTGTATTGAACTTTTTCATGTTCGACACCTACCAGCGACCAACTTGTCTATGGCACATTGGGCCTAGGATGCAAACAGGTCAACCGTGTGAACCACAATGTCAAACCACAAGTTTTCGCGTCATGATCCGGTTTGTTGTAACTAGAAATATAAGTGAGTCGATCCATAATAAACCCATTTATAAATCAAATTAGTAGGTAACCCACGAGGTAATAGTAGGTTATCCACTAATTTTACCTATAAGCGGGTTTACGGGCTGATCCGCTTGCATCTCTAATTGGGCCTGCCCGACCCAACGAGTAGAGCCACTCTAGTGCTCTGACAGATACCGCAGCCCAAGTAGGGCCCATCATAATAACCCGTGGTGGGCCCGTCTGGTGTCCGACCGTTGCTGCGTTGCTGGCAGGTGGGGCCCACAAGCAGCAGCGGCCCCCGTTCCGTTCCGTTCCCCGTTTGCTCCTCCTTCCGTTCCATCCAGCTTGACCCCGACGCGTACCCGACCACATTCTCTCTCTTCCCCTCTCTCTCTCCTCTCGCCCGCATCGGCCGCCATGCGCGAGGAGGTGCGGAGCTCGTCGGCGGCGCCGCCCGACCCGCCGCCGCGCTCGGCCTCGCCGCCCGCCACTCCTGTCGCCAGGTAACCCTCCCCTCTCGCTGCTCAGGGACTCCGCTTTGCTGCTGGTGATGATGGTGCTTCCGAATCGAATCGGGGGGCTTTGCTCGGGGAAGGTGGGGGGTTGGATTCGCGGCGTTTCGGCTCGCGCGTGGAAGAATTTTGGTTTTTGGTTACGTTTGTGGCTCTAGGGATTTTGGGGGGTAGGTGGGTTGGGGGAGGGGTCTCGTAGACCTAGGGATTTAGGGGCATCTATACTAAAACCCTAGGGATTGCTATCTAGTTTGTGGTAATCGAGAAGCCTCTCTCTATCTATTTTTCCCCGCGGAATCTTAGAATTGGGCCCTTGTAGAAGGTACTACTACCTGTGTGCCTGTAGCTCTGGGAGAAACTGGTGTTTTGTACTAGTTCGTAATTCTGGTACTGTTCTAGTGTGCGCCTTGCTCTCGCGAGCGAGCTTACTGTAGAGCTAGATTTCTGGGGTGTATGGTTTTTCTGCTGCTGTCCTATGGTCAGCTGGGCGCTTATCAGTCACTGTGGCATTGACCTTGCACCTGTTGTGGTTCTTCACACTGATGACATGTTCTTTACACTGGTGTCAAAATACATGTTTTTGTGGTCATTTACTTACGTAGTCTCATCTTGAGCCCAACTAGTTGGATATTTGCCAAATTTGGAATGCTTACCATCTTTAGATAGAATAAACTGTTGTACTATCATTTTTTATCGTTATTTGGTTACTATGGTTGGGTTGTAATTAAAATGTTCCAATGATATATATTGATAGGATTTGTTTCGGAACAGTATAGCGTTTTCGGTGTATGCTCTCCACATAGATTCTGGTGTATGTGCATGCTGAAGCTCATTCCTCTCTTATTTGCAGTTCGGCTGGTGCATCATCACCACCTGCACAAACAAATGCAGCTAGCATAGATTGGTTAGGTGGTGAGCCAATATCCAAAGTGGAATCATCATCCCAGATTGCTCCACATGCTCCTCGGCCTTCTCTTAGTACTAATGCTGCTGGAGCTGCCGTGGATTTCTCTCAACCATCTTGTAGACCATGGGAACGAGGAGACTTGCTTCGGCGACTGGCCACATTCAAGTCTTCAACATGGGCTTCTAAGCCAAAGGTCATTTCTTCTCTAGTTGGTCCTTTTTTGTTATTTTTTGTGATTGTAATTTGTAATTGGCAAGTTGAAAATGGCAATTACTACCAAGCCGCTCAATCTTACCCTCTTGCATTTATACCAGTTTAGAATTAAGAATAACATTTTTTGCTCAGAGGATGTATATAAGTGAATGCTGAGAAACATGATAAGGTTGGTAATGGAAGTCTGAAGCTAAAGATATACTACCTCTGTTTTTTTTTATTTGACGCTTGTTAGTTCAAAATTGAAATAACCAATGCCATGTAAATAAAAATGGAGGGAGTATAATTTTTATTCGTATGCCACATACAACACTAAGTTTTGTCTCATATATTTTCTCTTTAGTCCTTTTTTGCATATTGGTAATGCTCAGGAGACATCTTGTAACTTAGACGTGTTCTTTATACCTAGCTGCTTACATATCCATGTCTGCATGAAGAATTACAATGTATAGGGCAAATGATATGTTGCCCAAATGCCCAACTGAAATCCAGATCAGGCATATGTTAGATAATTTTTGAACCAGTACATCACTTTCTGAAATGTCCAGCTTAGCATGTGCCTTGTGATACCTAGATAAAAGTTCTTTTTGGCCATTTTGATGTCTCATATTGCAAAGAGGGAAAAAATGCTACTGAAAATGACAAATCCAATTCGTTTTAGAAGAAACTAATAGCTTAATTTTTACAGGCTGCTAGTTCACTGGCTTGTGCTCGAAGAGGCTGGGTGAACATTGAAATGGACAAAATTGCATGCGAGTCATGTGGCGCACATCTTATATTTACGGCATTGACATCTTGGTCCCCAGCTGAAGGTATGCCCTGAGTGAACGTATTTTACCGCAGATCTATGGAACTAGCTTTTCCCTGTTTAGGTTTGTCTTGTGCAGTAATAATTTGTAACTTTTTTTTTTGAACCTTGAATTCGTGATAGGTCCTAGCTTTTGGATTGACAAAGAGTCTCTTGCAAATTTATGGCATGCATTATTTCAATATGAGTACTTGTGTTCTCCCAGATAATCATGCTTGCTAGTTTCGTGAGATTTTGCAACAGGAAATTCCATGTGCTTTCTTGTGCATATACTTTTTCACTGTCAGCTGAATGCCTGAATTAGACAAATGTAGTCTGAGAAATAAGTTGGCTGCTGTTGGATGAAATTATGCCTTTAGTTATTTAATGCTGTTTGTATGATGCGTTCCTCAATTGTACATACAACATCAGGGCAGCTCTTTTATTGCATGGTAGCAAAAGTTTGTTTAGGTTCTCACTACTGCAAAACAAATTTATGTTATTAATGGGACAAAAGGGATTTGTGTTCTAGCATTCAGTATTACCAACAGGCATGACTTCTGTGATTTCTTTCATATACGCTTCTCAAAATCATGCTACCCAGTTTCATTTTTACCATACTATTTAGTTGAGATAGGCATGTGCCGTTTTGGCTATAGCATATTTCTTCTCAAGCTGAAATAAATTCAGCTGCAAAATCTAATTTTCCCTGACTACAATCTGTATGTTATATTGTAGTTGCTAATGCTGGGGAAGCCTTTGCGGAACAACTTGATGCATCGCACCTGGGTGATTGTCCCTGGAGAGGAAATAGCTGTGCTGATAGCCTAGTCCAATTCCACCTTACCCCATCAGCTCTTGTTGGTGGTTTCAAAGATCGGTGTGACGGACTTTTACAGTTTATATCTCTTCCTGTTATTGCCAGATCTGCAATAGACAGTATGAAGCTCACAAGGAGTCCTCAGATTGACCGTGTCTTATCCCAAGCAATCACTATTTTATCTGGGGAGCTGGGTTACAAAACAGACAGCACAACAGGAATTGATATCAATCATCAAGATGCGTCCTGTAGCTACTCTCAAGTAAATCTCTTGTTATTTATGCTCGCATGTCTTTATTCTTTGCTGCTATAGTCCTCAGAATTTGTGGCTTTATTTAATCTAGGTCACTTCCATCTAATTTATCTAGGCACAGAAGCTTATAAGCCTTTGTGGATGGGAACCTAGATGGCTTCCAAATGTACAGGACTGGGAAGAAAATTCAACCCGTTCTGCCAAACATACAGCCTCAGCTGATCCAGATCAGTTCCATTCCCATTTACCCGAGCATAAGCAAAATTCATACTCTGCATCAGTTAAGAAAGATAAGGGCAAAGGCAAAATTCGTGTAAAAGACTCTGGATGCAGCATGAGGTCACCTTTGCTTGATTGCAGCTTATGTGGAGCAACAGTGAGAATATGGGATTTCAGATCGGTGCCTCGTCCTTCTCATCTTAGTATCAATAATATTGATGCACCTGATACGCGGAAGGGGGTGCTGACACGTGGAATTAGTGCTACAAGTGGCATCAATGGATGGCTTGCTGAAGGAACAGAAAGAGAGAATGTTGAAGGACGTGGTGAGGCAGGTACTGATGAGGGAAAATCACTGTCAAATGCTCAGGTTGACCTAAATCTTACAATGGCGGGTGGTTTGCCATCTACACATTCTGTGATGCCCTCTATGCATGATCATTTCAATGATGGAGGGATGGGAAGAGATCTGATGATTGGGCAGCCTACTGGAAGTGAGCTAGGTGGCTTTGCAGCCTCATTTGAGTCTAGGGGTCCTAGTTCAAGAAAGCGCAATCTGGAGGAAGGTGGGAGCACAGCTGATAAGCCACTAAATAGGCTTCATCCTGCTGACAGCATAGAAGGAACTGTTATTGACCGTGACGGTGATGAAGTTGATGATGGTGCACAAGATTCAGATATTCGGAGCAACAAAAGGCCTCGTGGTTTCAATCTCTTCGATGTGAATCGACCATCTTCTTCTGGAGCTGGTCCCAGCAGAAATTTAAGTTTTGACCTGGATATAGATGTCAATAAATTTGATACATATAAAGCTGAAGGTCCATCTGCCCTTCACAACCCCTCTGCGTCGATGAGGGCATCTTCTGTTATTGCGATGGATACAGTCCACAGTGCAGAGGAAAATTCAACAGAGAGTGTTGAATACCATCCATGTGATGTTGATGACGTTCACAAGCCGTCTAGTGCTGTCAGGAGTGGTGGAATGAGTGAGGCATTGGATCTTAACTATAGCAACCAAGCACCGCAAAGCAGTTTTGTACAGCCTGCTGCTGAAAGTAATGCAAGGGAGATAGGAGGAAGTAGTATGAATGGAGGGGAAGAAGTCCTCAATGCAGAAACTGCTCCTGCTTTTGCTAGGGACCAACTAAGCCTGGGAGTTAGCGGAGGGAGTGTTGGTATGGGTGCTAGTCATGAAGCCGAAATTCATGGAGTTGATGTTTCTGAGCATAAAACTGATAGTGTTGTTGGAGATGTGGAACCAGCTCCCGAGCTTACTGAAAATATGGGCAATACTGGTGAGTCAGCCCCTGGACCTGGAATGATGGATGAGTTTGTCCCTGAAGATGTTGGCCGAGAAGAACCTCAGGGTGATAGCCAAGATGTGGCATCTCGGTTAGTGGGTAGAGCTGACAGTGGCTCAAAGATTTGTGGTTCAACTAAAGCTGATTCTGTTGAGAGTGGAGAGAAGATGAGCCATGCCATAGGTCATGAGAGTAACCTACAGCATTCCCTTTCTCGCAATGCTAGAGTTTATTCTGGCATTGATCTGTCTAAAGATGAGGTGACACAGATTGCTAAATTGCCAGCGAATGACGACTATGATCCAGGAGATGATCTTGGTACTTCAGAATCTAACTATTCTGCACCACATCCTTTCATTGAACTATATTTATCAAATCTTTTATATGTTTATCAACAGAGGGATTGGGCTGTAAGCTCCAAGAACCCTTCATTTGTCAAACTTAAACTTTATTAATCAGCAGAGTGCTGATAATAATTCCACAGTAGCAATTTTGGCATCCTATGCTTAAATAAAACAGTTGTCAGGCTGTCATCTGATATGCCCACAAAGAAATGAGAGGAATCCAACATAAATGCATTTGTTGTTTCATTCATATTGTTGCAAGTTAATTCGAATACTCTGTTTTTATGTTATTCCATTTGTTTGTTGGCAGCAGCAAACGGGGGAAATGACTATGAAGCAGGTCTTCCAGAATTTGACCCAATTAGTCATCACAACAATTATTGCCCGTGGGTAAATGGACATGTTGCTGCGGCTTGCTGTATCAATACTGGTTCCAGCACTAGTACCGGACTTTCCGGCTGGCAGCTTACAGTAGATGCACTGGAAACTATCCAGTCTCTTGCTCAAGCCCAAAATCAAATTATGCCGTCTGACTCTGCGGCATCACTGTATAAGGTAAGTTTTGGGCAGAATCACAAAATGCAATCCTTTGTTTGTTAATGTTTTCTTAAAGACCAGCCTGAATCATTGCGTGGTCTATTTGCAGGATGACCATGTGGCGCCTAGCCGCAAGCTGTTGAAAAGGGCTAGCCACAGCAAATGTTAATTGAAGCTCCTCCTATACAGACATACATTTGGTGAACTTAACTAATCCTTGTTACCAGCATTTTCACAGTTCAAATAGTTGACTGATGCAAACCTGAGCAGAGTTGATATACTATTTGCAAAATTTAGGTTCTTGCCTCTGACAGTCCAGAAGAGCATTGAAGCCATCCATGATCAGGCGGTGGAAGATGAATAAATTAAGCTTCAACTTAGTTATTGTAGAGTGTAGATGAGTTTGCCTGGCCTTTTGCCGAGTTGTGCCCCCTTTGGTTGTATTTTTGTATTTGGAACCTCTTTGTATCTATTCAAGTTCCAGACAGATTATCTAGCTAGTGAGGTTAGAACTTTGAACAACCTTGTCCTTTTTCGTCAAAGACCTAACTGTGCAAATGTGCAACATTTTGTCCAATTAAGTATTAGTTTCCTTTTACTTTGCTTGCTATCAAAACTGGGTATCGTTGCCGATGCTGGTCGGAGCGATCGGTGATTAGCCCTCTCCTTTGACAAGCCATTCATTCATACCTGTAAATGCATGGTACCTCCTCAAATTTTCTGCTCAATCATATATCGTGCTGTTCATGACTGTGATGTCATGAACAGCATTAGATACTGAATTTCCTGCGCAAATTGCGTCGCACTAGGTTGTTTGAAAGTGGAATTGTACTAGTTGATAAATGCAACTTAATTTTCTGTTCCAACGTAATACACCCTGCCCTGTTTGGATTCAGGAATTCGAGAATCAGAATTATGTTGAGGGTTTAGGAGAACTAATCCCCACTACTTTACATCGTATTGGCCATTAATATCTTGAACGGAAGAGACAGAAATAAGCACATCATTTTTACTGAATTCGGCGACAAAGATGATTCCTGCGGTGCCATAACAAATCTGATCCTCCAACGACATGCATGCACAATAATTTTATTGAGAGAATTTCAGTACATATAGCATGGTGGTGTCCCCAGACGCAATGTTCAAGTTGATCATGGGCAATGTTCCTGCGTATTCAAAGGCTCACAAATTAATAAGACTAGAAAAAAATGCCAGTGTGTTAGCAACTGGTGAACGCTAATTTTTTTTTGAAAATCTTGAGATGCAATAAGGAGTCCAACTTACATATCAAGTTAGCATACGCGTTATTTTAAAAGAGATTTCTTATACGACTATTTTTATATTTCCAAAAGCAAACGAACTTAAAATCAAATCCGACTCAAACATGGATCTGTATTTCCAAAAGCGGACGAACGTAAAAACCAACTCAAATACGGATGACATATTAAAATACCGGCAAAAACATTTTTAATTTTTATAATAATAGAGATAGAGATTATACGGGTTAGTTAGGATGAAATTCACTTTCGGAATTAGCTTGGATATTTTTTTAGAAAATCACAATCTGTAATTAGGAGTCTGACTTTCATCTTAAGTTAGCACGCGAGTTTTTTTTAAAGATATTTCTTATATGACTCCTTTTATATTTTTAAAAGCAAACGAATTTAAAATTCGTCTCAAACACAAATCTATATTTCTAAAAACAAACAAACTTATAAAATGAGTCAAATAGATATGACGTAACAAAAGTGCGGTACTTAAATCAAACCAACCCAAACTTTCCTTTCCTTTTTTTTTTCTTTTTGTTTTATTCTGGCCAGATCGCTCCATGCCTCCTCAAAGAATATTTTATTACGCTGAATTGGACTGCTCTATGCCTCTATCCAGCGATGTCACGTCGTTGGAAAACATAAACAAATAATTAGTGCGCAGGCCGGTAAGCGTTAATCGGATGTGAAGGCAATCGGATGATTAAACGGGAATCAAATTAACGCACGCTGATATACTTCGTGTCGGATAATGTGACGTACGAAAAATCTTCGGCAAAAATATCATTAACTTTTATAATAGTAGAGATATATAGTTTTTTTTTTAAAAAAAAAGACAGATGAAAAGAAAGATAAAACCACGATCCCCAAATTCCAAAACTTTACCTCCAAGTTATATCCAGCTTAATTATGTCCCGGCCCATAATTAATTAACTAACATATCGATAATTATCTGGAAACTATAAATCAATCAATTAAACCAGCGACCCTAGAGACATCTAGGGTTATCCCACTCTTTGACGAGACCTCCATCGATCGCTTCAGATCAATCAATCAAAGTAAGTAATCAAGCTTCGTCTCCATTACCGATCAACTCCTCCGCGCGCTCGCCTTAATTAATTATTGAGATCGATTGATCTCGTTGCTGTTTCTGTGTAGTATAATTAATCATCATTAATTTGATCATGATGTTGTAGTTGTAGGTGATCATGGTGCTGCGCTGCATGCTGATGAGGGTGAGGACGACGGCCCTCCGGCCACCTCCGCCGTCGTCAGGACAGACGTCATCTCCAGTGAGCCTCCTCGCCGGCGCCCTCCGCTCCCCGGCGGCCGTGCTGATGACGCCCCACACATCGCCGGCGGCGGCGGCGGCGAGTTCGCGCCGCCATCTCTCCACCCTCTTCCGGCAGGTGCGTACATAGTTCGTCATTGATCGCATCGCCTCCTAAATCGTAACTAATTATACTTTTCTCCTTCCATCGACGTGTATTAATTTCAAAACAAATTTTATGATACTTGACAAATTTATTTAAAATATTTTGGTAATTAGTAACTGAGTATCAAATTTTACACTATAAAATGTGATAATACATCTTATAGTATCTTCTAAAAAAATAATAAATTATACCCTAATTTTAACTACATACTCCCTCCGTCCAAAAAAAAAACCCTGTCCAGATTTATACCCAGGGTTTGTCTTTTTTGGAACGGAGGTATATTGGTACATATATACTCCCAAATCAAATTAATAATAAGCCCAAATTACACTCCCTTTTGATCATGTATACATGCATGATGTTTTAAATGACAGATTGGAGAAGGCTACAATCCCGTCGAAAAGAGGGGATTATATGTGAGGGATGTTCTTCAACGGTTTGGACTAACACACAAAAGGAACTGTAGCTCTGCTGCCTATTCTGCACAGTATTCAAAAATTAGGCATGATCCGAGTTTGGAACTTGGATTGAGGAGGTAAATATTTACTGCCTTCGGCAACAAAGTTTTTTTTTTCAGTTTTGAATGGTTAAAACAAATAGTAGCATTGTGGAGTCAATTCAATGTTAATCTTCTTATTACATTGGAGGATGTTGCACCGCGGTTATTAAGGAGTTGATATATGGTTGCCATGGCATTGCAAAGACATTGTGGCAGTCGGCGTCCTCCAGGGTGTCCTACCGCCTTAGTCTCGAGCCTATGGCGTCCGCCTTAGGGGTAGGGCATCTTTGTGGCATTGTTGTGGTGTCATGAGGTGTGTGCTACATATCAAAGTGCGAGAAATATTTCAGCCAAGAACATGAACTCACCAAGTCCAAACACGTTGGATCCCTAATTGAGCGAGAGAAATAGAGAAAAAAGGAATAGAGGGATCCCTGAAAATTCTAGGGCAACGTCACCAACCCAAATCCCCTTTTTTGCCACGTAGACATCCAACTCTTCTTTTGAAGATATACTATAGTTAAAAATGACCTTTAACTATCTAAATTGCTACTTTATATGCTATAATCCTTATGAAGATAGGATATGTGTAAGGCGTCGCCAAGCTTTACGCCTTAACGCTATGTCAGCAATGAAGGTGGTTGTGGGTAGCCTTACCTCGTCATATACTGCCTTAATAAACCGTTGTACTTCTACGTCATACCAATAATTTTTAAGGAATCATCATATTGAACATATAGCTAGCTCATGAGAATTGTGATTTTGCCCATCTTCTCCTATACTATAACTCTAGGGGAATATGATTTGGTTTTCTGCAATCTATATCAATTGATCATCTTAATTAGGAAATCCATAATTCCAAATTTTATGGACACTTTATGACATGAAAATTAACGAAAATGCATATGCCAATATATTGTGTGGTCATGGAATAGACATGGGTTTTTAAGGCATTAGGACCCTATACTAATTAAGGCTACATGACCCAAGTTAAAATTATTGGGGTTTTCTACAACTTTAACCATAAACATTTCATGGTTCCTTGAAATTTATTCTACAAAATATTATACTTAATAAATACCACTTATTCTTCTAATTAATTGCTACCTCCTTTTATTTTTATGTATGACACCGTTGACTTTTCACATAAAGTTTGATCATTTGTTTTATTCAAAAATTTAGGCTCCGTTTAGTTCGCGAAATGAAAATTTTTGGGTGTCACATCAGACGTTTGACCGGATATCGGAAGGGGTTTTCAGACACGAATAAAAAAACTAATTTCATAACTCGCCTGGAAACCGCGATACGAATCTTTTGAGCCTAATTAATCCGTCATTAGCACATGTGGGTTACTGTAGCATTTATAGCTAATCATGGACTAATTAGGCTCAAAAGATTCGTCTCGCAATTTCCCCCCTAATTGTGCAATTAGTTTTTATTTTTATCTATATTTAATGCTTCATGCATGTGTTCAAAGATTCGATGTGATGTTTTTGGGAAAACTTTTTGGAAACTAATCGGGGCCTTAGTATAATAAATTTGTAAAAGTATAAGTTAAAGATTACAGTTTCATTGATGATAAAATAAAAATAAATCACAACAAAATAAAATATATTTATATATATTTTTAATAAGACGAATGATCAAATGTCACGTCAAAAGTCAACGGTGTCGTATGCTAAAAAACCGGAGGGAGTATACTATAGTTGGAAACTAACACAATTAGAACACACTCACCTCTAATTAGATGTATTACAGTTGGAAATTAACACAATTAGACCACACATGTGAGCCACATGTTTTTTATTTCCTCGGAAGAATCGACAGTAAAATTCTCAGTATTAAGTTTTAGTAGCATTACATACTTTTGCTAGCTATATAGTATCTACCAAACACTCTTAATTTTCATGCTATTCTGTTTCCAAGGAAGGGGGAAATATGGGAGAACATAAAAACAGCTTCAATAATATTGGGTTCGTGCTCAGTTATCGCTGCCGCCTTCTTCGTCGTCGGATCGTTCATGATGCAAGAATTAGATGCCAAGATGAAGCACCGTTTCGATCATGCCAAGACCCACATTGATGCCAAAATGGACGAGCAAGGTTTTAGGGAAGCTATTGGGATGCTTTTTCTTTTGTTTATTTTGATGCTGTTCCTTTTTGCACTGGTCGATGCTGATGATTGTAAGGGCAAAAGCATCAGGAAGAGGAAGAAGCCAAGCCTCCTCCACAATTAATTTGCTTTTTTGCATTGTGTAATTAACCATGAAGCACATGCATGGGGTCAAATTTTAGCTACATATACATGAACTCTGCATCTTATACATATTGGCGTTTAATTATTTTTTTAGGAATGTAATGGATCAAATTATATATACATGGATCAATTCTACAAAGTGTTGGTGGTTAACTTCTTAGTTAATTATGATCTTGTAATGGCTTGATCAAAAGAGACCAGTTTTATACTTGTTTGTTTGTCGCTTTGTCTTGACAAGGATAAGCGTATCCGAGTTAAACTATTTGCATTATTATATATCAGCGTTTTGTTATATATTTATTGACAAATTTCGTTTAAAATTTTGTCAAATGTAAATACAGTATAACTATAGTATAATTATATTCTAAAAATGTATGTAACCATGATGTAACTTTCATATAACTTTAAATGATTAGATTTGCTTCAAGATTCGTGCAAGCGGGGAAGGAAAAAAATCATAGCCCGTGCACGGGTGAGGAGATTTGGTCATAGCGTTTTACCATGGAATTTTTAAAAGTTATATATAAATTTTACTGTTGTTACATGCAAGTTATAATGTAATTACATTTATTATGATAATATTTCTTAGAAGAAGCAAATAAAAGTTTTGGAAGAAAATTTATGGACAGATGCATGGATAGTCTACCATCGTATAATATACTAGTATTACGAATTTGGATATAATAATATAATGTATCACATCTTATAGCATATTTGTATTTTTTATGGGAAAAGTATCTTGCAAGATGATGTTGATATATGCAAACATGATAGGGAACCATATTCTGAGTAAATTTCAATGGCATGCATGGTGGCATTGGCACAATTTGACTTTTTCTTTGTATTTATTCCAACGGACATCCTTCGCCTAAAAAATTAACTTTTGTGAATTAATTTAAACAAATATTTGTACATATTCAGAATTTGGCTTTTTCTAGAACACTTGGATAATATAACGGGCCAGTTTTCTAAAACACATGGCCTAATAATCTCCCATCAATGTGCAGTATCTTCTACTCCATCCGGTACGTACATGTTACAAAATGTTTTCACTATGGTCGAAATCAAACTGTTTTAAATTTAACTAAGTTTATACACAAATATAATAATATTTATATTATCAAATTAGTTTTATTAAATTAATAATTAAATATATTTTTATAATAAATTTATCTTAAGTTGAAAATATTATTTTTTTTTTATAAACTTGATCAAACTTAAAGCGGTTTGATTTTGACGAAAGTTAAAATATTTTATAACCTAAAAAAATAATTATTAATAACAACAAGATTAACTAACAGCATTTTTTTAGTACCTTCTTTCTTATGCAACAAGCTAGAACTAATGTAGTACCATCTGCTGTTAATAAGGTAGGGTTAATTAATTCGTCGGCAACCGAAGCCCAATCTGATGGCCGCCTGCCTTGTTGCTGCCATCTCCTGATCGCGTTCGTTCGCCGCTCGATCGATCGATCGATCGGTACTGCGACTGCGATCTCATCGATCCCTGGTTGATTAATTAGCCGATTGATCATGTCGTCGCTGCTGCGATGCGCGTTGATGAGGAAGACGACGGCGGCGACGATCCGAGCTAACTATCTTAATATTGTTCTAGTTATTAGGTGAGATGACTGTATTCCAAATCTCAAAGCTATTGTACTGTATCACGGCAATACGTATTTACTATACCGAGATAGTAGTCCCTCCGATCCGTTAATAATTGTGCAGTGACGTACCCTATTTACCCTACGTCGCCGACACGACACAATAATCGATCTTGTCATTGTTTGCTAGTACTCCAGCTTTGCGTTATTTCCGAGATAAATACAGCCTCTCGTCGACCTGTGCGAAGTCCTCGTCTCTACCGTTTCGTAACCCCTTTACTTCCGGATAGCGAATCGGGAGAGAAAATCTAGGACTAAAGATCCCTTTAGTCAAGAACCGGGACTATTGTGAAAATCGCCCGATAAGAACCGGGACTATTGTGAAAATCGCCCGACCCATTAAAGATCATTTCTCTAGTACTCCCTCAATTCTAAAATATAAGGCACACCCACCCTAGACCCAAAGACCAAGAAACAATTATTATCACCTCTTTATTTGAATAATCCCAACTAATACAATACATGCACCCAACAGAATTAAGCATCTTGATTTAAAAAATAATAATCTATGAGAGAGAATGTGCTATTAATTATCATGCATGCATGCACGCCTTTTAAAAAGTAGTTACGTCTTATATTTTGGAAGGGAGGGAGTAATGTGTTAATTAATTATATCTCGATCTTGATATTGTAGTGGATCGATCATATCATGGCGCTACTACGCTGCATGCTCACGAGGACGAGGATTATTATCCCCAAATCATCAGCCACCCTTCGGCCACCGCCGCCGCCGCCGTGGCCGGCCGGGCTCGTCACCGCCCTCCGCTCGCCGGCAGCGGCCGGTCCTCTCCGCGGTCTCGCCACCCTCTCCGGTCATCAGCTGGTACGTAAGTTCGATCATCACCGGCCTAAAACATAACAACGTAAGGCGCAACTATTATTCTTCATGTTCGATAATACAAGACGTGCATCAAACTAATTATCATATCTTCTTCTTCTAAATTTATTTTTCAAAATCCTTCGCCCTCAGGATAATTTTATTGGATACATACATTGTATTTAGTAATTAGTTCTTGGTTTCTACGTCAGTGGTAGTTACACCTTACATTTGGGATTGAGTATATACAAGCCGACGATCGACGATTTTATCATATCTTTTGGTATATGGTATATGTATATAGTATATCTCATTTTATAATGGGTTATTTAGATTCATGTCACTATAAATTTTACGGATTTAAAATATACCACTACTATTTATCTATTTGAAATCATACCACTGCAATTTAACACATACTTAAAATGCCACTACTTACCATTTTCATACACCGAAATTTATTTATTTATTACCAAATTACTCCTAGTCCTATATATATTCTTCCCTGATCCCCTTCTCTCTCCACTCCCCTTCCTCCCATGTCCCATCTCTCTCTTGATCTAGAGCAGACCTGGTTAGCTTGGATCAAAGGAAACTGAGATCCAGAGTGAGAATGGGAGGGAAAAAAGAGTGGAGAGAGAAGAGGATGGATAGAGGAAGAAGGCATAGGTAATTTGGTCCAAAAATAAATCCCAATGCATTGAAAGGCTATGTAATGGCAATTTTTAAATATATGCTATATTGTAATGCTATGACTCCAAATTGATGAATAATAGTGTTATATTTAAAAACTATAAAGTTATAATGGCATGGATCTAATTAACTTTTTTAATAAATTTATTAAAAAAGTTAACTAGAATGATGTAATTGACTTTTTGATTCGTTACATTATTCTCTTTCATAAAATATTTTTTGCAAATAGGCAACTAGGCATGCTTAAAGTAGTTTTAAATTTTTGAAAGAACTTTGCTTAACTAAGCATTTGAATAAAAAGTGTTGGTGAAAAAGTTTGAGAAAACAATAAACTGCATCATATATTAAAAAGATGGAGATAGTATATCCCAATCAAATTAAGGTATATGTACTTCTCCACCATCTTCAGGCAGGTCAACGTATGTAGTTCGTCATCGATCAACCCAGCCTCTTACATCGTGATTTATATTTTCTTTTTCTCCTTGATATATCGATATGCAGTTAATTAATCACATACACAGATGCAATCAACAATAATACTAATAATTATATAGTATAGAAAACACTGGACAATTAAATAGTAACTTGGTGTCAAATACTCGTATTTTAATGTATGACGCCGTTGACTTTTCGACCAACGTTTGATCATTCGTTTTATTCAAATTTTTTGTGCAAATATAAAAATATTTATGTCATACTTAAAAGAACATTTGATGATAAATCAAATCATAATAAAATAAATGATAATTACATAAATTTTTTAAATAAAACAAACGGTCAAACGTTGAAAAAAAATCAACGGCGTCATACATTAAAATATGGAGGTAGGCGGCGCACCCCTTTCGCTATAGGAATAAGTTCACTTTGGGTCCCTCTATTTGTCGCCCAGTTCGATTTTCGTCGCTTGACCGCAAAATCAGGTACGATCCGTCCTCCAACTTACGAAAACCGGGCAAACGAGGTCCCTCGGCGGTTTTGAAGGCGGTTTTAGCTGACGTGGCGCCTACGTGGCTTGTTTGACTAGGTCTCCGTCCCACGTGGCATTGACGTGGCGATTATGTGGCAATTATATCTCGGAAAAATAATAAAAAGCGTGGCCCCACATGTCAGCTGCACACAAAAAATAATTTTAAAATGGTGGAGCCCACGTGGGCCCCACATGTCAGCCTCACTCTCTTCTTCCCTCTCCCTTCTCTCTCTTCTTCCCTTCCCCTCTCTCTCTCCTTCCTGGGCAGCGGACGGCGCGGGTGGGCGGCGGAGCAGGCGAGCTCCGGCGGCGGCGGCAGGTGTGGTCGACGCCGCCCCCCGACCGGAGCGCCGCGGACAGCGCGGCATAGGCAGCGCATGATGGAGAAGCGCGCGCGCCGGGCGGTCGGAGTCGGCGAGCGCCGCGACGTCAAAATCGACCGGCGGCGGGAGGATGCTGGAGAGCGCGAGGATGTGGGACCTCGCCGTCTCCCACCAGGACGGGGTAGGTACAGATGCGGACGCCGCCGACGAATTCGAGGGCGAGGCTGCCCCGGCGGCGAGTTGGGGGCGCCGGCGGAGAATACCAAGGACGGGGCCGTCAAGGGCGGGGGCAGCGGCTGTGTCGGGTGGTGGAAGGGGACGCGCGTAGTCGCGGTGCTACTGCTACCACCACCACCATTGGGGCTAGGTGTCACGGGTCGGAGAGCTCGAGGATTCCGCCGCCGGCTTCTTTCGCTCGGGGCGGTCGTGACGATGGATCTGCTCGGCGGGTGCGGCGGCGGAGGAGAGGATGAGGTGGTCGACCTCGAGGTGAAGGTGCCCGCCGGGTGGGAGAGGCGGCTTCATCTCATGGTGAGTCCTCGCTCTCTATGATCTCGTGAACGCTGGTGATTTTCAGAGTTTCGGTTTATGTTTCTGCGCCTCTATTTGTGTAGACGAATTTTGAGATGAACTGTTCCATTCGTTCGGTTATTTTTTTTTTCTTTGATAGGAAACAATTTTGCCAATGTTTGCAACTATCAGAGATCGGTTCATGTGTTGCATGCTGTATTTCTTCCGAATATCAGGAGATTAAGCACTCTGTTCTTCATATGAAGAACATAAAAAAAAAACTTGTTCCATCTGAATTTAGTTTCATGAGGCTCTGATCTTGCCCTGTTCTTGGTTTAATATTGATGAAATGGAGTTTACTGATTTCTTTTTTTTTTGTTCTTCTTGCAGTCAGGGCAGACGTTTCTGACTCCTCGGCTCCAGGGCGTTCATGTCGGCCACCAAGACCTCAACCTGCCTCCGCCGCCGCGGCCGCGTCGACATCGGCCGCAGTCTACATGCTCGACATGGTCCGCTCAGCGCTCGAGCGCCCCACGGCCGGGAGGTCGGCCGCCGCGCGTGCCTCCCCGGCCACGGCGTCGTCATCGTCGGCGTCCACCTCCTCGTCCTCCTCCTCCATCGGCAAGCGCCACCGCTCGCCGCCAGCGGGCGGCGCGGCGATGCCCGCGAGCTCGTCCATGCGTGCGGCCGTCTGCCCGTCCTGCCTCACCTACATGCTCATCGCCGAGGCGGACCCCCGGTGCCCTCGTTGCGCCGGCAACATCCCGCCGCTCGCCGGAAAACCCCGGGATTCCGGCGACGGCAGCGCGAAGAACCCCGGGATTCCCCCGCCGACGTCGCTGTGCTCGCCGACTCCGACCGCCCGCGCGCGCGCTTCTCCGGTCACCCGCCGCCTAGGCCACGCTGTCCACGGCGCTCCAGTCGGGGGACGGCGCCGACCATGCCCGCTGCCGCCGTCGGAGCTCGCCTGTTCCGCCGCCTACCCGCGCCGTCCGCTGCCCAGGAAGGAGAGAGGGGAAAGGGAAGAAGAAAGAGAAGGGAGAGGGAAGAAGTGAGTAGTGAGGCTAACATGTGGGGCCCACGTGGACCCTATATTTTTAAAATATTTTTTTTTGGGCAGCTGACATATGGAGTCATGCTTTTTATTATTTTTCCGAGATATAATTGCCACGTAAGTGTCACGTCAATGTCACGTGGGATGGAGACCTAGTCAAACAAGCCACGTAAGTGCCACGTCAGCCAAAACCGCCTTTAAAACCGCCGAGGGACCTCGTTTGCCCGGTTTTCATAAGTTGGGGACGGGTCATACCCGGTTTTATAATGAAAGGACGAAAATCGGACTAGGCGACAAATAAAGGGACCATAGTGAACTTATTCCTTCGCTATACTATCATGTGCATTTCATCATATACCTTTTGATACACATATCTCGATAGAATTAATTAATTAATTGCTCAAATATTGTTGTGAAGTTTAGATGCTCTCTCTGCTGATAATTTTAACCTTCTCTGCTGATAAATTTTTGTGACGTTTAAACCGACAGGTTGAAAAAGGATGCTGTAGCAATCCAGTCGCAAAGAGAGGAGCATTTGTGAGGGATGCTCTTCAACAGTTTGGACTAAGAAATTTCAGCCCTTCTGTGTATTCTCAAAAGCATTCAAAGCTGTCACGTTCGGAACCTATACGAAGGTACTCTTTTCATTCTATAATAAATTTATTTTTGGTTTTTCCTATTTATCCTCAAATAAATTTATTTTTAAGTAATCATTAAGTCGAAATTTATAAAAGAAGAGAATAATTGTATTAGAAGTAGATAAAGTAGAAAATAGTTGCATTGAGATTTGATAAACTAGGGGTATTCTAATTTTTTTGATTAATGGTATGTGTCGAATCGATGAAAAAATAATTTATTTTGGAAGAAAGGTAGTAAATATTTGCTGCCTCCGGCAACGAAGTTTCCTTTTCACTTTTTAAATGTAGAAAATAAGAAAGATTTTTTTTCCCTGTAAATTACGCGAATCACTCATCACTCACCAGAGAAGCCTTCTGCCCTTCTACACCTTCTCTAGCTATAGTGATCACCAAATCATTTTCATGAAGAAATCAATATTTCAAAATATTAATTGTGGACACCTTATTACATGAGCATTAATTAAGTAAATATGTGCCAATATATTGTATTGTTTGGAAATTAAATAAGTGCCAATAGTCGCAGTTTTATTAAGCATTAGGGCCACATAATTGGTGTTATATACACCCTACATGCTTTAATAGATGGTGTTATTGATTTTCCGACATCATGTTTGTTCACTAGTTTTATTAAAATATCTAAATATCATTTATTTTTATTGTGATTTTTTATTACCAAAGATAGTTTAAGTATAAATAATTTATTTTCTATTTACACTAAATAAGATAAATAAGACAAATGGTTAGACGTAATGTCAACTCAACAACTTCATCAATTAAAAAATGGAAGAAGCAAACGCCAATGCCAGAATAACCAAGGTTTTCTACAACTTTTATTAATTTAACCATAAAACCTTTTGTTATTTTGTTAAATTTTATCTATTAAATACTACGTCAAATAAACCAATAATTCTTCCAAATAAGATATTACTAGAAAAAATACCCATGCGTTGCAACAGGTGAAGGCTATTTTAATCGATAATTGTTAGATTTTTTTCTCTAGAAAGTATATGGGATTTTTATTTTGATAGTATTGATATCTAATTCGGAATCCTTATTGGGATGAGGATCATATCATGTATGTTGTTTTCTTATGGTCTAGCGAGAATCTAATGCAATTAGGAGTCTGACTTTCGTCCCAAGTTAGCATACGAGATTTTTAAAAGGATTTCGTATATGACTCCTTATATATTTCCAAAAGAGAATGAACTAAAAACAGACGACATACCAAAATATCGGCAGAAACATCTTCAATTTTTATAATAGTCTCAGAGCTAAGAGGAATTAAGACACTGAAATTCTCGCTAATTTGAATCAACACTACGTACATACTTGCTATCTGGCTAGCTAATTAACTCTCTTAATATTTCCATATCATTTCGTTTTGAAAGGCAATGGAAAAAACGCAAGGCGATAATACTGGCCTTGGGTTCATTTGCTACCGCCATCTTCATCGGATGGATTATCAAGCTCGATTTGGATGCTAAGCAGAAGCATTTGAATGCCGAAATGAACAAGGAGAAGCAGCCACCCCAGCTTGATGATACCAAGAAGCCAAATCTCCTCTCATTTGAACCGAAAGACGGCATCCAAGAGCTTGGGCCTCTCGAAGCTGTTGCGAGGCTTATTTTGGTGATCTTCTTTGCTTACGTACAAGCATTGGCAGAAACACTACACAAAAGGCTAGAAGATGGCGTTGATGATGATTCTGATCAGGACAGCAAGAAGAAGCCAGCAAGCAAAAATTAATTAGCTAGAGAGATCATATATATCAGAGCCCACATGGGATCAAATTAAACATGAATTGAATGGGCCGGGACACTATCTCATATTGGCGGTTATTTTCTTAATAAAATTAAGAGACTCTATTTTTTTTTGCTAATGGTTTGTCTTACGAAGATATTATGCGCATCCGAGTTATCTTTTTATACATGCATGGATTAGCTAGGTGATGTATGGTTATCACCAAGTACTAGCAAGCACACCATATATAGTTATTTGGTAAAATTTATTACAGAAAACTCAAAAATTATGATATTTGCTGTGAGACATCCGAAGATCGTGTATTTGCTCGTGGACACTGTAAAAAAGTGGTAATTAGCTGCTAGACACTCCTCCCATTATTTTATTATTTTCGGTCAAGATGGAAAGAGAAAGAGTTGTGTAAGTATCAAAATGCCCCAGAACACTGTTCTTCCTCTCTCTATCATTTTTTCCCTTCTTCTTCCTTGCAGCAGAGCAGAGGTGCGACGGCAGCTGGCCCGAGCCTAGACGGCTCAGCCACGGCGGGGAGGTGTAGGCCCCACATCCTTTCTTTTTCTCTTCTTTCTCTCCTCTCTCGAGCAGGCGCGGTGGCAGGGCGGCGGAGCAGGGGCGGCGGCGCTGGAGAGGGGGAGAGAGACGGCCGGCGCGATGGCGAGCTCGGCGGCGCAGAGAGTAGCGGCGCGCGGCATGGCAGCGGGGGAGAGGAGCGGCAGGAGAGGGGGCGCGCGCACCGCCCGTCCTCCATCGCGATGGCGTGCAGCACGTGCTTGTCCTCCAGCGACGCCGGCGTGCCGACGTCGGACCACGACCAGGCCACGTCGGACTACTAGTGGATCATGGTGCAGTTGCAGAGATTGGGGAGGAAGAAGAACACTCACTGAATGCCCGAGACGTGGCCGATTCGCGCCTGCCATCTCCCGTGCTGATTATGCCTGAAAACATTGACAGAAAATACACCAAGTTAATCACTCAGTAAACATGCTTCCATGATCCATTTGGCGGTATTTTTGCTGCACTCATGTGATTAACAACGACCTGGTGACTCCACGGTAGATCGAAGCGCCACGCGAGAAGCCGCTGCTTTTCCTGCAGCAAACAGACATGGAGGTTTACATGGTCGTGCGCATGGTCGTGCGCGACGCGGAAGAGGTGGCGCAGGTCGCCGGGAAGGCAGTTGGACATGCGCAGGTCGCCGCCGCTCCTCCATCACCCAGTTGTACACGACGCAGCAGCCGCCGTCGGGCGCAGCGCGGACAGCCGTCCCGTCGCCCGCGGCGTTCCCCGCCACGAACGCCGCCAGCTGCAGCTGCCAGCTGGTCCCCGTCGAACGGCCCCCACCGTGCCTCGCGGACGCGGTCGAGGAGGCCGTAGTAGAGTGAGGCAGAGCGCCTCACGTCCCCCAGCAAAACCTTCACGTTGCTGTCGAAGAAGAACAGAGAAAGAGAGGAAGAAGAAGAGAGAAAGAGAGATTGACAAATGGGCCCATAGGCAAACTTGTCTTTAACCAAAGTTTCTCTCTCCGTTTTTATCGAAAATAATAAAATAATGAGAGAAGTGTCCAACAGCATCCACGAGCAAATACAGAATCTTTAGATGTCTCACAGTAAAGACCATAATCTTTGAATGTTCCGTAACAAATTTTGCCTAGTTGCCTAGTTATTTTGATCATGTTGCCATGTATGCATGCATATGTATATGATCATCAAACAGCACAATCATGCATCACTTAGAAGCTTTGCGTATTTATTTTTTAATAGAATAGTACTTAGAAGCTTTGCGTATTTATTTGATAGAAGAAAAGATTACTGTTATTTATTTATAGGCACAAACTTTAGGATAAGATCGACAGAGTACCAAATAAAACTTACATTTTTTTTTCTTATCGAAAATTTAACTTATCCCATTATTATTCATGTATCTAAATTACACATCTGGTCAAATTATAATTTGACTGTACACATCTATTTGAGAGAGTTGTCCTGCCGATACTAGAAGCCGATGCTCGCGGTTCTAACGACAGCGAGAGAAACAAAGCAAAAATTGACCCAAAAATCCTCGAGTTTTGCAATGTGTACCTACAACGGAAGAAATAATTGTTCATGGATTCTACTAATTACATTACTTCATTGACAAAATGGATTGGTATGCTCCAAGTTCCTGTGGTTTTAAGCAAATTTCAGTAACCACTATGCAAATTTCGGTGACATGGAAACCAAGGACATAATATCCAAGTTCATGTTCAGGTTCATAAGGATCGAATAACAGAATTAAAAATCGTGCTTAGGATGCCAATTTAGCTTAACAAAGCTGACTGCCACGCGAGATTAAGCAATAAACAAAATAAGCTCTCAATACCAAGGGCGTTAAAATCTGCATGTAGCCTTCTCCAATGGCACTTTTTACTGTCTGGTTCAATAGAATGCATGCGCTACAAATATCATAAATAAATATATGCAAAATCACAAGTAAAACAAACAAAATTCAAAATCAAACCACAAAGCATAGCAAACAGATTGAATTCCAGAAGGATTGGACAAGACACGAGCAACTGCAGTCATACACAAACCACAACAAATGGGCAAACAGATCCTGAGCTTCGGATGATGATTTGTATTAAAAGCAGACGATTTTCAGCACGGTAAACATAAATTCAGAGGTTCAAATTTTGCTCATATCTCCCTGGCTCGCACTTGAAAAGAATTCTTATCTCCTAGCAAGCCCTAGAACCAAGCATAAATTAAAGCAAAAGGTACAGAATGTCGAGCACACGTTCTGGATGTAAGAATGCTATATCTAGTGCGATTTGACATAGTCCTGCACTATGTTAAGGCCCTCAGACTCTTCACCATAGTCCTGGGAAGTGAAAATGAACAGCCAAACATTACGAATTGCCATCTTCACAGGAATAATTCCAATGGTAGTAGTATTGTGAGGGATCAATTAGTTACCTTGACAACGACGCAGGAGCAGCCCACAACCTTCCTTGCCTTGCCCTCAGAGTCAATCTTGCAAAGCTGCAAATGACAATATGTATTGTTAAAACCAGGACAAGAAGGCTGTTAAAAGAAATACACAGAACAAAGGAAGGTGGACAATGATAAATCATAAATACACGTGCCAACAGAAATGTTCAAAGTTTCCCCACAAATAGAACAAATATACTACATCCCTAAATATATGACGTTGGTTAGTTCAAAAATGAACTTTGAACTAACCAACATCATATAGAAAAGAACAGAGTATAAGCATATCAATATTATATAGTAGGCACATTATCCTTTAAACACTGGTGAAAGAATGTCTACTCATCAATTGAACCTACATCCTATATGGCCATCAGTGACAGAGACAGGAGGGATGGCCAGTGGCCTGGCCCCCTCCAACAAATTTTTTTCACATGATCATTTAAGTAGTTAGGTAATTAAGCTAAGTAACAGTGTATTAGGCCCCCTCCCAAGAATCTTAGCCCCCTCCCATGTTTAAATCCTGGCTCCACCACTGATGGCCATATAGGCACAAGTTAACACGAACAAAGGACAACAATTAACAAGGTATAGCTATTAGGTCATAGGCACCAGACAAACACATATCAAGAAAAACAATTGACAAAGTACTTAGAAGAATCCTGTAACTCACCCCTGCCCACTCGCCAAGACTCTTAGCACTAGGCACGGTAACAAGGTGAACGTTGTGCTCAGCACACAGAGCCTTAACCAACTTGACATAATCAGGTTGGTCACAGTCCTCAGCAAGCACACAAAGCTGAGCAGCATGCTTCTCGATGGCCTTGGCAGCCTCACGGAGACCCTTCACAAGCCCATCATGAGCGCTTGACTTCTTCATCACAAGCTGCAGAGCAGTCATCAGATCCATGGGCTCCCCAAGGACCGGGGCAGCTGGAGTCTCAACCGGGGTCTCCTCCCTGTAAAAGTGTTTAGATCTCAGCAAAAATGAATAGGCTCACTACAATACATCGATGTTTCAAAGACCGAGATGCACATAAGATCTATTAACAATTACTAACTTGTAATACACTTTACAAGGTATTTTTAGTTCTCTTCTAATTTGACTGCTCTTTCAATAATGGAGGTCCAAATACTTTGGCATGTACGTGGTGTTACATTTATACAAGAATTGAGCACCCATAATATAAAAAATGCACTGTTTCTCACTACTGGTGACACTCTGTACAAATTCAGTACTTCTTGGATGCAAACAAGACAATTAAGTTGGATAATTCAATTCCATATAAACATAGTTTGATAAGCAATCGAGCATTTTTTTTTCAATCTGGCTGTGAATTTACCGTCTACACTCCTTGGTGCTAGTACAGAACATGCACATATCATCTGATATGACTCATGATTGTATTTGCTAAACTAGACGGCTCACATACGACGAATCCACCAACTATACTACCACCAGCTGCCGAATTCTAAATCACCACGACCATACCAGTACAGCAGAAATCCGAGCAATCCCACTCATGACTCCCACATCCTTTCACCCATTGATCCCATCGAAATGGAAACCAAATGACAATTTCCCCCATCAAGGACAACTCAAACATGCTAAGACCAAACGATTCTTGAGCGAGCAGTAGCGCAGCCAAGACTCAGCAACAATTACACAGTAATAACAATGTTCTACCAATAACAGCAACAGCAAGAACAGGCTAGATCCAAAATGCTACGAGGATAGAGAAAAAAAAACAACTAGCAGAGGCCAAGAAGATGTTGGTTGCAACAACTTACGCCATCTCCGCGCTCAAAAGACCGGACACCGACTGCGACGAAACGATCTGCAACAAGGAAAACAAGCGTTCTCAGCACGATTAGCGACCGCCGGCGCGAGGACGCGGAGGAACAAGAAGAGCAACGGCGGCGCCGCCTACCTTGTGGCGGAAGAGCGGCGGCGGCGGCGGCGGCGGCGGTGGGGTTAGGGTTTTCGCGAGGAGGGTGAGGAGTGAGCCGCGTGGGAGAAGGTGCTCTTATATATCGCGTTCACTATCGGGCCCTGATGGGCCGAGGAGCTCCCCAATTGGGCCTCATAATGTCCAGAGTTAACCTTTTTAGCCCACATGAGGCCCATCACGTATTCAGGGATACATGTGGGCCGGCCCATATCATGGCCCACCTAAGATGAGCCATGGGCTCTTCTGGCTTTCACTATGTTGTGCTAATTGTGGTGCTTTGTGGATGAGCTCTGGCAGGCTACGGACTGTTTGGAGGAGTTTTTAGTAGCTGCAGCTTCTTCTAAAATCTTCAGTTGCCAGAAGCTCCTCCAAACAGTCCAGCTTTTTATCTATATTCTAAGAATCTGTAGTTATAGAATTTGGAAAATGAACTAGAAGCCAGAAGCTGGGTTTCCCGGCTTCTCCAGATTCTCACCCGCTAGCTTCTCAGCAGCTACTTCTCAGAATTTTAAGCTTCCCAAATAGGCCCTACATATGTCACCTTCAGAATCAGAACACTGTTCTAATGATGTGTCATTAGTGCTAAGAAATCAGAACAAATCCATGTAGGAGAATAATATATATAATCCATTGATTGTTTCTTCCTTGAAAAGGAAAGATGGGGCGCCAAACACATGTGCGTACATACACGCATGATTCACGTGTGACAGTTTTAATTAGTGTTTGCAAAGATATTTCTGCCACAAGTGGCACTCTATGAATCATTATGGCCATAGTTCATCCCCACTCTAAGTAGCCGGTGAGAGATTTTTTTTTTAGACATATAGTTAGTAATTATTTGATTAAGATCATTTGTCTATGAGCTTTAAGTCTCCCTCTCTGGTTGGCTATGTCAATGTGTGGGCTACACGATGATATTTGACAATACCACTTGAAAACGACATGATCACATACTATTGCTGGGAGAAGAAAGGCTTAATTAATTAACTAGTGGACGCACAACATAAATTCTTGCATACGCACACTTCAAAAAAGAATCTAATTAAGTTAAGATGAGAAAATGAAATACTAAATTTTCACATGAATTAATTCAGATCCTGCAAAATTCCTTAAAAAAACTTTGGTTTCGAAGGAGGCCTATACTGTTGGATGGATCAAGTTTTTTTTTATATAATGCTCGATGAAGAACGAATATTGCGCGCTATAGATTAATGGTTGTGGATTGTGATTAAGCATGTCAATAATCCAATACTTTTTATTTTCTAGATGACATGGTCCAATACATATTGAGAAATAATAATTTCTAGATGACGTGGTCCAATACATATCGAGAAATAATAATTATGTAAGTGGGTCTGAATTACATAGTAACATGAAATTAGTTTGCTTTATTTATCCAGCAAAACATGAGATTGGGATGTGAAAAGTTGTAAACTGCAAAGCCCTCTAGTCCCTACTTTAATAAATTAATCAAAATAATTAGTGGCTTACTTTATTCTCCCAATTCTCCTCTGCCTCCAAGTTGCATGAAACTGAAAGGCAGATAATTATAGTGCTTTGCTTTAATCCCAAGGAAAGGAGAAAATCTCCTGCCAAATTAAGTTGGTATTCTTTTTATTCAGAAAATAAGAGTATAAAGTTGGTATATATATATATTGTTCGCTTTAGAAGAATCCTAAAATTTGTCGGTTGGTATACCTTTGAACTAGCTTTGAGCTTTTGCCAGAAATAATAGGTAAAAACGTTGTATTGCTGCCAATTAGGAGGTGAAAATACATCTATAATTAACCTTGACAAATTTGACAATATCTAGTTGAACCTTCTTTGAATAATGATGACCTAGACGTGAGCTCCCAACTGTCAGGAATGGAACATCTCACCAGCTCAAGGACGTGGCGTGATTACTAGCCAAGTATACTAGCGATGCATTTTGATGATAAAAAGGACCGGTTTGTTTTTTTCCTTTTGGCCTAGTAAAAAAAATACTTTAGTACGTACTCCCTCTGCTGTATTTTAATGTATGACGCTGTTGACTTTTCGACCAATATTTGACCATTCGTTTTATTCAAAATTTTCGTGCAAATATGAAAATATTTATATCATACTTAAAGAACATTTAATGATTAATCGAGTCACAATAAAATAAATGATAATTGTATAAATTTTTTGAATAAGACGAATGGTCAAACGTTGAATAAAAAGTCAATAACGTCATATATTAAAATATAGAGATAGTGTATATAGTACATTTTGCGACTATATATATGCCGGTTCAGCTCGTGCTAGCTAGTAGGCTCGGAATAATAACTCCATAGGAAGTATGCTAGGAGTATTTGCTATGTCTAGTAGGAGTATAAAATTAAAGAATCTCATGTGTGCCATATGCCAAACATAAACCGAAAATAAAATCATATAATAACGATAAACGGGGGTATTGCCGTGGCTAGGAATGGGAGGCCATAGTGCGAGAAATACATAAGGAAGCCTAAAATTGATAGCCATGCATATCCCACGGTATTATTATCGCAATCGACGGGTAGAATGGCGGAAGACACATAGACGGCCAATCACGATGACTTGCAAAACATTGTTATTAATTTGTTAAGTTAATTTAGCTTAGGTCAGCCCTATCATGCCCTTCTAATTATAGTTCTCGACCATAGTTATGATATTTTGGGACTTAGCATTTTAGTTATGCTATTAATTAAGTATTTTTAATATTTTATATAATCACGATTTAGAGAGCCCTGATTTTAGGAGGCACTAAACAGTCGCACACCTCACACATGCTACCGTACGGCCTTGCATCGAGATTACAAAGTTGACTTGTCCACTTTGACACTGAAATACCCATCATATATTGATGCAAGCTAGGAGTTCGAGTTGACAAGTTAATTGGAAATGCCAAAAAAAATCACATATTAATCCTATGGATGTGTAAAACTCTGTGGCTTGGCTCGTTTGAATTTACTAACGAGTTGAGCTAAGTGTTTAGCTCGTTAGATACTTGAGTTGGCTGGTGAGTTGCCCACGAGATAAATGAGACTTGACAAGCAACATAAGCTAGCAACATAAGTTGATCAGCAGTCTAACAAGTACTAAAATGCTAATCTCTAACAAAAAAGAACTCCAACCTACTACATGTGTTATCCTCGATTTGGGATCCAGTTCTAATACAAAGGATCTACAGTACCCGGTATTAGGGAGAACGGAGACCGTCTGATCAAGATCGAAGGAATCGCATTAGCTCACAGTTCTCCTTGCATAAACAGTACTTCTCTGCAGTACTGTAGATGATCCAGATCCGTTATCCTCATATGTGGCATTTGGCCTTCTTGATTGATCCCTCCTATCTAATAGTCGTCTCATGCCGCTTCGCCTATTCATAGACCTGAAAATTTGGACTGACCTTGCTATATATACATTTGTTCGGTGGATTGTATGAAAATATATATGAAGCAAACTATTATTTACTATAGCTTGGATTGCATACGAACATTTTGTAAAGTTGAACTAATTAATGTTGGTTTGAGCGTGTTGGCTCCTGACATTAACAAGCCAACTCATGTAGGCAAACGAGCCTGGTCGAGATAGGCTTAACGAGCTAGTTTAGTTTGTTATTCTATCAGTTTGTTATCCTAAGTCAGAACTGAGTCCAGTTGGCTTGATATCCAGCCATATGTGTGCACAGTGGCAATTGAAAAAGCTACTCCCTCCGTTTCAAAATATTTGACACCGTTGATTTTTTAGTATGTGTTTGACCATTCGTCTTATTCAAAAAATTTAAGTAATTATTTATTCTTTTCATATCATTTGATTTATTGTTAAATATACTTTCATGTACACATATAGTTTTACATATTTCACAATTTTTAATAAGACGAATGGTTAAATATGTGCTAAAAAGTTAACGGTGTCAAACATTTTGAAACGGAGGGAGTATAAGAAATCCATTGACATATGCCACCAAGATCGAACGTGAACAATTTAATGCATATGTTAATTAGGCTTTACGTATCACGCGTTGCATTATCTTAAGTCAAACTTACGTGAGTTTCGTCCTAAGTCGGACTATTCCAATAATCAAGATCACAAAGAAAAGTATTAGCATGTATAACTTTAAATAAATAAATTATAAAATTATATTTTATAATGGATATTATGCTCATTTGATATATAAATATTTTTCTAAAGATTTTGGCTAAGCTCATGATAGTTTGACTAAAGAACAAAACTAATTTTCAACGGAGGGAGTAACACAAGGAAGGGTGTATTCATTAGGCTATAACTAATGGAGCATGATTTCGAGTCTAGACTATGACATATTCATGGCAATAATTATTCTTTCAGTGATATAAGACGTATCCATTAACAATGATATGGCCACGATGATTTTGTCAAATCTTAAGATACACCAATTCAGTCTTTAGAAAATATTCATAAAAATAGGACGTACATACGTGTGTACGTTCATAAAAACAAAGTATGTGCGTATTGTGTTTCAAAGAAAAAAAAAAGAAGTCCGGACAAGCACATAAGGTTGAGTTATTTTTAAGGTCAGGTATATACGAGTGCACGATTGAGGCTCTGTTTAGTTCTCAAAACAAAAATTTTCACGCTGTCATATCGAATGTTTTGACACATATATAGAGTATCAAATGTAAGAAAAAAATCAATTACACAGATTAAGTGTAAACCGCGAGACGAATCTTTTAAGCCTAATTACACTATGATTTGACAATGTGGTGCTATAGTAAATATTTGCTAATGATGAATTAATTAGCTTAATCTGTTTCTTTGTGAAATCTATAATTTATTTTATTAGTAGAATACGTTTAATATTTCAAATGTGTATATTTATATCGGACGTGACAACGTACCAAGAACAAGGCCTGAATTTTGTGCGTGACTGCGTGTGCGCAGCGCGTCCCAAGCGTTTTCCCTTCCGCCTCACCGTTGTCGACGTCGCCGTCACGTAGCGTAGGCAGGCACATGCGCGGCGCGTGTGAGCGGGCGGTTGGGCGGCATGTGGGCGGGGTGTCGGCAGCCCAGGCTTCCCCCCGCCACGTGGCTTTCTCTCTCGCAAAGCGAAAGGCCCAGGAGAAGTACTAGTAGAACCATACGAATGGGCCCCACAACAAGCCAGGTCCTTTCATATCCACTGGGCTTTCTTTAATTCCTTTTACAATTTTATTATTATTCTCGTGACCAAATTGCCCCCCTGCTGTGCCATTTAGCGCCTCGCTGCAACTGCACGTGGGCCGGTGCACCCACAGATACGGCACCGTTGCCGTTGCCCGTTGCCCGTTGGATCCTAGGTTTTTCCTCCAAATCTCTTTCTGTTACGACTACTCTTTTTTCCTTTTTCTTTTTCATGCCAAGTATGGCTCTTTGTTAGCGCGGCATATGCCGACATGGACAAATGGACATGCCCAAGCTTTAAAAAAAAATGCATGCCCAAGCCTATCCATATACTTCCTCGGTCTCAAAAAAAAAAAAAGGCAAACCGCGGGTTTACGTGCCAACGTTTGACTGTCCATCTTATATGAAATTTTTTTATAATTAGTATTTTTATTGTTGTTAGATGATAAAACATGATGAATACTTTATGCGTGCCTTATCTTTTTAATTTTTTTCATAATTTTTTCAAATAAGACGGACGGTCAAACATTGAACACGGAAACCAGGATTTGTCTTTTTTTGGGACGGAGGGAGTATGCCAGTATGTACACACACCCATGCTTGCTTGTTTTTTTATGTTTTCTTTCTTTCTTTCCATATGCGCTTCTTTCCAGTTCATGTCAACATCACAGCTCGTTCTGTTTTTTAAATAGATAATAAGTACCAATGAGAATTTAAGAGAATGACAATGTTGAATTGTTCTATACGAATGTAATACTACTAGTACATGTTTACTGAAGTTCGTCCCCCTCCCCCTTTCATTTTTTTAATAAAGTTTAATACCACGATACCGAATGGTTCTACATGAATGTAATATATAGTAGTACATATTTAGTGAAATTCATCTTCTCCCCGCTTCAAAAAAAATGTTTACACTTCGGTCATCATTTATAATTATAAATGTGTATTAATTTAAACGGATACATACTTAAATTTTTTTAACCCTATACTTTTTCCGTCCCAAAATATAAGAGTCTAGGGTTAAAAAATAAGCTGTCCATATTCGTACTACTAGAAAATGCCTCATCCAGTTTCTTTTATTTTGAGATGGTGGGAGTTCATACTTAAATATGTAGTTTGTACTATTTATCTAAATAATTTATTGCGTGTTTTTCTTACTTGTCACACTTAATACACTTGATAAATACTTTAATCTTTCCATAAATTGAACACCATTTTTTAATACATCCCAAACACTCCCCGTATCTTCACCATCTGTCAACCTCGATCACTCTCCATCGCAAAGGACACGGCTTCAAAGGGTAAAACGGTCACTCCACCCGTGAAGTAAAAAAAGAAGGCCCTATTGCTTCTTTCCAGCAGCAAAAGCAGCAAACAAAATTTAAAATCAGATATAGGGGCAATACAGTAATTCACGCTTTCCTCCTTTGTCTCCTCCCCTTCCTTTGCTTGTCTAGTAGTGTCTTCTTCCTCCTCTCCCTTTCCTTCATTTGGCAACCTCCACAACTCATCAACTCCACTCCTCCCCTCCCCTCGCAAACCAAACCCAAGCAAAGCAAGCATCCAATGCTTCCCCACTTCCTCCCTAATCACCCCCGCTAATCGCGCCACTAATCGAAGCCGGAGGAGGAGGAGGAGGAGGAGGGCGGCGGCGGCGGGATGGACACCGCGTCGTTCGTGACGTCGCTGCTGACGTCGTTCGTGATCTTCGTCGTGCTGGTGCTGGTGTTCACGTGGCTGTCGAGCAGGCCGGGCAATGCGCCGGTGTACTACCCGAGCGTCCTGCTGCGGGGGCTCGACCCGTGGGAGGGGCGGGGGCGGGGGACGAGGAGCCCCGTCGGGTGGCTGCGCCAGGCGATCTCCGCCTCGGAGGGTGACGTCGTCGCCGCCGGCGGGGTCGACGCCGCCGTCTACCTCGTCTTCCTCTCCTCCGGTATAATAATAATAGCAACAACATCCCCCTCCCCTGCGCTCTCTTAGTTCAGTTCAGTTCAGTTTATTTCAGGAGTTGAGTTGGTTGTGATTTTGCTCCAACGGAAAAAAAATGGTTTCGTGCGATTTCTTCGAGTATTTTCGGGTCGGGGAGTTCTAAATTTTAATTTCTAGGTGCCCCTGTAGTACTGAATCCCAGGAAATTTGGTCCAGAGATTTCTTCTCACTTTTGTTTTTTTGTTATCCTTTTGTTTGCAGAAGTAGTAGTACCGTGTATTATATATAAAAAAACTGATAAAAAATATTTTTATGTTTCACCGTTTCATGTACCAACATAAAGATAACAATTACTACTAATTCATGCTTTCTTAGACTAAACAATTTATTTGGAGAAAATTGCGTGGCTCTGTAAGGACTTGTTTAGTTTCCAATTTTTTTTCCCAAAAACGTCACATCGAATCTTTGGACACATGCATAGAGTATCAAATATAGATAAAAACAAAAACTAATTGCACAGTTTGCATGGAAATCACGAGATGGAGAGCCTAATTAGTCCATGATTAGCCATAAGTGCTATAGTAAACCACATGTGCTAATGTCGGCTTAATTAGGCTCAAAAGATTGTCTCGTGGTTTCCAGGCGAGTTATGAAATTTGTTTTTTCATTCGTGTCCGAAAACCCCTTCCAACATCCGGTCAAACATCCGATGTGACATCCAAAAATTTTCTTTTCGCTAACAAAACAGGGCCAATTTATAGGGGCAAGTCGTGCTGAATGAAAGGTTGGCTATAGAAAACTATGATGCATGGAGGATTGCCAAGTATGAAATTCAGCATGTTAATTGATTTATGCTGCACTTTACTGATTAAATTTGGCTAAGGTGCCATTTTGGCTAAAAATAGCTAAGTTGATATAACATATTGACTTGCCACCTATTATGACAATTTGTTTAATAATTTTCTCTTATGTTACAGTGTTGTCCATCTTGGTGTTCTCTGGGATTGTGCTGCTTCCAGTTCTGCTACCTGTTGCTGCTACTGACGATAACCTGAACCTGGAAAGGGCTATTGGCCTGAAGAATGGCAAAACACCCCAGAACTTCACAGAGCTCGAGAAATTAGCACTGGGCAATGTTCAAGTAAGTGGCCCTTCAACTCGAGTTTACTTGCATGGCTTGGCTTGTTACCAGTTTATGACGTATATGACTATAGGAATCGCACGGCACCAGTATTTTGCTTGCTGAGATTGTCCCTTCTGTAAAAGAAAAGGAACAAATATAAGCATGTTGTTATATACAAAAACATGGCAACCATATTCGCTGATTGCTTGTTACTATTTACATGTCACTGTATGATCATTGATCAGCCTAGTGTTCCTTTCTGTTCTGTTAGCTCCGCCATTTCCAAAGTTTTGATCCAAATGGATTTGTGATGATCAATATCCTTGAATAACTGCCATATCAGTTTACGCCCTATGGCCAATTGGCCTGTAGCCCAGTATGAGGGTCTGTTTGGTACAGCTCCAACTCCTAAATTTAGCTCTAGGAGTCCAGGAGTTGGGTCTGGAGTGGAGTTGTGGAGTTGCCTAAACCCAGCTCCACAACTCTAGTTCATTTTGTGAGAGAGCTCCACCTAGCTCCACTCCCAGTTTTGGTGAAGCTGAAACTGTTTGGCTGAGCTCCAACTCCAGGAGGGGTGGAGCTGGAGTTGGAGCTGTGCCAAACAGGCCCTGAATTCTTGATGTGGCTGCTTGTAAAGTCTCTCAACATTGTATTATGAATTTGTTCATGTGTAAATTATGAGCAATCAATTAGTACAGAAACTGGTCTTTTATTTTTCTGTAGAAATTGTAGAGATAGAACTTCCTAATCTCCAGTCAAGGCTAGCATTCAAGATCCTGATTATCATATAATCATACTCACAGCCAAACTCCTTTACATTTTCTACAGGAACATAGCCGAAGGCTGTGGGCATTTCTATTATCAGTCTATTGGGTCTCTTTTGTCACGTACTTCGTACTATGGAAGTCCTACAAGCATGTTTCTAATATGAGAGGGGCTGCAAGATCAACACCAGATGTTAAACCGGAGGAGTTTGCTGTGTTGGTGAGAGATGTTCCTAAGCCACCTCCTGATCAAACTATAAAGGATTCTGTAGACTCATATTTCCGAGCACTTCATCCTGATACCTTCTACAGATCAATGGTTGTGACTGACCACACAAAGGTATTGCCACTCTTAAGATGTTTTTAGGGGGACTGACGGTCCTTGTTTTATCTTTCTTGTATACTTGTGCGACATGTCTCAGAAAGTACCCCAAAATCCATGTATTCTGATCATAATGCACTTTGCAGGCTGACAAAATTTATCAAGAGATTGAAGGTCACAAACAGAAAATTGCCCGTGCTGAAGTTGTCTATGCGGAGTCTAAAACAACAGGCAAGCCTGAGGGCACCAAGCCTACGCATCGGATTGGATTTCTTGGTCTTATCGGTAAAAAGGTTGATACAATTGAGTACTGTAATGACCAAATCAAGGAGTTGCTGCCCAAACTGGAGGCCGAACAGAAGACTACCCTTCGTGAGAAACAGCAACAGGCTGCAATTGTGTTTTTCAACAGAAGATCTGCTGCAGCTTCTGCATCTCAGACTCTCCATGCTCAGATGTTTGATAAATGGACTGTTGAGCAGGCTCCTGAACCACGCCAGATAATATGGTCTAATCTTTCCAAGAAAATATATGAGAGGCAAATCAGACAGGTTGTGGTCTATACCATTGTCTTTCTCACAGTGGTTTTCTATATGATTCCTATTACTGCTATCTCTGCTCTTACAACTTTGGAGAAGTTGAGGGCGAAGCTTCCCTTTCTGAAGAAGGTGGTGGACCAACAGGAAATCAAGACTGTCCTACAGGCTTACCTCCCGCAGCTTGCACTTATTGTTTTCCTTGCTTTGCTGCCTAGTCTTCTAATGTTCCTCTCAAAGCTGGAGGGGATTCCTTCACAGGGTCATACAGTTAGGGCAGCAGCAGGGAAGTACTTCTACTTCATTGTGTTCAATGTCTTCCTTGGGGTTACAATTAGTTCCACACTGTTCAGTGCTTTGACAACCATAATCAATAACCCTCCTGGGATTGTGAACATGCTTGCCAGCAGCCTTCCAGGAAGTGCAACTTTCTTCCTTACATTTGTTGCACTGAAGTAAGTAATGCTTTCTTCTCACATTATGTACCTGGTATTGTCAGCTATTTCCATCCCACACGTCTGTACAATTCAGAAAGTAACTTTTCGTTTGTTTTTGTTGCCAGATTCTTTGTTGGTTATGGGCTTGAGCTCTCTCGCTTGGTCCCTCTTATCATTTTCCACCTGAAGAGGAAGTACCTATGCAAGACCGAGGATGAAGTGAGAGCAGCTTGGGCTCCAGGCGACCTAGGATATAACACCAGGGTTCCGAATGACATGCTCATAGTTACAATAGTGCTGTGCTACTCTGTCATTGCACCTCTGATTATTCCATTTGGTGTTGCTTACTTTGCTCTTGGATGGATTATAGCGAAAAATCAGGTGAGCCAAGAGTTACTTGCTTTAACCGAAGTTTTAACACACTAATATTGAAACTGAATTGGAAAGGACAAATTAATTAGTAGTTTCCCATTGTCGAATGTAGGTTATGAAACCTACTTCAGCATGAACTTCTGAATTCCGCTTTCAATCCTTTTTAATACTCTTGAGTCTCTGATGATAGCCATTGCTAGATAAACTTTGTGACGGGGTAACCTTTCTTTTAACGCAGGTTCTCCGAGTTTATGTTCCCAGCTATGAGAGCAACGGGCGAATGTGGCCACATATGCACACAAGGATCATTGCAGCTCTACTGATTTACCAGATCACCATGGTTGGTGTCATCCTGCTGAAGAAGTTCTTGTACTCCCCTGTTCTTGTGCCCCTCATCCCAATAAGCTTCATCTTCGCCTACATTTGCCATATGCGGTTCTACCCGGCGTTCGCCAAGACCCCTCTCGAGGTGGTTCAGCACGACGTGAAAGACACGCCGAACATGGATGCCGTCTACACCTCCTACATCCCGGCTTGCCTGAAGCCTGAGAAGCTAGAGGATGTGGATATCTTCGAAGACGCCCAGTCGCACACCACCTCCAGAGCCCCATCCATCTAATACAAGTGCTGGTTGCTTGTGTCGAGACTGGAGAGTATTACTCATCATCACTGCAAACGAATTTCTGATGAATTTCCACGTTGAAATGAACCCCTGTGAAGTGTGTGAATCTGCTATTGCCAGGATAGGAAAAACTTATACCATGTCCGTGTACATAATGCACTCGGGATTGCTTGCTTGCTTAATGTGTGTGTTGAGGTTTATTCTTTACTTCATAGATCTAGGTAGCTGCTGTGGATATTGTTGGGCTCTATAAGTTTCTGTGATATTTTCATGCTCGTGGTGACTGCTGAATCTAGTCCTCTTATGTGTAACAAAACTCAGAAATCTGTTGCCTAGTGCACCGTAACCTGATTGATAATTTACTGATTTACTCATTGTTACTGTTCATTGAAGCTAGTATCATGGTTGACTCGGTGCTCGAGAATGCTGTCATTTTGGCAGATTCTTGCAACCGCTGGACTCGCCAGCGGACGGTGGCTTCCCCTCGCCGTCATTTCTCCCCGTTGGCATGGGCCTTTTTCGGCCCAGACACATTGGCCCGGCCCTAACCAGCCCACCACGTTGGGCCGGAACTGGATTCCCGGCCCACTCTGCAGAAGAGCACGGCTCGAAATCGCGCGAAAATCCACAGCGCCCGCGCGGGCGGCGGCGCACGAACGGCGGCGAGCCGGCGACCAGATGCCCCTCCGATGAGCGAGGCGATCCCGTCCACCCACCCGGCGCTGCGCCACTGCGTCGCGCTCCTCCGCCTCCACCTCGCCGCGCCATCCCTCGCCGCCGCCAAGCAGATCCACGCGCGGGCGCTCCGGGCCGGGGTGCCCACCTCCCACCCGCTCCTCGCCAAGCACCTCCTCTTCCACCTCGCCGCCCTCCGCGCGCCGCCGCTCCGCTACGCCGTCGCGGTGCTCTCCCGCCTCCTCCCGCACGGGCCACTAGACCCGTTCCCCCTCAACACCGTGCTCCGCATCGCCGCTGCTTCCCCACGCCCGCGCCTCGCGCTCGAGCTCCACCGCCGCCGCCTCGCGCCGCCCGACACGCACACCTACCCGCCGCTGCTCCAGGCGTGCGCGCGCCTCCTCGCGCTCCGTGAAGGGGAGTGCCTCCATGCTGAGGCCGCCAAGAACGGCTTCGCCACGCTCATCTTCGTCCAGAACTCGCTCGTCCATCTCTACGGCGCGTGCGGCCTGTTCGAGAGCGCACACAAGGTGTTCGATGAAATGCCGGTGCGTGGGCGGAACCTTGTCTCGTGGAATTCGATGCTCAACAGCTTTGCGGCCAACGGGCGCCCTAACGAGGTTCTCACTGTCTTCCGGGAGATGTTGGGCGTCGACTTTGCGCCAGATGGATTCACCATAGTCAGTGTTCTAACCGCTTGTGCGGAGATTGGGGCGCTTGCTCTTGGGAGGAGGATTCATGTGTACGTGGAAAAGGTTGGGTTGGTGGACAATTCGCATGTGAGCAATGCCCTGATTGATCTGTATGCCAAGTGTGGTAGTGTCAACGATGCAAGGAGGATATTTGAGGAGATGGGGTTGGGGAGGACCGTCGTCTCTTGGACGTCGTTGATCGTAGGGCTGGCAGCGAATGGGTTTGGGAAGGAGGCACTTGAGCTTTTCAGTCTAATGGAGAGGGAGAAGTTAGTGCCAACTGAAATTACTATGGTAGGAGTTTTGTATGCATGCAGCCACTGTGGATTGGTTGATGATGGATTTAGGTATTTCGATAGGATGAAGGAGGATTATGGCATTTCACCGAGGATTGAGCATCTTGGATGTATGGTGGACCTGTTGGGGAGAGCAGGAAGAGTTGAGGAGGCTTACGATTATATCATCACAATGCCATTGGAGCCCAATGCTGTGGTATGGAGGACCCTGCTGGGTTCTTGTGCTATGCACAAGAAGCTGGAACTTGGGAAGGTTGCTTGGGAACGGTTGGTTGAGCTTGACCCTGGGCACAGTGGAGACTATGTGCTCCTCTCCAACCTTTATGCTGCTGTTGGGATGTGGGCAGATGTTCATGTGCTTAGGAAGACAATGGTAAAAGATAGAGTGAGGAAAAACCCTGGGCATAGTCTCGTTGAGCTCCGCAACTCTGTATATGAGTTTGTTATGGGAGACAGGTCACATCCTGAGAGTGAGCAGATATACGAAATGCTGGCTGACATAGCTGAGAGATTGAGGCGAGAAGGTTACATCCCTCGCACAAGTAACGTATTGGCAGATATAGAGGAGGAAGAGAAAGAGACCGCCTTAAACTACCATAGTGAGAGGCTAGCCATTGCATTTGCCTTGCTGAAGTCTCTTCCTGACATTCCTATCAGGATAATAAAGAACTTGAGGATGTGTGGGGACTGTCATGTTGCAGTTAAGCTAATATCAAAAGCTTATGATCGTGAAATCATTGTCAGGGATCGAAGTAGGTTCCATCATTTCCAAGGGGGGGCATGTTCGTGCAAAGATTATTGGTAGTTGATTCTATTAAGTTGCATAGGGGCATGTTCGTGCAAAGATTATTGGTAGTTGATTATATTAAGTTGCATGCACCAGCCAGTTGCATCTAAAAGCCTAAGCTGATAGGGAAAGGCGGGCAATTCACTTTATATACTCCAACACTCCCCCTCACGCGAGACCCCCTCAAGTCTCAAGCGTGGAATATTGGAGTGGGCTGCAATTATTTTATTTAATTGCGCGCCAGCCAGGATTCGAACTCGAGACCTTTGGCTCTAATACCATATTAAGTTGCATGCACCAGCCAGTTGCACCTAAAAGCCTAAGCTGATAGGGAAAGGCGGGCAATTCACTTTATATACTCCAACATATTCATGTAAAGATTGACAGTGATAAAAGCATGGTTTATGAGGTTCCATGCCAATCAGATAACTGGTGCTGAGTTCTTGTTGCATAACATGTTCTGTAACATCATCATATATTGATAGTACAACCTTGACGATGGACACTGAACACTACCTGATGGTACAAGTAAGAAAACTACAGAGATATGAGGCATGTTATGCAGACGACCCAGCAATTATTTTGTTGATATGCTTATAAGGTACCAGTACAAGTGAGAAAACTACAGAGACATGGAAGGCATGTTATGCGGAGGACCCGCAATTGTTGTGTTGATATGCTTATAAGGTACCAAACTGTGGCTTTTGTCTGCGATCCATTTCTTTCCTTTTAATTGTCATACCGAATTTTCCAAACTGTTTTGATTCTGAGTACATAAATCTTTGAAATAAGCCTTATAAAATTGCCTGAGTTTTATTAAACTTTATTCTGACTGTTCCACTTATATCGGACCTGATCTTTTTTTAAAGAACATATCAGACATGATTCTAGGTACAAATTTAATTCCATACAAAGCACTACTGTAGTTTATTGCTTGGCTTCCCTTTATGTATATTGGTAAGCAATAAATGTTTCCACTCATTGGCTACCGGGTAGCTATAGAACTGGATGCTGAAAAGTTGCGCTGCATTAAACTATAAGATCTTTCTTTTCGTTTCTTTCATACAACATCAAACTGTCTAAAGCTTCCAGAGCAAAGTTAAGATACAACTTTCATCATGAAAACACTAAAGTTTTTAGCTTAATATTATGCATTGGCGTTAACCTTTTAATGGATGTTGCATTGTTCCATATGTTTCTACGTTCTACTCATAGGGATTACTGTTGACATTTGTGTGCACCACTTCCATTTATCCTCTTTTTGGAAACTGTTTCCAGCACCATCCCAAATTCACTATGTAAAATGTCTTACTAGTGCGTTTTGTTTCATGCTGTACCTAGTTTTTTACTGAACCTAGTTTTTTTAATGGAATCAGCACAAGATTGTGCTATTTCATTGAACAAGAGGTAAAAAGGTACAGGCCCTGGGGGCACTGGACCTAGTTTTTTCAAGATCTGATTTTCTTTATCGGGTTCTCTCCTGTATTGAACCCTTGTCCCAGGTTAAAACATGCAGCATTCTCCATGTAATCTTCAGGAAACCTCTTCATTAGGCTTCACTCTTTACAAAGTGAATCAAGGTTCTTCCCTTAATCCTCAAGGAAGGCTTTTCTCATTAAGCCCCGACATATGCTACCATGAAACAACAAAGAAAAGAAATGAGAACATGCACTTGGCCCCTTTCAATCTCATGGAATCTATTGCCTAAGTTTCTTTTTGTTCTTTTAGAAATCATGTCCATGCTTGCACATCTTGAAGGCAAAAGGAATCTCATGGTTTCCTGGCCTTCAAGTCATTCTCCTCCATATTATTCTATTATGTTCATAAAGGTCCCTGCACTGGTTGCACAATCCAAGAGCCAGCAGCTGCTGGCATAATCATTTATAACATGTTCTGCTTCAGGCATTACAATAACTGCAACATAAATTAATAGACGATCGGTATGGCGATTCTCATCATGGTAAAGTTCACTCATTATCAATTCAATGACAGCATATAAAACGTCGGTAGGGTCTGCGGATATTACAATTTTGTAAGAGGAATTATGGTAAAGTCATGTTTATGTAGATTCGAACCAAATTAGTCAAATGGTGACCATATGGCCATAGGAACTGGGCGGGTGGGTCTCTGATAGCTACAAGATGCATTTCTCTCTGTACATTGGGAATATGGGATCTTTGTGCCACTTTTCAAGCCATCTCCTCCCTGCCATGGCCATAAATATGCACCACGGTGGGGACTTCTTTTAGTTCGTGTCTTGCTTGCTTAGTAATTCGAGCGAAACCCTGACCCTTTCCCATGAACTAGACAAGCTTTCCTGTTGATACAGCTGCTCTTCGTTCAGACACTCAATATATTCCCTAGGCCCTCACATTGAGGAGAGAGTGGTAGATAGACAAAGAGGGAGAGAGTTGAGTGAAAAGCAGTGACTGCTTTCAGTTCGGTTTCAACCATGAAGAGAAAGCAGTTGATCATGCACAGCCTTTTGATTCTGGGATGGTTCATAGGTGGGTAACTGCACTGCCCTGTTCTTTGCTCATGTCTTCTCCACAAATATTTCTCATACTCTCAGGTATTTGAATGAGCTTGCTTTGATCTGTTAGTAGTAATCTAGTAGTACCACTGCAAACTTTATATGCATAATCTCAGAACTAGCTGTATCTATGGACAGACTGTTTTGTTTGTTTCTTTTTACATAGCGATATTGCACGTTTAGCTGTAAATGTTCAGTCAATCCGATCATCACAATGTTCTCACTCTGTCATTTCCTCTGTGATCAGTCTCAGCAGCAGGCGCACGCGCCGCGCCACAGGAGAAGGCGGAGTCTGCGACGCCGATCCCGACGCTGTCGCCACCGGAGGGGAACATGACGTTCGTGGACGGCGTGACGTGGTGCGTGGCGCGGCCGGGGGTGTCACAGGAGGACCTCCAGAACGCGCTGGACTGGGCGTGCGGCCAGGGCGGCGCCGACTGCACCCCGCTGCAGCCCGGCGGCCGGTGCTACCAGCCGGACACCCTCCTCTCCCACGCCTCCTACGCCTTCAACATCTTCTACCAGCAGAACGGCAACTCCGACATCGCCTGCAACTTCGGTGGCGCCGGAACCATCATCAAGAGAAATCCAAGTAACACAACAACAGACAGTTTGTTTACATTTTACAATTCAGCATTGTTCAATGTTCAGTGACATCTGTAATTGTAATTTACATCTGTTCTTTGTGTTCTTGGTAGGTTTTGGATCGTGCAAGTTCCTGGCATCCGAGTAAGTGCTGTCCATAATTATTTCAGATGTTCTTCTTTCTCCTTATTATATATGATGACTGGTAAATTAATTAAATTTTGCTGGATTGGTGCAGGACATCTGCTGCATCAGCACTGAATCGAAGAAGCATGTGGATGATCTTCGCAGCTGCGTCTATGATGTTTCTTCATCTGAGAGTTTTCCAATCCGTGTGAATTGGGTCGATTCTACCAAAGTAATTAGTACCTGTGGTGGTTTGGGTCTCTTTGTAGTATATTACTTATGTAAGAAGCAAGGGACAGTGCTAGTTTTTTCGTGTAAAATTGTGAAGATTATATATTATGATTTAGGTCGTGTTTTTCACTCTGTAATAATAATAAAGTAAATAGTTAGCAAGAGTTTGTGGAGGGTTAATGCATGGTTAATTCTTTGAATTTTGTTTCAGAAAGCTCTCGCTTGCATAGTCGCAGAGGTGGAGTGGGGCCACAAGCGTACACAAACACAATAGCCAATTACGAGCCAGACGGCCCACAAGGCCCAAGTGACAAAGCTCCGCCATAGTCACGCGTGTGCTTATTTTTAGTACCACCTCGGAAATTCGAGCAGAGAAGCACCAGATTATATACCCGCCCGCGCTAACCTTGCCTTCTCTTTGGAGACATCCGATAAAATTGGAACGATACATAGCAGATTAGCATGACCTCTGCGCAAGGATTAGAAGATTAACAAGTTGAGAATTCTGTCCAGGTCACTGGAGGATGGTGGAGAAGGTTCTAAAATTGCTATTTAAGTTACCAAAATTTTGGTAGGGACTCGTCTTAGCTTCAATCCAAAACGACCTATTTCTTGTTTGCGTCACTTTTTAATACCAATCGGGTCCTATTATATATTGTGCATTGCTGATAATAATTTGTTTAGTGCTCTTTTTTGTTAGGCACCCTGTAATCTACTAGTGGCGTAGTGACGAACCAATAGAAAAGTTACCGAGATTCTATACATATTAATTATACATATTAATTATCTAATTATTGGTTAATATACTAATTATTACCAGGTATAAATTAGCTGGAACTAAATAATCTACCCGGGGTCCCTGACCCCGAGATAGTGAACGTAGCCACGTCTGTACGCCACTAAGCATATGCTAAAACTCAGTTCTAGATTTTTAATTAATTAACAATAAGAATGCATTTAAATGCAATTAAGAATATTTCACCCTTGTATTTTCACCAATTAACCTCACATACGCGGCATAACTTTTTTACATTCCTATTTTATAAGCTGAATTAATGACACTAGTTATTGTTTAAATATACATTTTTTAAGGAAAGCTTTTTTAGTGCCTTTTTTATGGCACTTTATTTAATCTCTAGCGATCCTTCTACCAAACAACAATCCAGCATATCATCACAATTTTAGGATGTCCTGAGAGCTCGAGACAGGACGCTGTTCGCTTTAGCGTCCGCACCTGGACGTTGGTCCTAATAGCGTCCTTAGTATTCTCAGAATATGTACCTTTGACTTACTAAATATTTAATTTCAGGATAATTAATTATTATAGATCAAAAAACCCAGTATATTCTTAGATAAAAGGAAATAAAATTCAGCTTACTCTATTTTAGATCCAACTTTCAAATTATGCAACTGCATGCCGCGTGAATATTCCTGGTGGCGATGACGGACACATATTCAGCCCATTTTTTCTTGTTCGGGGTTTTGATCCAACTCATACCTACGTTGAGGACTTTGTGTCACACACGAACCAGGGATGACGAGCGTATTAACAGATTCTGAACACATCACGACATGATAATAATGGGCATACGACCTAGCATTATAGGGTAGGGTTAGAAGAAGAAGTGTTTCGGGCTTAGGCCGAGTTTAGTTACAAACTTTTTTTTCAAACTTTTAACTTTTCCATCACATCAAAACTTTCCTACACACACAAACTTCTAACTTTTCTGTCACATCGTTCTAATTTCAACCAAACTTCCAATTTTAACGTGAACTAAACAGACCCTTAGAGGGATGACCGGGACGACAGCAGATTGACTGATGACGGGCAATGAGATGGCATGCAGCTGCCGTCACTGCCGGAGCCATGAGGTTAGGAGAGGATGGAGGAAAGGGTTTATAGTGGGGTTAAAATTGTTGACTAGTTATGATGGGTGGGGTAGAGGACGATGGTGGAGAAAGTAGCACAATGAAGTGGTGGCAGTGGCATCTCTAACCACTAGAGGCGAGGGAGAGGTTGGGGATGGGGGCAAGAGAGGAGACAGTAATGCGGCATCTAACATGATCAACGGTTGAATCGGAGAGGTCACTATTGGATTGTCAGAGAGGAGTATAAGGCTTGTTTGGCTATGGCCCTGATAGGGGTGGATGAAAAGCTCAAGGCTCGTTAGCTCGCTCGACTCGTGATAAGCTCGACTCGGCTCATTTCATTTTCCTAACGAGCCAAGCTGGCATTTTAGCTCGTTAGAGATAACGAGCCAGCTCGAGCTCACTCGCGAGCCTTAAAGAGCCCTCAGCAGTCTGCCAGGCCACAAAGCCCATAGGCCCATTTATTTAGAAAGCCCAATAGACAATAGTGTCCCTTTCCTGTTCCCTTCGGCTAGCGGCTGAGTTCGTGGCGCCGCTGCTCTTTGCCTCCTCTCCCTAGGCCTCAACGCTGGACACGGCGACGCCGCCACCTACCCCAGCGCCTGACGTCGCTGCTCTCCCCCAGCGCCCGACGCGGCGTCACCACCACCCACCCCCAGCGCCCGACGCGGCGACGCCGCAACCCACCCCCAGCGCCCGACGTCGCCGCTCTCCCCCAGCGTTCGTCCGCAACGCCCGACGCCACCGCCCACCAACGACCCCAGCCCGCCACCACCCACCTATGGCGTCGCCCGGCAGTGAGCATGAGCTCCTTCCATGGTGCCGGCGAGCTCAAGCTTCCTCCGCCGTCAAAATCCTCCCCGTGGTTGCAGTACCGGCGTGGTTGAGCTTGTTCCATCCACCGTCGAGCTCTTCCGGTTCTCCCTGTGTTCGCCGACGAGCTCATCCCCATGGTCGCCTCCCTTCTTGCTTCCCCCAGTTCGTGATGATGCGGCTCCGACGGAGATGGCGGCGACGGCGGCGGCAGTGATGGTGGTGAAGGTGTGCGACCACGACGGGGCCCAAGGAACGGTTCTTTCGACGGCCGCCGGCGCGGCGGCCGCACACGCCTCAGGCGAGTCCTGCAACTGCCGCTGCGTCGGCTGCCTCGCCACGTCCTCGCCGCCCTGCCATTGCTTCTCGTCGCGGTCTGCGGTCTGCCCTTGGGACTTCTCCAGCGGAGACAGCGAGGCGGGAGCGAGGTCACACATGGAGCCGAACTAGCGTGAGAGGAATAGAGGAATACCTCTCTCTTTTTCTTTCTTATCTCATGTCCTAGCTCTCCCCTCTCCCTCAACATCTTCTTCCTCTCTCAATTCGACGGGAGGGGTAGCGGCCGCGGCAAGGGGAGCCCGTGGGCAGAGTTTCTCCCACAGTTGGCGGTAGCAGAGCTCGGGTCGTGGGCGGCGGATGATGTGTTATTTTTTGGTCGTGTGGATGTGTGCCGATGGAGGTGAACCAACGCGATGCAATTCACTGAGATGCTGGCTGGTGCGGCTGTGCAAGCCGCTCATATATTCTCCCTTCGTCCCATAATACAAGTGATTTTGACTTTTTCTTATACTGTTTAACCATTCGTCTTATTAAAAAATTTTAGAATTATTGTTTATTTTATTTGCGACTTATTTATTATCCAAAGTATTTTAAGCACAACTTTTTGTTTTTTATATTTGCATAATTTGGTCAAATAGTGTAAGAAAAAAAAATCAAAATTTCTTATATTATACTACCTCCATCCCAAAATATTTGACGCCGTTGACTTTTTTAAAAATGTTTGACCGTTCGTCTTATTAAAAAAAATTTAAGTAATTGTTAATTCTTTTTCTATCATTTGATTTATTGTTAAATATACTTTTATGTATACATATAGTTTTATACATATCACAAAAGTTTTTGAATAAAACGAACGGTCAAACATATTTAAAAAAGTCAATGGTGTCAAACATTTAGAGAAGGAGGGAGTAGGACGGATGGAGTATGTCAGGAGACGTCGATCAAAGTCCGACCCCGTGCAAACAGCTAGTAGTAGATGATCTCGTGCATGTGCACCGTGCACGCGTACGGGGTGGCGGCGGTTAATTTGTTGAATTGAATCGCCCCTTGCCGAGCTGACCGACGTCTCTGCCATAGTGCCATCCGCGACGATATATCGATCGGCGGCAAGGCCGTCTCCAGATATTTGGGGCCACTGAACGAAATGCTAATTGGATCCTAAATTTTGAAAATTTTATATAACTAATATAAACAAAGCATACTTTCAATCAACTATATAACTTTAATATATGTTATTTTATACAAATATTAATGCTAAAAGAGAAAAGAGAAAAGGTAGTACTACTGATCTCATGTTGTACTGAAAAGTGAAAAGCATCATCCTTCTAGTGTTTCTTGAAATGAAATCTTAAATTATATCTTCATAATTAATATCGAGATTGAGCTGCTGCATCTAGCCTGTCTCTTCCTACGTTTTTCAGCACCTGAATCATACTTTCTGTTTCTAGAAGTGATGAAGTGATGAGGAATTGAAGCAATTGAGGAAATAAAAGCCTTCCTGAGTTCCTGTTTTATAAACAAAATAAAGAAAAGACATATGTCGTATACATACATACATACATACATACAGTATACACACTTGATTAGAGAATCAGAGATGACTAGATAAGATGAGATCAGATGAAAGTCTAGTTCGTTCGTCAAATTACTTGATGATCAAACTCCCTTTGATTCATAGAATTGGAAAAGGATTTTCATAGGATTTAAATTCCTATGGATTTTTTTTCTACATGTCCCTTTGATTCATAAAAAAGAAAGGAAATTACAATCCTATGCTTCCCATTTCATAGAAAAAATAGCAAGAGATGTAACCTCTTTGTGAACTTTCCTTTGTTTTTCCTATAGCACTATCAAAGACTCCTATTCTATTGTCTTTCTTGTGTTCGCTGATTCCTATAGGATTTGAGAAACCTACTACTTCAATTCTTGCGTTTTTTCTATTCCTGTGTTTTTTCTATTCTACGAATCAAATGGCCCTCAGTCTGGTTGCCAGGGGCGCCCTCGCCGGCTCGCCCTTGCTGGTTGCCGGCTTGCCGCGCGCGACTGCATGCCGGAGTTCGCCACGCCGCCGCTGCCGCTCGATCGGCGCTCGCCCGCTCGATTGGCCGGCGATTGTTGTGCTGTCTGCCTGCGCGTGCGCTGCAGCCTCGCGTCCTCCCTGCCTCGGCTGCTCAGTCCATTGTCCACGCCTCCATGGCCATCCAACAGACCAACACAGCAACTTAACACTAAACGCTCGCGAGTTGGAGTCGGTGAATCGCGGCGACGCCTCGACTAACGCATGCATGCTGCGAGCGATCACCAATCACCGCGCGCTTGAGATGAAAACAAGGCAACTGCGCTCGCGAGACGCGACGCGACACCTCGGACTGCAAACTTCCGCCGTTCTCGCACACCCCCATCGACGGCCCTGATCGGCGGTCGATCTGGTGGCTGTGGTGCACGGCGATCCAGCGACGCCGCGCGACTCGGGTCTCCAGCCTCCAACTGCCACTACCCGACCGACAAAACCTCGGACTCGTCTCCTGCGAAAAGCTAATTAATCCCTCGGTAAAGAAAAAAAATTAGATGTAACATATTCTTGTATATACAATGAATATGGATAAATGACTGGTTTAGTTTCTAACTTTTTTTTTCAAACTTCCAACTTTTTCATCACATCAAAACTTTCCTATACACAAACTTCCAACTTTCCGTCACATCATTCTAATTTCAATCAAACTTTCAATTTTATCGTGAACTAAACACTCTCGTATATTGGTTTTTTATACTATATCCGTCCTAAAATATAAGTATTTTTAGCTATAAATCTGAACATTAACATTTTGGAACGGAGGTAGTAGAACGGAGGGAGTAACATATGATCTTGAGCATCAAGCACGTAGGAGTACTGGAGTAGTAAGCTGGCGAAGAACCACCGATCGAGGATCTGCTTGAGTTCACGCCCGCATGCAGTCACCGTCTAGCTTGACGTAGGGTTTACCAGACCTTACGAATTTTTTTTTAAAAAAAAAGTAAATCGGACTTACCAAGCCAAATATCACTTGGTTTAATTTGCGATTATGCTTTAAAAATCAAATTGAATTTTAATTTGTCGATAATTAAATTAGTTTTTTTCCCATGCACGCACTGTCCTGCGTTAGGTTAATATTATACTGTCGCTCGGCGTCGTTCAGGAATTAATTCGTTGTCCTCCCGAACGAACAATTTCTTTACGTCTGATGCAACGACATACGATATTAATGAGGGAGATGCCACGTGCATATAATTACTTATACTGATCGGAGGATCTGGTCTCTGTTTTTCCCTACTAAAAGAGATTATCATGGACAACCTTTTTTTTCGTAGGTGCCAGGCGGGGCTAATTTCTTTTTTTGTTCCCAGTAATATAAAGACCAATTATGAAAATTCTTTTTCGCAGGTGAACCTATTAAGAGACCCGCCTAGCTGCAACGTCAACCTCTCGTCCTCTCTTCCCTCTCAATATTTTTAAAAGTTAATAAGTCACCCATCCTTATATCCTCGACTCCTCTCTCTCTCCTGCTCACAAACTCATCACCTGCTCTTTCTCGCATGGTAGTTTGAATAACATGCTAACGAAAACTATGGTAAAATATATATCTTAGTTAGAAACTAACAGGGGCCTAAGTATTGGGTGCATGGAGTCTATAAATATAACTATCTCATTTGAAACAAATAGAAAAAAATGCTTAAGACTTTTAGATGGAGAAAGTACTGACATAGCACCTATCTTATTTGCTATAGTAATTTGGTTTAGCACACATTAATTAAGGCCTAGTTAAAATGCATGATCTATACTCCTTTAAAATCAGTAATTTGTGGTGGGAGCGAATCCGCCATTCCACCTAATTTCATTGCAAATTTTACAACTCACCTCTTCAAATTTTTAATATTAAGAATCAATCAAATCTAAATGGGACATATAAAATCGAATTGAAGTAATCATTCCCAATAGGAAAAAGATGTGTAACCCACACTATTATCGTAAATTTTCTTTTATCCATATCAAAACACCGAAAACACACAGAGTTGAAGCACTAGCATGAGTGTGTTTCATCAACTCTACAATATTAATTAAAAACACAGAAAAAACGAGAAGAGGTGCCTTGGTTGCATCACTGACAAATTGAATTAGAAGAAAGTTTTCATAAGGGTTTAATCTCTTGCTTATTTTTCTATGAATTTGAGTAGGAACACGATCCAATAAAAAATTTTCTATCATGCATGTTTTCTATGAATCTTAGGTGTATCTAAAAAGACCAGAAAATTTAAATCCACTCAAAATCCTTTGGCTGTGTTTAGTTACACATCAAAACTGAAAGTTTGAAGAAATTGAAATGATGTGACAGAAAAGTTAGAAGTTTGTGTGCGTAGAAAGTTCGATGTGATGAAAAAATTAAAAGTTTGAAGAAAAAAAAGTTGAAATCAGGAACTTTGCCAAATCTTTCATTTCAAATGCTCACAGTAGCAATAAAATATTGCATGAATGTTCATGTCAAGTTTATACTCATCACACGCACAGTAATCTAGTCAGACATGCATACCTTGAGCAGCTGCCCCCTGCCCTGCATGGTGACTGGAGTAATAGAGGGGTGTTTAGATTAGGGGTGGAAAGTTTTGGAGTATTACATCAGATATACGGACACATATTTAAAGTATTAAACGTAGTCTAATAATAAAATAAATTATATAATCTGTCTGAAAATTGTGAGATGAATGTATTAAGCCTAATTAATTCGTTATTAGCAAATGTTTACTGTAGCACCACATTATCAAATCATGAAACAATTAGGCTTAAAAGATTCGTCTCGTAAATTAGTCGCAGTTTGTGTAATTAGTTATTTTTTAACCTATATTTAATATTTTATGCAGGTATTCAAACATTTGATGTGATAGGGTAAAAAAATTTGGAAGGGATTTAAACAGGGCCTAGATGATGATGAGTGTGGCAGACAAGAGTGGATCTGATATGGGTGCCACAGTGGCTATAAGCTCCCTTGGGAGTTGTTGCTTGCTTGCTTCGGTCGGATGATTGGTTTACACCATGCCCTAGCCCTGCCCAAGCATATGCCTATTGCTAGTCACTCTACTCCGAGAGCGAGCAAGCAACAATTCGTGTAAAAATCTATCGCGCTAGTGAGGCCTTGTTTATATAAAAATTTTTTTTCCAAAAACATCACATCAAATATTTAGATATATACATGGGATAATAAATGTGAGAAAAAACCAATTGCACAGTTTACATGTAAATTACAAGACGAATCTTTTAAGCCTAATTAGTAATTACGCAATGATTTGATAATATAATGCTACAGTAAACATTTGCTAATGACGGATTAACTAGGCTTAATAAATTTGTCTCACAGTTTATAGGCGAATCTGTAATTTATATTATTAGTCTATGTTTAATAATTTAAATGTGTGTCCACGTACCTAAAAACTTTAAGCCGAATAAAAGTGAACACACCCTTACTCCTTAGAGTCTACTCTACTATTGTGGCTCGCCATGCTCCAATGCGTCATGACTATAGGAACTAGCAATAGATTTCGTACGAAATTACGAATACTAGTAGCGAAGCTCGTTCTAGCTGTTCCTTAATTTGGATTTGGAGGATTTCTCATGAAAACTTTAGATTATTGGAGTTCACAAGGATTTTATACTTGCATGCACGCTCTTTTGGACTAGAAGAATAATGCCCTGTTCTTTCTATATATTTCGTCGGATTATTTTTTATCCACAGTTCTAGAAATATGTTTTATTAGAAAAAAAATACTTTCTCTACCGTATCGTTGGGATTAATTTTTCTATACTATACAAATTTATTTACAAAAATATATAATTTATCTCTATTATCAAATAGATAATCTGATGTAATAATTCGGTAAATAATATGGGCCTAAGCTTGATAAAGCTTATGAAATAGTTTAATTTCCTACCCTTTCATTTCAAAGGAAAACAAAGTTTATTTCGTGCGAACCATCCAGCGTCATTACCTCAAATATTCTTGTGTTTCAAAAATCATGTGGGCTTCTGATCGTTTTGCCTGTGACTCAAATTGCAGAAAAACAGCATGTACACAATTAAAAAAAATTGCAGGGTAAATTTTGTAAATCAACTAAAAATATCGAGTTTTAAAATTTAAATTTTAGCCACGGCTGATAAGTACTCCCTTCATCCCAAAATATTATAATTTGTATCCTTCAAGGTTTGTTCCAAATATAATAAATTATCCACAATATTCTCTTCCCACCAAATCACAACCTATTTTTCACCTACCTCCTCTTCTCATACATTCATAACATTTTCCTATTTAATTTTACGTACTTTCTTAATACCATATCCAACTCTAAAAATCCTTATATTCTGGAATAAGCAGCAGAAAGCAAAACAACAAGGACATTGGTATTCAAAAAAGCATGGCATTTAATTCCTGCATTTTTCTATTCATTTTTTTAATAATGGAATGAGTCAGCCTTTGCTCAAGAGCTACAGCCAATTATCACAGAATTCACACAAAAGAAACTCACACCTAAAGTTCACAATTGCAAAAACAAAACAAATGGCAAGCACAAACTAGTAGACATCAACACAAGATAAAGATCCTATAACTATAGAATTTTATTACAGAACCTCCATCCAAAGTTGGCAAAAAGTTACATGATCGTCGTCTCAAATTTACGATTTACATCATTTATCAAAAAAAAATTACATTTTCCTATTCATGTTCCTGTGAATCATGCATTACAAAGAAGCTCTCAAACATGTACATTATCTATTACGGAGTGTTTAGATTTTAGGCGAAGTCTCTTCTCTAAATAAATTATCCTAACAAAAAGAATAAAAAAATACATGAAATAAACTTATAGTCACTCATAAAAACTTAAAAAATACATGAAAAGAGAATTTCAATAAAATAAAACCATATATAATAGATAAATTGTAACTTAAAAGAACCGAAGCTAGCTAGCCCGCCCATGAAATCTAGCAATTCCCTAGGATATTTTTATTTTAAAAAAATCGGTGTTCCATGTTCACGCTGGGCTCTAGGGTTGAAAAAAAAAAAGGAATAGATAAAACATACGAATATGGTAAGATTGTGGATGTAAAGCGGTCACTACTACAGAAAGGGATATATAATTAAGTCGGCACTATAGGTGATGGAAATGGTATAACCTTCGTCCTAAACATGTGCCCGCAAGGACACCAATGGCAAGAATCGGCACCTAAGCGCCCACAAGGACACCAATAGCAAGAACCGGCACCTTTGTATATAAATAGGTGCCGGTTTTTATTTGGAACTGACATATATTTTTTGTCAGAGAAAGATGCTGGTTCCAGCTAAAAACCGACACATATATGACTATTAGTCATAGGTGTTGTTCCGAGCTGATAAATCGATACTTTTTATGCGGATTGAGCCAATCTTATCCAATCGAATCAAACAAACCTTTTTTTTGCCACCCTTACTTTTTTGTCTCCCTTATCTCCTCCTTTTCTTCACCCACACATCTTTGTCTTTTCGCCTCTCTTTTTCTCCGCCTTCTCTCTCTCCACCGGCATGGAGGCGGCGGCTGCTCCCCCTACCCGGTGTTGCGGCAGCGGCTGTTGCTGCTCCCCCTCCCTGGCGTGGCGGTGGCTGGTGCTGCTTCCTCCCTCCCCCTCCCCCAGCGTGGCGATGGCAGCTGCTACTGCTCTCCCTTCCCGGCGGTGCTGCTCCCCCCCTCCCTGACATGGAGCCGACGGTGGTTCTCACCGGCATGGCAACAATTTGATTTGTGAATATTTTGTGGGGATTTTATGATATGGGACGTTGATTCAGTAACCACTGAAGGAAAGGAATTGCTTCCTATGATTTGCCTATGGCCAATTCCTGCATCCAAAGGCATGAACAGTAAAACATCCTATGGGATTTGCAATGCTATCTTGTTCCATCAAAAAAGGACCTTGGTTGAAAATGGCATCTTAATTCTCCATTCTCTGGCTCTATATTTGTGAAGTCACGTATTCACGAAAATGTCATCAGGGGCTCCTTTTGAACAATGGGAAACTAAGGAATTTTGGAGAACTAGATTCGTATGGAAAAATTTCGTATGTGCTCCTTTGGAACAAAAGAATATGTCTTCCAAATCATTTAAAGTCCCTATGAAATGGGCCATTTCATATGTAGGAATTTCGAAAGAAAACTAGCATTATCATATTTTCTTATTCCTATGGCACAAAGTTAACTTTGTAACTTTTTTCCCTGTGTCATCCAAACAACAGTTTCGAAGCATTCCTATATATATTATTAATGTCCATAAGAATTCAATTAGCATAACACTTTTTCCCCGTGTCTTTTATCTTTCTTTGTTTTTAGAATACCGTGTTCTAAATGAGCCCTACATGTCTAAAACTAGCTCGTCACAAGAAAGGATTGATGGTCGAGTCCCCGTGCATGAAGTCAGTGGATTCGAGTGAACTGACCGTACTACAAATCGACATACTTGAGGAAGCTTCTTACTAAACCAAAGAAAGGGCAGCTCCAGTTGTGTTGTCGATTCCCTTCTCCCGAGAGCTTTCACACTCTGGGATGGGAGTCCCTTCCAAGACTTGACCAAAAGCTTATCTCTTGAATCTCAATTTAACATTTTCCGAAACGCGGCTAGACCGAGGCAGAGCAAGAGTGCAGCTTCAACCGATCCCCGGCGACATCTTTTAGGCCGATGTTGGGCGTATCAGCTATCTCACCTGGAGAGTGAGGAAAGAAAACGGTCTCGATAGCGGATAAAGCTCTTCAGGTTTAATAAGTTTCTCTTGGACCGTGCGTTCCGCCAACAGACGAGACGTGAGGAGAAATGGAGACTTCTCCCCATATCTAGTCTAATCCATACTTTTCTTTAAAGTCTCTAGTGGGTGCGAGCGGCTCCCGCACCGGGTCGGGTCTGTAGTCTTATCATTAAACATGGTGAATCGTTAAATGACTTAAAAATGCTACAAAATGAATCAAAAAGAGAAAAAACATATACTAAAATTATGTTTTAAAGTTTAAATTTTAGCTATTGAGCAATCGTCTAGCGTGGCTGGCCTCGGCCAGAAACAAGCTGCCATGCATAGTCTGCTCCTCTGCTGCGCTGCGTACTCTAGGGCTACCTAGGGGAGGACAGGAGGAGTACGTGGTGGGATCCTCTGTGCAGTTGAGTCACTCACATATGACTTATAGTGAAATGGACCCACATATCAGTGACTCAACTGCATGTGCAGTAAGTCAGAGGATCTGCTTTCGGAGGAGTACTAGCAGCAGCTATAGGCCACCTCCCCCCACCCATCCAAAAAAATAAAAATAAAATCGGCCGTATCTACAGGTACTGCTAGTCTACTACTACTCCAACTAGTTCCATGCATATCCATACTCTACCAGCTTGTTAGTAGTAGTATGTTCTCTCTCTTTTTTTTTCTTTTTTCCCAATTAGTTTCATACCCTTAACTTTAGTCTAGATTTACAAATTAATTAGTACTTCCTCCGTTTTATATTATAAGACTTTCTAGCATTGTCCATATTCATATAGATGTTAAGACATAACATCTATATGAATATGGACAATGCTAGAAAGTCTTATAATATAAAACAGAGGGAGTACTGCTTAATTAATTGCACATGCATAGAATTTCCCATTCCTCTACTTGAATCTTCGTGTACCTCCCCAAACAGAGACAACCATTATTATTATTATTATTATTACTAGGTGATTCCCCGCGCTTTACTGCAGGAATTACTAACCATTTCTCAATATATTTTTTCAACAATCAAGCTAGAAGTAAAAAGGAAAAAAATGAATATTAGGGTTTTTCCATACATATCATGAAACAAACAAATGATACCCGTTCTTTAATGTGAAGTATATTGATAATTATATGTTAAATATTATAGAAATAAAAAATAAATTTGTTAAAATATTGTGCAAATGATATGAGTGGTGATAATTGGACATACTTGTATGTTAATTTGTAGAATTGAATAAATTGTAGATGATGTTGTATGCTTGCATGAGGTTAAATATGTAACTATTGCTAGTAGATGATGATGTGGTATGGTTGCATGTTGAGCTTTAGAGATGATTGGGTATGCTTGCATGTTGATTTGTAGAATTGAATAAATTGTAGATGATGTATATTTGCATGAGGTTAAATATGTAATTATTGCTAGTGGGTTATGATGTGGCATGGTTGCATGTTAAGCTTTGGACTTAGCGGGCTATAGCTTTATAGAAAGTGTTATAAAACCAGCCCCGAAATTAACATCGGTAGCTAAACGTGGAAGAAGCGCCATAGGAGATCCAAACACGATGACAACACCGAGGCACGATATTTGGTAATGGAGTTTAGCCAAGGCCTATATCTCTGGGGCACTGGTTACGGGCGCTCCTCCCCGATCAGCATATACAACGTATAAGAGTTACAACGACTCACGGCTGGACGCTGCCGGCAGCCGCTCCCTCTCGCTATACTAAGTCGCCATGCGGTTACAATAGGCACCCCTCTCTATTTAAGAGAGACCCTAGGATAGAGTCCGACTCTTACTGTAGTCCTAATACCTATTACAACTCCAAGTTCTAAACTGTAACCGACTTTGTACACATATTCGACACAAACTCTAACAAAACTCCACCTTGGCGAATATGCCATGCCAACCTGAATTTGTTCCTTGCGCGAACCTCCGTGTACCCGGACTTGAGTTGATCCTTTTTCGCCGCTCACGCATTTCTACCCCGACAAGCCTCTACCAGGCTCACCGTAAACAAGAGACTTCACTATCCTTGCGATTTCTTCCTCTTGACTCCACCTGCAACAGTGCTCCACCTTCTCTCGTATCACCACAGTTGTCTTGCCAAGCGAAATTGAATTCCTTCCTAGCTTTCACATCATAGACTTCTCAAAGACCATGTTCAACTCCATCTACCATCTTAAATTTGACTTGATCTAATCCATGGCCAGATAACCCACGTCACCACCAAATAAATAAATCAAACTCATCAGACTTGAAGAAAACCCTTTCTTCCTTGTCGTCTTATGAACCGAGCTAATAAATCTAACATCCATGCTTTCCCGCATCCGTAGACTGAATTCCTAATAATCTGGGAAAATCACCGTTGCTTTGAATTATCCGAAGAAATTACCACCATAGCGCTCACTCTTCCTCTTCAGCGACGCATATTTCATATATCCCCATCATGCAAACCCCACAGATTCTGGATATATCCTATACTGCCAAACAGTCCGTTGATACCCTTAACGCCTTAACGTTTTCACCCGTTGTTGTCCAGGATTTTTCCTTCACACACCTTTGCCACACTCCTGCCCCACCACAGCCTTGCCTTCGAATCATAATGCAGAAGCCCTGATGCACAGTTATTTTTGTTGTCAATCCATGATCTAAATCTAGCCCTAGACGAAATGTCCATGTGAGTGACCAACTCGGCTTGGTGAACGAGTCCCATTGAAATACGTGTCCAATCCCAGCCACCTAGCCTCCGTGCTGATCTCCACGTCCATCGCGACTCCAAGTTGAGAAGCAACTCCGCAACCGAATCGACCTCCAACAGCTACACAAACTGTACATCATCAGCGACCCTGATTCGATCCGATACCAAGAACTTGCTGCTCCATGCATGGACCTAAGCACAATGGGCCTCCCTGCCGCGCGCATGCACCTATGGATCATTACATGCATTTAACTAATGTACCAGCATGCATGCATGCAAAATTAGTTAACCATGCATCGCTAATCATGCATGACAGCATATCACCGTGCCATCCAATTGTGCTTTTGGCCTCCTCTGTGTGCTGCTCCTTTGCGTGCCGTCGCCGCCTCCGCTGACCGGAGCCGGCCCGCGTCGAATACTGTCAGCACCTACACAACAACCACACCATGCCGTGTTCCTGCTGTCCGGATTTCGTCACCAACAAATCCGCTCTGACCTCAGATTGACTACCGTCAATCTAGTCGCAAGCCGAAGCCGATAAATCGCATGTCGTCTTCCCAGTCGCCGAACAACCCGAGCGTTACGTCTAGCCGTCTCCCTGTCGAACACAACTCATCGAAAGACCCGGCCAGCCCTCCCGGAGTGTTCGATTCCACCGACCGAGAACGTCAATTGCCTCCAGCTTCAATCAACCCCGAGCGTGTGGCCACATGTTTTCCTGTTGAGAGTAGCTCACCGAAAAGTTCGAGCCACCCGCCCGAAGTGTCCGACCCACAGATTGGTTCACCAATCGCTTCCGCCGCCATCAACCCGAGCACCACATCTGGTCGTCTCCATGTTAAAAGCAGCCATCAAACTATTCAGACTGCCGTCTGAAGTATCCGATTCCATCGATCAAATTCCGTTGATCGCCACCATGTTCCACCTTGCGTCCATGTCCGTTTCTGGACATCCTGTGTAGTTGTCGCAGCGTGGAGCACCTCACTCGTACCTCTACCATGGATCTCCCGCATGCTTTGATACCACTTGTTATAAAACCAACCCCGAAATTGACATCAGTAGCTAAACGCGGAAGAAATGCCATAGGAGATCCAAACACGATGACGACACCAAGGCACGATATTTGGCACGGAGTTCAGCTGAGGTCTACATCTCCGGGGCACTGATTACGGGCGCTCCTCCCTGATTAGCATATACATCATATCAGAGTTACAACGACTCACGGCCAGATGCCGCCGGCAGCCGCTCCCTCTCGCTATGTTAAGTCGCCATGCGGTTATAACAGGCACACCTCTATATTTAAGAGAGATCCTAAGATAGAGTCCGACTCATACTTTAGTTCTAATACCTATTACAACTCCAAGTCCTAAATTGTAACCGACTTTATACATATAACCGACACAAACTCTTACAGAAAGTATAGATTGCGTGGTGATAGATTCAGGCATCTCTCCAAATTTACTATGGTAGGTTTATATCTCATCCTAAGCTTAGGTTGATTTATTTTGAAACCGAGAGAAAGTAGACTATATATATATGCATGGAAATTAAAAAGAAATGCCATGTGTACTTAGAACAAGTACATTCAATTTTCTCCCTCGTTCGATCCGCCATGTTTTCAAACATGGATCTCACAACCTAAATCGGAATTTCTAACCTGCATAAAGATGACGCAAATTCCAGTAACCCTCCCGATCGAAATAAAATAAAATACAGGGTTTGACAATATTTATCACACCTCGCTTCAATTGTAGATATATATTTGATGTTTACGATAAGACTTGTTCAAATTTTTGGAGCTTAATTTTACCATTACTTTTATATTAGAAAAAGTTCCGTATTACCCTTAGACTTTCTTTCTCTACTCCTTGGTCTGCTCTTTTTTCTTGGTGTCAGTAGTTGTTATGCAATTCTTTTTTCTCGATGATGTGATTTTTGTTCTGTCAGATAGTTTTTGTATGAAATAACATTGGTTAATTTGAGGGAGGAGGATGAAGATAGATACACTGTGTCACTGCTGAATATCATTCCAATTCTGACTCCTCCCAAAATTTGCACTTCATCTCTTTTTGCAGCTCTTGTTTATTATCTTGTTATATTTCGTGGAATTTTGCATGCTGTTCTCCTCTTTCATTTCTTCTTTGGTGATTTCCAAACTAACAACTTGAATCGATACTAAACTGACGCCCAGTCATGAGGATCCGTGCATGCAGTGTCTAGGGACACTGCTGAATGTCGTTCCAATTCTGACTCCTCCAAAAATTTGTTTATTTCAGTATCTTGTTGATTTATTTCGTGGAATCATGCATGTTGTTCTCCTCTTTCCTTTCATCTTTGCTGATTAATCTTTCAGTATCCAAATTAATCAGGATTTGCTCAGCAGAAAGAAACCAATTAGCTCTTGCCTCTTGAAGCCTATGTGAAAGCTCATGTAATTTTGCAGTTGCAAAAATGTACAACTTTCAGGTGACAAAAAATGGCATAGGGATGTACAAAATAAACATTAAGAGGAAAAGGTTTCGTGTTTAGAACTTTAAAACCAAGCAATCAAAAACATTTTCTTCCTCGAAGATCCAACAACAAAGCTCTGCATCAAGAAACATTCCATTGGTTGACAGAAACAAAATTAAGCTAGATAAGCACTGATTCCACGCACAATTTACATGATCATTACATCGTCCATCACACAGGCACTCATGCATCGATTACACATAGGAGTATTGATTCGTGTGACTAGCTTAATGAATTTGATTAGCCGATGATCTGGTCCAGGACGCCGATGTTCTTGAGGCCGAGGACTACTCCGACGCCCATGATGTGGCCGACGGCGCCGCAGGCCAGCGTGTCGGCGAGCGTGAACCCGGCGGGGTCGCCGGTCTGCAGGCCGGAGTCGCGCGCCTCCAGCTTCAGCCCCGCCGTCGACTTCCTGTTCGCCGACGGCGCCAGCCCGAACCTCCCCGCGAACAGCATCAGCGTCGTCGTCGTCACCATGATCTGCATCGCCCCCCCAAATAAATTACCCATCACATTACATTCACATCAAGCCTAATCACGTCGTAGAATTCAGCCAATTAATCAGGAGCAAGTTAATCACACTGACAAACTAAACTGTCACATGAAGATGGAGTGAGTGTTCTTACCACGTTGGTGGCTGAGCCAATGTAGTCGCACCGGATGCCCTGGGACCTCTTCTTGCTCATCCTCAACGATGGCAGCGTCACCTGTGATTAATCAAGAACCAGGGATCATTAGGAATGTGTAATTGTATATCTGTATGCATCTCTAGTTATACTTTTCGTTTTCAAAGGAAAATAATTTAATAGCATTGGATCATAGAAGGAACTGACCATGGACCTAGGAGAGGAGTAGGTCCGGAGGCCATGGAACTGCGGCACGGATGTGGCGGCGGAGAGCTGGGAAGCCATGGCTGGAGCCTACCTTCTCCTTCTCCTTGCAGTTGTGTTTGGAGAAAAAAAATAATGTCAAGTGCCACCATAGAGATGCAGTTGGGCTTTAATTCTTGGAGGAGATGTGGAATGGGAGCCACAAGGGGAGCTTGTGGACTGCAGTGGCCACTCATGGATAGGTTACAGATCCTTGCTGCTGATGTGGCATCTCCTGGTTAGAGCTTGCCAGTGTGGATAAGATGCTCACCTCTGCATGCAATGTTCTTGGATGCAGCTGCAAATGTTGTTGGTGGTGACTTGATGCATGCCTGTTCTGTCAAAAAAAAATTGATAGGCATATATAGTGAGCAAGAGAATGGGAAAAAGAAATTATGTGGAGCAGTAAAAAAAAGGAAATCTATTTACTGTTCCTGTAGGCTGGAATAAGTGAAGAGAATGGGAAATAGGAATTATGTGGAGCAGTAAGAAAAATGGAAATCTTGGTATTTTTCAACCACAGAAAAATGAGTAAATGAACCTGGATTTACTGTTCCTGTAGGCTGGAATAAGTTGCTTGTATCGACACTGAAGTGGATGTGTCACTTTACCACTTGCTGCTTTGCTGGTGCTATGCCGAGTCATGAACTGAAATAATCAAGAACTTGAAGCCCATTGCTTGCATTGCAGAAATGGATTTTGCAATGTGAAACAACGTGGCGACGCATCTTACTGCTGTAAGCCTACATCACGATGACATTACCTCACAAAGTACAAAGAATTAAAATAACCATCACTCGGTACATATTTCCATTTCGAATTTTGTATATGAAACCAACGATGACGAGGAAAAAAACAGAAAATCTTCCCAATCAATCATATAGCCTAATATTTGAATTGCATACACAACTTGTATATTAATGCAACACCATATCACCAACCCTCCCTTTCCTATGTACATTTCATGAGTATGTAAAACCAGGGTCAGAAGAGCAACCCGCTCCTGATTTGAGAAAAAGAAAAACTTTAACACACTCAACCACACCCATACACAAAAGCTGCCTCGCTCCAAATCCTATAAATATTACACATCCTCCAAACTAAACAGCCTGAATCGATACTGAACAACCTTTTCTAATTGGTTCCATACTGTAAGTTATATCAGGTTGGCAACTCGATCTTCATGCTTCTATCTTGAGGAGTGAGTTGAGAGATGTGCTGTTGAACTTTTGAGCAAGACCTCTGATCACCAGAATGATGACGTCTCGCATGTGCCGAGTTTGCACCATCAAGTCAACTTCGCTCTCACCATCAACAACAATCTTGAAGCGGTGCTGATCGTTGCGATATAGCTCAACCTGAAAGATTCAATGAACAGTTAGCTTTAGTTATAAATTTGCGTAGGACAGGGATTATACATTCTAAAATGAACATTTTATTTTCCAAGTTCATGCAAGAATTTACATGGAAGGGTGGAACATATGTTCCTCGCACTTCTGTAGTTGGGAATGATGCCTTGGATCCAGGCTTTACAACTTTGATCCTCTTCCTATTCACTTCTAAAATTCTTCGCTCCAAATGTCCCATCACTTGTGCCTGTTAAATTGTTTGTTTTTCCAAAAAAAGAAAAGAATGTAACTTGTAAATTGCAACGCTTATTATCCTGGTGAATTGTGATTTAAAAAATATATTACATGTAGGAGGAAATACCTTTTTTGGTGTTCTGTCCTTGTCACACAAAACCTGTTCAATGCAAATTTTATGCACTTGTTACTAAACAAAGTATTAATTGTTGCAATGATAACAATAAAAAACATTACTGTGAAGGTAGCCCATTTCTTTAGATAATAAAGATAGCCCAAGTAGAAATGTTATTATGCTTGAGACAGTTACTATTGACTGAAATAATCACTCTGCTGCAGAATTGCTCAGCACTCAAATTTGGAAACATTAGCTGTGCCAATAGGAAACAAGTATGCTCTCCATAGTTTGACGCATAAGAGGCCCAGCTATCCATGACAGTGAAACAGTCCAGTAGTCTAATACTACCAAAAAGGAACTAACATCAGTATTGAAATGAATATTACCTCAAACTTGACAGATCCATCATCAAGCTTCTGCTTCACCTCCTTGTAAATTTCAGGCTCTGCATAAGAAAAAACCAAGCAGTTAGTAGACCAGGCTGACAACCTTAAGTAATGCTCTGAAGATTAAACTTAATAGTGAATAAATATAACTATCGCAGAAAGTAAACTGAGGCTAGAAGAAACTGTTTAGCTAACCGCTACTGGATCACCAAAAGGATAAAAAACTGAGATGATCATAATAATAAATGTTAGTAGGCGACAAGATAGGTGAATGGACTATACCAACTGCAATTGGCTCCGTTGAAGCAGAGATAGGTTGTCCCTCAACTCCATCCTCTCTCACAGGTGTATAAATGATAACAAGTCTATAACCTACATCATCAACATTGGCTTCATATGTTCTTCCAATTTCGCCTGCACAAGAAGTTAATTGCAATTTAAGAATATAAGTACCAAGAATTGAAGCAAAAATAAGTGGGCAACATCTTGTGCCCATTAGGATTTAAAAGTGGTAAATATTATATCATTTAAAAAAAATGTAGACTTCAAATAATCATACCAGGTATAGAGATAAGATCTGGGCTTCCAACCATAGACCTGAGCCATTGGATTTTGCTCTTGCCTTCTTTGCCTCCAGAATAGGTACCCCGAACAGCATACAGGTTAGTGTGGAAACCTCTTCCTTCAATCTCCAGTTTTTCAATTTTAGGTTTTCCTGTTAAAATCAAACATCACACTTCAGTGGTATTGCAAATTTTAATGATTTGCATGAGGATGGATATCAGTACGGTCATCAAGCAAACTTGGCAATAGAGATTAATCCAACTAGCCAAGCCTCTTTTAGTAGTATATACACAAGAAGTTCAATGAAGATGACAGAAGTACACATGCACCAATCTATCTATTATTATATTATTAAGACAGCTCGAAAAGAAGACACCACGTTCGCCGTGGAGGCTAGAAATTCCCACGTTAATCGAAGAAAAAGAAAAAAAGAGTCTAAGTAGAAATACATTCTAAAAATAGCTGAAATTCGGAATTAAAAATATGCAATATGGAAAGAGAAGTCCAAATAGGAACCCAATACGTGATTAATTAAAATTCGGGATAATAATAAAATAAATATCAAAATTAGAAAAAGAAAAAAGAAGAGTTCGAGTAGGAATACAATTTATAAATAACTGAAATTCGGAATTAAAAATAAGAAATATTGAAAGAAGAGTCCATACAAGAATCCAATACAAGATTAATTAAAATTCGGAATAAAAAATAAAAAAAATCGAAATTAGAAAAAAAAAAAGAAAATAAGAGTTCAAGTAGGAATACAAATTAAAATTAACTTAAATTCGGAATTAAATATAAGCAATATTGAAATAAGAGTACATATAAGAACCCAATAGTAGATTAATTAATATTTGGAATAATAAATAAATAAACAAATCCGAAATTAGGCAAATTAAAAAGAGAGTTAAAGTAGAAATACAATTTTGAAACAACTGAAATTGAAAATAAAAAATAAAAATATCAAAAGAACATAATAATAAATAAAATAAATTCTGAAATTAGAAAAAGAAAAAAAGATTTCAACTAGGAGTACAATTTATAAATAACTAAAATTGGTGATAAAAAATAAGACTATTGAAAGAAAAGACCATGTAAAACACATGACGAGATTAATTAAGTAACAGTCCTATAGAGGAGCAAAGTGGTGGCGGTTGATGAAACATCTAAAAACTATTAATAAAACATCAAATAGAATCCTAATGACGATTAAAAGGAAGGACGACGTGCAGGTCGTGAAGCAATCAGTCAAGACGGTTGGCGGGGACTTCTAGAAAGTAAAAAAATAAACCCCAATGATAATCATATTTGATTTTTAAAATATCAATTACAATAAAAATGAGAGGCAGCGGGCGGGTCGTATATGAGTACAATGGTAGAGCCACCGATGATTGGTGGGTCTTCTAGAAAATAAAAAATGAATTCTAACGATAGTTATGTTCCATTTTTACAGTCCCAATGATAATAAAGATTATGCGACGGACACGTCGTAGAGAAGTATAGTGGCAACATTTGACGGAATTTCTAAAAATTATAAAAAACATGAAACCCAACGAGACAATAAAACTCTAAAAACTATTAAGGTTCAATTTTTAAAGGTTCAGCCTTCTAAAAGTTAAAAATAAAAATAAACCCCAATGATAATCATGTTTGATTTTAAAATCTCAATGACAATAAAGAAGGGCGGCAACGGGTGAGCCGTAGAGGAGTATAGTGACAGTCGCCGACGTTTTGGCGGAACTTCAAGAAAGTAAAAAAATGAAACTTCTAGAAAGTAAAAAAATGAACCTAAACGATAATTATATTCGATTTTTAAAATAGCAATGACAATAAAGAGAAGATGTAGTGGACGAGGAGTATAATGGCAGCATTTGACGGGACTTCTAGAAATTATAAAAAAGAAACCCAGCAGGACAATAAACTCTATAAGTTTTTAGATCCAATTTTTAAAGGTTCCAAGGAGAATGAACAAAGCTAATAAAAAATAATATGACAGAAGTAAGGGGTAGCAACTGATGTGTCTTCTAAAAACTATAAAATTAGAAAAATGAGGATGATAAGGTTTGGTCTTTCAAAATCTTAAGACAACGAGATAACTATTTAATAAATTTGAAGTAAAATCATATTAAAAAATATATAATTTTATATTGGTGCTAGCCGCGCAATTGCACGGGTCACCCAGCTAGTTGAACTAATACAACATGATGCATCCAAACCCCAACTGCAAAGAGGGAGTCAAGATGCAGAAGTGCAAGCCTATGGACTGATCCTCTACAGGCCTATCCATTTTGAAATAAATAATGAATATTTTGCTCAACTAAAATATCCATCAGTTTCACAAAGTTACAATACGCATGCTGATTTAATCAATAAGACATAAGCGGTAGACAACCAACCTGGTAAGATCGGAGCAGTCACAATGGATATCAATTCGCTGGATCGTCCAAATACATCAGAGACTGAGCATTCACATTTCAGGCATCGGCTAATATCTTCGAAACGTACTTTGTATGAGCGAGAGCACTGGTTAGCCAGTGGCTCAAAAGTCTGATCCACTTCAGATCCATTGGAAGCAAACCTGCATCCAGAGATCCACAGCAAGTGTTATATGCATATTGAACAATGTGACAAAGTCATGACTCACGACATACACCTCTTTGCATTACCATTGATATGTTATCTCTTTCTTGTAGTTACTCCATAGATGTTGTTGAACTGCAGTGCTTGGAATTTGTTCAAGAACAGTCAGTGTCTCTCTCTCAACCTGATTTCCCTTGAAAGAGAGTGCCTCGATTTTGAGTCGCTCTGGAAAGAAAAGGAGAATTAATACATGTAGTTGCATGGAAAATGTGAACATAGAACAGTATGTAATAGGTTCAGATATTAAAATTACCAGGGAGAATTATATCAGATGGCTCAGAGAGCCTTTCTTCTCCAATGATCCCATCAGAACGAACGGGAATGTACCTATCAAGAATTACAAAATATCATATTCCACAAATGGAAGCCTGATTGGTTATGCAGTAACACGATGTAACCAAGTCATTTTAAATGTGAGCAAGACCAGATCAAAATAGAAAAATTAAAGTGCCTTACCCAAACAGTAGACGGCAGCTATAATCTGCATCTGTCACTTCATATATAATTAAATCAGCACCATCTATACAATGCCTGGTTCCATCACTAGATTCCCTGTACCACTTATACAAGCTTGACCCCTCATATCCACCATAATAGACTCCTGTTCCGCTATACAACGATGAACTTTTCTGCTTCAAGTGAACATCCGAAACAGATGGAAATGCTGCAAGGTTGGTAAAGGACTGAGGATGTGCAGGAAGTAGTAGTAAACACACAACACTGGCAAGGAAAAGATCAATGGGCAACCTGCCATGACAGGGTCACTGGTAACAGCCACCAACGGGTCACCGATCTCTCCATCATATCGTGCAGGAACCCAGTGAAGAATCAAGTAGAAGCCAACATCATCTAACGAAGGTTTGTACATCCTGACAGCATTCCATTAGATCAAAGAGGATTAGTTCTTAACCTAAACCATTCAAAAGTAACAAGCTTGATGAAACCAGTAGGAGAACGCACAAATTTACTCCAACTTCAGAACATGAAGCCACCAGATCAGGCTCCAAGCTGTCAAGCTCCTCTTTAGTTCGGTACCATGTATATTTTCCAGTGCCTTCCTTACCACCAAAGTAGGTTTTGATTGGAGAAATTTCATTGTCTTGAACACACTCTGGTAGAACAAGATCAACACCCTTGGGGTCCCCTGTGCCAATGATGGACCAACAAATAATTAATGACATCGATTATAATAATAATATTAAATTATGGATGAAATATGCCCAAAACTTTTTTTTTTTGAACTAGAGCCAGAAGGCTCCCATTTCTTTTACTAGAAATGATAGGCTAGTAAGAGCAGTCTTTACAAAAGCAAAGAGAAAAGATTAGAAACTAAACATGAGGGTCACTCCAGAATCTGCCGGCCCTAGTTCAGAAGATTCCACAAACGAAACGCTACCCCTGGACCATTACAGGCTTGTCAAAACAAAACTAGGACCCGCAACAGCAAACATAAGCAGGCATCCAGGCTTATGTTTAGTTTCTGGTCCTAGCACAAAAAACTAGGACCCGCAACAGCAAACTTATGCTTATGCTGAAATATGCCCAAAACTATATTCATCTTATCTGCTTTGGTGGACAAGATACATACTGACATAAAATATTCAGGTCCTAGCACAAAAATATAACAGTCTGAGGAAAACTAACCAGGTAGAATTGTATCCGATAGAACACTCTTAGGTGACCCTTGTGATCCATCATCTCGTACAGGTGTGAATATAAGCTCAATGCGCGAATCAACATCGTCTAGAGTAAGATCTAGACATTCTATTAAGATACAAACAATCAACCATTAGTTTGCTATGCAAAGAGAAGAACAAACAAACATTGCAGCTGTGTGTGAAAGATTGATAGTATACGCATGCCATGAAAGAATGCTTAATGTAAACTAACCATCAGTAGACAATTTCTCTTTGCTGCCATCAGAATGTAATCTGAACCATTCTTGGATGCAGTCTCCCTTGAAACTAGAATGATAAGAAAGAGAGAAAAAAAATAAGGTCATCAAATGTGCGGCATTAGACATAATCTAAAACAGTGGTAGTGTATCTCACCCTCCTGTATACTCAGCATGAAAGGTCAAACAGCCACCTTCAACCATAGGGCCAGCTAACTCAAGAGATAAGCATGTAGGTGGTCCTGTAAACAGGTAAATTACGAAAATGTTAGTCCTCCGTTTAGTCCACTTATTGTCTTTCGAATTAAGAACAAACGCTGAACCACACAACCAAATAAGAACACTTATTTGCCAAAGTGGTCAAGTTATCAGTTTATCTACCAGGTAAGATAGGACCAGACTCTTCTGTTGACACCAAAGAACCATGAACTCCATCACTTCTAACAGGCTCACACAAGACAGATATGTAAAAGCCAATATCGTTACAGTTCAAGGTGTATGATGAACTTGCAGCCCCTTCAATTTCTTTTTGTGATCCATCTGAACTAGTCTGTGGACACAAAAAAAGTTTATAAGGATGTAGCTGGTAACTTGGTACATCCAGGCAGTTACAAATCACTGTACCATTGTTACGTGAAAGGGAAGAGTAGTGTTTTAATAAGAGGAACCTACCAATATCCAACGGAATATGGTCTCCCCTTCTTCTCCTCCCCAATATCTTCTGCTGGCAACCATTGTGGTCCCCTCAATAGCCTCGCCAGTTAGTTCAAGAGAAAGTATTGTTGGCCTTCCTGTTAACAGTTAGTGAAATTGAAATTAAATATGATATATTTTATTTCAATCAGCAGGCATGTAGAATATGTCATAACCACAAGCATCTAGGACATGTCATAACCACAAACAAAGAAAATAAATCCAGCAATAAAAAGGGCAGCTAGACCACAAAAGAGAGTTAAAAGGTGTACTTGAATTATTTTTTTTTAAAAAAAATACATCTTTGTAACCTCATGGTTCTTATTACAGGAGTATATGAATTATTCAGACAGAATCCTCATTTATCTATTCATTTTCCCAGACAGACAGTAAACAAACATCTACAGTCTTTCAGTCAAGGAAGAAAGAAATATATAACTGTCAAGGTTGTTCAGGCAAAATGAGAAAACAAAGCACCTGGTGTGACTCTGTCCTTTCCTGTGAAAACTCTTGGCTCACCAAGTATACCATCATTCCTAATAGGTACGCATTTGAAAGAAAGGAACTTTCCAACAGCTTCCTTTGTAACTTGGTATTGTAGCAGACCTGATGCCTCCGAAACCAGACTGCCTTCATCATCCTCAGTCTGCAAAACTTTATGCCAGTTAAGACCAGTGTGACATAAAGAACACAAAGTGCTACTGAGTAAAACTAGCGATCAGAATTTGGCATTCTTTTTCTCCTTTCTATAATACAAAGAAACACAGCTCTCTTGCGTTCTAGAGAAAAGAAAAATGAATTCGGCAATTCACTAATTATTATAAATCTCCACTTGTGCAAAAGCATAATATGTACAGTGAGTGTTATATTGCTATTTACTGGGTATCCAGGATTTAATTTAGAAACAAGACAAATATGGCTTGTACCTCATGAAGATGCCAACTATATAAACTATCGCCTTCATGTCCCCCAATGTAACCATATGATGCTGTCAACATTTGGCCCTCTGAGAATTCACCAGTGACTGTCAAAAAATTCAGGCTGGGTGGTAGCACTGAAAAAGAGGACACAAGTAATTGAAGTTGGTAAAAGACTGGACAGATGAATGCAAAGCAAGAACTTCTTTAGCTCAGAAGCTTTATGGTGACTTACTTTCCACAACATCAGCAGACACAGCATAGGCTGGTTCACCAGTTTCACCATCAGGTGCCATGGGGGTAAACTTTGCAACAATATAATATCCAACAGCACTGAGAGGAATTCGGAATGTCTATTGCAAAATCAAAAGGAGAATCGTTCAGCCATATTATCATGACACAAATACACCAAATAAAAAGTAGGTAGATTTATCAGTAATAGAGAGCAAAACTTATCATACCTTAGAAACTTTAGATGTAGTGAGGACTCCGAGCTCATTCTCATTTAAAAATTTGGATGAAGATCCTATGAACCATTGAACCCTGCTGAACCCTTCAGTGCCACCTTTGACAGTAGCAGTAGCAGACACCTTGCTTCCTTCTCTTGCTTCCCCAACGATCTTCAAATCCAAGACTTTTGGAGGTGCTGATAAAAAAGTTAAAGCAAAGTGGTAACATTTCTATTAGCATACTCCAAAAAAATATATACAGGCAACTTTATCCCAAATGGGAAAAATATCAGGACTATTGAAACACAATGGGCACAAACTCCACTAACCTTTCTTAACTGCATCTGTCATAGCATAAGCAGCTTCACCCTCCTGACCTGGAGAAGACACCGACTGATGTTGATACAATAGAATAGAATACTGATGCAAGCAAGCAATGAATGGTTCGACAAACCTTCAAGGTTGATCGGAACATATACAAATTTGAGGGGTCGACCCACATCCTCCTTTGTTAGCGTGTACTCCGTGCTATTTGATAGCACTAGAAGAAATTCACTGCATAAAATGAAATTGTTTTGTCCATAATTACCAGTGTATAGAAGAAACTTGCTGCACAAAAAAAAAAGTATTGTCCAAATTACCACACTATAAAACTATTGACCGTTTGTTGTGGACTACAGCAATAGTTCATCCAATTGTCTAGTAGCTCTAGTTCAGGATATTCAGTTTATAATTGAGTTTTAGCAAGCCTGAAGTTAAGTTCAGTTACCAAAGCCCAAAATGATCCTTCTTAAAATGGCAGGAATTTATATTGCTGCCAGGAGCTATCCTGGTTAGGGATGCAAGTGGGTAGTCCCGCTACCCGCATAAAAACCCGCTTGCTAGTTCATTTCCCACATGGTAGTACAAAATTTAGAAGGAAAAATGAACTAGAAGTGAGATAAGCGGTCTAAAAAAACCCGCTTGCATCCCTAATCCTGGTGCAAGTTGTTATGTTGGTATGGCCATCGAAGTTTGATCAAAATACAGTGCTTGAGGAATCTAGCCATCCACTTGGACTACAATTCTATAAATAAATCAGGAGTTATTCAAACATGGCAAGTGGATGTAAATAAGCCTTTTCTAGAGACAACATAAGTGATAGCTCCGATATCCTATAGGACTATCTAATATTTTAATATTTGGTTATGGAAGTGCACTGTAAGACCTATTACGAACTTATCATAGTGCTATCGCATAACAAACCAGATAAAACTTATTGAGTAACAGACTCAGAACAGCTAAGTTTGGCAAGTTCTACTGAACTAAGTACTTCACCTAGAATGGACAGTTAATGCATGGAACTATCCTTTTTTTTTTTTTGAAGAGAACACAGCAGGGGAGGCCCCCGCTGTTAGGAACTATCAAAATATAATTGCTTTAAGGAGGACAATAAATGTATGGAGGATCAAACTTGAAGGGCGATCCAAGTACCCAAGATTAACGTTTGACCAAATTGTTTTTCTTACAACCCATTAAGAATTTAAGATCTACTGTTTGCATAGTAGTGTATGATAGAGAATAGATTAATCACGTGTTCAGAATTCACATTACTTGTATATCAGACCGAGAATGGTTTCAAACTTCTAATAACTGCAATGCTCACTTGCCCAGCTAGTAATGAAATGTTTAAACATACCACAAAGGTGTTTTATCAATACTCAAAGATGACAAACTAATGGCAGTATGGCTCATACCCATTTTCCTTCTCTCTAAACCAGAGGAATTTGCTTAATCCCTCTTTGCCACCAAAATACTTTCCATTCCCTTTGATTGTGCTATCTTCAACAATGTCTCCCACAACATGTACACTGCTGACTGATGGTGTGGCTGAAATGATGCCATAGGCAAACAATTATTGAGAATTTTGAATATTTCAAAAGAAAAAAAGAAACAACTTATGAACAGTTTTCTGGAATTTATTTCAAATGGACAATGTTCTTTTATTTAAACAGCTTGGGGATGAACCATCATTGGTTACTTTTTTTAATTAAAAGGCCATTACAAAAAACAATAGACCAGATGGTCCATATTCTATCTACAGGGTGGTGCAATCCCAGTATATGAATAAAAGTAATTTAAGACCAAAACTAATGGACATTGGCGACCCTTTCACAAATATATCTGAACAGAAGCTAAGATAATTTGATGGGATGAAGTACTTTACCAGCCTTTACAAAATCTGTCATTGTACATTGGGGCTCTCCCTTAACACCATCTTCTGTAACAGGGGTGTACATAAATACCAAACTTGAATCGATATCATCTAGGGTTAGCTGATATTCCATCCTGTCAGCTCCATCTATTACTACAGCATTGCCGTTCCATCTTCTCCTTAACCAACTAGCCTCAAAAGAAGGTTTAACAAAATCAATGGTATTCACTAGATACAAAAATTAGCATAAAAGAAATTAATTCATCTGATAGAATGAATATTCATTTGCAAAATGAAACATGATGGAAGTTATTAGGATAAACAAACCTTGCAACACCTTTTCCTGGCATCCCACCACACCAGGCAATCTCAGGAACACCCCTGAGTACATTTCCTTCCACCAAATCACCATGGACCGTCAGATTGATGACCTTTGGACAACCAGTACCTGGTAAACAAAAACTGATCAAGGACTAAAGGATTTGACCATATCATTCTAGTGCATAATTTAATTTAGGTAAATGGGTGAAATATCCATATATACTATAAAAAATAAATGTTGCGCTGTATCTATCACCTCCCCAGTCCCCAGCATAAAAGTAGGGCTAGAAAACATATGGGAAGGCAAATAAAGTTTCACTGAAAAGGCGCCATAATTTTAGAATACATCTTTTATCCCTACCTACTGCTTGCAATGTAGGCATACATCAAACAACTAACTAGACAAAGATAAATCCGGCTTACAAAGTATTATTTATACTTTATATACAATCAGTTGTTCAATACCTGGAGAAACAGGTAAGGAAACAGCAAAGATGGGCGGGAATTCAGCATCATTCAATATTGGAGTGCATTCAACTTGCAGACATCTTCCAACATCTTCACGCTTTGGCCAGTATACCTTGATTTACAAATAACCAAAGTTTATAACTTGCAAAAGGATGTGGCAAAACTCATCAAATTATAACAGCAGGGACTTAAAAACTTGCAAGTGATGCAAACCACAAATTCAAGTAGTTCTAAGAAATAGATAGATAACTAACCAGGCAAAAGCTCCTTAAGTACAGTTAAAAGTGTGTTCAAGTAAGTCAAAGGAGTGTTCTACCTCACTTAATTCTTCAGGAAGAGGCACAAAATCAGTTGGTGTCTTGCCACCTATAAACCACTGATATTTGAGGACTAGTTCACCCTCATCACACTTATTTGTGAAGCTAAAATGGCAATGACAGGGATCTTCTTCAAATGGATGGTCAACATGAGCTTTCTTCACTATCAAATCTTGCGGCAACTTATTCTTCCATTGCTCAAGTAGGAAGGAAAATGTTGAATCTGTCCAAGCAAGTAGGACCATAAGTGTGCACTTAGAACTCAAATGGATACTCGAGAACCAGGTAACAAACAAATCATTCAACTTCACTTTAGTTCATGCGATCACTTTATGTTTGTATATGAGAAGAGAACTAAAAGAATCTAATACTGTTGAAGTAATACATCAGCAGATTCATTTACGAACATGTAATCAGTAGGAAATGCGTCAACAACAATAAAAGAAGTCAACACAAAATAGCAGTTTTTTTCTCTCCATTAAAACCATACCAGCAGCAAGTTCAGGAGAGCAAAATTCCCAACCATCACGAATGCAAATAGCTGTATGAGCAGGATATTGCTTCGCAACTTCAGCCTCACCGGGGTTCAGATCTGCAACAGGTTCCCACTTAAGAAATATCCAAAACCATAAAGTAATAAGATACTACATTCTGGTTGCACCAAACAATTCAGTATATTTATCTGACCAGACCTATTAATCAACAGTATCAACTGACATGATAGATTAATTTATCCAAAAAAAAAATCTAGGCATTATGATGTTGTAGATACTGTAAAGCTCCAGACTATGCGCTCCTGGTTCATATTCTCAATCAGGCCTGGCCCTGAGGGTGGGGCGGCCGCACTGAGCCCCCAAAATGTTGGAGCCCCCACACCCTCTAGTGACTACGGATGGGATTAGGCAGTTAGGATTAGCGCTGCCGCCGTGGACGTAGCTAGCGACCAATTTTCTCGATTCCACGATCAATCAACCACTACGCGAGTCATGTCCACTGAGACACCGTGTGCTGCCTCCACGAGTATGAGAGTATCGATCCGCCACAATCCATCCGCCTATCGTTACTCCTCGCTCGTAATCAACAAATTAAATTGGTATATGATCCATATCTGTTTGAATTTTCTGTTATCTGCTGCTATCCTGGCCGGCTTCTTGCCTCTTCTCTGTTGTGAGTTCCTGCTGAACTAATGTCTAATACATTAACATGCAATCTATTTACACGTTTGCAGAAGAAATATTTGTTAGAACTAATCCATGCTTTTACTTTTTGTAATCTATGAGTTCGACCATAATATGCTAATATTTTCAATTTTTAGCTCTTTGATATCATGTCATCAATAAATTAAACGGTTGAATTTGACAACTTTATGCATTAAAAATTGCTAGATGAGATTGATATTGATACCATCATCAATTACTTTGTATCTAGAAAAGTCCAAAGAAATATTTAAGATAATTTTCATAAAGTTCTACATCTAAATATTGCTTTTGAATGCACTTTAAATATTTATTGGTAGCATTTTACATATACATGTATGTATTAATTCTTATTTACATATAACATTAAGGGCCCTTTTTTAGTTTCGCCCTGGGCCACCAAAACCTTGGGCCGGCCCTGTTCTCAATTCTTACTATATGTGCAGGTGAAGTATTTAAAGTGAACTCACTCATTTCTGAGCATTTGGAAAGTCATTCTAGTTATATCAGAACCTTAATAGGTAAGCCGAAAGAAAGACCAGAATGTGGCTTTTCTATATCAAGTACCGGCGTTATTTTCATTTCCATCCCATTAATAGTCTGAAAGTAATCAGATTCGATGATATTTCAACAGCGATAAGCTTAAGATAAGCCATTGTGATGGATATTATTCTATACTACCATTTCAGCAAATCAAATAGTGATCAGCAATGCAATGAAAAGCATGTTAAACATACCCCGGTCATTGAACTTTTTCAAGGTAGGGCCTACAAGCAGAATAGAAGCAGCCTCCAAGTGTGGCATCTCAAGAAGTGGATTATCCTCAACACGTAAATGCTGCAGACATTTTAGTTTCGCCATCAGTGAGCAAATTGCGTTAACACTTCATGTGTCAATAGCCTTGATTAATTTAACATATCTCTTCAAATTCAAATATATCTATATGCCACAGTGGACTGGTAATAATTGATCATGGATGGTATGAATTGCCCGTTTCATGCATATAAGGTCTATTCTGTAACATCAGACATTGAGCAACGCAATTGATTATTACCAGTTTCAAACTGCCAATTACCAAAATACTTATTATTTGTACTGCACATCATCTATTGTTTGTTCATTATCTAGAAAAACAATCTATTGTTTGTTAAGCACCATCCATGAGATTCAAATGCTTTTAGAAATAGCATCGTTGAACAGCATAAGAAACATAATGAGTAAAAGCAGACCTCCAGAGAAGGCAAATGCGGAAATCCCTTCAAAATTGATATTTTGTTTCTGCTGGCTGCTAGTACCTACACACACACAAAAAAAAATGCAAAGCAAGTTAAGGGCTAACTGATGTTTTGATTATGCTCAAGGCAGATACAACCAGCATACTCACTTGAAGTCGAGGCTGACTAGCCATACAGAGTGATTTCAACCTATTTTGAGCAACAGAGAGAAACTGGTGCAGCAAGAGAGATAAGAAAAATAGATTTAGCCTTGTTGACATAAGTAAAGATCAACTGCTAAGACTAGTTTGGTAACATTAGCATACCTCCAAGTTAGGAAGCTCGGGAAGGGTAGCAAGGGATGTTATTTGATTTCCAGCGAGATAAAGTTGCTACACAGGTCAGAATACAAAAGATAGTTCATAAAAAAAACCTCCATGAGCATAGTCAATACTATGAGGAAAGCACAAACCTGGAGAAGTTTGCAATTCTCAAGGGGCTCAAACCCAGGGAGCTTAAAATCATTAAAACTCAAGTCAAGAACCTGCAAATATGAAGGAGGACAAAAGGCAGAGAAAACAAAATCAACACATAATCAACACAGCTAGGCCACAAGAACAGGAAGTGCCAAAATGGAATACATCCCAATAAAAAGGAGAGAGGTGATACCTTAACCCCTTTGAGAATCTCAATACCCTCCAAACTTGATAGACGATTGTCCCTGAGATAAACAAACTACAGACAGAAACTATGGTAAGCACTTCAGCAGACATGTCATTCCCAATATTTCTTAATCATGGGCCATGCTGGATGTATATATCTTTCCCAAAATCTTAGGTGTTGCAACTTGCAAAAAAATTAACAGTGTCATGTGGCTTGAGTTATTGCAGAACTGCATAGATAAAAGGAGAACCTGACTGCACTTACTTCAAGTACAGGTGTTAATCTCAACTGCTTCAGAGTTCGTACCCTATGACCTCTTGAATCAAGTCTCTGCAGAAGCATGAAACTATATTGAATGGAAGAAAACCACCACATGATGAAAGCATCAAGATCATCCACATAAATGAAGAACTTTTTCAACACTAACCACTTCATCACTAGCCTTCAAATCCACCTGGGGCAACATCATAAACCGTGAATCACGGCTATCAGCAGTCGAGCTCTTCTTCCGAATAGGCATGGAAGAACCCTTGTCCATCAACGATGTCCGAGAACCCACTTTTTTCGTGACGCTGCTTGTCACTGAAGGTGACCGTGGTGAGTTGAGAGTAGTATTTGAGGCTGCTCTCCTGAAGCTGCTGCTAGCGCTACTGCTGGAGTTCTCAGTCAGTGATGGGACTTTCTTCAGAGTAGAAATTGGTGATGGCTTAACAGCAGGCTTCTTCATCGTATCCACCTTGGCCCTCTCAGACTGCACAGATGACTTATTTTCCAGTGATGATTTTGAGCTGACCAAGGAGGCTGACACCGGTTTACTCTTCTTCACCCCATCTGACAGAGAAGGACTAGCCTTCTTAGCAACAACTGAGCGCCCATTATCTTGTTGCTTCCCCGCGCTCCCTGTGCTGCTTCTTCTCTGAACTGGAGCAGCATTCATAGACGAGGTAGACTTCGTCAACGATGACCTTGACATCCCCAACTCGGCTGAGGGAGCAACATCAGTCCGCTTCTTGATTGAAGAAGCTGTCCCCAATGCAAACCTGCCGGTGGGCGCAGACAGCCGGGTCTTCGACGGTTTAGCCTCCGCCGGCTTTGAGGTCTCCGGTGGTGCTTCCATTCCTGACAACCACAATCAAAACCTCAAACCGTACACCCCAGTGCTTTGCTTTCTAGTCAAACCAGGAACCTCTCGACGATTGCACACATGCCTGACCTGGATAGCCAGATAAACAAACCAAATTAATGTAGCAGTGACAAATATTTGGGAAATCACCAAAAGTTTGGAGCAAAAAAAAAATCTCAGAATTTTCAGCTTTCTATGGAAACTGAGCAACCAACAACACTTGTACAGAATTTTTGAATTGCTTGCAGAATTCGTCAACGCCTAGATAGGGAAGTACAACGCGAGGCGGTACCAAATCAGACGGAATTGAGGAAGCGCGAAGCCGGTGGATATGGCCCGTACAAAAATGCGAAGCATTAAAACTTGACAAAATAAGCACAAAAAAATTATTTCATCATAATTTTTTTTGTCAAATGGAGAAACAGAGCAGGAACCCATCGTTTTGGGTCGGAATTCAAAACCAAAATTCCAGCAAAGTTGTCGGTCAAACCCACAGGCAAACTCACCACGGATCAGAATTCATCACAGCGGATCAAAACCATACCCACAAAATCCCCCAAAAATGCTCGTAAAACCCTAGCACCATCCAGCGCATAAACCCCACCGCATTCCGCGAGAACCCACCGCCACCGCCACACTACGAGCACCGGAGAAATCCCACCCACACGCGCGCGCGCACACACACACATACACCCTCTCCAAACTCGAATCTATCCGAAATGGAGTTCAAAACAAAATCCAGAACAAAAATGCCCAAAAAAAAAATGAAATCAACACATCGCGCAGCCACGGGGGGCCAGCTCGACTCACCTCCCCCGCCGCGGCAGCCGGATCCGAGCCCCTCCGCCGCCTCCACCAATGCGGGCTACGACGAGCGCGCGCGAGGAGTGGAAGCCAACCAGACACTGGAGCAGAAGCAGCAGCAGAAGAGGCAGAGAAGAAAGGGGAAGAAACCGAAACGCCCACAAGTATCCGAGAGGCGGGGGGGCTCTTGGTAAATTACCGTAATTCCTAGGGGCTTCGGTGCAAATTCGCCAAAGTTTTGCTCCCGCCCGCGCTTTTGCAGTTTCGGTTTCTGTCCAAACTCCAAGAAAACGAAATATCAAGGGGGTTTTTGCGTTTAAGACCCTGGTTTTTGTGGAAATGTGACAGGAAGGGCCGGGGGTCGGTGCGCAGAGGCAGCGCACACGTCGCCGGCGTGGAATCGTCGTGGGGCCCACCCACCCGGGGAGTTCGCTTCCGTTGTTTGTTTGTTTGTTTGGCTGGGTTTCGTGAGGGTAATCTCGAGATTAAGTGGCGTAATTAACGCTGATCGCACTAAACACAAACGCTACGCTCGTGCACACTAACGCACACGAGTGCAGCCTTCAATACACGCTTAAAAGAGATAAATGCCAAAATATCATACAAATTCGATGATAAAGAGTTGCATCGCGAGTACTGAGTTTATCGTGTTAGTACTAAAGTGTTTTTTTTGAGGGTTTGGGAACCAGCTAGAAAGTGAAATAGAACGGTGAATTAGTGTATAATTAATTAGATATTAAAATTTTAAAAATAAATTAATATGATTTTTAAAGCAACTTTACTTGTATAAATTTTCTGAAAAATACACACTTTAGTTTGAGAAGAGAGCACATGGAACAAAAAGTAAGAGAAAGTTGAAAAAGTGTAGTATTGAACGCAACCTTAAACTAACTTTGAAGTTAATTAATATAAGTCCTACTCCCTCTGTCCCATTTTAAGTGCAACCATAAGTTTTCGTGTTCAACTTTGATCGTCTGTCTTATTTAAAAAATTTTTATAATTAGTATTTTTATTATTATGAGATGATAAAATATAAATAGTACTTTACTCATGACTTATGTTTTTATTTTTTAAAAAAAATCAAATAAGACGGACGGTCAAAGTTGGACGTAGAAAACTATGGCTGTATTTAAAATGGGACGGAGGGAGAAAATTCAAAACTAGTAAAACCTGGCTCTAATTTCTAGTAATGCGCAAGCCCCTAGCTATGTATGGACAAACTTTACCTGGCCCTGTTTAGATACCACCCTAAAATTTTTTATCCTGTCACATCGAACGTTTCAACACCTGCATAAAATATTAAATATAGGCTAAAATATTAACTAATTGTACAGATTGCGATTAATTTGCGAGACGAATCTTTTAAGTCTAATTTTTACATGATTTAACAATGTGGTACTACAGCAAACATTTGCTAACGATGGATTAATTAGGCTTAATAAATTTGTCTCACGGTTTACTGACGGATTATGTAATTAGTTTTTTATTAGTGTACGAATACTTCATGCGATACCCTATATAATATCGGATGTGACATGCTAAAACTTTATACACCCAGATCTAAACAACCCTAGGTTGCAAACAAAATCGACCATTCCAGGCTTCCAGCTGACTGAATCCTCCTCGATTGCATCGAAGGTTTTTGTTTCGAGACAGGGGGTGCATAACACATGGACAGATAGATATAGATAAATCTAGCAGTTATGGGAGAGTAATCAAATCACCAAATTGGTTAATTACAGGTAGAAGTGGTAGGTGAGACAGACGAGCTAGCGTTGGAGCGATGGATGAGCTCGCCATCGCCAGCGACGCGCCGGCGACCACTCCATCGAAGAAAGCCTACCTCCCCTTCCACTCGCTGACATGTGGGCCCGGTCCCACCTGTCATCCTGATGTGATCATCCTTGGCCCGCCAGTAGCTAGGGGGCAAAGCCCGTGGGAAACGGGGCCGACACGGCGATGAACAGGGAGAAGATTAATTGTTGGGATGGTTCTGGATTAGGATAATTAAAAGGTTCGTGTGTTAATTAATGATGGGTTTAATTTGTCCTTGATCGATCATGCACGGCCTTGAATGGATCGATCGATCGATGTGTGTGATTTTAATTAGGTGCAATAAATGATAATGATGATTAACTCGATCACCGTCGTCCTAGCTAAGCTTGTGTAGATATGGAGTAGTATAGCTCAGTGCCACCGTCTGATCACGGCATAATCGTGCGTATGCAAACCATTAATAAATGTGGTTGCACGGTTTTATGAATCGTAGATTGGTTATTAAGCACACTAAATTATTACTCCTACTCCTCCTTCCCCATTTTAAATACAGCTATAATTTTTCGTGTCCAACTTTGGTCGTCTATATTATTTATTTTTTTAAAAAAATTTAAAAACATAAGTCACGAGTAAAGTACTATTAATACTTTATTATCTCATAACAATAAAAATACTAATTATAAAAAATTTTCAAATAAGACGGATAATTAAAGTTGGACACGGAAACTTATGATTGCATTTAAAATAAGACGGAGGGAGTATACACTACTTGCATTCTTCAGATATCATCGGATGTGCCTATAGATTTATAGATGTTGACTAGGGCTTTATCAGGAGCTTGTTTAATTTTATTGACAAAAGTAATTATCAAGACAATTATTCTCCAAATTTCATACTAGCTACTAATCCAATTAAGCTTTAATGCCTATATGTAACTTGCCCCCAAACAGTATGCACAGCTAAGTTTTCTTGTCCTTATAGTATGTTGTACGACTCATATATAATTAATGACATATATCATTCAAATAATAACATATCTATATGCACTATATATAGTTGTTTATAACAATTGATCAAATTCAGTCGGACGTGAGTCCGACAGCCCCGAGTGCTAGATCATATGCATAGTAATTTTATTATTTGAGTACTTCCTTCGTCCCAAAATAAATGCACCCCTATACTTCATATTTTGAACTAGAAAAGTGTAGTTATTTCGGAACAGAGTAGTACTATTCATACTATGCTTATATAGGGCAAGTACTATAAGCCCCTACATATTACCCCTAAATTTATTAGATTAGATGATGAGGTGGAAAAGAGAAGTTAGGAGAGAGAGAATGAGCCACCCCTCGTACAAGGGACAACCTTCTACACAATCTTTAAGAAAAATGCAAGATGATGTGAGAGTAGACTAATATCAGGATTTGTATATTAGATATGATATGTTGTAGTATATGTTACCTTTTAATTAATAAGAAGATGGTATGATCTAAATTAGATGTGACATCAACCTCTACTATAAAACTTGCCCTTAGGAACCTAAAATTATACAACTCAAAATTTACTCTTCATGCACCAGTGTAGTACCACTGTACCATGCTATACCACAGATAGTACTAGACAAAGTATCATGCTGCTGTACAGATTGCATTATTAATTTGTCCCTTGCTAGTGGTGCACAATAACTGTATAAACATTTGCAGGTGGCTAGCTTTAGCTATAGCTGCATGATATCGTTGCCTCTACTCTTCTCCAATATGAGTACGTGACAAGACCAGCATCCTTGTCACGATGTAGAGGCTTCAACAATTCAAGAGACACACCTCTTAAATAGCTTCTTCTATCAGCTATAGCCCTCAGATTGGGAGATGCAACACTGATATTTATATACATGTCCATATATGCATACTAGTGGATACCTTGGACCCTCACGTTGCAGTGGGACTTTAGAACTTCTCTATGAGAAAAGCATTGGTCTAACACAATACTTCAATCTGATAATGATTGGCGTAGTTTGATGACATGGCTAAATGTAAGAGTTCTTTTACGATAATTAATGATGTAACACAGTAGCAGTGCTAGTTGGGTAGTCTTGTTCTTCGGTCTACTTTATCTACTTCAGATCTCTTGATTTTTGCACGCTTCCAAAAAGCTAAACGGTACGTTTTTTAAAAGAAATTACAAGAAAATTGCTTTAAAATATCATATTAATCTATTTTAAGTTTGTTTTAATTAATCATATATTAATACTTCTTCCGTTTCACAATGTAAGACTTTTTAGCATTGTCCATATTCATATAGATGCTAATGATGGAGTACATGTTTGTTTTGTGTACCGGAGAGGAGCCCAACCCCTCCTTCTAAACACAACTTTGATATGTAACTATATAGAAATAGAAATAGTGGGTATGCACATACATATAAATAAGTTTAGCTAGCAGTGTTCATGGTTGTCACAAGAATGCACGTGTAAAGTTAAGGGTAACATATGCAAGATTGGCTATAGCTACCTACTAGTAATTAAGTGCAAGAATCCACTGATCAGTCAGGAAGTTCACCCACAAAACTGTCATGTATATCACACACACATAAAGATAAAAGGGGATGCCAAATCAAAGGAGGAAAAGGAGTTAAGTCAAATAAATCTACTCCTAAGATTTCCCTTTAAGAAAGAATCAGGATGGCTCAGAAGCAAAGAGAGCTAGACAAAAGTGAAGAGGAAGCTAGAAACATAAAGAACAGATAAACTATCTGTCTGATTAACTATTCCATCAACAAAAGCTAATTGCAAAGTTGTGATGCAAAAGGGTGGTAGGATGCTAGTAACCATCAACACAACGCATCAATTAGTCTCTTCTTAGGGCGAAAAGATATGGTTGATCTCTCCTGATACATGCTTATGAATGGGCCACACGAGCTAGACGTTGCAGCAACCATCAAGCAGATATATATACAAGTTTCCATAGCTAATTAAATTAATCCATGCATTTTCTAGTGTACAACTTGCAAGATTTTCTTTGGGTATTATGGGTGGCCAGCTCATATGAGTCATGACCACTACATTATACACACACATTATATATATATTGCTAATCATACTATCTGGTAGAGCAAAGTATGTTGCAACTTAAATTAACCTCGATTAGTCTAGCTTTCGTTTGTTTTTAGTTACAAGTTCGTACGGATTAAAGTGGTTAGCCAACTTGTTGCACGATGAGAAGACGAGACCAATTAATGAAGACAGTTGAGAAAAGATCAAATTAAGAGGTTGTTGCATATGTACAAACATACATGCATGGTACTAGTATATACGTGTAGTACGTTCCAAAAAGAAGATAAGAAAGAACAAAGATCTTTTTCTTTCTTTCTTTTTGTTTTTGTTTTTGCCAGAAGAGAAAGAACAAAGTTGACAACGCATAAGAGGAAAAAAGCAATTGGATCCGATTCGGCATTATGTTGGTGTGAGTGTGTGATCCAATATGATGGTTTCTTTTACTAATTTGATTATCTAAAATGAGTGGTCAGATATGTGTCGACTGCTTAATTAATAAGATAGATTCGGTATGATTTCTGCTCGGAAGAAAAAAAAAAGAAAGAAAGACAGAAAGCTAGGTAAGCCATATCGTGACTTCTTGAGTGACCTTTGTTTGGGCCTTTTATAAAACAAAAAGGGCCAGGCCCACACACTGACTGCGGCACCGGCCCACACAAGGGCCCATTGTACACGTACTAGCGACGATGGATTATGGCCGTAGATGGGCCGAAAGGTCAATATTTCTCAAGCGGAATAAGTCCACTTTGAATCCCTTATATATGTCCAGTCCAATCTAATTTATATATCTCAACCACAATAAAGATATATTGACGCCTAAACTATTACTCCCTCCGTTTCATAATATAAGTTATTCTAACATTTTCCACATTCATATTGATGATATCTAGATTCATTAGCATCAATATGAATGTGGAAAATGCCAGAATGACTTATATTGTGAAACGGAGGAAGTAGAACCGATGCAAACTAACTCCCTAGGTGGTTTTTTACTGGCGTAGCTAGTTGGAAAAGTCCAACCTGCTAAGTCAGCATGCGGGGCCCATATGTCAATGACTTCTCTCTTTCTCCTTTCCTCTTTCTTTTCTCTCTCCTCCCTCATTTCTCTCTCCACCTCATCTCCCCTGCAGCTCCTCTCTTCCCCCAACATGGCGGCAGCCGAGTAGGCCACGAGCGGTGAGCTTCGGGGTCGGAGAGAGGGGAACCAAGCGGCATGGCCGATAAGCTTCTACTACTGATGCTTCATCGGTGCCTCTTCTCCCCTTCTCTAGAGCCATGGCGGCACGACGAGCTCCGGGGCCCTCTCTCCCCACTGTGTTGCTGCGAGATAGTCGTGTACACAATAATGACTTTGAAAAGATGTGCATTCTAAAGAAGAAAAGAACAAATCAACAAAAGAAAAATGTTTAGTAGTTAGCAATTTTTTTTTGAGAATTGCATAGTACAACGCAGACACTCGCAACGCACACACACTCACTCCTATGAACGCACACACACAAACCCAATTTAATAAGATTTTTTTAGATGACTTGAATATTTTGATATCACGCTAACTCCGAACACACCAGATTAATATTCTTTTTTATGGAACACATCAAAGATTCGTATATTCATATGTATGCATGCATCCACTTTTATTAACTTTTGGGATTATTTCTGCTCAGAAGAACTAAAGCAAGCAAGCACGCGAATGAAAAAAATGGGAATGAGATACAATGTCAGCCATGTTGTGTGTAGTGTGTGACCAAAAAGAAAAAAAAAGAGAAAAGGTTGGCTCACAAACAGTGACACAGTGGGCAGCGGCTATATCTAACATGAATGCTCCTTAAATATGGGCGGAAAAGAAAAGTTCAGGATCGTAAGCTTAAACAAGACAAGCCCAGCCTTCTTCCTAACTTGTTTTCGAAATGAGTTGAGCCCAAGCTGGCTCGCGAGCCATTGGTTTGGCTCGTTTAGCTCGCACATCTAGCCTAGCCAGCATAGTCCATTTGTAGCCAATCCTCACCCCTCCCTCCTTAGGCCTTATTCGGTTACGCCTGGATTCAATTCGGGCCGGGAATGACAAGTATAGTAAGAAATTTATATAGATACAATGAGAGACCGGGATTTATTCCGGGCCGGGAACCAATTTACTCATGATATGGACAATAAGAGACCGGGAATCAATCCACTAGTCAAGAGGTGTGGAACTAATCCGGATGTTTTTGTTGTCCCTATCATGAGTAAATTGGTTGCTGTCCGGAATAAATCCTGGTCTCTTATTACATCTATCATAAATTTGTTACTATACTTCTCATTCCCGACCCGAATTGAATCCAGGTGTAACCGAACAAGGCCTAACCAGATTTCATCCCATCATCTCCTCCCATCCGCTTTCCACACGATACAAATTAACAACGTTGTCGCATGCCATTGTCACCAATTATGATACCTATATATCACCTCCACCAACTTGTCACACGGTCCTTGGTCTTCTCCCTAAGCAGACTGAAGAATCACCACTTATTGCGTCGTCGACTTGTTGTGGCGTTTATGGGGTGACACAACCAGTGTCTGGTGGCTGGCCGCCTCATGAGTCTCGACTCGAGTCACCGACTCGCTGCTCTCTTCCTTGGCTCCTTAATTTGGTCTCTCTTCTCATCCCACTCTCCGTGTTGGACGCTGGTTTATTTGTTACCAGGTTCACGAGACAATTTGATCAGCTCATTCAAATGCGTTAAAGATCTAAGCCAAACCTCCAGTTTTAGCTCGTTCCAACCACCTATCAAGCCAAACCGAGTCAAAGCCTCTCTTCTACCGAGCTTTCACGAGCCAAGCCAAGACAAGCCTGGTTCGGCTCGTTTTCCACTCTAACCAAGGACTTTTGCTGGACAGCGGCCACCATGGCTATTGCTTTCTACTCCTAGCTAGATTTGCTCAACAAAGTGAAAATGGGATGATCGACCACGTAAGCTGCATGCATGTGTAGCAACTTTCTATTCACTCTCTTTTCAAGAGGCAGGGTATAGAAAACCGCTAGGTCATCGAATTCCACTCTAGAACGGTTTTACTAATAATCACGGTTCATCACTTGGTTACCAACTGAAACCAGTGAATTTTAGATAAATTTTATCGGAAATTTGAATTATTTTAAATACTACTCCCATTTGTTTACTAATTTAAGCGGTTTCTCGATTCGTACTGGTTTTATTATAATAAGTCCGAGAGAGGTCACTATTGCATTTATCCATCGATCCATACAGCTGTTAGCTCGATTGTGATTTTGCGATACACTATATCACACCGTGGTCCCATTAACACTGTGTATAAATCTATTAGTACAACCGATCGACCACAAAATAAATGTTTAGACGTAAATAATAGTAGCACAACTTCAATGCGAGAAATATATATGGATTCGACCAGCAAAACCATACTATCTCCGTCCCAAACAATATATATATAGCACATAGTATTGGATGAGATATTTGCTAATACTTTCTTAACAAACTTCGACCGGCTTTCACGCCAGTTCAGCGAAAAATATATTTGCTAATACTGTAAATCTGAAAATGCTAGATTTGTAGTCCTAGAATTTATCATATTTCATAATGCTATATTTTAGAACGAAATAACTACAATTTAAGTAGCTAGGTGACAAATAATTATATTAGCAACAACCAGAGAGAGCACACATTATATTACAGGCTAGCTCCTATCATAATACCTGCTATACTATACCACCTACTATACTGTACCTAATTGTCTCGGAATGAAATGCCGACCGCCTAATTGTGGGCTCGATTGCGATATGCTAATCGCAAAACAATATATGTATGAACCTATATATGCATGCAACCGACCAGGGAGTAAATGTTAGACGTAAACAGGGAACCTAACTTTGATCGATCCGATCAATTCTGAAATTTAGCAAAAACCATATAATTAAGTAGCAATTCTGAAATTTAGCAAAAACCATATAATTAAGTAGCTAGGCTCGCGGCTGATGACTATGCCCCCTTGTTTAGTTCCAAAGTTTCTTTTTCAAACTTTTAACTTTTTCATCACATCAAAACTTTTCTACGCACACAAACTTTAATTTTTTCGTCGCATCGTTCCAATTTCAACCAAACTTACAATTTTAACGTGAAACACACCCTATATATACTCGCCATAGCCAGCACGGACGATATATATCACAACTAGCTTATCATGGGTAGCACCGGCGACGAACCCATCGTCATGGCCGGGCCAGTGCCGTTCGTCGACGTCGTCGTCGACAATGCCGGCGGCGCCGTCGCCAACAAGGCCGATCCGGGCGGCGTGCTGCCGCAGGAAGACGAGTACGAGAGCATCGTGTCGTCGCTGCCGAGCAACCCCAAGCTGCAGCTGCTGTGCTACCAGGGGAAGTGGCTGCTGGAGTCGTGGGTGCCCGGCATCATCGCCATCCAGCGCCCGGGCGGCGGCTTCGCGCCGCGCCACGGCGACGTCGTCCTCGCGAGCCTCCCCAAGTGCGGCACCACGTGGCTCAAGGCCCTCGCGTTCGCCACCATGGCGCGCCGCGCGCACCCGCCGCCGCCCGCCGCCGGCGATGATGACGAGCGGCGGCAGCGCCACCACCCGCTCCTCCGCCTCAACCCGCACGACTGCGTGCCGTCCATGGAGAAGCTGTTCGCCGCCGGGTTGGGGAGCAAGATGGACGCGCTGCCGTCGCCGAGGCTCATGGCCACGCACGTGCACCACTCGCTTCTCCCCGCCTCCATCACCGATAACCCTCACTGTAAAATCATCTATATATGCAGGTGAATCATCTTTTTATTATGAACATCCACTATAAGTATTTTCTCTTTTTTTAAATCTATTAAAAAATCAGTGTATTTTTTTTAGAAAATAAGAAAATTATCATTAACTTGTTATTATCATATCTTAGTTGTTACATATATTTGTTACTGACATGTGGATCTTTTAGTCCTACACTATTATCTTCCCTTCCTATAAAAAGTAGAGAGTTGGTGGAAGTGATTGACATATGGGTTCTCTAGTCCCACATGCTATTTTTTCTCTAAAAAAAAGTTAGGAGTTAGAAGCGGGGTTGGTGGGAGAACAACCACCACTGTTACTCTTTTTTATAAGTAGTATAGCTAAGTTATGCTTAAACTATTTGTAACGATAAAACAAGTTAATAAAAATAAATAATACGTAGTATTTTTATTAAAATGAAAGGTGAAACGACCCATGTCCATATATCATCTAATTATATATATATGGTTGTATGCATCAAACGACAGGGATCCAAAGGACATGATAGTTTCCCTGTGGCACTTCGTGAGAAGAAGGCTACCGGAGATCCCATTCCTCGAACTGTTCGAGTCTGCTTGCGAGGGCAGATGCTTGAGCAGCCCAATCTGGGACCATATCCTTGGCTACTGGAATGCGAGCAAGACAAGCCCAGAGACGACGGTGTTGTTCCTGAGGTACGAAGAGCTGCTACATGACCCAGCTGATGGCGTCAGGAAGCTGGCTCGGTTCGTCGGGCAGCCATTCTCGCCTGAGGAGGAGGAAGCCGGCGTCGTGGAAGACATTGTGAGGCTCTGCAGTTTCGAGCAGATGAAGAACCTGGAGGTGAACAAGGCAGCTGGCCTGTCTCCTGTGCTCCAGCAAAACGCCTACACCAATGGGTCCTTCTTCAGGAAAGGGGGCACAGGAGATTGGGCAAATCATATGACACCAGAGATGGCTGAACGGCTAGACGCCATCGTAGAAGAGAAGCTCCGTGGATCAGGCCTCTCTTTCAGATCATGATCTCGGCATGCTAGTTTATGGCTCATAAATAAAGATTATGCCATCTACTAAGAATCATGTAAAAATAAAATGCCCGTTGTGCAGTCACTATATTTGTTAATCTCGTATGTACTGTCTAAATACTCCATATGTTATATATGTTGTTTATCTATGTTATGCTGTTTTCAGTTATTATCCACGTGGTCACAAATAATCGATGCATATCTTTATCCAATAGCTACCTTTATATCACAAGCTAGAAAAAATATTGACATTAAATGTAGTACTAAAGTATTACTCCGTCCTTTTTTAATATATATATATGACGTCGTTGACTTTTTAAGATACATTTCATCATTCGTCTTATTCAAAAAGTTTATGCAATTATTATTTATTTTGTTGTGACTTGATTTATCATCAAATATTCTTTAAATATGACATAAATTTGTTTATTTGCACAAAAATTTTGAATAAGACGAATGATTAAATATTTATCAAAAAGTCAACGGTGTTATATATTAAAACACAGAGGTAATACTATAGACAAAGCGTTGATTATATAATGATAATGTATTATTGCGCCTTAATTTGTGACGAAGTACGTGTGGAACTGCCACACATAACTAAGTCTATAGCACCAACAAGTGACGATCAACCCACGGGAGATTTCAATCCTTATCATATACTCTATGCGTGTTGCTATGGGATAGCTGTGTACACACTTACCAGATAAAAAGATATGCATACTATTCTAGAGAAAGTAAAGAAAAGATGTGCATACTAAATAAAAATAATACATGAATAAAAAAAAAGACCATGTTCAGATTGTCAGTGTGTCCAGTGAGTGGCCTCCTTTTGTACCACAAACAGTGACACGGTGGCTACAGCCCACATGAAAAGCTCCCCGGCCTCGGGGACATTTGCTGGCCAGCCGCCGCCATGGCCGGCCATCTCTTGTAGATCTGCGATCTACAAAGCAAAGCTGAAATTGGGTGATCGACCATGTAACAGTCACATCTACACTACCACCACTACTAGAAAATACATTTTCGCAGGCGGCAAAAAGTGATTTTTGCAGGCGTGGAGGACCGACGGTAGCCCATCGACTGCGACGATGTCCGGGCAACGGCCCGCCTGCGAAAATCCAATAAACAAATAAAAAAATCACGCCATGCGCCGCAACCGCCGCCGTCCTCCCCCCTCCCACCTCCGGCCAGATCTACGAGGGAGGGGGGAGGGGAGCCACCGTCGAGCTGTTGTCGTCGCCGCCCCGCGCCCCGCCGCCCTCCCCAGGCCTCCCTCCGGCCGGATCTGGGAGGGAAGGGGGAGGGGAGCCGCCGCCGCCGCCCTGCGCCGTCGTCGCCGCCGCCACCCCCGTCGGCCTCCCCACTCCCTCCTCCGGCCAGATCTGCAAGGGAAGGGGGAGGGGAGCTGCTGCCGCCACCGCCCGCCGCGCTCCCCCGCCTCCTCCGGCCAGATCTGGGAGGGACGGGCCAGGAGCCGCCGGCCGCCGCGCTCCCCCCGCCCTCCTCCGGCCAGATCTAGGAGGGACAGGCCGGGCCGCGCCGCCTCGCCTCCTCGCCGCTGCCGCCCTCCGCCGTCACCGCCCGCTGCCGCCGCCGCTGGGAGCACACGCCGCCGCACCGCCCTCCTCCGTCGCCCTCCTCGGCCGCGCCGCCTCGCCTCCTCGCTGCTGCCGCCCTCCTCCGCCATCGCCCGCCGCCGCCGCCGAGAGCACACGCCGCCGGGAGCCACCGCCGCCTCCGGTCGGTGGCCGGGGAGAGGGGAGGGGAGGGGAGAGGAGGAGAGGTGAGGAGACTTAGCAAAACGCCTACACCAGTGGGTCCTTCTTCAGGAAAGGGGGCACAGGAGATTGGGCAAATCATATGACACCAGAGATGGCTGAACGGCTAGACGCCATCATAGAAGAGAAGCTCCGTGGATCAGGCCTCTCTTTCTCATGATCTCGGCATGCTAGTTTATGACTCCTCATAAATAAACATTATGCCATCTACTGAGAATCATGTAAAAATAAAATGCCCGTTGTGCAGTCACTATATTTGTTAATCTCGTATGTACTGTCTAAATACTCCATATGTTAATATATGTTGTTTATCTATGTTATGTTGTTTTCAGTTATTATCCTTGTGGTCACAAATAATCGATGCATATCTTTATCCAATAGCTACCTTTATCTCACAAGGCAGAAAAAAATATTGACATTAAATGTAGTACTAAAATAACTCTGTCCGTTTTTTTAATATATGACGCCGTTGACTTTTTAAGATACATTTTACCATTCGTCTTATTCAAAAAATTTAATATAATTATCATTTATGTTGTTGTGACTTGATTTATCGTCAAATTTTCTTTAAATATGACATAAATTTGTTTATATTTATATAAAAATATTGAATAAGATGAATAGCCAAAATTTATAAAAAGTCTTATATATTAAAACACATAGTTTTAGTACTATCTTTTATCTTTTATCTTTTATTAGACAAAGCCTTGATTATATAATGATAATGTATTATTGTGCCTTAATTGGTGATGAAGTATGTGTGGGAATGCCACGACACATATAGCACGTGATGGTCAACTCACGGGAGATATCCATCCTTATCATATACCGTACGCGTGTTGCCGTAGGATAGTTGTGTATACACTTAGGGTGTGTTCGTAATGTGGGGTTAGGAATCCATCTCCCCGCACGGAAAACGGAGCAGTCCATTAGTACGTGATTAATTAAGTATTAGCTATTTTTTTTCAAAAATGGATCAATTTGATTTTTTAAACAACTTTCGTATATAAACTTTTTACAAAAAACACACCGTTTAGTAGTTTGAAAAGCGTGCGCGCGGAATACGAGCGAGGGGGGTTGGGAACCCCCTCATCCGAACGCAGCCTTAGGCTATATTCGGTGGTGGGTGTTGGGAACCCATCACCTAAGCACGTAAAACGGAGTGATCTTTTAGCGTGTGATTAATTAAGTATTGGCTAATTTTTTTTAAAAAAATAGATCAACATGATTTTCTTAAGCAAATTTCGTACATAAACCTTTTGCAAAAAAAAATACACTGTTTAGTAGTCTGAAAAGCGTACACCGTGTACGCGGAAAACGAGAGGGAGGAGCTGGAAACTCCTGCTAGGGAACACAGCCTTAGGAGATAAAAAAGATGGGCATACTACCCTAGAAAAAGATAACAAAAGATATGCATACTAAATAAAAATAATACATGGATAAAAAGACCATGTTCAGATTGTCAGTCGTGTTGGGTGTGTAGTGAGTGGCCTCCTTTTGTACCACAAACAGCAGTGATACGGGTGGCTACAGCCCACATGAAAGCCTCCCCGGGGACTTTTGCCGGCCAGCCGCCGCCATGGCCGGCCATCTCTTGTAGATCTGTAAAGCAAAGCTGAAATTGGGTGATCGACCATGTAACAATTACATCTACACAACCACTTATGAGCTTTCTTTGAGCGACGATATTTTCTGACTGTCCCACAACCATCTTACATAAAATTTTTGTGACGGTCCTATATTTAAACTTTTTAAAAAACCGCATGCATGCATAGAAATTTTCTATTCACTTGTGCCCCCGCGTCGTCCTCCCTCACGGGCGACACGGAAGGCGAAAACCACTGCCGTCGTCCACTCCCCCGTTCCTCCTCCGCCTCTCTTAACAGAAAACACGAAGCCTGGGAGATCTGCTTAACTCCAGTGTAGGTCCAAAACTCGCCTTCAGATGTGCTAGCATGCCAGTTGATTAATCAACAAGAAACAAAGACAAAGAAACCGCAGTTAATCCTATAAATGATAGCCGATCGGCTAAATGCCGATGACATATCATTTATCCCTGAGCCGATGTCATACATGTATCGATCGGTAGTCATGCATAAATAAGAAGGAACTAAATCTACTCGATCGACTGTAGATATTAACAATATATACTCCTTATATCGATATATACTTAAATCAAGTGATTGGGATAGATCGGTCACCATGCCGAGACAATATAAATCACTTAGATCGAAATATATATTAATGATAAAACTATATATGTTGATAGCATAGCCGATCAGATAAATCTAGCATGTATCGGCTGATACTCCGATACCACTCTATATTAAAATATTAAAGCAAACGAAATATACCAAATAGGAGCTCAATATACTTAAATGCAACAAAATCTTAACATAAAGGGCAGATTTAACATATCAATCAAGTGTATTAAGTAAATGTAGTTAAATCAGGTAAGATCGGCTGAAACTCCGATACTAATCTAATCGGCAACCAGAAGGCAGGCTAGATATCATGGTTCTAAGCACGACTTAATAGGTCAAACTCAACTGATGCAGCATTAAGTATGAGAAGAAGAACAATATCTAGACAATCAAGCCGCTGGATGTTTCATAGAGTGGTGGATATCCTATATAATCTAAATCAACATCGATGTTTAACCTGATCGGCTGCCTTCTACTGACAGATGTTAGCCGACAATAGGTTAAATAGAGAGATTGCCAAAGATTATGTAAGATATATGATAACTTGATGAATTACATAAACGAGATTAGAGTATCATAAAGATGGAAACACTAATCCCAAGAATGCAAGCCGTCATAACAAGTTTTACCTCTTGTTGAAGATCGAAATCGATGCAGCTCAACTCGAAAGCAAGAACTCGTCGAAACAAAACGAAAGTAAAAGGGTGGCTATGCGCCGAGCTTGTATTGAACATGTGTTAATAATTACATAGGGCTCGGGGTCTATTTATACCCGAGAATTACAAGATATGTTCATACCGGACACGACTATTATCTCTAACAAACTCTAAGATACCATAAGTCTTTGCGGCAGACTTTTGCCCATATTTATCTCTAAGGAATTCATAAAATATCCTAATTAATAGATACAATTGTCTTCTCAGGACTCTATCCATGTATGGCAATCATCTTGAAGCACGTCAACTCAAACCCAATGTCGGATACAAGTCATATTGTCGGAATCGGCTGTATCACCTAACCCAGTCCAACTCAGACTTAGCCGATCCTAGTCATAGCCGATTCTTACTCTGCTTCCGCAATAATCCCCATCTTCAATTCCACTTCGGTCTAGTCTTGTGCTGATATTACCAAATTTGGTCGTTAACACATGCCCCCAAGTCCGGGATATTTGATAATGTTCCGGATTTGCCGTATACATACTCCGAACAGGTTTCGCACTTTGCTATTTTCTGACCGTTATTCAAGCGCTTTAAATACTAACCGCTGCCTCCGAGAAATCTCACACCGTTACTTCGTTTTCACCGCTTAAGCGAAACCCTGCCTTCTCTCTCTCCGGCGATTCCACTGACACACAAAGCGATCTCCAGGCGACTTCATCTCCGGCGAGATCTCCGCCCGCAGCGATGTCGTCCTCCGCCAGCCCATCTGCCGCGCCATCAGCCGAGTACGCTGAGGTAAGTTCCCATCGGCTAGATCCCCTTTCTCAGCAGCAGATCGATCTTCTCTTGTCTTATATTGCTCTCCTCTTCTCGGTTGCTTTGGATTTGTAGCATCTCTCCAACCTAGTTGCTATTCCTAGCCTGTCGCATGAAAATTACTACTTTCTCGGCCCAGTCGGCAATCCTGATCCCACTGAGTTCATCATTGGTGAAACCAATAGGATTCCCTTCAGATTAACCAACCCAGATCTAGGCCACTGGAAGAACACCTTCAAATCTTGGCCGTCTCTAGAGAAAACCTCACCCGAGAAAAGTTGGACTACATGGTTCAAACGTATGTCGGCAAGCAAAAGAGTTCATTGGGATGAAATCGGAATCGGCCAAGCACTCGACCTCACCATAGCAAACTCGGCCAAAGATGAACCCCTGATGGCAGCTGCCTCTTATTTCTGGTCAAACACCATCAATGCCTTTTTGTTCAATCAAGGGCCAATGACCCCAACTCTCATAGATATCAGCATGATCACAGGCCTGGATGTCACCTCATCGGCCAACCCTATGAGTTTGAATACGAAGAACCAATACGACTTCAAGACCAAGTGCATAGGCGGCTGGTCAGGTTATGTAGCAGCATACATGGGCCAAGGTTCAGTCACCCCCCGAGAACATGTGGCTTTCTTGCTAATGTGGCTAGAGAAATTCCTCTTTTTTGGATCAAGCTGTGGTCCTACAACCAATTGGCAGTTCATAGCCGAAGCCTTGGAGACAAAAAGACAATTTCCTTTAGGAAAAATCCTCCTCGGCTACTTGTACCAAATGCTAAATAATGCATTGGCTAAGTTAGCTGTCGGCTCAGTAGTCGGAGCAGGTGGACCATGGTGGCTACTGCAATCCTGGCTAAATTTGGTAGTCATGAGGTTCATCAATCGGCCATCTGTAACAGAAGCTGAATTCCCAAGATTAGAGCCGATTATGAACGATGACGGAGAAGAACTCACTCATCGGAGATGCACATCCTATGGAGAATATGCCTCTACAAACCAACTGATGCAGGAGCAAAACTATTGGCTGATCTGCTCAAAGATTGGTATTGCAGCTTTTATGAGGGGTTCCAAAAGGATGCTCGAGTCTGGTTCCTCTATGAAGACTCAACACTTCTAGAAAATCCATTAGACTTCAGATTTGAGGACATCAACAATGACAGATACCAAAAGCCCAGAGAAATTTTCTCAACTGCAATCAGTCCGTGTATCCTTCCTATCGGCATTCATCAAGGGAGAAACATCCAAGTTTCCTTCGAGTTTTATCATCCAATGAGTTCTGCCAGGCAGTTTGGAATGGGCCAACTCCCAATCGGTTTATTCTTTGCCGATAAGATCCAATGCCGAGGAGAAATCTCATCAACCTTGATGATGGATCGACTGCTTAATCTCCAAGGACCTTCTCTAGGTAGCATTAACAACATAAAGCTGGCAACCTTCAGGAGCAAAGCATTTGACAAATGGTGGGGCGAATGGAAGCTGCACTTATTCCATCAATCGGCTTCTATGTATATGATAGACCTCTTTCCAGATGTCGTCCCTCAAGTAAGTCTTAACTCACTTGATTTCATTTAAATAACTGCTTAGCCGATTAATCCTTGGCTAACTTTTCTTTTAACTTGCAGACAACAGAGTCCTCTCCTCCTCACCAGAGCAACAGTGGCAAGGATATTGAGTATGCCCCAGGATTGATTCCCAATGGAGGTGGGCCATCCCCTCCCGTCATCATCTACAATGCCCCTAATACTTCAGCTCTTCTTCAAGGGCTCATCAGAGAACCAGCCGATGCTGGCAAAAAGAGGAAAACCAGATCATCGGCTGTAGATACTTCAGCCCCAGCTCTAAAGAAGAAAACTAAGACAAAGAAAACCATGCCAGCCGATGATCTGCCTGCTCTAGATCCATCCATTGAACAAGCTCTGGATGAAGAGGAAATTGAAGAAGATATCGACCAAGCTGTAGCCGAAGTAAGTGACACAGAGAAAACACCATCGGCTTCGCCCAAGCAGACCCCTCCAACTTCTTCTACTCCAGTCCACTTTTCAAGAGTAAGCAACCTTCTTTGACCCCTTTTGTAATCATTTTACCTTATGGCCGATTACTCACAGATTTAGTAATTGCAGAAAAGAAAACTACTGTGAAGAAGAAATCGGTTGCAACAACATCTAAACCGGCTCCACCAGTAAGATAGTCCCAATTCTTTCATTAGTTAACCTCAGTCGATTTTATATAACACTTGTCTCTTTTCAGCCTCCTCCTCCTCCTTCTCCTTCTGTACAGCAATCATCAAGTGACCAGACTCCATCGGCTGTAGGGAGTCACCATGTAGAAGAAGAAGTTCAACCAACTGCTCCTGCTATCCCAGTAAGTTTTCTTTGACAAAAATATTCAGATCGGCTATGCCTATTTGATTTCTAACTCTCTTTAAATCATTGCCGCAGGTTTTAGCTGATCTCTTCCCTTTTGACATCAGAGATTATCTTGATGAAGGAGAAGAAGACACCACGAGCAAAGCTTTAGCCCCTTTATCCGATGATGTGAAGAAAATTCTAGAAGATATATCTCATCGGCTAGAAGCATCATCGCTGGATAGCTTGGTAGTTGATTGTGGCTCAATTAGGACTCGTCTTCATGAGATTCAAGCTCTAATCCCAGATGAGCTAGCCGACATCCTTACTCCAGCCGTTTATCTCGAGCAACATCAATTCAAACTGGAGAAAGCCAAGTTAAGACTGGCTGAACGGCGGGAGCGCAATGATATTGAAGCTACAATCCAAGCCAATCGGCAACTTGTGCACGAAGAGAAGTCCAAGCTTGATCAGCTATCTGAGGGCCCAATCAAATCCAATATTGATCGGCTCGAGGCTCGCAAGATTGAGCTCTTGGCACAACTTGAAGAATGCAATGTCGAGCTAGACATAGAGCACAAAAAGCTAGCCGATCTCCCAAAGTCTATTGAAGAGCAGAAAGCAAGACTCAAATCGGCCATCAAGCATGTTGCTGATCTGACCAAGTCTTTAAAAGTCATCCCTGGAACCGATGCTCAAGACGCCCAAGCCATAGAAGAAGTAGAACAAATTAGGCAAAAAGCTATATCGGCTGTCCAGCGATATTTGTCTCAATGACTTTCTTTGTAGTAGACTTTATAAATTTTTGTAATCTGCTAAGATACTTCTGACGTTTATCCTGACAATCCTTTGTGCCGAATAATCTAACATCCAAATTTGCATCTTGTGAATATATGTGCCCCCCTAATTTTGTAATGACGAAGGCATTGAGAAAATTATAATCTGGACTAAGGGCGATATAACCATATCGGCCATTGTACATCGGCAAAACAAAACCGATTACAATACAAAAACAGCTAAGGGCGATATAACAATATCGGCCATCTCGAGGCGATGCAAACACATCGGCTATCATGCATCGGCAATACTAGCCGATCATGCGTTAACCCAAACACTTGGGTAATATTTCTTCAAGTACTTGCCATTGAGCGCTCGTCCATAGACCTCACCATCAAACCTTTGCAACATATATGCCCCTTTAGACACAACCTTATAGACTTGGAACGGTCGTTCCCAATTCGGTGACCACTTGTCAAATTTGTTATCCCGAGTTCCAATCGGCAAAATCAACTTCCATACAAGTTCACCTTCCGAAAAAGTCTTGGATACCACTTTCTTGTTATAGTGTCGAATAACTCGTTCCTTATCTTTGATAACCTTAGCAAGGGCTCTCAAACGTGATTGATCCAAGTCCTCCCTTTCATCGGCCATAAGGTTATAATACTCATCAGCTGTTAAATCATCCTGCAACTCCGTTCTCCTAGAGCCGATTCTAACTTCCCATGGCAAAACAGCCTCATGTCCATAAATAAGTTAATAAGGAGGAACTTGTATCGATCCATGAGAAGCCATCCGATAAGGCCACAATGCTTCGGCTAAACGAGTATGCCATTGCCGAGGATAATCAGAAATTTTCCGCTTAATCAACTTGATCAAGCTTTTGTTAGATGCCTCGGCCTGCCCATTAGCTTGTGCATAATATGGAGAAGAATTCAATAATTTGATACCCATGCTATCGACAAACTGCACAAACTCATCGGACACGAAGATTGAGCCTTGATCGGTCGTAACGGTTTGAGGAATACCAAATCTATAGATAATATGTTCTTGAATAGCATCCCTAGAATCAACCTTCTTCAAAGGGATCGCCTTTACCCACTTGGTAAAATAATCGGTTGCCACCAATAAAAACTTATGTCCTTTGCTTGACGGTGGATTAATCATACCGATCATATCAATTCCCCAACCTTTAAACGGCCATGGCTTAATAATAGGATTCATAGCCGATGCCGGCGCTCTCTGGATCGTCCCAAATTTCTGACAATCTTGACATCCTTTATAATATTTGAAACAATCCTCCAGCATCGTCGGCTAAAAATATCCAGCATGTCGAAGCAACCACTTCATTTTATGAGCCGATTGATGAGTGCCCGTTGACGAAAAAATCGAACACACCGGCCAGGGAGATCTGCTTAGCTCCTGTGCAGGTCCAAAGATTAATGAGATGCAGGCGTGCCAGTTAGTTTGATCCTGCAACTGACAAGATTTGTAACAGCAGATAAAACAGTCGATCGGCTGACAAGCCGATGTAGTGATTCCAGCCGATGCTGATAATAGTCGATGCCGATGCCAGCCGATAGCGATAGGGTTTAAGCAATTGGCTATATGTCCAATGTAGATAACGATATAAAGGCAATCAGCTGATGATGATAAAATATAACAACAATATAATCCAGTATAAACCAATCGGCTAACAATGACATGATAGAATAAGCATTGATCCGATGGTTAAAGCATACATCGGCTGGAGGTCCGATGTCATAAAATCCACAAGATTAGATTAAACAGTGAAATCTTTGTTGTCATCAGCTAAATCCAACTTATATACAATCCTTATAAGCCGATGCAACGTCCAGATAATTCATCGGCTGAAACCCCGATGAAACCCTTATTGGCAGTCAAGAAGCAGGCTAGAGATTATGGTTCTAAGCACGACTTAGTAGATCAAACTCAACTGATGCAGCACTAAGTATGAAAAGAAACATAATATCTAGACAATCAAGCCGTTGACTGAGTTTTCAGCGTGGTAGATGTCCAAGCTAATTTAATCTAGCAACGCAATTTAGCCGATACCGGCAGAAACCCTAAAGCGAGAAGCAGCCGATAGAGCTAAATTGATATGCTAAGACTAGATTAACAGAGACATGATAAATAGGTAGGCAAATATATCATCCAAACCAGAGCAATCCAAGAGGTCGAATGTACTGATGCAGCCTTGAACGACGCCGACGTAGACGATACAATTGCCTGGACCGACGAAACATTGGACTTATCCCTTCGCCGGAGATCGAAAGCCGATGCAGCCCCGCATCGGGTGCCAAGTTCCGCCGGAACGTAAAAACAAAAGTAGAAGTAAAAAGGGTGGCGATGCGCCGAATTGTATTGATCGTAAAGATAGATTACATAGACCCCGGGTGTACATATTTATACCCATGGGTTGATACAAGTCCTTGTCGGACAAGAAAGAAACTATCCTAAAGATAAAAGGAAGAGATAAAGTCCTTATCGGACACTAAACACACTTTCCTAAAGATAAAAGGAAACTAACAAACTATGCCTAATTAATAGATAAACTGCCATGCCGCATCCTCCTTGAACTCGAACTCTTCTAGATAAGCTTCCTTTGATTGATCCGACTCCACCAAGAACATGACAGCATGGCGACTCCCATCGGCTGATTCCAGCCGATATTAACTCTAAGCCGATGATGACTTCGAGCTTTACCAAATTTCACTGTTAACAGTGCCACATATCCCTTCATGGACTTCACCGATTGCAACTTTTGCCTGATCGGCACTCAAACATTTGAGCAACACCCCATCAATCGTCCGATAATAAAGCTCATCATCCAACAATGTATACTTCAACGCTTTATATCTTAACTTCCGCAAAGCCGATTGAGATGGATCCTATAAATACCGATAGACATCATATCTCCAATCATCAACCGTGATGGCAGCAACTTCAATCTTAACATCTTTGATCATCGGCTTATATCCCGATGCCCCTTGGGCTAAATCATTAGCTTCAATATTCTGCTCTCGAGACACATGCGTCAAAGTTACTAGCCGAAATTCCTTCATCAGTTCTTGGCACTTCTCATTATAAACCATTAACGTGTCATACTTGTACTCATATTCTCCTGCCAATTGACTGATTACCAATAAAGAATCCCCCATGATTTCAATAGCGTCGGCTTCAACTTCCTTGAGTAACTGCAACCCCTTGAGAACTGCTTCATACTCAGCTTGATTATTAGTCGCATAAGGTTTAATAGTATAAGCAAACTCAAAGCATGCCCCCTGAGGGGAAACTATAACTAAGCCGATACCACAACCATGAGTATAAACTGACCCATCAAAGAATAAAGTCCATGGCACAATCTCAACCGAGCCGATTGAGTCATCACGATGATCAACAATAAAATCGGCTATAGCTTGCCCTTTGATCGCCTTTGGTGACTCATACCGAAGATTAAACTTAGTCAAGGAAAATATCCACTTTCCAACCCTTCCTTTCAAAATAGGAGCCGATAACATATACTTGACAACATCGGCCTTACATATGACAGTGCATTCATTGGATAGTAAATAATGTCTTAACCTTGTACATGAAAAATATAAACATAAGCATAACTTCTCCACAGGGGAATACCTAGTCTCTGCATCCAAGAGCCAACGGCTCAAATAGAACACAACCCTTTCTTTTACTTCGAGCTCCTGGATCAAGACCGAGCCGATTGACTTATCATCGGCCGACAAATATAACCGAAAAGGTATCCCTTTCTGTGGAGGAATCAAAACTGGTGGAGAACTCAAATATTCCTTAATATTATCCAAAGCTTTCTGTTGTTCTGCCCCCCAAGTAAATTGTTGATCAGCCTTCAATCTCAATAATGGTGTAAAAGGTTCTAATCTTCCAGACAAATTAGAAATAAACCTTCGAACAAAATTAATTTTGCTGATCATCTCCTGCAATTCTGTCTTGTTCCCTGGAGGCTTAATCTTCTTGATCACATTGATACTTCTCTGAGTTATTTCAATCCCCCTCTCATGAACAAGAAATCCCAAGAACTGGCCAGCCGATACACCAAAAGCACACTTTGTCGGATTCATCTTCAAGCCTTATTTCCTGGTCCTCTCAAAAACTTTTCTCAGATCAGCTATGTGGTCCTCTATTTCCTTAGATTTAACAACCACATCATCAATATAGACCTCAACCAGCCAGCCGATCAGATCATGATAAATATAGTTCATAGTCCTTTGATATGTGGCTCTAGCACTTTTTAATCCAAAAGTCATTACTACCCATTCAAATAAGCCGATTCCATTGGGACACCTAAAAGCCGTCTTATGAATATCTTCCTCAGCCATAAAGATCTGATTATATCCCGCATTTCCATCCATAAAACTTAATATCTTATGTCCCGAAGCAGCATCAACCAACTGATCGGCCACTGGCATTGGATATTCGTCCTTTGGGGTAGCTTTATTCAAATCTCTAAAATCAATGCATACCCTCACCTTTCCGTTCTTCTTGATAACAGGAACTATACTAGAAACCCATTCAGCATATCGGCGAGGACGAATAAAACCGGCATCATATAAACGCTTGATCTCAGCCTTGACGGGTTCGAGCATATCGGCTTTGCATCCCCTCGGGGGCTGCTGGTGTGGTCTAACCCCTGGTTTAAGAGGTAGCCGATGTTCAACGATTGATCGGCTGAGTCCTGGCATCTCATAATACTCTCAAGCGAAGCAATCTCTAAACTCTTTCAAGAGCTCTATCAGCTTGGTTGTGAACTCTGAAGATAAGTTCCTACTAATAAATGTCGGCCTTGGCTGATCGCCTGGACCTATATCTATTTCTTCCAAACCATCAGCCGACATGAAACCTTGATCTTTCTTGTCATCGAGATCATCTACTGTGTCCTTGGTGTAGACGTTTGAACCCTCCACGACGCCCTCAAAGTAATAGCTTGGGTTCTCCATGTTCAACCGGCTGTATATCAGAATCATACACTTTTAGAAAATCTCCATCCCAAACTTTTCCAGATAAACAATCAAGGCCATCCATCTCCCAAAGTGCTAAATCGGCACTGGCAACATTGACTGACCTGTCGGCTGGCACGATCTCTATCTTGTCGCCTTGCCACTGAATAAGCATTGATACATGGTTGAAGGAATACAGCAATTGGCATGAATCCAATCCCTTCCAAGCAACAAGCTGTAAGAACCCTTCCCATCGATGACAAAAAACGTGGTAGGAATAGTCTTACTGCCGACTGTTAGTTCCACATTTAGAACACCTTTGGTTTCTGATGGATTGCCACCAAAGTCTTTGAGCACCATGTTTGTCTTGATGAGATCCTTGGCATTTCTACCCAACTTCCTGAACGTAGTATAAGACATCAAATTTACTGCAGCCCCACCATCGACCATCATCTTAGACATCGGCTTCCCATTGACATAGCCATTTATATACAATGGTTTAAGATGCCGATTCTCTGTCCCCTCAGGCTTTTCAAAGACTGCCTGTTCTGGTGATAGAACCAACTTAGCCGATTCCTCTTCCACTTCGTTGACATCGGCTTGGTCGATCCCGAATTCGGCTGGCAAGGTAAAAACCATGTTAACTGATGCCGTTACAACACTCTTCCCTTTTGCCAACCTCTTTGCCTCGTCGGCTGCAACATCATCGGCTCCAAGAGCTTGATTCTTAATGCGCCACTCCTGCCTCGGTTTTGCCTTCTTCAGCCGATCACTAATTTCTTGCTCGACCTCCTGGAAGCGTTCCCTACTCCTCAACCTTTGAACCCTTCTTTTCTGATTCTTTGTAAAAATACCAGAAGGACACCACCGAGTCTTCCTATTTTCGTCATCCTCTGAGTCACCATGTTGGTTTACCGGGCCCAACCTTTGATGAACAGGAACTCTTGTTTGCTTTGGCCGATTGCCTCCATTGTACGATTGGCTTGAACTCTCTGCAACATCACCGCATCTAGGACAATCCTCGATAGATGGTAGCCTCATACCCTCATTCCAGTAGAATCTAAAGAACTCACAGCCCTAATGAGGATCAAAACCACAATTATCCTCTTCATAACGCCTTTCCTGTTGCTTGTCGAATTTCCTTTGATACTTGTTTATCATTTTAGCCGAATTCACCTGAAAACCTCTCACACGTCCCGCATCGGCTGTTCGGCCAGCTGTGTGCACCATGTTAACAGGAAAAGGATTACCATCAACCTTCATCGGCCTCTTGGAATCATCAAACTTAATCTTGCCTCCCTCAATGGCCACCTGAATCTGCTGTCTGAAAACTTTGCAATCATTAGTAGAATGAGATCCAGAATTGTGCCATTTGCAATAGCTCTTTTTGCCTAATTCCTCAGCCGATGGAATCGTATGACCAGCAGAGAGTTGAATTTGCTTCTCTCGGAGTAGCAGATCAAAAATCTTGTCAGCTTTGGTAATATCAAAGTCATACCTCTCTTCTTTTCCAAGACTCTTTACCCATTGGCATGGTATAACCTTCTTACTCCTTACCCATTCGGCCGCAGCTATCTCAGAGTCATCATCATCATTATCTGATCCGTACATATAAGGACAAACATGATTAACCCTCTTAGAGTTATTCCTAGCCTTTGCAAACCTCTGCCCATGCAAGGTTACCTTCTGTATAAGATGTGACAAGCTATCAAAGTCTTCAGATGAGAATTTCTCCCTAATCGGAGCAATCATACCCTGAAAGGCCAGATCGGCTAACTGGGCGTCAGTCAAACTCAAGCTAAAGCACTTATTCCTCATCTCCCTGAATCTCTGAATATACTCATGCACAGGTTCATCATGCCTTTGCTTAATCGCTGTCAAGTCGGACAATTTCATTTCATGAACCCCACTGTAGAAATAGCTGTGAAATTGCTTCTCTAAGTCAGCCCAACTGTTGATCGACCCATACGGCAAAGAAGAAAACGAAGTAAAAGCCGATCCAGACAAGGACAACCGGAACAACCTAACTCTCAGAGCGTCCACAGCCGATGCTTCACCACATTGAGCTAAAATTCGGCTAATGTGTTCATAAGTTGACACACCATCTTGCCCCGAAAATTTGGAGAAATCTGGAACTTTGAATCGGTTAGGAAGAGGAACTCTCTCAAACCACTCAGGGTAAGGTTGCCGATACAAGTTTCCAGTATCTTTTGGTTTAAGCCCAAACTGTTCCCTCATCACGTCAGCGATCACATTAGCCCATAGTCGTTGCTGAGCTGCTTCCTGCGACTGTTGTTGCATGGGCTCAAATTGACCATACTGAGGAGTAAACTAAGGTTGAGTCGGCCCCCCTTGCTGATATTGGGCTTGCGGGGAAGGAGGTTGATATTGATAATTCAAATTGCCCCCTTGGTAACTCTGGTAGTTCGACTGAATATTTCGCACCAAGTGCTCAGGTACAATCTGAGGTATCACTGCATGGTCTGGCTGCATATGGTGAACAACCTGATTCAGGGCGTGTTGTCCAGCCGATGTATTCATCAAGCCTTGCTTGTGAATCGGCTGGATAGTCTGCTGTCTTGATGGCATTTGTTGAATCAGCTGTACAATCTGCTGCCTTGGTGGCGTTTGTTGAACTGGCTGCACAACCTGTTGCCTTGGCGGCGTTTGTTGAACTGGCCGCACAACCTATTGGATCGGGGGTGTTTGTTGAATCGGCTGCTGCTGGAATGGATCAGCAGTAGGTTGGGGCGGTAGAAACATAGCGGCAACCTGATCTTGTGTTAGCCGATTCGCCACCTGCTCACTATGCTATGGATGCTCTCTCATCAACGCCGAGGATTAACCAGCTGGCCTGGTGCCGACGCTGATGGAGCAGGTGGGGGAGTCGATGTCGGTGCGGTCGGCTGAGCTGATGGTGCACTGGGAGGAACTGCTTGAATAGGTGGCTGAGTACCGGTGATCAAAGGCCGATAATTTGGAAAGATACCTCCTTGCAAATAAACCGGGCCTGCAGCCTGATGCTCAGCTATTGATCCATCGGCTATTGATTCATGTTTGACAAGGTATTGACTAACACCCAGACTGATTAATCAAAGCATTGTGCACGGCATAGTCAACCCGGTCTTGAAAATTGTTGAAGAAATCCTGTGCTGAATCGCCATCCTGATTAAGATTTCCTCCTTGTGGCCCATGAGCACCATCACCTTGAACTCCATGTACCCCTTGAGAGTTGTCACCCTGATTTTCTTGAGCCGAGCCGTCTGTAGCACCTTTGTCACTTGGTTGAGCTGATTCATTTGAGGCTCTTTTCCCCTCTCCCTCCTTAGAAGAACTGGTCTCAGGATCATCAGGAACTACCTTTATCTTGTACTTCTGAACAAATGTTCCCTTGCGAGTCTGCATGAATGAGTTTAAGAATTGATCTCGCGCTTGTTGCATCATTGCTTCAAAATCTTTCTTTTGATCAGGTGTGAACTTTTCCGGATCGACAGTCACAATATTTCCCTCATTGATGTCACTCAGGCCTAGCCTCTGGATTTTTTCCTTAATGGACCCTGGGCTAGCCGAGGATGGCGATAGTGGTGGTTTCTCGGCCATGAGGAAGATTGTTTTCTGACTTCTAATTGGTCCCACCGGGCGTGCCAAAAGCCCCCGTTCCTCCTCCGCCTCTGTTAACAGAAAACACGAGGCCTGGGAGATCTGCTTAACTCCAGTGCAGGTCCAAAACTCGCCTTCGGATGTGCTAGCGTGCCAGTTGATTTGATCTTACAATCAACAAGAAACAAAGACAAAGAAATCGCAGTTAATCCTATAAATGATAGCCGATCGGCTAAATGCCGATGACATATCATTTATCCCTGAGCCGATGTCATACATGTATCGATCGACAGTCATGCATAAATAAGAAGGAACTAAATCTACTCAACCGCTGTAGATATTAACAATATATACTCCTTATATTGATATATACTTAAATCAAGTGATTGGGATAGATCGGTCACCATGCCGAGACAGTATAAATCACTTAGATCGAAATATATATTAATGATAAAACTATATATGTTGATAGCATAGCCGATCAGATAAATCTAGCATGTATCGGCTGATACTCCGATACCACTCTATATTAAGATATTAAAGCAAACAGAATATACCAAACAGGAGCTCAATATACTTAAATGCAACAAGATCTTAACATAAAGGGCAGATTTAACATATCAATCAAGTGTATTAAGTAAATGTAGTTAAATCAGGTAAGATTGGCTGAAACTCCGATACTAATCTAATCGGCAACCAGAAGGCAGGCTAGATATCATGGTTCTAAGCACGACTTAATAGGTCAAACTCAACTGATGCAGCATTAAGTATGAGAAGAAGAACAATATCTAGACAATCAAGCCGCTGGATGTTTCATAGAGTGGTGGATATCCTATATAATCTAAATCAATATCGATGTTTAACCTGATCGGCTGCCTTCTACTGACAGATGTTAGCCGACAATACGTTAAATAGAGAGATTGCCAAAGATTATATAAGATATATGATAACTTGACGAATTACATAAACGAGATTAGAGTATCATAAAGATGGAAGCACTAATCCCAAGAACGCAAGCCATCATAACAAGTTTTACCTCTTATTGAAGATCGAAACCGATGCAGCTCAACCCGAAAGCAAGAACTCGTTGAAACAAAACGAAAGTAAAAGGGTTGCGATGCGCCGAGATTGTATTGAACATGTGTTAATAATTACATAGGGCTCGGGGTCTATTTATACCCGAGAATTACAAGATATGTCCATACCGGACACGACTATTATCTCTAACAAACTCTAAGATACCATAAGTCTTTGCGGCAGACTTTTGCCCATATTTATCTCTAAGGAATTCATAAAATATCCTAATTAATAGATACAATTGCCTTCTGGACTCTATCCATGTATGCCAATCATCTTGAAGCACGTCAACTCAAACCCAATGTCGGATACAAGTCATATTGTCGGAATCGGCTGTATCACCTAACCTAGTCCAACTCAGACTTAGCCGATCCTAGTCGTAGCCGATCCGGACTCCAGCCGATTCTTACTCTGCTTCCGCGATAATCCTCATCTTCAATTCCGCTTCGGTCTAGTCTTCATCTCCGATGCTGATATTACCAAATTTGGTGGTTAACAGCCTCACCGCTGCCCGTGCGGCCATCGGCAAAGCTGCGCGGCCGCAAGGACGGCGGCGGCGGGGCTCCGTCTCGTCTTTTCCTCACGTCAATGGTGGGGGGGCGCGCGGGACGGCGAAGGCCGCCCAGATCCAGACCGCCGCGACCGGATCTGGCGAGGAGATCTCCGGGGGCGGGTCAGTGTGGTGAGGCGGCGGCGGTTGGCGGTGGTGGCGGTGGGGATTGAAGGTGGTGGCGACGAAGAATGAGAAGAGAGGGGTACGACGGCGGCGAGGATGGAGATGGCGGCGAGGATGGAAGGCGACGACGAGTAGTGCTCGGTCCCGCCGCAAGCGGATCCGCCCGCTCTCCCGAGGGCGGATCCGGTGCGGGCCGAGCTCGCGGTGGTGGTGGGACTGCGGGGCTCACGGCGACAGCGTTGGCGGCAACGGCGACGAGCACGTGGCGACAATGACGGTTGCAACGACGCGGAGCTTGTGGCGAAGGTGGTGGCAGCGGCTAGACGACGGCGACAGCACGGTGACTGGTCGACGGCACTAGCAGCTGCCGGCTGCTGTGGCCACGGGGCGCACCCGCGGCGGTGACAGCAGCGCGGAGCTCGTGGTGACGGTCGTGGTAGCGGCTACGGTGGTGGTGAGGCATGGCGGTCTCGGAAGGCTAGCCGGTGGCGTGGCAGACGGCCGCACCTGGCCGGTGCGGCAGCGACTAGAAGGGTCGCAGGCCGGCTTGGCGCAGAGAGCCGCAGCTGTTGGCAGTGGAGGCCAGCAAGGCACGAGAGGTGCGGCTGGTGGCGAGGAGGCCGGCTTGGCGTGAGAGGCGCAGCCGATGGCGGGAGACCGGACTGGCATGAGAGGCGCGTCCGGTGGTGGAGGAGGCCGGCGTGGCGCGATGAGGCACGGCCGGCGGTAAAGGAGGTGACCACGGTGTAAAGAGGAGCTGCCAGGGGGTGTGATGCGGTCTTCGGCGTACAAAGGCTGGCCGGCGGGGGGCGCCGGTGCAGTGGTCCCACATGTCGGCAGAGGTTGAGCGGCGGTGGAGCATCGGTGCGTCAGCCGTGGACTTGCAGGTGATGAGCGGCGGGTGAAAACCCAGCCCGGCCTTGGCCGGACCGACAACGATGGTTTCCCTCTCCTGAGGGCGTTACCGTGCCGTCTCATCCTTGAAGGGTGTTTGCCGGGCGAAAGCCCAGTCCTTGCTCTTTTGAGTCCCTGACGAACGGCGATGGCAGTTTTCCGTTGCTTCTCTCCATGGAGACGTCGTTTAAGCATCCCCTTGTCGATGGTGCAAGCACACTCTAGTTAGAGTTGGCTTTGTGTTGGTTGTATGGGCTTTTGGGCATTTTCGTCTGTGTTTCTTTGTTGGCCTAGCGGCGGTCGGTCACACATAGCGGCGGTCGGTCCGGTAGTCTTCTCCCGGACCTGTGTACATATGTTGGCGCTGTCGGTGTGTGGGTGACGGTATATTTTTTCCTTTTTCCTGGTTACGACCTTTCAGGGTTGTAATCTTGTGATTTTTTTCTGCTCTATCAATAGAACTTCGCACCGTCTCATGCAAGTCGTTAAAAAAATTTCTATTCATTTTCTTTTCGAACCATTGGTTTAGAAAATCGTAGGACATCGAATTTCGTCCGTAGCAATTTTTGCTAACAATCACAGTTACCACTCGGTTATCAACTGAAACTGGTGAAACTCATATAAGTTTCATCAAAATAATTAATATTGTTTTTAAATATTATTTGTTTATTTGACGGTTCCTTGATTTACATTGGCTTGAGAAGTTCGAACGATCACTTTATCAAGGCCCACTGTTAGATTATATGCACCAATCAAAAATGTGGTATGCGAAGTGATCGTAATTTAACTGGTTAGGGTTTTTATGATGTAACATGCTCATTTGTGTTTAAGTATTCGACTTGCTAGTGATGCTTATGTTTACGACTAATTATTATTAACAGGCGATATACCCATCGATACGAAACGTCTATGGTAACTTCACGTGCTCGCTCTCGAGCAACCGATCGATAACTCTACCTGCGTGCTGTTGATCTCTTCTCTCAATGGCAGGTGGGCCCTAGAGCTTGATGCTAACCCAAATGCTTTCATTTCGAAAGGGAAGCTTATAATTAATTCAATGCAGCTGGTAGCTCGCTAGGAGCACCATGGACCAGATTGGCGACGATAGAGGAGGCGGGATTCAAGTATGCCGGCCGGTGGTGGGCTGGTCGGCTCGGTAACGCAATAACTGACCAGAATTTTATCTATTATCTTTAAAAAAAATGATCAATATACCTCTCATCAAATGATTGCCATATTTTCGAACGTGCCTCGCATGAGTTACATTATATTGGTATATATTCCCTCCGTCTCTGAATATTTGACGCCGTTGACTTTTTAAACATGTTTGACCGTTCGTCTTATTAAAAAATTTAAGTAATTATTAATTTTTTTATATCATTTTATTCATTGTTAAATATACTTTTATGTATACATATAGTTTTACATATTTTACAAAAGTTTTTGAATAAGATGAGTAGTTAGACAAATTTTAGAAAAAATCAACAACGTCAAATATTTAGGAAATGAGGGAGTATTACGTACATGATTAATTAATTCTGAGTGGCAAAGCTTTCCCAATCTTTCATCGTACGTGAATCACGCATGCACGAGCCGACGACTGTTAGTATGATAACAATAAAAAAAATAACATGTAAAATAGCTAGATAATATCAGATTAAGTAAGTTAATGTGGTTTATGATAATTTAAATTTAAATAGTGTGCAGAATGGTGATTAAAACGTAAAAAGTAAAGTGGTATGACTTTATGAAAGAAGAAAAGTAGGGAGATAGTTTGGACCGTAGATTAATCATCTAAAGGCTAAAAACAATTGAGGTGATATGGCTTAGTTAGAGAAAAAAAAGAAAGATAATTTGGATCATAGTTTAATCATTTAAGCACTGAGGATGAACTATATAAGTATATAGGATATCATAAAACATAATAAAGATACACATTAAAATATTATGTGAATTATGTGGGATGATAATTTAACATGCTTGCATTTTAAAAATTCTTAAATTATAAAAATATAAAATTATAGATAATATAGCATATTTGCATGATGTTTAAATGCGATGATCGTTAGTAGATGATGATGTGGCATCTTTGCATGTTAAGTTTAAGTAGTTAGTGGGTTATAACTTTATGGAAAAAGTCCAAATGCCCCCGTAAACTATGCTCAAGAGTCCATCTAGTACCCTAAACTATAAAACCAGGTATTTAGCCCCCCAAACCTTATAATCTAGTCCATTTAACCCCTAAGCTGTTTCACAAGGTGGTTTTGCACACGTGGCGGACTGACTGGACCATATTTGCCACGTCGTCATGCTGATCAGGCGACCATGGCTGCGTGATCACGCACGGACGGAAAGATGCAGGAACGAAGTAAGGCCGTGTTCAAGATCAAGCTTACAGGTTCAGAGTACATCCAACAAATTTGATTGTTTTTCAGGTTTAGAGTACTCAGTACTAACACAAGTGGTAGGAAACTAGTAAGCAACATAGATCTTGACAAGAATACAGATATAAACACAAAAAACACTGCTGATCAGATTGCCAGTTTCCCAATCACTTTCTTCAGAATTATAATCTGACATTGTTTCCTCCACGAAAATTTCAGCCACTCCACCTTCAGCAATGCAATTTGACATATCAAGGCATGCCTTGTCATCTGTCAGTAAACGTAATCCTGTGCTTAATTCTTTTCCAGGAAACAATCAGTTGAGCTGCATGGCATCCTTGACCTCGACATGGTCTGCAAGGTGCCCTCTAATTTCAGGCATAGAAATCTTGTCCTTTTCTGTATATGACATCCTTTCATCTCCACCAACGTACTGCACAATCCTTCTAGAATCGACGAACTCCCCATTATAATGGAATCTGACATGAAGTATCTCCAAATTATTCATCCTTGCTAGCTTGTGCTGGATTATAGAAGACGAAATTAATTTAATTTATACTAGATTTGACAAGATTAAAAAAGATCATCCTACACACATCGATCTGCACTATGCAACAGAAAAACATCAAAGCCCTAAACCTCAATGACGGAACTAAAAGAAATCAAAACTAAAAAAAATCAAAGCTAATTATATCTTGTCTCCATGCCTTCCTCGTGGAGGCTGTCTACCAATGTGAGTAAAACAATCACCACAAAACCCTAGATAAAAACGGAGGAAACTTTCTTGCATCAAACACTGCAATGGAGTCAGGGATCTAACCTACTCCAAGACGTACTCCACAATCACCTTGATCTTTCCGTCCATGCGTGATCAGGCAGCCATGGTCGCCATGGATGCAACACTCGAGAGAAGAAACCTAGGAGATGGGATGAGGGAGTACGATGAGGCAAGAATGATATATGGAGCGATGTGTGTTCCCTCTCTCCTGTTATTTCACGATCGCTTCACCTTTCCCTCCTGTTGCTTTGCAATCGCCTGGTCAGCATGACGACATGACAAATACGGTCCAGTCAGCCCGCCACGTGTGCAAAACCACCTTGTGAAACAGCTTAGGGGGTTAAATGGACTGGATTATAAGGTTTGGGGGGCTAAATACCTGGTTTTATAGTTTGGGGCGCTAGATGGACTCATGGGCATAGTCCAGGGGGGATTTGGACTTTTTCCTAACTTTATAATAAGATAGGATATGGACGTCTGAGACGCACGCGAGATGGTAAGAAAAACCCGGCCGACTTCGCTTCTTGGTAGTACGATCCAGGTCCAGGGGCATGATGTATTGACTTGTTATTTTGAGATCGCCGGTCCATGAAGAAGGGAAACTGTATTTTTGAGGTTGGCATAGATGTTATAAAGTAGGAAGAGATTATTAAAGAAAAAAAATAACTGATTGAGAAGAAAACTAGGTACTCCCTCTTTCTTAAAAAATAAATCTAACATCAGATGTGATATATTCTAGTACTACGAATGTAGACATATGTATGTCTAAATTTAAAATATTAGAATGTATCATATTTAGTATTAGGTTGATTTTTTATAAGACGAAGGAAGTAGACCAAAAATGATTGTGCGTGATTGATTGAGAGAAATTAGTAGACGGAGAAATATTTTTATTTTAAAAATATAGTGTGGTGTGTTAAACATGGTTTTATTTTAGTGTGGTGTGTTAAAACGGAGGTACTACGCGTGCAATTGGATTGGTACGGCGAGCCGTGCGATTATCGTGGGGTAATACGTACGTGATCTCAATTAATCCCCAGGTCCACCAAAATAGAAACTGTATACGTACGAGTGATGATAAGTCTTCGCGTGTCGTGCAATTATCGTGCGACTTGAGATGAGATCACGTACGTATTCCACTCACTCGTGCGAAACAAATTAAAGTTTCGTTGGGCTGTTTGATTTTCGACGTTATTATGCCATTGATTGATTATATTGACTGATGGTTAGTTGGTTACTGCCTCATCTCTTATTAACAAAATAATAATAATAATAATAATAATAATAATAATAATAATAATAATAATAATAATTTATGGTTAAAACTTTTATATACATATCCTCAGCGATTAACAAAAATATTGCAAAATAAACTATGATAAGAAAACAAAAATAATCAACAACTTTAAAACTAAGTTTAAAAATTTAAAGTTTGTCTTATAAACTCAAGTATAAACGAAATAAAAAGAACCCTAATTAGTACTCCCTCCTTTTATATATATTACGTACGCCGTTAACTTTTTAAAATATGTTTGACCATTCGTCTTATTAAAAACATTGTGTAATTATCAATTATTTTGCTGTGAGTTTATTTATCGTCAAATGATCTTTAATAATTTAATATTTTTTATTTACACAAAAATTTTATAAGATGAATGGTCAAAGTGTTTACGGAAAAAGTCAACGGTATAATAAATTTTAAAAATGGAGCAGTACAAGCCACTTGCAAGGCGATGACAAAATATATCTTCCGCATCGTCGTGGGCTCGTGGGGCGTTGCCGCGGAGGGGCACCAGTGCACCACCGGCTGGACGTGATGTGCCATGCTTGGCCTGCTGGCCCATCTGCGACGCATCATAGGTGGAGCTCGAGCGCCGCTAGGCACGCGGCGGAGGATGCAGTGTGGAGCGCCGCCGCGGTGGACGTGTGCGTGAACGGGAGCACCGGGAGAGGGCTCGGTGGTGAGAGGTTGGAAACGGAGCATGGGAGGGTGCGCGGGGAGAGGAGCGGAAACGGCGTGTTGCACAGAGAAAGGGATGGAGTAGGGGGGAGACGGAGGAAGAAGATGGAGACTTAAAGGGTCCCCATCGTTTTTTTTTCTTGACTATACGATAATATGTAGGCGCCATGTTGGATAAAGACCTAGTCAATATGTTACGTAGGAGAAAATCGCTATTCAAACTACTTGGGAAGGTAAATTGATTCGGTTTTCATAGTCGAGGGATCCTTCGTAATCATACCCGGTTTGCAACAGTCGAGGTTGGAAAAGCAAACTTATTCTTGGTCAAATTGGGGTGGTAAGGGCTGATTTTGTTTTTGGACCCATGTGCCTTGGAATCCACTCTGGCCCATTGGGCTCCGCACCAAATGTCAGATCATAAAACGTGTGATGTTTTCACAGAAGAACTTTTACCATCATCTACACCTGCTCTCGACGCCAATACCACAGCCATCACCGATGGTGCCACCCCTGGCGAGGCTTCTGTTCTCTACTTGAAGGACGCTTCAGGCGTACGGAACAATCTAAAAAAAATTCTAAGCGTCTCTCCTATAATAATTTATCCAGTGTGACAACTAACTTATCCCTGATTCTCATCTTCAAGCTCACCTAACCATTATAGATTTATTGCATCTTGAACGACTCACTACTAAAAAGCGATTTTTCATGATGTTGCCCTATAAATTTTCATGACAGAAAAATGCGAAAATCGTCAGCAAAAACATAATGAGGGGTGGAGGGGACTATGAACCGTTAGCGAAAACAGATTTTTACGGGCGGCTGCGCTAAGAGAACCGCCATAAAAAACCTCAATTTTTCGAGGCGGACCTCTTAAGTGTCCGCAAGCGAAAATAGTGTTTTCACTGACGGTAGGTAAAAAGGACCGCTCCACAACTTTTTTTAGGCTAATTAATAAAATCCACTGCGCGCGCCCCACACAGTGCCTCTCTCCCTCTTCTCCCATGGTCTCTGCCTATCTCCCATATCCAAAATCCCTCTCCCTCTCTCTCTCCATTCGATGGGCAGCGGCACAGGGCGGCGGGGGAGGGGGTGGCAGAAGGTGTGGCTCGGCAGCGGCACGCGGGGTGGCGGCGTGGTGGAGGAAGAGGATGACATGGGCGGCGGATTCGGTGATGGGGAGGCGCGAGGCGACTTCTCCACACGGCGGCGCTCGGAGGCGGATTTGGCGGCGGATCCGCCGCCGCCTAGTCCCAGATCTCTCTCCCCCGCTCCTCTCTCCTCCCCTTCCCCTGCCACCACCACCCCCTCTCTCTCTCTCAGATCTAGCGCGTGGGCCGTGGTGGAGGCTGTGGCGGGGCTCTGCAGCGGCGGTGGTGAGATGGAGGCGGTGGAGGCCGGTGGGGCTTGGTAGCGGCGTCGTCGAGGCGGAGGCGGTGGAGGCTGCGGCGGGGCTCGGCAGCGGCGGCGTCGAGGCGGAGGCGGAGGTTCTCGTCGGCCACTTCAAGGACGACAATGACAACCTCGAGTGCGACGACGCCGACGGCGGTGGTTCTCGTTTATTCTGCTACTATTAATGTGTTGATATTTGTGATGCTCTGTATTTGGATTGATGCTTGAATGATCTTCAAATTTTTGTTAATGTGGATGCTTGAATGCTATATTAATATCCATTTTCAATTTTTTGTTAACAGAAAATTGTGATTGTGAATGGAAATTGTTGATGTAAATTTCTGTGGATTTGTGGATCGAGTGTTGACGGAGGCGGACGGAGTAGTGTCACTCCGTCATTTTTTTTAACCCTGGCCAATATTAACTCTAGCAGCTGGTGTAGTGCACCGCCTATGAAAATAAATTTTCATAGGCGGCTATCTTATTTCCGCCAGAGAAAATGAATTGGTGCTAGCGGCCGGCTACGGCCAACGAAAATACTGTATTATCATTGGCCTTTAGATGCTGACGGTGCCGTAGGCCGCCAGTAAAAACCGTTTTTCTAGAAGTGACTATTAATCAATTAATTTCTTTAATATTTAGTTACATATTGATTAATTACTTATTTTATTAATAGTTACATGACCTATCAGCCAATCAATTGCTTAGTTGTACTATTAATTTTGTAATTCTTGATCAATTACTTAGTTTTGGTAGATGATCTTTAAATTACTGTTAATATCTTTTTACTTTTTTGCCCTTCACACTTTGACGTGGCAATGATACAAATTACCTACTTAACCTTCCACTAAATCTTTAAATTAATACCTACTCCAGCCCACATATCAAGTAGTACTGGAGTACCTTCTAATTGGTACTTTGGGTTAAATCGTTAGATTGACCGGAATAAATGGATCTCGTTATTTTCAATCAAAATAGATCAGTATCTAGCTATCTATAAATCTCATATGTACTGTCTGATGATTAATTATGACCAGTACTGTTATTGTTATCTGTTGCTTTCAGTTATCATCCATGTGGTCATAAATAAAACAACGGTTTTGCTATATTTGTGTCGCCACAAAATCTCGTCGATTACAGTCGATTTTTCAGCCCTCTGATTTGCTTTAGATTAGCGCTGGATATTATGATTTGCGTATACGTTGTTTGCGATCCGCGCCCGACTACCTGTAATTTATCATCAATGTATTACTGATCGAGAGCAAACACAAAGTAACGTGTTCAACTGATCGATGTATTATTGCCCAAGGTCCTATCGTTAACGTGTTCATCTGAGCAAACAGGCAACTTTATTGCTGTAATTATATATTTATACAAATTTACACAGCAGTTACACCTCACTTATATACCACTTACATATATAATTTTAGGGCTTACATATGTAATTTTTGAAACTTACGTTGTAAATATACTAAAATTACATATGTAATTTAGGATTTACAATGTAAATACATGCTGAATATATTTTAATGAAAAATATGGCGCCATAAATATAGTTACTCCCTAAAACAATGCACATCTTATCCAATAGCTACATTTTCCAAAAATCGCACGTGTCATTAAAAAATTATTGACATTTAATGTAATGCTAAAATAGACAAGCCTTGCCTATTTCGAGAGATAGACCGAAATAGACTAAATTCTTTTCTTCACTTTCCTAACTTAGCTATCTCATTTTCTGCATGCATGCTTTTCAAATCACTAAATAGTATATTTTTTCAAACACAAATCTATTCAAAAGTTGCTTTTATAAATATATTAATATATTTTTAAGTTATTTATAGCTAATACTTAATTAATTATACATTATACAGTAATAAACAGTATTAATTAATTATACATTATACAGTAATAAACCATTACGTTTTCCGTACGGAAAAAGCTGTGTTCGTTACTCAGGGCTCCTAACCCCCTCACGTTTTCCACGCGCACACTTTTTAAACTGCTAAACGGTGTATTTTTTTTCAAAAAATTTCTATACAAAAGTTGTTTAAAATATTATATTAATCTATTTTTTAAAAAAAAATAGCTAATACTTAATTAATCACATGCTAATGTAATGCTCCTTTCCAACCACAAGGAAAGAACACAGACTGTGGATAACGACTATTCGCGCATGCATAATAACCAGCAAGCATATATAAATCACACATGCTGGAGGCTCTGCCATTATACCTATACCATGGCTAGTACCACCAACCAACCTACTCTTCTGGGGCCAGTGCCATTGCCGTTCAACGACGCTCGCCGGCGGTGGACCCCGGCCTGATGGAAGAGTACGGGAGCATCATCTCCTCGCTCCCTAGCAACCCCAAGATGCACCTGAATTGCTACCAAGGTGTGTGGGTGCAGAGGACGTGGGTGCCCGGGATCATCGCCATCCAGCGGCGCGGCGGCGGCGGCTTCACGCCGCGCCGCCGCGGCGACGTCGTCCTCGCGAGCCCGCCCAAGTGCGGCACCACGTGGCTCAAGGCCCTCGCCTTCGCCACCATGGCGCGCCGCGCGCACCCGCCGGCGCAGCAGCTGCAGCACCCGCTCCTCCGCCTCAACCCGCACGACTGCGTCCCGTTCATGGAGAAGCTGTTCGCCGCCGGGTTGGGGAGCAAGATGGACGCGCTGCCGTCGCCGAGGCTCATGGCCACGCACATGCACCACTCGCTCCTCCCCATCTCCATCACCGACAACCTTGACTGCAAAATCATATACATATGCAGGTGAATGATTTAATATATTTCGCTACTTCCTCCGTTTCATATTACATTTCATATTACAAGTCATTTTCTAGTTAATTTTTTTAAAAAAATTTAACCAAGTTCGTAGAAAAATAAAATAACATTTTCAATACAAAACAAACATATTATCAAAATATATTCAATATTAAATTACTGAAACTAATTTGATATTATAAATGTTGCTATTATTTTTTTATAAATTTGGTTAAATCTAAATAAGTTTGACTAAGAAAAAAAATCAAACAACTTATAATATTAAACGGAGGGAGTATATAATAACAACCACTATATATTATAATAACATCATGTTATATATATATATATATATATATATATATATATATATATATATATATTATGATTGTATCAAATCATAGGGATCCAAAGGACATGCTAGTCTCTATGTGGCAGTTCGCCAGAAGAATACTACCTGAGCTCCAATTCCATGACGTGTTCGAGCTTGCTTGTGAGGGTCGCTGCTTGAGCGGCCCTATTTGGGACCACATCCTCGGCTACTGGAACGCGAGCAAGGCGAGGCCGGAGACGGTGTTGTTCCTAAGGTACGAAGAGATGCTGCGGTACCCCATTGACAATGTTAGGAAGCTGGCTCGATTCGTCGGGCAACCATTCTCGCCCGACGAGGAGGAGGCCGGTGTCGTGATGGACATCGTGACGTTGTGTAGCTTTGAGAAGATGAAAAATCTGAAGGTCAACAAGGCAGACTCATCTCCTGTACATGTGCCTCGTAACAACACATTTGCGAATGACTCTTTCTCCAGGAGAGGTGGAGCAGGAGACTGGGCGAACCACATGACACCGGAGATGGCTCGACGTTTGGATGCTATCGTGAATAAGAAGCTCCATGGAACAGGCATCTCTTTCTCGTGATCAACACGTTAATTAGTTGAAACTCTCATAAATAAAGATTACAACATCGACGAAGTTCCTGAAGTGTACGTAAAAAGGTATGTAAAGATTATTATTATAAGATGGCACGCTCTATCACCAGAGCGACTCTATGAAATATATATTTAGATCGAGTGAATAAGTTGGAAATTAAACATACACACGCGTGTGTGATAGATAACTTTATCACCACATCACTTGGTGTGTACTTACTAGTGTCAGCAAAGAAATAATTTGAGCCATCAATTTATAAGGGTACGCAAGTACCTTTTTCTAACTATGTTTTGAATATTCATGTCTCTAGTTTAGATATTTCTTTCTCAATATTATAATATGAAAAAGAATCAAAGAGACTATATCTTAATTGTTTCATGTGGTTCATAGTTGGCAGTCTCGCCTATCACTCCTGAAACGCTCGCTATGTCCCAACTGACCCCCAAAAATAATTCGCAGATCGAAAAGCTCGAACGTACACAACAAATTAATTAAGGAATGAAAAAGCAAAAAGAAAAAAAGAAAAGAAAAGAAAAGTTACCCGTTTGTTATGCTGTCCAATCGATGGCCAATTCTCTCAGATTCGATCCAATTCCAAGCCGTTCTTTTAAGAAAACTCATATAACACATGAGAAACATTTATTTATTGGGACTACCTATACATTTGTCGATAAATTTTCTTCTAAAAATTTGACAGATATAATTATAGTACAATCGTAGTGTAATTACACTGTAACTTATATGTAATTACACTGTAACTTGCATGTAACTACAGTGTAACTTATATGTAAGTTTCACATAATTTTGAATCGTTAGATCTATTACAAGATTTGTTTTGGTGAGGAAGAAAACAAATCATAACACACACATGTAAAAGAATTTGTTCCCACGACCTCCAATTTACCGAAATAACATGTTACGGAGAGATTTTTGAAAGTTACATACAAGTTATACTATAGTTACAGTGTAATTACATGCAAGTTACAGTGTAATTACACTACGATTGTACTGTAATTACATCTGTCAAATTTTTGAGGAAAAATTTATCGACAAATATATAGCAAATCGTTATTTATTTAAGGAAAAAGTACGAATTACCCCCCGAACTATCGTGGTCGACTGAATTACCCCCTGAACCACAAAACCGGACATTACTCACCCTGAACTTTCAATACTGGACGAATTACCCCCCTCGACCCAATTCAGAGCGGTTTTATCCTACTTGGCGTACGCGTGGCATCCAGTCAACATTTTCTTTTAAAAAAATAGTGTGACCCAAGTTTCATACCTACCCTTCCCCTCTTCCCCTCTCTCTCTCTCTTCACTCACTCTCTCGGCGAGGTCGCGAGGACACAGAGAGCGGCGGCTACAGCAGCGTCGTCGTCGTGGGACACAGGAATGCGGAGGCCGCGACGGCGCTGGACACTGAGGCCGTGGCGGCGTGGGAAGAGCCGGCGGCAACGCGGGATGCGGAGGCCGCGTGTTACGATCGGGCTAGAGATTTTGGGGATTTTGGAAGGAAGAGGATGACAGAGAGCAGAACGAGAGAGAAATACTTGGAGCAGAGGAAAGAGCAGTAGAGACAGAGTTTGGTTTCAAGTTTAAAGCTCAAATATTCGATATCCTTTCCTCTCTCCGCCTGTGCTTATATACACGCACGGCATACAGCTGGCCTAAGCCCACTCCGGCCCAGAGACTCGGACATTCGGCCTTCTCTCCCTTTGAGGTCGTTTCCCAGACTTCACAGGATTATTCTCCCTTTACCGGTTCAGATACAGTAGCAGCACCCATAACATTCCTTCCCCCTTCGAAAGCGGCTTGCCCCCAAGCCGGCGCATCCGGAAATCGAAGACGCAAAGCCGCAGCATCTTCCCAGGTAGCCTCACTTGATGATTGACCTGTCCAACGAACTAAGACTTGTTCCACAGCTCCAGCTCCTTTCTTCGAAACTCGCCGGGCGAGAACTTGAACAGGAACCACCTCCTCTGGTGCCATGGTAGGAAGAGCACGAACATCAGTCGCAGTGGTTGGTGCCGCAGCTTGCCGAAGTTGGGAGACATGAACAACGGGATGAATCGAGCAATCATCCGGCAATCGTAGTCGATAAGCCACTGCTCCCACCTTATTCAGTACCTAAAAAGGTCCGAAATAGCGAAAAGCAAGTTTGTGATTGGTATGCCCGGTAAGAGAACTCTGTGCATAAGGTTGAGCCTTCAAAAAACCCAATCTCCCGTAGCGAACTCGCGGTCAGAACGCTTCTTGTCGGCCTGAAATTTCATTCGTTGCTGAGCTCGTAAAAGATGCTGACGCAACAAACTGGAGATTACTGCCCGTTCCTTCAGCCACTTGTCAAGATCTGGAACTGCACATTCAGCTGTACTCGACACCCCAAAATGACGAGGAGGATGCCCATAAAGTACCTCAAACGGAGACCTCTCAAGCGCTGAATGATAAGCAGTGTTATACCAAAATTTTGCTAAAGCCCGCCAACGGAACCACTTCTTTGGACAGGCATGCACAAAACAGCAGAGAAATGTCTCCAAACATTGGTTGACACGCTCCGTTTGCCCATCCGTCTGTGGGTGATAAGCAGTACTTAACTTCAAACGAGTATCCGTCAACTGAAATAACTCTGTCCACAAGGCGCTGGTAAAAATACAGTCTCTGTCCAAAATGATATGATGTGGCAATCCATGAAGTTTATAAACATTGTTCAGATAAGCCAAAGCAACATCAAAAGCGGTGAATGGGTGCACTAAAGCCAGGAAATGGGCATACTTACTGAATTTATCAACGACCACCAGTATGCAGTCAAAACCTGCTGAAGAAGGCAACCCTTCAATAAAATCAAGTGAAACAGTTACCCAGGCATGCTCCGGCACAGGTAGAGGTTGCAAAAGACCGGGGTAACGCACACGTTCAGCTTTTGCTTGCTTACAGATCGAACAGTTGGACACAAACTGGCGAACGGCCTGCTTCAAACCCGGCCATGCAAACAAGCGCCTCACTCTGCTGTAAGTAACTTGTATACCAGAATGCCCACCCACGGCAGAGCAATGGAAAGCAGACAGAATTTTAAGTTGCAATTCAGAGTTTGCACCCAGCCAAATGAGCCTCATATAATAGAGAATACTATTCTTCAGAGAATAAGAAGGAAATTGACTAGGAGAGAGCAACACTTTAGCGAGCAATTGAGAAGTGCTAATATCAGAATCATAACCCTTCTGAACTTCCTCCAACCAAGAGGGCACGCAAGATGACACAGTACTCAATTGATACACCTCATCGGATCTGCACGAGACAACGCATCAGCTGCCTTATTCTCAAGACCTTTCTTGTATACCAGCCGGTAAGATAAGCCAAGTAATTTGGTTAATGCTCATTGTTGCCAAGATGTCACCAAACGCTGATCATCAAGATGAATCAAGCTGCGTTGATCTGTACGAATGATAAACTCACCAAACTGCAGATAAGAGCACCAATGATCAACAAACAGCAATATAGCGAGACACTCTTTTTTGTAAGTTGACAAGCCTCTGTTGTGTGGACCCAGGGATTTGCTAAGGAAAGCCAAGGGATGTCCATCCTGCATTAACACCGCACCCACCCCCAAATCAGAAGCATCAGTCTCAATTACAAAGGTCCGAGAAAAATCGGGCAACGCCAACACTGGGGCAGAAACCAAAGCAGCCTTAAGAGCTTCAAATGCAGCTTGATGTTCTGAAGTCCAAATGAAGACCACCTGCTTTTTTAACAAATCAGTTAAGGGCCGACTGATGATCCCAAAAGACTTGACAAACTTGTGATAATATCCGGCAAGTCCCAAGAAACTCCGGACTTCCTCAACATTCTGCGGCACTGTCCAAGCTTGAACAGCCCTGACATTCTTCGGATCAGTAATTACACCCGCAGCGCTGATCACATGACCCAAATAAGTAAGGCTGGATTGAGCGAACGAACACTTAGATCGTTTGACCTTTAACTGGTGAGTCGTCAATAGCTGGAACACTTGACGCAACAGCATGACATGGTCCTGCAAATTACGACTGTACACCAATATATCATCAATGAACACCAAAACTCCCTTCCTCAATAACGGTGCAAAAATCATGTTCATCAACCCTTGAAAAGTGGCCCGGGCTCCTGTAAGTCCATAGGACATAACCCGAAACTCATAATGACCATTATGCGTTTTAAACGCCGTCTTATACTCATCTTCAGCTCGCATTCTAATCTGATGATACCCCGCGCGCAGATCCAAGCTGGTAAACAGACTAGCACCTGACAATTCGTCCAATAATTCATCAATGATTGGAAGGGGATAGCGATTTTTAACTGTAACAGCATTCAGGTGACGGCAGTCAACACAAAACCGCCAAGTGAGGTCCTTTTTCTGCACCAACAGCACCGGAGAAGAGAAGGGACTTGAACTTGGTTGAATAACTCCCTGCTGCAGCATATCCTTCACTTGCCGTTCAATCTCATCCTTCTGGGCTGGGTTATAACGGTAGGGACGAAGATTGACTCATGAAGGAGCTGAGAAATTTCGGCTGGTATTTCAAGAGAGGAATCTGAATCTTCTAGAGGACATAACTCAACAGTCTACAAAACCGCATCATGATTCATTAAGCCCTGCACCTGAACAATCGAAAGTTCAGAGCATTTCTGAGTATTAGCAACCACACCCTTCAGACAGACATTCTGTTGTTGATACTGAAATTGCAAAATCTTGCTTCGCCAGTCAATCTGCATTGGGCTATGGTCAACCAACCAATCCATGCCGAGAATTATGTCATAACTTCCCAGAGGCAGCACCTTGAAATTGGATTGAAAGGAGAAACCCTGCACCCACCAAAGGCAATTCGTCAACTCCCTTGAGCAGTGCAGTATACCCCCATCCGCAATCCTGACTTGAATAGCAGGAACAACACGCAGCTTACAGTTCAACTTGCCAGCCAGCTTTTCAGACATAAAACTATGCGTGCTGCCAGAGTTCACTAACATGAGAATTTCATACTGCTGAATAAGTCCTTGCAATCGAAGCGTACAGACAGATTCCGTACCAATCATAGCATCACGAGAAATCTGACAGACTTCGCCTTGAGGTTCAGACTAAGACCCAATGTCAGTAGTTGGTTCAATAATCTCAGGCATACCATCAGCAGCAGAATCAGCTAACAATTCCAAAAGCTCTTCCACAATATGCAGCTGAACAGTAGGTCCACACTTGTGATCGCGACTCCACCGTTCCCCACATGTATGGCATAGTCCCTTTGCTTTGCGATAAGCTCTCAGGGCAGCTACCTTATCTTCCACTGGCGGTGTCCGTTCATCAGCTCGGCCACTACCAAACATCTTGGAAGCAAACGACGGTGTAGCAGAACGGGCCGTAGCTCGGTAACTCGTCATAGCCTCCTGTCGAGCGGATTCCAGTACTTCCTCCTGCAGGCAAGCGAGATCCACAGCAGTATCCATGTCCGTGGGACGGTGTAAAAGAATAGCACCACGAATATTTGCCCGCAACCCATCTATGAATTGAGTAACAAAAAAACATGGAATCCCAAGAGGAATGATGAGCGTGAAACTGGTGCATCAACTCATTAAACCTCTCCGCATAACTAAGCTAAGCACCGAACCTGTCTGCTTGAGCCTGTTAAATTGACGCACTAAGCCCTGGAACTCATCTCTCCCAAATTTTGCACACACTAGCTCAGAAAACTCACTCCAATCCATAAATTCAACATGAGCATTTGTGGATTGAAGCCAAGTCAAAGCCCCCCCCCCCCCCCCCCCCCCCCCGGAAAATTGCAAAGCAGCAACACCTACCCACACTTCAGAGCAAATTCCACTCACACGGAAATAGGTTTCGCACTTCATTTTCCAGGCTCTAGGGTACTCCCCATCAAACTGTGGACAATCTACCCGAGCGTTTCCTCCGTGAAACCCCGCAGTAAAACCCCGATTCGAACCCTCTCCAAATTCCAGAGAAAAACGGTGGGGCAACTGATTAGAGCACGTACCCTTGGCCGGGAGAGACAATGGAGAGGACTCCTCCCCACACGCCTTCCCCCGTGGAATCGAAGCAACGCGGTGGCCTAACGGCCCGTGACCTTCGCCACCCACACTTGGAGAGACCTCCTCCTCCTTGGGAGCGGTATCCCGAGGCCGAGTCGGTGTAGGAAGAAGCGCCGGCAACTCCGATGGCTTGACGGAGAGCACCGGATTACGGGCTATCCGCTCCACTTGTTGGCGCAGACCCCCCATCTCCTCACGCAGCTCTGTCACCGCCTTGTCCATCGCCGGCTTCCAACTCGCTAACTCCACCACCAGGGGCTTGATCTCCTCCAGCGATCCAACCGAAGTTTGAATCGCCGAATTCTGCTTCTGAATCGCAGACATGACCTCCACAAGTTCCGCCAATTGTTGCTCCATCTCCTGGGATTTGAGTTGAGCTCGCGAATGATAGCGTGGTTTCTCTAGATACTCCAGGATTGGTGGCTCTGATACCTAATGTTACGATCGGGCTAGAGATTTTGGGGATTTTAGAAGGATGTAACACCCTGAAAATTTGACCGACAAAAATCTAAACTCTAAAAATATGGGCCTTCAAAAAAACTTTTTAAATAAATTGCATCATGCCGATTTTGTTCGATGATTTTATTGGATTTTGATCTCGGAGTTCATCGATTACAAATAGAGGAAAAATTAATTAGGAATTAACCCTGAAATTAGTTGGTTAAAGAAATAAATAAATTATAATTTAAAATAAAGATTAGGTGTGGATTGAAATAAATAAAATATTATCACGATCATATTTCGTATTAATTAAATTTAAATGCGATGGAATAAGATTAACCCTAATTAAAAATTCAAATAGACTATATAAATAAAATATAAGTAATATTAATCTATTGTGAATTTTTAGTTAGAATAACACAAATATAGAGTGAACTTCATTTGTGTAAAAAGTTAGGATTTATAGGGCAAAATTTAAATAGAAAATAGGCTAAAATAGGGTTTAATTAGGGATGGCACTATTCATTGCCCGCGAGATGCTCGAGTGCGTCCCCAAGCCCTGCCGCGCCCCTGTCGCGCCCCTCCCGCGCCACCGTCGCCGCGCCGACGCCGCCTGCCGCCGCGCGCCGTCGGCCCGCGCCTCGAGCCACGCCGCTGTCACTGTCGCCACCCGCTGCCGCGCCGCGCGCCGTCACCCGCACCCTCGAGCCCCGCACCGCCCCGTCGCCATCGCGTTGCCTGTCGCCGTCGTGTCGCCATCGCCGCGCGCCGAGCCCGCGCCGCGCCGAGCCGTCCCGTCGCCGCTCCTCCGTCGCCGTCACGTCGACCGTCGCCGTCGCCGCGCGCCGAGCCCCGCGCCGCCCCGAGCCGCGCGCCGTCGCGTCGCCCCGCGCGCCCACGCGCCCCGTCACCGCCTGCCGCGCCGCTCGCTCGTCGCGTCGCCGCCTCGCGCCCCACGCCGCGCCGCCCGCCCGTCGCCATCGCCGCCTGCCACGCCGCGCGCCGCCCGTCGCGTCGCCATAGCCGCCGCCCCTCCCCCTCTCTTTTCCCCCTCTCTCCCCTATAAATCCTCCACACCCCCTCGCCATTTCCCCCACTCCATCTCCCTCTTTCTCCCCTCTTCCCTATCCACCGAGCCACCGCCTTCGTGCCGCCGCGCCGCCGCCTTCGAAGCCGCCGCGCCGTGCGTCGCCGCCTTGTGCCGCCGTCGCCGCCGCCGCCGACGGTAAGACACCCCCCCCTCCTCGCGCGCTGTCGTCGCCGCTGTTACGGGTAGAGAGAGAGAGAGAGAGAGCCGAGAGAGAGAGGAAGGGAAAAGCCGGGAGAGGAGAAAGAAGAGAAAAGGAGAGAAAAAGAAAGAGAGGAGAGAAAAGAGAGAAAAAGAAAGAGAGGAGAGAAAAAGAGAGAAAAAGAAAGAGAAGGAGAGAAAAGAGAAAAGGAAAGAGAAGGAAAGAGAAAAAGGGAAATAGAATAGAGAGGTTAAGAGTTTAGAAAATTTAAAATAATCAGAATTCAATTATAGATTAATTTTTTGTCGTAGAATTGCAAAATTTAATATAAATTATGGATTATTCTTGGTAATTTCTACAAGAAATCAATTCGCGGTAGTAATTTAGATGTAATTAATAACTAAACAAATAGATGAATTCTTATAGATTATTATAGATTATTTTTGGGTAATCTCTATAAGTAATCGATTCACGGCAGAAATTCGGATTTAATTACTAAGGATTTTAGCCGTGTATTATATTTAATCATTTAGTCGTAGACTAAATTAAATCGTATAATATTTCTAGGATTTCGTCCGATATTTAGCCCACGATAGAAATTTCTAACCTATTATATGGATATAATGCTCGGGGAGATTAAATTAAAAACTTATGACAACAAAATATTTATACCCGCAAAATAGTTTAAATCGAAATTGGGTTTGCCTTAGTCCACGAATAGTAAAGTTAATATAAAGGAATCAATTTTCGCATTCGACTCTCATTTGGATTTATTTGGATTTTTATTTGAATTCTAACCGAATTCAAATCAATTTTCGCACGTAACTATAGAGCCCGAGGGAGTTGCGGATCCAAGTGAAGGCCAAGACCCGCAAGACTTTGAGCAAGGCAAGTCATCACTATTCTTTGAACATGTTGATCTCATTTGCAAAATTATTTTGTTTACAAATAAAATTGCATGCAATGATAAACATCCTACTTGTGATTATGCCATGCCTTGATTATTGTTCACCCTTAAATCCTTGTAACCATGATTTACGTATAAGTCCCTAGTCAACTATGACAAATGCTTAGAAATGCTACTCTAGATTTATGCATACTCATATTTATCAAAAGCTATATGCGTGGGCAATTACCTTTGGGAAGGTAATTGAGATGCGGCATGTGGGGACATGAGCGCCACATTTCCATGATGTTGATGACATGATTTGTGAAAGGAGAAATAAAAACTAAACAACTGTTTTCGACTGGGGCGGCTGGAGGATTTGGGTGGTGTTCGGAAAAGGCTAGTGCCGTCCCTGGTCAGTTAAGGACCGAGCCATGAAGTTAAGCATGAAACGACCCCCGTACAACCGCACTTCTCGTATGGGTATAGACCTAGCGGAGTAGATAGCTGAGCGGAGGCAGTATCCATGCGTAGTGGTCTTCTTTTAGGTGTGTGATGCGGCAAGCAGTCTGCTGGCGGATGCCCGGTTCGGATGGCCAGGTGGATGGCGGATGCCCGTTCCGGATGGTCAGAGGCTAGCTTGGCAATACTACATGAGGATACCCATAAGAGAACAATCATGATGGAGTGGGTTCAACGACAAGAAGCAACGTAGGAGTGTGTGTTTTTCCCTTCCTGGGAGCGCCAGAACTCCTCTCACTGCTAGAAACGTATGACGCCTAGAGTGCATGAGGACTAAAGTTCATGGAGCGGGTACTGCCAATGCGAGGTTATCAAAAGGCTTTGCCGTGACGCGTCTCATGTGTTGGAACGAGACTCATGTGTTGGGCAGTCGCGGAGTGCGGGTAAAGTGTACATCCACTGCAGTATGAGTAAACCAAATCTATTCGAATAGCCGTGCTCGCGGTTATTGAGCACCGGGACGTGTATTACACTTGGCTAGACTCTAAATTCTTAACTTGTGTGGGATGGGTTATTGCATGATGATTTTATGCTGTTGGAGCCACTTTCTGAGAGGCGGGAAGGTGGACGTCCTCAGAAAACCATGACGACTCAATGGCGGGAAGCTATCCTTAGGATCACAATGGATGGTGGACAGAACCGTCATTGTTTAATATGAACACTGGTACTAAAAATGTGATCAGTCTGTGCTAGGTCTTAGGTTTGTGAAAAGAATTACAAAAGTAGCTTTATGCAAAAGAACCATAGCCATCTTTGAATACCCCTGTCATATGCATTGTTGCTGTGGTGGCTTGTTGAGTACGGTTGGTACTCACCCTTGCAAATATAAACTTAATCAGAGGCCGGAGATGAAGCTTCGGAGGATCCCTATGCCTATTACCAAGAGGGTGATGAAGACGATGGTGCTCAGTAGGTCTTAGTTACGGTCGTTGCCTGTGGCAATGGCGTGCCGCTGTCTTGACTCCGCTGCCTTACCTACTTCTGTTTTTGGAATGTATTTCGGACCGCTCGGTCCGATGATTTAAGACTATGTCTGCGGGCTTATGATGTAATAATTCGTACTAGACACTTGTGTATGTGCACTTGGTATTTCAGCTATGAATTCGTGTGTACCAGACTACTTGATCCAGAGAAATGGTACTGTTTACACGATTGATTCTTATTATAAAAACGGGGGTCCACAAAGGAAGAGGATGAACAGAGAGCAGAACGAGAGAGAAATAATTGGAGCAGAGGAAAGAGCAGTAGAGACAGAGTTTGGTTTCAAGTTTAAAGCTCAAATATTCGATATCCTTTCCTCTCTCCGCCTGTGCTTATATACACGCACGGCATACAGCTGGCCTAAGCCCACTCCGGCCCAGAGACTCGGACATTCGGCTTTCTCTCCCTTTGAGGTCGTTTCCCAGACTTCACAGGATTATTCTCCCTTTACCGGTTCAGATACAGTAGCAGCACCCATAACATTCCTTCCCCCTTCGAAAGCGGCTTGCCCCCAAGCCGGCGCATCCGGAAATCGAAGACGCAAAGCCGCAGCATCTTCCCAGGTAGCCTCACTTGATGATTGACCTGTCCAACGAACTAAGACTTGTTCCACAGCTCCAGCTCCTTTCTTCGAAACTCGCCGGGCGAGAACTTGAACAGGAACCACCTCCTCTGGTGCCATGGTAGGAAGAGCACGAACATCAGTCGCAGTGGTTGGTGCCGCAGCTTGCCGAAGTTGGGAGACATGAACAACGGGATGAATCGAGCAATCATCCGGCAATCGTAGTCGATAAGCCACTGCTCCCACCTTATTCAGTACCTAAAAAGGTCCGAAATAGCGAAAAGCAAGTTTGTGATTGGTATGCCCGGTAAGAGAACTCTGTGCATAAGGTTGAGCCTTCAAAAAACCCAATCTCCCGTAGCGAACTCGCGGTCAGAACGCTTCTTGTCGGCCTGAAATTTCATTCGTTGCTGAGCTCGTAAAAGATGCTGACGCAACAAACTGGAGATTACTGCCCGTTCCTTCAGCCACTTGTCAAGATCTGGAACTGCACATTCAGCTGTACTCGACACCCCAAAATGACGAGGAGGATGCCCATAAAGTACCTCAAACGGAGACCTCTCAAGCGCTGAATGATAAGCAGTGTTATACCAAAATTTTGCTAAAGCCCGCCAACGGAACCACTTCTTTGGACAGGCATGCACAAAACAGCAGAGAAATGTCTCCAAACATTGGTTGACACGCTCCGTTTGCCCATCCGTCTGTGGGTGATAAGCAGTACTTAACTTCAAACGAGTATCCGTCAACTGAAATAACTCTGTCCACAAGGCGCTGGTAAAAATACAGTCTCTGTCCAAAATGATATGATGTGGCAATCCATGAAGTTTATAAACATTGTTCAGATAAGCCAAAGCAACATCAAAAGCGGTGAATGGGTGCACTAAAGCCAGGAAATGGGCATACTTACTGAATTTATCAACGACCACCAGTATGCAGTCAAAACCTGCTGAAGAAGGCAACCCTTCAATAAAATCAAGTGAAACAGTTACCCAGGCATGCTCCGGCACAGGTAGAGGTTGCAAAAGACCGGGGTAACGCACACGTTCAGCTTTTGCTTGCTTACAGATCGAACAGTTGGACACAAACTGGCGAACGGCCTGCTTCAAACCCGGCCATGCAAACAAGCGCCTCACTCTGCTGTAAGTAACTTGTATACCAGAATGCCCACCCACGGCAGAGCAATGGAAAGCAGACAGAATTTTAAGTTGCAATTCAGAGTTTGCACCCAGCCAAATGAGCCTCATATAATAGAGAATACTATTCTTCAGAGAATAAGAAGGAAATTGACTAGGAGAGAGCAACACTTTAGCGAGCAATTGAGAAGTGCTAATATCAGAATCATAACCCTTCTGAACTTCCTCCAACCAAGAGGGCACGCAAGATGACACAGTACTCAATTGATACACCTCATCGGATCTGCACGAGACAACGCATCAGCTGCCTTATTCTCAAGACCTTTCTTGTATACCAGCCGGTAAGATAAGCCAAGTAATTTGGTTAATGCTCATTGTTGCCAAGATGTCACCAAACGCTGATCATCAAGATGAATCAAGCTGCGTTGATCTGTACGAATGATAAACTCACCAAACTGCAGATAAGAGCACCAATGATCAACAAACAGCAATATAGCGACAGCCGCGACGGCGCTGGACACTGAGGCCGTGGCGGCGTGGGAAGAGCCGGCGGCAACGCGGGATGCGGAGGCCGCGTGTTACGATCGGGCTAGAGATTTTGGGGATTTTGGAAGGAAGAGGATGACAGAGAGCAGAACGAGAGAGAAATACTTGGAGCAGAGGAAAGAGCAGTAGAGACAGAGTTTGGTTTCAAGTTTAAAGCTCAAATATTCGATATCCTTTCCTCTCTCCGCCTGTGCTTATATACACGCACGGCATACAGCTGGCCTAAGCCCACTCCGGCCCAGAGACTCGGACATTCGGCCTTCTCTCCCTTTGAGGTCGTTTCCCAGACTTCACAGGATTATTCTCCCTTTACCGGTTCAGATACAGTAGCAGCACCCGTAACACCGCGGCGGTGCGGGATGCGGTGGAGGCGGCGGCAGCGGCGACAGCGTGGGATGCGGAGGCAGCAGCAGCGTGGGAAGAGCCGACGATCTCGGCGCGCACACACTCTCTCGTCGCCGTCGTCGAGCCGGAACGAGCCGTGTCTTCTCGACGGAGCTCTGTTCACGCCGGCCACCTCGCCGGGCGCCGGCCTCGGGCACAGTTGCCAGGCAGGCGGCACCGTCTCTTTGGCCTGTGCTACAGCGTCGCCGCCTTGGGGTTGCTTACTTGCTGTTGCTTGGTTGCTTGCTGTTTGCCTGCTTGCCATTGATGTGCTATTGTGCTTCATTGCCTGCCAATCCTCAGCAACAATGGATGGCGTCGTTGTTCGAGCAGCGCATTGGGGCGGCCCTGGGTAGCATCCCAGTACGGAGGGACGACGCGTCGGCTACCGCCACCGCGTAGCTCCTCGCCGCGCGGCTGGAGGAGAACCTACGCTGTTGTTGCTGTACTTGCACGACACGGGCATCGCAATGTCGCCGCCGCGCTCACCTCGCCTCCTCGACGCCGCCGGGAGGGGACCGGGTTGTCCCGCATCCCGTCCTGCCGCCGCCTCCGCGTGCCGCGCCGCCGTAGCCGCCCGCCGCTCGACGACGGAGACGAGAGTGTGCGTGCGCCGAGATCGTCGGCTCTTCCCACGCCGCCGCTGCATCCCACGCCGCAGCCGCCGCCTCCACCGCATCCCGCGCCGCCGCGGCCTCCTCATCCCGCGACCTCGACGACGGAGACGAGAGAGTGTGTGCGCGCCAAGATCGTCGGCTCTTCCCACGCCACCGATGTCTCCGTGTCCAGAGTGAGTGAAGAGAGAGAGAGGGGGGAAGAGGGGAAGGGTAGATATGACGTGTGGGTCCCATCATTTTTTTAAAAGAAAATGCTGACTGGATGCCATGCATACGCCACATAGGATAAAACCGCTCTGAATTGGGTCAAAAGGGGTAATTCGTCCGGTATTGAAAGTTTAGGGTGAGTAATGTCCGGTTTTGTGGTTCAGGGGGTAATTCGGTCGACCGCGATAGTTCGGGGGGGGGGGGTAATTCGTACTTTTTCCTTTATTTAAAGAAGTTTAGAAACGCATAATAAATATGCTTCTTATAGAGCACACACTTCATGAGAAACATCCAGGGGTCTTCGAGCTAGCTCCACAATGTGGTGGGCTAGCCGACCTAGGTTTAAAGCCTCACATTTTCTATTTATTTGATATTATATATTTCCTAATATTCGTGTTTTTAGCATGGACTTCATTGGGAAATTGGAAAAAGTACGAATTACCCCCCCCCCCCCCCCGAACTATCGCAGTCATCCGAATTGCCCCCCCTGAACCACAAAACCGGACATTCTTCACCCCCAACTATGCAAACCGGACGAATTACCCTCTCTGACCCAATCCGCGGTGGTTTTGGTCTACGTGGTGTACGCGTGGCGGTCTAGTCAGTATTTTATTTATTAAAAAAATATAGGACCCACCTATCATACTCCTATACCACTATTCCCATCTCTCTCTTCTCTCTCTCTTCCTCTCTCTCTTCTCTCACTCTCTATCTCACACGCGCACGGCGACAAGCAGGGGAGCGGCGGCGGCGGCGGCGGGGGATAAGGCGGCGAGCGGCGGCGGGGTGCGGCGGAGGAGGCAAGGCGAGCGGCGGCGGAGGAGGAGGAGGCAAGGCGGCAGCGGCGAGCGGCGGGGGATGAGGCAGCAAACGGCGGCGGGGTGCGGCGGAGGGGGCGAGGCGAGGCTGCGGCGACAGCGGAGGAGGCGAGGGGCGGCGGGAGCTCACGCTGCTTGAGGCGAGGCGAGGCGAGCGGCAACGGGGTGCGGCGGAGGAGGTGAGCGTGACGGTGGAGGAGGCGAGCGCGGCGGTGGAGGAGGCGAGGCGGCGGCGGCGGTTGGCCCGGGGGGGGTGACAGACGACGACGTGCGGCACGAGCGGGGCTAGAGTGGAGATGGCGATGGCGCGCGGGCGGCGGGGTTGAGATGCCATGGACAGGGCAACCGACACCCTTCGTTGTTTTTTATAGTGATACCTAAGTCATACTCCCACCTTTTAGTCGTGATATCAACTCATGCTTGAGATTCTTGTCCTATATATAAGAAGAGAGAAATTTTAAGATTCTCTCTTTGTTACGTGGTCATGAGTAGATGTGCATACTTTGTTCGAGTTTTCCTTCTTGTGATCATGAGTTTGATGTATATAGTGACTTATTTGTTTTTTATCAATTCCTTGCCCTTTAGCTCTGTTGATTGGTACTCTAGCTTTCTCAGTTGTGAAGGGACGTTTTAGAAATGTGGTGGCAAAGAACAGTCCGATGCTTATGGTTCTGGTCACTTCGAACTCGTTAATGAGTTAAACTAAATTAGGCATTTAGCTCGTAAGCTTAACGAGCAAAGCTCGTGAGCTGCGTGTTAGTACATAATAATAATAATAATAATAATAATAATAATAATAATAATAATAATAATAATAATAATAATTATTATTATTATTATTATTATTATTATTATTATTATAGCTAGGATGTCATGCCTTGCATCTGGTACGATGTTCTTCCTTGCAGTCATGCATACCTAGCTAGATGGCACACCTATAAGTATCAACCTGCAGTAATCGATCAACATATATATACTTGTACATATGTGTTTGTTATTGGTGTTTATCTATTACTATTTTAAAACATCTCATATGCACGGGCTATTAGGAACATGATTATCTATAGATTGAGAAAAAAAGGACAAATTAAACTTTGTTTTTTTTCCTTTTCTTTTCAAATTGTACCAAAACAAATAAAACTCTATATATAGTACGAAATTTATGGTTTGAGAGTGTACACGAAATAATTAATGGAACATGTACGTACTTCTCCCTCTGTTACCCGTTGAAAATATAAAGCCTACAAGTTTTTATACACCGTGTAAAACTTTAATCATCAATTTTTTAAGTATATTATCAATTACTAAAAATTAAGATCATAAATAAAAAAATATTGATTTTTTTAAAAATATGGGTGCTTTAATTATTTTTTGGACAGGGCAAGTACTTGTGGGGCTGCTGCACATACCTAAGGGCATAGCACAAAACATGTCAGGATCGACTCACGTAAGGATAGAGATTCTTGAAGACTTGAACAATACCAAAGAGTGAGAATTTTTAGGAATTATTTATCATAATTACTTAGGACTCCTTTAAAACACATGATTAAAAGCCAATAAATCATAAAAAACACAAGAAAAATACGTGAATGGTCGTTTGATTTAGCCATAGGAAAAACATAGAAATTGAGTGAATGGTCGTTTGATTTAGCCGTAGGAAAAACACAGGAATTGATATGAGAGATATACTCAAAAGTAATTTAAATAAAATCTCTACAGGAATACCCATTCCATATGAAATTTAAATAAAATGGTAGAATTCAACTCTTTTATTTCGAAGGCTTTCATAAGATTTTTTTCAATAGAATTAAAATCCACCAAATTTTCCTGTTATTCCTATAAATTAAAGGAGGCCTTAGTGGCTGGCTGGCTGCTCTTTGACACAATCGTTCCTAGGTATCTTTATGTTGTGCTTTCAATTATTACATATATATTCTTAGGATTTCCTGTCATAGTAGACTGTATACACTATTACAGAAACACCCAATGAAGACAACACTATAGGTGCTTGAACAGCTAAAATCGATACCAATAGACTTTTTCCCACTTTCACTTTCCTCTCCACTATGCCTCTCCCCCTCCCCTCCCACCGCACCTCCTCACCTCCTTGCCCCTTCCCACCAGCCACTCATGGAGGATCGGGTCCGGCGCCGTTTCCCTCCTTTCTGTCCCTCCCCACTAGTAGTCGGATCCGTAACCGCCCCTCCCCACCAGTCGCTCGGGGGCGATCGAATCCAACACCTCCCTCTCCAGCGCTGCTCCTTCGGCCTCCACTCCTGTCCGGCACCCTCCCCCCTCTCCGACTTCAGCCCCAGCCACCTCCCCTACCTCATTGGAGAGGAGGGGGACGGGGGAGCAGGAAGAGGTGGCGCAAGTGGCAGATGGATGTTTTAATTTGTGGTGTTGTGTGATTTATTAATCAAATTCTTTGATTTGTTGTGCTATGTGAATCAATTGCTTTGATTTTTTGTGGTGCTGGGTGATTTGTATGGATGTTTTGATTTGTGGTGCTGTGTGAGTTGTGCAGGTGATGGATTCGTGATGGATGGATGGTGATACATGGATGTGGAATGCATGGGGAGCTGCCCGAATCGAGCTGATGCACAGGCCGACTTCTTTTATTACTGTAACCTCAAAGCCTATGGTGGGGGTTTCCCAACCGACATCCATCGTTGTTTCTGTAGTAGTGATACCTAAGTCATACTACCACCGTTTAGTTTAGTTCCGATATCAACTCATGTGTGAGATTCTTGTCATATATACAGACGAGAGAAATTTTAAGATCCTCTCTTTGTTCTGTGGTCATGAATAGTTGTGTATACTTTGTTTGAGTTTTCCATTTTGTGATCATGAGTTGGATGTTTATAGTGACTTATTTGTTGTATACTTTGTTAGAGTTTTCCATTTTGTGATCATGAGTATGATGTTTATAGTGACTTATTTGTTTTTTTTTTCAATTCCTTGACCTTTAGCTCTGTTGATTGGTAGCTTTCTCAGTTGTCAAGGGACATTTTAGAAATGTGGTGGAAAAGAACAGTTCGATGCTTATGGTTTGTATCAGTTCGAACTCGTTACTGAGTTAAACTAAATTAGGCTTTTAGCTCGTAAGCTTAACGAGCCAAGCTCGTGAGCTGAGTGTTAGTACAACATATCAGTATTTATTATCATTATTTTTATGTACTCAGTAGTGCTTCTTAACTAGTGTTTAGTTCTTTATTTTTATCAAACTATTTCTATTTATTTAGTTAGTGTTTATTATTATGTATATATAGAAGTATATAAAGGTAGTATAAAAGTATTAATGAGTGAGTTCATCATGTACTATTTTTATAACATAGCAAATTTAAAATTATAAAGGTGGTATAAACGAATTAATGAGCTAACGTGAGCCAAGCAGCTAGGCTTCTCATTAAGATAAATGAATTAATGAGCTAGGCTTTGCTGCTAGAATAACTAAACGATTTTTAATATATTTTTTCGACAATCAAGCTATGAGTAAAAAAAGATAATGAAACGTTAAAACTTATCAATATTTATCATGAAACAAACAAATGACACCCCTGTTTTAATGTGAAACAAATTTTTAGGGGTAATGTTAAATATTATAAAAATGATAGATAGATCTGTGCAAATATTATGTAAATGATGTGAGGGGTGATGATTGGATATACTTGCATCTTGATTTATACAATTAAATAGATTGTAGATGATATATATTGCATGCTTGCATGAAGTTAAATAAATAGTTATTGCGAAAGGGCCTATAGCCTAATGGTTACTAGAGCCTCAGTAGCACCTTAGGTCCTGGGTTCGACTCCCCTGGAAGCGAGTTTTCAAGGATTTAACGGCATTGTGCTTTCGGTAGAAGGCGACGTACCCGTCGACAACGAGGCTCCTATGATGACTTTGCCATAAGGGTAAAGTTTGCGTGCGTGCGTTCATAGGGGTGAGTGTGTCCGTGTTGTGCTGTGTAATTCGCAAAAAAAAAAAGTAAGGCTTGTTTAGTCCCAACTTTTTCTTCAAACTTCCAATTTTTCCATCACATCGAAACTTTCCTACACACATAAACTTCTAACTTTTTTCTTCAAGCTTTCAATTTTAGTCAAACTTCTAATTTTGGCGTGGAATTAAACACAACCTAATTATTGCTAGTGGGTGATGATGTGGCATGGTTACATGTTAAAATTTAGACTTAGTGGGTTATAATTTTATAGAAAGTACAGATAAGCTCAAACGAGCCGTTGGTATGTTATCCACCCCTATTGTTCAACAAATTAAAATTAAATGATAGCCTCTCCGATTATAAAATGTAGGTTGCATAGATAATATTTCCCATGACGATTTGCAAAAGTGACACATGGTTATTAGTCGTTTAAATGTACTAAAAAATGATTCAGTAATTAATTAAAATAATATAATTGATCATTTCCTCCTAGTAGTTTTAATTTCCGTCCGACGACAAACACTCTTTCCTCTATATATACCTCGTATGGCAACCTCTACCTTTTCTTTTTCTCTAGAAACGCAAATGGCTAGTAAATTCCTCAAATTACACGTATAAATTCATTTATAGGTTTATAAATATAATATAATCAACACGAGAAATATTGGAGACTGTATCCATATCTAGAAATATAATATTGAAGTCTATCATGAAATTTTTTTTCCCAACCGACATTGTGCTTTGAATGTGTACTTTGCCGACTGATCTTCTATTAGGGATTTTGTGTCATGGTGTAGGGAAAAGTCTGTTTATAAAACTTGAGTGAGCGCGCGTGCGCTCAAATCTCACATCTCCTACATGTCAAGTCTTAAAAATATTTTTCATAAATATAGTAAAATATTTCAATTTTTTTAAGGTTGTAAGACGTTTTGACTTTGGTCAAAGTCAAACTCCTTTAACTTTGACTAACTACGTGGAATAACTTACTACGTAGAATAAAGTAGTAATATTTATAACACCAACATAGTTTCATTAAATCTATAATTAAATAAATTTTCATAATATATTTTTTAGGTTAAAAATATTACAACTTTTTTCTATAGAATTAGTCAAACTTAAAGTAGTTTGACTTTGATTAAAATCAAAACATCTTATAATCTGAAACGGAGGAAGAAGATGATATTGTTATATAGGTTAAGGTGATATATAACATTATTGTAACTTATCGTTCTAAAATTTTTAAATTCTTCTGAAGTTCTAAAAATCGATGCCATGCATGTATCGATCACACACGACGGGCACAAACAATTTCGACAAATTTGTGCAAGTTTTTCGTGGATCCACCGTCGGGCTCGAACGCCGAGACCACCATGGCCTGAAGCTCCCGTGCTCTAGCCCTCATCATCCGGGCCCCTTCCTCCTCTCCGGCGAGCAGCGACGCCACCGCCTCATCATCTGTGTTTGAGTCGGTTATAAAAATCGAAGATGTTTTCACGGTTCGTCATTTGTATTTAAGTAGGTTTTAATTTTATGTTTTGGTTTTAATCTATTTTGGTTCGTCATCTGCGTTTAAGTTGGTTTTAATTTTATATTTTGGTTTTAATTTATGGTCCTGTTTAGTTTCAAAGTTTTTTTTTTGAAACTTCCAACTTTCCATCACATCAAACCTTTCGTACACACAATTTTTCTATCACATTATACCAATTTTAATCAAACTTCCAAACTTCAGTGTTAACTGGACAGAGCCTATATCTCTTCTCTTCTCTGCATGAGAACGTGCACTTGATCATGAAGCTGACAGCTCCATTTGTTTATCTAAGGAGTGACGACAAGCTACACATTTGTTTATGTCGCCATGCACCCTATTGCCCCCCTCCTCTACCTTCCGCTCCAAGTGTTTCAAGCTAGCTACAGCGTGCGTGATGCATGCATGTGCCACTCGATCTGGACCTGGGACTCCGGGAGAGAGGGCTAGGGGCGAGTTTAGTTCTAAACTTTTCTACGCACATAAACTTTTAACTTTTTCATCATATCGTTTTAATTTCAATCAAACTTCTAATTTTAGCGTGGAACTAAACACACCGTAAACCACGTTAAAGTCGGTGCTGCTTTTTCTTAATCCAAGGAGTTAAGCAGTGCCCATCCATTCTTTTGAAGCCATCTACTGTGCTGCATTTTTTTTTTTGGTTAGGACTTGCAGCTTTCAGTCCAATATAGATTATAGAGTACTCCCACATTGGTTTCTTTGCTTCTGTAGTGTAGAGAGACAAGCTGCCCGGCTCCCCTCATAAGTCACAACAGTGTATTGTTGGTGGAGAAACCAACAATACACTGTTGCCTCGGATCAGGGCAGCTGAATTCCCGGGGGGGGGGGGGGGGGGGGGGGGCTGTGCTTTGTAGGAGTAGGAGTACTATTTAGCCCTTAATTAATCATGTCAGTTAGGCCGCTGGCCAGTCTGATTTCATTCAGAGAAGGTCCAAATCAATCACAAATCAACATAAAGGCAACCGCTAACCTACCCCGTAAACAACTACTAGTACCGCCTACTTCTATTCGCAACATGGCGAATTATTTCCAAGGTTGGTTTGGTTATAAAAATTGAAGATGTTTTTGTCAGTATTTTGGTACGTTATCCGTGTATGAGTTGGTTTTTAAGTTCGTTTGCTTTTCAAAATATGTATCCGTATTTGAATCGGTTTTTAAGGTAGTTCACTTTTGATAATACAGAAGGAATCATACAAGAAATATGTTTAAGAAAACTCGCATGCTAACTTAAAACGACCTAACTGCAGCTCATGATTTTCTAAATACTCTGTATCCAAACGAACTCCCATAGTGAATTTCATCTTAACTAAACAATATAGCAATAATAAGATTAAAATAGACTTCACCCGTTGTAACGCATGGGTTTTTTTTCTAGTAAAAAAAATAACCGAGGAGGGAGTACCTTACAAAGTTAGAAAGAATATTAGGACCCAATGGTGAAAGGTGGTTTTCTCTTAATCAGTTTTGATTATCTGATAGCAAAGGGTTGTTTAGGCATGCAGATTTGGGAATTGGGACGCTTTCTGCTCAGAAAACGGTCACAAATACATATCCTTATCCTAATATGTTTCCGTATTCAGCTTCAATATATTTTGTGTGGTTCAATAGGTGATCGATCCCTTCCTTTATAAGAAGAGCCAAGCTGCCCCTTTCCATCCAATCCAATCGATTTCTCGAGAATTTCGAACCCGAATTCACCACAGGTCGATCGATCGAACGGCAACATGGCCGGGCGCTTCGCGTTTAGTAAACTGGCCTCCCATCTTTCCCCATCGTCTTCCTCCTCCAGATTAACAACATCACGTACCCTCGTGTCCCGTGCCGCCGAGGTATTTAACTACTCCCCTTAATTCATTCTATATATTGTAAATCACTTTAATTTTATTACAAGTTAAAATTACCCCTCCATTGCAGTATATCCAATCGCTTTAATTTCATCAGAAATCAAAACTATCTACTAACTTATAACAACATTAAACTTGGTTTCGTTAAATCCTCCATTGAATATGTATCGACAATGGATATGTTTGTTACGGTAAATATTTGAATGCCATAGATTCTGATTCGGTTAAAGTTAAAAATGTTTTGACTTAGGCCTTGTTTAGTTCTCAATTTTTTTTCCAAAAATATCACATCTAATCTTTAGGCATATGTATGGAGCATTTAATAAGATAAAAGAAAACTAATTACACAGTTTGCATGGAAATCACGAGACGAATCTTTTAAGCCTAATTAGTCCATGATTAGCCATAAGTGCTACAGTAACATATATGTGCTAATGACGGATTAATTAGGCTTAATAAATTCGTCTCGTGGTTTTAAGGTGTGTTATGAAATTAGTTTTTTCATTCGTGTTCGAAAACTCCTTCCGACATCATGTCAAACTTCCGATGTGACACCCAAAAATTTTCTTTTCGCGAGCTAAACACACCCTTATTATGATACTTCCTCCGTTTCATAGTCCACTTTCATATATATGTTAATGAATCTAGACATATATTCATTAATATCTATATGAATGTGTACAATGCTATAAAATCTTATAACCTGAAACGGATGGAGTAGAACTTTAAAAAAATCCTACAAGGGAATAGACGATTACACTATTGCAACCTCGATAAAAAAATTATATTACTGCAAATGAAGACCATTTATTTTGATAGATTATTATATACCAGTACAAACATGGTTGGCTACTCTACTGCAGCTGTGGCGCAACCTCTGTGCAGAGTATCTATGCTTCCTATAAAGTTATAATCACTGACTTTAAAGCTCAACATACAACCATAACACATTATCATCTACTAGCAATAATTACATAATTAACCTTATACAAACATGTAACGTCATTTACATTTTTTTTAATTCTACAAATCAACATGCAAGTATATTCAATCATTATTTCTCACATCACCTTCATAATATTTTAACAAATCAATCTATTATTTTATAATATTTAACATATATACTTATTAATATATTGCACATTAAAACGCAAGTATCGTTTATTTATTTCATTTTAAGTACTGATAAACCCTGACATTTCTTTTTCCTTTTACTCCTAGCTCGATTATACATTGTGCATGGCACTTTGGTCAAACGAAACAAAGAGCAACCACAAAAGTTCAGGCAGTTCAAAATGCTCCATATGTTCAAGCAAAAACCAATGTGGTGATTCAAATTCAAATTAGGTGGACCCGGCAAAATTCAAATTAGATGAAATTCAGATGAACCAACGTTGTGTTCAAGCATACTATGATGTAGAGGTGGCTTGTTTTTTTAGCTTCTTAATTCCCTTATACATCTTGATTTACCCTTAATATATATAGACTGTAGAGCTCTCTATAATTAATAGTAATGTTATAAGGTTGAAAAGCCTTAAGTGATATTCACATGCTGAGACTTTTGTTCTATATTATTGTTACAGGCCTACAAAAGTGATATATTTTATTTTGTTCTCTCCGTCCTTTAATGGAAGGGATCTTGGTTTGGCCATACCTCTAATTCTGAAAATAATTACGAAGATGCCATTAGCTCATGTGATTTTTGATAAAAAAAATGTTTTAGAAGGGACAATCGCTAACCTCCTCTCCAGTAAAACAATTAAAAGATTCAGCATTAAGGATGTGTGAATGTGTGATCCGTTGCCTAGAGTTAATTTTATAAATTGATTATCCGAGAAGCAATGAGCAGAACGTTCATGTAAGATTTGAGATGATTTCATTCCAAACTGAAGCATATGTCAGCCATCAATTGAGTGGCCTCACAAAGGATATATAATTTGCAAAGCCTAGCAAACTATGCCCATTGCCCAGCATCAAACAGCCCACACCAAGGCCCAGTAAGAAACCATTGCTTGAAGGTGTGATGATGGTTGTACTTGTATAACTAGATTTGACTGAATTTTTCCAGAGGTCATGGTCATGTGCTTTGAAATTCTTACAGGGGTTACTTCCCTCCCATTTGATTTGCAAATGTTTGCTTCGAGTCTTGCACTCTTGCTTCCATTTGCTTCGCACATGTTTGTTTGCTTGGAAAAAAGTTTCAGCACATGTTTAAGAATGAAGACTATTGAACTCGACTATGATGTATACATATGTAAGCTATCAGCCTATCACATGTTTTATCTACCATTCCATCCCAAAACATAAAACATAGTTATTTCTTTCTAACGCTATGAATAGCGACGTATTTGGGACGGAGAGAATACTTGTTAGTATGAAATAGTATATATTTACTTAGTACCTCTTAATTTCCATTTGCAAAATTATTAGCAGCATGCATTAGACATTCTTTAGGAAGGAAAAAAAAAGAAAGTTTTTTTTGTCACATGCTCAAAGCAAGTTGGATAATCGTTTTCTTTAATTTGATACTCCTACTAATTTGGAAAAGGAAAATTGGAATCCGTCTCATCTTCGCTTGCTCTCTTCTCTTCTCCGAGGTGCCAAACAAATCCGTCCCTTTCCCTCTCCTCAGCTTCGCGTCAATTCCAGAGATCAAAACCCTAGCCAACCCATCCTCCTCCTCCTCTTCCTCGCGATCCACCGGCGATGGCCTCCGCCCTCGGGGCTCAGGTACGCTGCCGCTCCCGCCGCACGATTCCCGGCTTTTCCTGCATCCTGTGGCGCTAACTTTCGCTTTCTGTGGTGTCCTGCAGGCGTCTGTCGCGGCGCCCATCGGTGCGGGCGGCTACGGGAGGAGGAGTTCCTCGAGCAAGGTGCGTGGGGGTGAATCTTGTGACTGATTTCTGCCTCTAGAGATTGCGTTTTAGGGGCTCTCGTTGAGGAATCTCGTGGTTCGATCTGGTCTGGCACTGTAGAAAATTAGTTGCTGGAAGGGATAAGTTTCAAATTGTGCTCCTATAAATTTGGGGGGTTTGCAGCTAGTTTTTGTTTCGCGTGTAGTACTTTCTAGCATGTGGAAATCAGTCTCGCACAGATTCTGTCCAGCAGCAGTGGCTCTTGAAATGGCACATTCACAGTATACTCTGCAAGTATAAATAAATTAATTGTATTGTGATGATTTATGTGGTGAAATATCAATTCTAGATGAGTTTTATGTCGCCCTGAAGACTGGCTATATGGGCACTTGGCCTGTCTTAGATTAGCTAAGCTGCCACCTTCCTGCCTGCTTGGAGTTTGGCATCAATATCTCCTACCTGGTGTTGGGTCAGTTACTGCCAAAAACTGGTACATCAGTCCTTGAATGGGAACCATGTGCTATGTGCACGAATTTATTTTGAGAATTGCTACAGCAAACAAATGGTTGTCTGGCATGCACTCTTCCTTTTCCAAAACCTGCCTAGGAAAGTATAGGATTTATCATGTGAGAAATGGAGGATGAGGACATTGTAGCAACACATATAGTTGCATTGTTCTTGGTTGAGTGTGGACTCTCTTATTTTGCTTCCATGAGAATTTTTATAGTTGTTGCAATATGGTTATATTGGTAATCCTGTATTTAACAAAAGACTTGTTATGTTCAGGGTAGCAATACTGTTAACTTCTGCAACAAATCATGGATTGGAACCACATTAGCATGGGAAAGCAAGGCCCTAAAATCAAGGCATATGAACAAGATCTTTTCCATGTCCGTTCAACAAGCAAGCAAAAGCAAAGTTGCTGTAAAACCTCTGGAATTGGATAATGCGAAGGAGCCACCCCTTAACTTATACAAACCAAAGGAGCCTTACACAGCCACAATTGTCTCAGTCGAAAGGCTTGTAGGCCCTAAAGCTCCTGGTGAAACATGCCATATTGTTATTGATCATGGTGGCAATGTTCCATACTGGGAAGGACAAAGTTATGGTGTCATTCCTCCAGTAAGTAATTTGGACTTGTTCTTGCTCAACATAATGCAATATTTTTTAAGTTTTGGTTTTGTTTAGGTTTGTCATCATCTTGTCTAGAAGTGAAAGTTTATTATACGCTTTCCTGGAATTTCAACCTCTTGCTTATTATCAAATAATTTTCCATTGGGTCCATCATTGCTGTAGATAAAAGATAGAGGTATGAAATATGTAGGCACTGTTAAAACTGATGGTAATCCTACTCATTTTCTCTTAGCAAGAGATATGAAATATGTACTGTATACCTTTCTTCTTAAACAGTTCTAAAAGAACGACCCAAATTTAATTGGCACCTATATTCCTTAACAATACCAAGTACCAAGCTTGCTTTCCTGTATCATGCTGCATCCATTCATCCTGAATTCTCCTTTTCCCTTTTAATCTTCATGTTAATTTTCCACCAGGGAGAGAACCCGAAGAAACCTGGTTCCCCAAATACTGTCCGGCTCTATTCTATTGCATCTACTAGGTACGGTGATTCTTTTGATGGAAAGACTGCCAGTTTGTGTGTTCGTCGTGCTGTTTATTATGATCCTGAAACTGGAAAAGAAGACCCCACAAAGAAAGGTATCTGCAGTAATTTCCTATGCGACTCTAAACCAGGCGACAAAGTTCAGATAACAGGTATCGTGCTCCTTTCAGATGGCATATAAATATCATTCTTATATGTTCCAACGATAAACAATAGCCCCTAACTGAAAATTTAGGCTTTTAACCTTTTTTTCTTTTCTGAAGTTCACATCTGTGATGCAATGTTTTTTTCTGAAATCTTTTGGATGGGTATGTATAGAGGGCATATTAGCTTATAAGCTTTCTGAAAGATGTGGTTGTTGGAGAAAACAATCTGAAGAAGAGATGTCTTTCAATATTATTATGACTTGTTTTGTAACTTATGGCTTGCATGTGGTATTCCAGCCTCAAGCTTATCACTGAAGTTACTCTTCACATGCAGGCCCCTCAGGCAAAATCATGCTTCTACCTGAGGATGATCCAAATGCAACCCATATCATGATTGCTACTGGCACTGGTGTTGCTCCCTACCGTGGCTATCTACGTCGTATGTTCATGGAGGATGTCCCAAGTTTCAAGTTTGGTGGTCTGGCTTGGCTATTTCTAGGTGTTGCTAACACTGATAGCCTTCTGTATGATGAAGAGTTCACAAATTACCTTCAGCAGTATCCAGACAATTTCAGGTTCGTGGACCCTTTTATGCTTTTTGCTTAACATCTTGTCTTGGTCTATCCAGTATTTCAGTGACATGGTTGAGAAAGATGTAGTCTAGCTTTGCGTTGATTGATCTGGTTGTGTTTGATGCCTGACTGAAGTTAAAAGGTGAGTAGCTGACTGATTCTTTTGTGAACTAACCTGAATTTCATTGACTTTGCAGGTATGATAAAGCACTAAGTAGGGAACAGAAGAATAAGAATGGTGGAAAGATGTATGTGCAGGACAAGATTGAAGAGTACAGCGATGAAATTTTTAAACTTTTGGATGGCGGTGCACATATCTACTTTTGTGGTTTGAAGGGTATGATGCCAGGGATCCAGGACACACTCAAGAGAGTAGCTGAGCAAAGAGGTGAGAGTTGGGAGCAGAAGCTGTCGCAGCTCAAAAAGAACAAACAATGGCACGTGGAGGTTTACTAAGTTACTAAAAAGCACGGGCTGTGATTTTGTGATTGTTTTGCAGCGAGTTGAAACATAAAACAGTAAAAAGCGATGATTCTCGTTGCATTGTAAAATTGTCAATCTTATTCATAAGCTTCTGCTTGACATGGTGAATAAAATGAAGCATATGCTAATTTTGACTTAGTATTGTGAAATCATACCAGCTTTTCATGGGCATCATGCATGATAAAAATGTGAAGTAGTGGGACTTTCTTACTGTCTGTTTCTCTCGTCTTCTCCTTTCACTTTATGTTATTGGTATTTAAGAGAAATAACTCTGACCAATTGTCTTCTAAATTTTTATGCTAGTATGTGCTGACAGAATTACAGTATAACAATTTTTTTTTCTGTTATAGTCAGTATTGGCAGCATGGATTCTAAACGTACAAATAAAAAAGAACGGGAAGGATTGCTAATGCATCATAGCATCCATCAAAATGTACAATATTCTGCTGAATGTTAGCCCAGCCAATTTCATCTCCCCAGCTGAATTCAGAAGTCAGCATTGTTACAGAAGGAAAATGGTAGTCTCAATATCTTGCATGATTTCTGCTTGATTTATGCATTCATGTTTATACTCCATATCTCCCAAAGCATTTGCTGCTGTCTCCCAGCTAGTAACTGGCTAACTGCTCCATCCAACTTGCTGCCTTTTTGTCACTTTTCCCTTTTGCTGTTGTTTCATCTGATGCAACTACATCTCCTGGTCTCCATGATCTGTAAAGGCTGTGCAGCTGGGAAACAGATCTTCCAGCAGGTTTCAGGTGTTCTGTTGCCTTTCTCTGCTTCCCTTTCTGTTTCTTCTCAAGCCACCCATGCAAAATATTGTTGAATGTTGACTGTGGCAGATTTACAGTAGAGCTAACTGTATCTGTAAAGGTTTCAAAACAAGTCTTTGGCTGTGCTCAGATACAGGGGTGTAAAGTTTTGGCGTGTCACATCGGATATACGGACACACATTTGAAGTATTAAACGTAGTCTAATAACAAAACAAATTACAGATTCTGCCTGTAAACTGCGAGATGAATTTATTGAACCTAATTAATCCGTCATCAACAATGTTTACTGTAGCACCACATTGTCAAATCATGGCGCAATTAGGCTTAAAAGATTCGTCTCGCAATTTACACGCAATCTGTGTAATTAGTTATTTTTTTCATTTATATTTAATACTCTATGTATGTGTCCAAATATTCGATGTGACATGGTGCAAAATTTTGCCAGGGGATCTAAACAGGCCCTTTTGATTCAAACCCTCATAATAATTTGTTTATTTTCAGTAAGACTTGAAAATTTTGTTGAGAAATGGGAAAAAGCAGAAAGCTTGATGCAATTCCTATCTTAAAGCATACTAATTCTTAAGTAGATCCATTTGGTGAAGACCATGGTAGGCCGTGTTGGCAATAACAAAGGCACATGGTTGGCGATGCTACCCTTGTCTCACCTGCCAGTATGGACAATGCTATTTCTCTGGATCTACGACAGATCAGATCCAAATCCAGTATTTTAAGTAAATGTCCACTGAACCCGTAATTAAATATATAGAATCGCAATCAAAATTTCTCGATGGACTGCTATAAACCGTAAGTTCTGATTTCCCTGGAGTCTTTTTTCACAGAAAATAAATTAAACCCGACATTTACATCCAAACCCTGAAGTCATGGATAGATGAGACTTGATTAAATGTGTCACCCGGAACATATATTCCATCCATCTCAAGATATAAAACCAGTCTAAATTTGTAATATTATGATGTGTCACATCCGGTTAAAATCTTTTATTTTTAGAATAGACGGATCATTAAAATTGAGTAATAGTCAAAGTTAAAAATTGTTTTGATTAGTAGTGAAGTGTACTTGAGAATGGAAGAAGTACTTCTCGGAAATATCACATGGATATCACAAACAGTTTAATAGTAGCGTTCATTGCTAACTATTAGTCTATCTGAAAGCCAGCATATATATATACGAGAACAACAACTTAAAAATTTTCCATAACATAGCGTAAAAAAAGGGTCCAACTCCAATCCCAAAAATGCCATGGAAAAGATGGCCACGCTAGGCGGGTTAGCGTGGGGGAGAGGGGATCCATTCCTCTCTCACCCTCTCCCCACCTAACCCAACTGCGTGGATGGAGCGGGCACGTGTCGAGGGTCGAGCTCCCCCTTGACAGTTGGTCAGTGGTGTGGCACCGACGAGGTGCCTGTGCGTCGAAGGTTTTTGATGGTGGCAGTAGCAGAGCATGCATGAGCTTAGTTCTTTGGAGGGACGAGAATTTGGGCGAAAGCTCTGCCTTCGGGCCGGCAACAACGACATCTACGGGCGCCGCTTTCCTCTTGGGGTGTTGCTGCTTTTTCTGGTCTTCCTCATTTACTTTCTTCAGGTGAAAACCTTGTCCTGACTCCCCGGGACAGGCGACAACGGCATTCTTGATGTCGTTCCTTTCTTAGGGGTGTCGTCTCGAAGCTCTCTTATTTCGCTATCGCAGCGGGTGTTGTCGTAGACGCGTACGGTGTGGTTGTATTTTCTTTTTTTTTCTATCTATGGTCTTTCAGGACTATAGATTTGTATTTTTCTCTTGCTATATTAATACATAAAACTCGCATCGTCTTCTGCGGTTCATTTTTTTAAAAAAAAGCCATGTAAACGGCAGCTCGCGGACCAGCTGGACGCAACGCCCAGCCGCCCACTGCTGTCCCTACTACTACTACGACCCGACCGATCCGACGGCCACCCTCAAACCCCGCACGAATCTCCACGCTCGCGCGCCCCATCCAGCTCAGCGCTCGATGCCCTCGCTTCCACCCGTCGCCCCAACTACTCCACCGATGGGTGGGCCCTGGTCAACGTGGGGCCCACCGCTCAGTGACCGGCCTACCCGCGTAGCCTTGTGCTACTACTCCCACTAGTCTACCACCCCCGCGCTCTCCGCCTCCCAACGCGCGCGGCATGAATATTTTATTCATTTATTATATTGTTATTATTACCCTTTTACCCCCCCGGCTTGCCACTGTGCGAGGTGACTCGACTCGTTCATCGCTTGCTTCGCTTGGCTGGCCGCGAGTGCTGCGTCATCCTCCTCGTCGTCTTCCTCCTCGCGATCGCTGCTCGATCGTCCACTGCTCCCAACCAAAAAATTTACCGCCTCTCTCTCTCTCTCCCACGATTCACCACCACGCGCGATCTCCTCCACTCCACTGCCGCTGCTGCCCCTTATCCCCAAACCCTACCGCTGCCGCCGCATCCTCCCTACCTCCTCGCCCGCCCGAGGCCCGACGCTTGCGGTTGCAGGCTGCAGCGCAGAGGGAGGCGAGCGGCGAGCCCACGGCGACGAGGGGGGGAGCTCAGGCGGCTCCCGCCCATGGCGGGGATCCAACCCGTAAGCTGCTACTGTGTTTTCCGCTCACTGTGAATTTTATTTTATTTTATTTGTGCGTTCGGTTCGTTCATCCGAGGGTGCGGTGCGATTCGGGGGGTTGCGTTGCGCCTAGGTTGTGGTACTGGGGATGCTTCGCTCCGCTGCGATTGCGGAAGGGTTTTTTTTGGGATCGAGCTGCGGGAATCTGCTGGTTGGTTTGTGGGGGAGTTGGAGGATGAGCAGAGTGAACCTGTGAACGAAACTGCCGTTAATTACTCTGCTTCACCGCACTGTGACCTGCGGTTACTTCCTGCATTTTTTTACCGCGGGTTTGCTTGGTATCTGCATTCTGCAATGAATAGAATGGAGTGGGCAGTGAAGTATCTAGTGTTTTTATTTTTATGTAGGGCCTGTGTTCTCTGTTAGTATTGTTAGCGTCGCCTGTTGCTTCTCATACTGCTCTGGCGGTGGAGCTCAGCTTCTCTGAACTGCTATTTTGCCAATCAGTATAGCCAGGCAAGCAGTATCTGATAGTTCTAGGAACCCTGTTTTTTTGTGTTCAATCACGACAAATGCCTGTGTGACCATGATTATCACACCCATTTCTGATGAAACCGCATTGATTGTTTTCGTAACAGATGCTATTGTGCTAAGCATGTTTCATCGAATTTTAAATCTATTTTATACCAAATCTTAAGTTTGAAAATGTTGCAGGTTTTGGATGAAAGAATGGACCCATTTACTGGTAGAATGATTATACCAGCCTCTACTTGCCAATCACGATGTACTGCTCACAATGATCTGTCCTTATTCAGCGGGCCATTGATTGACAGAAGGTCTTCCTCTTCCATTAGTGAGTTTAACAGCGAGGCTGAAAAGTTCAACGATTTGGAAGTGCCGCCACCATGGTTGTTGTCCTACCATCGCAGCTGTGATATCGGGAGCAACTTTGAGGCGTTTGCAACTGTAATGTCACGGCTGCGCCAGCACTTGTTGGATGCAAATGTAGAGATTAATTACACGGAGTACTTAGATTTGATGAAACTGGAAGTTGAACTGCACCTTAATAAGCTCAAGGAGGATATAAGGTTCCTGAAAAGTCATAGCTTGGTCCATGATGGTGATGCAAATGGTTCATGCCCTATGGTGTGTCACCATGGGAAGCTTGTTGAGATATATGAGGGCTTCAATGGCTTCAAGCTACTTCTGGTTGTGGTGTTCCGGCAAATCAAGGAGATGCTGAGCTTGTTCAGTGCTTCAATTCGTGATCTCCAGTGGGAACACGAGATGCAATTAGAGGTCACCAGCATTATGATCGGAGACTGCATTAAAAGTCTTCAGGATGAGCTAGAGAGGAAGCTGTATGAACAAAGTTCCATAGTGAACACTCTGAAAAAGAATTGGAAGGAAACTGTTGTTCAGTGTGGTGCTATCCGTGAAGAACTGATTGACATTGCTGATATGCTTTTACCTTCAGAAGAAGAATCAAATATTTTGAACAGCAAGCATGAACATTTTGGTAACTGGAGTAGCGGATGGAAACACAAATTCTTTGGAAAAAAGTCAGGGGAAGAACGCACGCCATCTTCCAATGAGGAAAACATCAGCTCCGCAACTCAGAAATCTGTATGTCCCAGAGAAGTTATTTCAGAAAAATCTGACTTCCGGCATCTGAAGGGTATGAATAGAGAAGAAATGATAAAGTACTTCAGATTTGAGATTAGTAAACTAAAAAGGCTACATGAATTGTCGTTGCAAGAGAAAACCGAAGAGTTGTTCAAATTCAAACGGGAAAAGGGATCATTGGCTCTTAAGTATGATCCTGAATTCGAGCCTTTAAGAAAGAAAGTTCCTGAGATCATTTCAAGAGTTGATCAAATCATTTTGAATAACATAAATGCACCTACAGCTTTCAGCACTAATCAGGTACTTGAGGAAAGGGGCAGATTGACTGGTAGAATTGATTCACTATACTATGCAAACCAGAATCTTCGAGGTTTGCTTGCAGAAAAGATGAAGGATATTAAGGATTTATCACGCCAGGTTTCTGATGCCAGCAGGAAAATGTCATTTCAATTGTCACTGGAGGAGAAACTTTCAAGGCAGCTCCACAAAATTAAAGGGGACTATGAGGATCTACACATTCAAAGCACTATTAGAGATGAAGTGTATCAAACTGTTACAAAAAGAGTGTTTGATGATTATAGGAACAGCCTGCAGGACCCTGCACTAACTTATCAAGAAAAAGTGACTTCACTTGAAGCTGCACTCTCAGAAAAGGAGACGGCGTTACGTTTAGCTAATGAAGAAAACCAGAGGTTAAAGGAGAAGTTGTCAAAACAAGAAAAGGAGCATGGCATCCAAAATAACCAGGACTATCCTGAGTTAATCAAACAAGACAATGAGGAAATGATACTCCGTGATATCGAGATGGAGCCTCATGTATCACCTAGGAGATCATATGCCATTTCTGAGCAGAATGCAGAGTATGAGGAGCTCATCAAACTGAAGCAAACTTTAGAGATTGCCTCAACTGCCTTGAAGGAAGTTGAATCAAACGAATTGGATTATAATGGTATTCTAGGTAAAAATGAGCAAGAAAAGCAACTAGAATTCATTTTGGTATCCATTATGGATTTGTCAAAAGAATTTGTGCAGATCGAAAATAAAATGTCAGGGGATATGAAGGGAAGTGAAAAAGGGTATGTCCATCTATCTTTTAGTCTTTCTAATTACTAATCTCCTGAGCTGCCTAGGCCCTGGTGCTCATTTTTCATGCAGAACATAGTAAAACAGCTCAATTAGGCTTTCTTTATGATAATATTATGCTTAGTGATCTGGTTTTATTGAAGATCCAAATATAGGTCATTGGTTGTGGAGACTAGCTGTACAATAATGCCTATAAAATCCTCATGATGACTGCAACTTGTGATATGGGATTGCTTCAATATATAATCGTAGTCTTCGTGCTAGCACAAACTAATATGAGTATTGTTGAATTCAGGCCTGAAATTCTGGGTTATCAATGCAAGCATATGGTACAGCAGGCACTTGTGCTAACAAAGAAGGGCCTTTGGTATAAGCAAATGCTAGACACAAGACGGTCTCAACTCCGAAAAGCTGAAGCTGAGGTATTTCTTTCCTAATATTTACTAACATGTGCTTTTTTTAAATCAGGAGTCAATCAAAGTTTCAAAAATGGTAATCCTTTTGTGTTCCATTTTCTTGACTATATAGTTCTATACAAAATGACTTTATTGATTGTAATGATCAACACTGCATGCTCACGCCTTTTTGTTTGTCAGCTCAATGCAGTAACCTTTTATGTGCTTCTTAATTAGATTCCTTCTGTGCCTTGCTCTTTCTTTTAGTCTGATTATTGTTATCTCAGATTGTTCCCTTTTTCGTACAACTCTTCGATATCCTACATGGCAGTGATCTTTCTGTGACCATTCTAAAGACTCAGTTACTGTTTAACATTAGGCTCTTTGTTTGAGTATGCTTCCAATTGATTGAAATGACACTTTGTCATTCTAAGTTAATATTATAAATATTTAATTGATTTTATTTGATTCAGGTTGACGTTTTAGGAAATAAGGTTAGCACACTCTTAAGTCTTGTTCAAAAGATATACGTGACTCTCGAGCATTACTCTCCAGTATTTCAGCAATATCCTGGGGTAAGTTAAATTTCATGTGACCAATTCTAACTTTCTATTCTTCCATGGTTTGAATCATTTAATTTTTTTTTACTCCTTTGGTATTGGTGCTTCTTTAATTGCAATGACTACTTTTAGCTATTAAAGTTTATATATTCACAAAATTAATGTTAATATGCTTCCGTTTATATACATAGAATAGATCATTTATATTCACAAGAGTAATATAATTCATACTTGATGTTGTGTGTGCAGTTGCTAGATGCTTTCTTGAAGACATGCAAGCTTGTTGCAGGTTTAAGAAGTAAACAAAAAGAGGACTTACAGGATACATCTTAAGTTGGAGCAGCTAGGTAAGATAGTCTTTGTTATCCATCATTAGTATCCGCTTTTAGCACACGTGCGGGACTGGGAGTGGTTAAAGCAGTTAATCGTAACCGCATTCTCTAGACTCCACTTGGAAACAATCCCCATACTTTAGTATTGTTTGATAATACACGATGTATCAAAATTGCCTTGTTAAAACATCAGGAAGATGTATCGCGGTATTCTTTGGTCTTAGGACTCTTGACCTTAAGTCTCAAACAAACTTGTCTAATACTACCTCCATTTTTTAATATATGACGCCATTGACTTTTTGACAAACGTTTGACCATTTGTCTTATTCAATTTTTTTGTGCAAATATAAAAAAATGTCATGCTTAAAGAACATTTGATGATAAATCAAGACACAATAAAATAAATGATAATTACATAATTTTTTTGAATAAGACAAATGGTCAAACGTATATCAAAAAGTCAATTATGTCATATATTAAAAAACGGAGGGAGTATTCAGTAATATTTATGTTTTTACTACAAAATTACTGTTTATGACAGGCATTAACAAGTGCTTACTATTAATCTACCCTTGATATTTTTACAGATAATTTAGCAATATTTAGTTGACAAAGGCTTTAGGATTTCTAGTAGGATAATTGATGCCATGGTGGAGGAGCAACATGTTTCAAGCATCTGAAATCTCTCCATGAGCAAATCGACCGAGCGAATATGCAGTCATTATGAAATCAAGGGGATTCGTCAGACTCAATTTTGGACCTCTAGGTGAAAGGCAGTTGCACCGCATGTAGGTATCTGATTTATAGTAATGTGTGTGTCTAAAGTCTAGATATCATGTGGGTGATGGGTGCAGTAACATCGTGGAAGCTCATTGCCTCACTCCACAGATGGTTTTGTAGGTTTTCACCCTGTATGGTGTATATAGAAGTTAATACTGAATAGCCTTCTGATGCAGTGATTACGGTATGTTTAGTTCGTAATCGGTGAGGGTTGATAGCATTTTTGCCTGCAGCCTGTACAGAAATGATGTTTCTCTTAGTTGTATACTGCACATACATCATATTGTAAGAATTCACAGCTTCGAAGTAAGTTATTATTTCCTTATTTTTTGGGGATTAATTATGAATACAACGGGATACTGTCATGTACAATATTTGCTGATTGTTTTGGAGGCAAATTCAAACTAAATTTTGTAATTTCTTTATAATTTGGAAACTGAAGTTGCGATTATTTGAAATATCAATTTCAATTGTGTTGTTGCTAGCTCGCCTATCCAGTGGCCTAAATTATCAGGTAGCCTCATGCTCATGATGCAGTTGAAGGTTTTCTTGGGGGATAAATTTCACTCTAAAGTGTGCAGTTTTTTTGTAAACTGCAAAGTGAAAGTTGGGGTTCCTACACTATGTTGACACTAATGACATGCAAATTTTGGTCATCATTTTGCAGTTTTGGTCGAGCAATATTCAACATTTCAACTGCATAGTAAGTGATGTTGCTTTTCTTATTGCCCTTATCTGTTCGTAGTCTTGTGCTGCCTGTGCGTGCTTCCTGTTAAAGTTTAGTTGATAAATTGAAATTTTCATTTGGAGCAAAACTCTGATTCTGGTTACACTAGTTTCTTTATCTTTCTCATGATGGTGCTTCTTGAAACGATTACAAATATCCAAAGCAACTTGGTGCAACAAATGCAAAACACTAATGTAATATACAAGAATATGATGGAAGATCACATTCTAGGCAACAGTCCGAGGACTACCGTCTAATTCACTTGCTACAGCATTCCATGCCAACAGTGCTGCACCAACAGCTGGTTCCACCTGCAGGTAAAGCAAATATAAGCTGATGAAGATCAATTTAAAGATTTCGTCATAGAATCCAAAAGATATGTGATGTAGCTGAATTTCTTCCTTTTCTATTTGAATCGATCTTAAATTTTACTCAATCATTGAAGATAGAAGAATCTGAAGACGATATCTTGTAGTAGTCATTATGATCAAAGGCAAACTATTGGTGCAATTCTGCATTTGTGTTCACCTTGGGGTGTATTGGATAGGCTCCTGGATAAGTTTTGGTAACACAATCTATCACTTCTTTTCCAATGTCCCATCTCTTGTTTGCCATGAGAACTTTACCAACCATAACAAGAGGAAAATGGTCTTTTCCATCTGCAGAAGCATAAGCATCTTGTAACATGTTTTGTTGAGGTAAAGCCAATAAAGGAATTTTGAGGTATTATTTATTTTTTATGAGCACTAATTTTTCTCGTTTTCCGTTTTTATATCTGAAATTACTGATGACTTTTGTGCCAGGCCAGTTATGCATTTCAGTTAGAAAGAAATCCCTATCTCACCTTCACCGCTCAATTCAAGTCTTTGCACTACAGCCTTGACACTGGAAGCTAGTTCACCAACTGAATTGTGCAAGATCATGTTTGCTACTTCATCACCAGCTTCAGCAGATTCTACCACAACCGGAAGAAGGTCAGCTATTCGCGCCCAAGATTGGTCTTCATATGTCCAGCTGTTGTGTGAAGAAGTAATCAGGTAAGTAAATGCTATCTATGCTCGGTGATTCATTTGCTGAAATATATTTCCTGTGATATTATACTCTTCAATTATCATCATTATGTGAAAGAAATGCCATACAAACATTTCAGCTTGATAACCAAGTTCTTTACACCATAACTTCACCAACCATAATCAAACTATTACTTATTTGTGAAGTATGTTCTTTTCATTTGCAGTAGAACCAACAAATTGAGTGAGCTAAAGGATTACCCTATCAATTCGTCTGGTGATGCGAGTCCAAGGAAGTCAAGGATGCTGTTTGTAAGCGCTGTTTCAGGACCCCGACCATCATAAGCCCTCACTACTGCTGTCAATGCCTGTGCTGAAATCCCATATGCACTGCACATGCCACACAGCTAGAATCAGTAATTGCCGCTGAACCAATTTCTGAAATAAACTTATGGCAGACACAATGAGCATGAATTAGCTTCACACAACCGAATTCCAGCCACATGGACCTTCACTAAAATGCAAACCTTTGAGCTATATTCATGTACATGAACTGGTTACTGACCTGCCCCAGTCACCCAGAACTGGTCCTGCACCTGCTGCTCTAGCTTCTCTGCCATCTCTGGTGAAACCATAGGCTATGGTCCCAGTTCCTGCGATCAACACACATCCATGGAGCTTTCCCATGGTTCCACTTGCTAATGCCGCTACCGCATCATTCTCTACAAACAACTTGACATGACTTGGAAATATCTCCCTAGGAAACAATAGGATTTGCTGCAATAAGGTTTTGTGAATAGCTGCAAATCTTTCCTGTTCTGTTAAATAAATAGTAATAAGTAGGCAAACCTCAGCCAGTCCAGCATTCTTTGTTGATCAATTGGGTGATTAACGCCAGCCACAGCCAAGCAGACAGCACATACATTTGATCGTCTCCGGCGTGCCTTGAGAAGAGCTTGAGCCATCACTCTTTCCAGTGTCTCCCTTGCCTTATCTTCTGAACATATCAAAGCAAAAAAAAGGACAAGTTCTGATTTTTGGCCTAGTTTTCAACACATTTCTACTACTTATCTACAGATCATCACCATGTGCATAACTATGATTCTATGAAAACCATGTAATACTGAAATTTTGAATAATTTTGTGGCCACAGAAACTTGTACAGGAGTCCTGGCATGCAGATGAGATGATACCTCCAACAGAGTTGTGGTTGGAGCAGCCGGCGACGGCGCGGGAGAGGACGGGGAGAGGGTCGGCGAAGGGCATGGCCGCCGGGATGCAGACGCAGACGGTGTTGCCGGCGCCGCCGTCGACGCCGAGGATGACGCTCCCCATGCGCGGGCTCTGGCTGTTCTCCATGTCCCATATCTCACCACCCGTCTTCGTGTACCTCTGCATCTCTGCGGACACCAACAGCAGCTAGTGCTAAACAAACAAACTGACACAGTGACAATGGAGAAGGATTTCTCTTGCTGTCACCTACAAGTCTGCAACTAGGTGAGTGCAACCTTATGGTTATATATATGTACGCGTTAGGTGCACCAACACATTGCATCATTGTATGTGTGCGCTTCGTCGAGGAGAAAGGGACAGGGAAGAACAAGATGATATAGGAAATATTAATGCTGCAATTGAAGGGCGGCTGTCCACACGCTCGTCCAATGGCGAGACGGCCGGGTTAATTTACATGTCTACGCCGGACGTCACAGGCTTCTAATCTCGATTTGTGGTTGTCGTTTTGCTACAGGATGTTACTGATCGGCGTTTCTCCGGCTGATGTTACCGACGGAAGTGGGTTAGCATACTCTCAATTATGGTATCAAATCCTGAATCTTGAGAGCACTTTTGGGTATATTTGCATTTACAACTGCATTCTTGTGCTTGGGTAAAAACTGACATCAATTTTTACATGTTAAACTGGCAAGTTCGAGTTTATATCTAAGTGTTGTTAATTTTCATCTGAAACAATACATGATCTTTGACTTTCTTTTTCTTAAACTTGCAACAGGTGACAAATTCAATGCTGGTTGGTTTTGCCTTTTGTATGTCCGAAGAGTTGCATGATTTGCATCAGTGACATGTCGAAACTGTGCTGCAGTCTAGCACGCATATGCTCCAGCTCTACTCACAAAAAAACTCAAACCATTTGTGCTCCAAATGCCATAGTATTTTGCTGTCAGAAACGGCATGCAGATTAGTTCAGCACTTCAACGCTAGTTTACTTTTCTTACGCCACATTGTCCAACACCCACTGCCATCGGTGACGGACAAAATTCCTCTTCCCAGAAGACCTGCCTTCCATTATTATCAAGACTCAAGAGGACTTAATCCGTATTATATGCAGCTGCAAGAATACATATAATCTCTGGTCGTTGTTACCATTGTTTTTGGATTGATCTCAACCCCTTGATGGCCTCTTCTCCTGCCAAATGGCTGATTTCCATGGCACCACAGCTACAGCCTATAAGAGTACAAGACATTCAGGAGGAGACAAGTGAGCTGATGACATTGGATAACTTTCTAGCTTGCGTCCAAACAAAAGCAGAGAAAACTAGCGTATCTTGAGCAATCTGTCAAGGAGTTAAATTAACCTCAAACTGATGTTGCTAGCAGCAGATATGTACTATCCAGATGGGGTTGCATTTTTGTACTGCATAGAGTATGATCAGATAATGTGTAGCCTCATGATCCAAATGGCTCCATCGGATCACAAAATGCCTATATCCATCTGTTTGGTCTCACTCTCATCTTTAGGACTGGAGCACAATCTTTCAACCATCTTGCAGGATTGGAACACAGTCTTCCAACCATCTTGCAAGATCATGATTCAATTGTGGAACAAAAAAAAAACATATATATTCCTTTGGGTGAAGAGCTTATTTTTCTTTCTTGGCCCAAGACGCTCTCTCTGCTTTGCCTGGTTGGGCCACGGCCTACAGATAGGCATACAAACTTTGAATTGGGCCCAGCATGGCCCACCCCACCAAGGCACCAAGAGTCCAAGACGATTTGTACTAAAGGATTGAACTTTTTCTTGTTGAGGAAAAAAGAGTGCCACTGCCAGCTGAATTTTGATGAGTCAAACCCAAACGTTCCAACCTGACAAAGCAATAGGCAAAAGCAAGCTTCGCTAGTAGCTACTCCGGAGTAGTAGCAAAAGAATACGCTATACATGCTTGCAATTTGTTCTGAACAATTAATCGAATAAGATGCAGCATTTTCTCTTTTTTTCCATCTTTTTTTTGAACGACGACAGATTGTTAATAGTTGCATCGAGCTGTAAGCTTTAATAATCCCCTATCTTTTCTTTCTTTCCTTCAAAAAGCACCTTTTAATTCCTTTCGCTCGCCTATCTTTCGCCCTGTCAACCCAGCTCAAGGAAGGGATGCACCAGCCTGCCTTTCCTTGCTGCGAGTCGCAGTCGCACGCTGGTCAAAATCGCGACACCCTGGCGCGCCCGTGCACGCACAAACACGCGCGGCGCGTACGCCACGCGTCGCGTCCGCCGCATCCGTCGCCACATGCAGGTGCAAACCAGCTTGCTTGCCTTCTTTCCTGCAGAATGATTCCTTGTCCTCCTTTGTGTCGGTGATGCTAATAAAAAATTTCAATTTACTACTAGTAGAAGTACTATACTACTACCGTTTTATAGAATATAAAACTGCAATTTAATACTGTTCTAAAATATAAAAAGAATTAGTGTTCAGTATAGTTATTAAGAAAATAGGTAGAATTAAATGAGAGAAGATTCTGATTGGTTGATAAATAGATAGGTGAAAAACTAAATGATTGAGAGTGGTGATTGATTTAGAAGAGAACGTTGGTAGATAAGTTATTATAATTTATATTTTAGGATAACTTTAGTGTAAGAAGTTGTTATATTTAAAAACTAAGGGACTACATTTTACCTTGTATGTTGGCTTGGCAGTATTAACAATGCGGTGAAATAAACATATAGGACTATTATATTACTAGTTTTCTTTTTTTTTAATACGCAAGGAGATTATATTACTAGTACTATTCATAAATTTGTTGATAAAAACAGCGACCAAAATCTGAAGCAACAAGAGACAGATAATGAGATAAACAAGTACTGCTTCAGACAAAATCCGTAATTACTACTACTCCTGCTGCTGCTCTATACTTGATGGCTTGTTTGGTAACTCGAGGGAAGGGGATTAAGAATTTACATAAGGTAATTGATAATGAGATTAAGATGGGAATTTGATTTTTAATCCCAATATCTTGTTTGGTAGAGGTGATGGAAATTGATAGGGAGTTTAGTTGGAGATTGGTCATTAATAAAAACGGATGGCTGAGATTTGCTTAGACAAAGTAAAGAAGTAATTTCCTCCCAATTACCTGCCCCTACCCAGGTATTGAAAAGGAGGGAGTTCCTTTCTCAATTCCCCATCCCCATCTCACCAAAATTCTCATGTCTCCCAATCAAACAAAACACTTAATAACCTCATCCCTCTAGACTCCTAATCCCTCCTAAAAACTCCCTCCAACCAAACGGGCTGTGAGAGTTCAGACAGAATCCAGAATCCAGCTAAGGCTGCGTTTAGATCCAAACTTTCAACTTTTTCCATCACATCAACCTGTCATACACACACAATTTTCAATCACATCGTACCAATTTTAACCCAAACTTCCAACTTTGGAAGGAATAAACACAGCCTAATCTGCATAAGCTCCTACTTACTGTATCTGCATAAGCTGCACCGTACACCTCTGTACTTGTCTACTGTAACCTGACACACTTCTAACAGTAGTAACATGGATCGATCTCTGTCCATACTCCTGCAAATTATCCTAACACCATAATCTAATCAATCACCCACGACCCTGTGTCCCCCCATCAGATCAGATCATACTAATTCTCTGAAAGTTTCTCCCATTATGCATGCACATTGCACTGGCAGTGAGTGACGAATGCTACTACAGCATTCATGGCTCGCTAGTACAGTACAGCTGCTGAGCTGCATCTGCAGGTGCATCTCCCCTAAAAAGAAAAATCATCTGCTACTAATAATAATCAGATTCAGACGCCGACTGAAATCCCACTGTTCGCGCTAGCGTCCATTCGGTGCAGAGACACCGGCATGTGCTCCCCAAGAATCCGCTCCATTTTCTTTTCCTCTCTTTTCTCTGGAACTCAGCTGATTGTTTTATTCTGAATTCTGATCAGAAAAAGGGCCAGAGCATCGTGTGATGATTGAGCTGTAAATGAGATCAAGCTGGATCGTATTCAGACAGCAGATTGGCAACTCTGATCTGATCACGCTTGCTATAGCTAGCTTGTGATGATTGATGATTGATTGATTGATTGCCCGGTCCCAGAGCCTGCATTTGCATCAGCCAGCTTTCTTTGCTCATCATGGACAGTGGCAGCAGCAGCTGCAGCAGACAGCCCACGCCTGGGTGCTCATGTGGGAGGTCGCTGCATATCTAGCAGAATCGCAATCCACATTTCCTCCTACGGATATCTCTCCCTGTCTCCCTCCCTCCCCATCCCAAATCCAATCAGTCAGCTCCTGCATCACATTGCTGAATTTATTATTAATGCTTGCTTGCTTGCAGCACTAGCATTCTACCGGTATTTGTTCTTCAGTTCTTCATGTCTCTCTGAACTTCTGAAGCTGAAGTGAGACTGTGCAGCCATTTCTTGTGCCAAACTGTCACTCTTCAGTTTCTTCTTCGCTGGTCTCCTCTTGTATTTATGGGTTTGGAGGTTTCTTGGTTTTGGCTCGGCTGCTGCGCGTGAATCGATTGGTGAGTTGGAGCCAAGAACCTGAAATCTTCCCATTTCTCCATTCTTCGCTTCGATTTCAGTATTTGTTTTCACCTGTCATATTCTTCCCTGTTCTTAATCTGTTCCATTGCCTTTCCCCTCTCGTGATTAACGACTCCGGGTTCATCGCCGCTCGCAGTTCGGATTTCTACACATCAAGGAGAAACAAATCTTTGGTGATTCAGCTAGGGTTTAATAGTCCTCCCAAGAATTGCGGCGCTGGAGGTTATCGAGGATTGCCCAAGATGAAGATGGAGTCTTTCGCTTGGTTGCTGTTGATTCTTGTTCTATTCTCGATTTTGGAGGATGTGCGAGGATCAAAATCCAAGCCGATCTTGATCAACTGCGGCTCAGATTCCACCACCGATGTTGATGGCAGGAGATGGATTGGGGATTCTTCTCCCAAGAACTTCACACTCAGCTTACCAGGAACAGTTGCCACAGCTCCAGATTCTGATGGGAAAGAGACATATGGAGATTTGTACAAGAATGCCCGGATCTTCAATGCATCCTCAAGCTACAAGTTCATCGTCGCCGCTGCCGGGAGCTACTTTCTCCGGCTCCATTTCAGTCAGCTACCCACTAATTTCAGCACCAAAGAATCACTCTTTGATGTTTCAGCAAATGGCCTGAAGCTGGTCTCCAAGTTCAATGTCCCTGCAGAGATCTACCTGAGGAACTCCAAGATCAACTCCACCAGCCGCGCCATCGTGAAGGAGTATCTTCTCAATGTCACCTCCAGTAACTTGGAGATTGAGTTCTCCCCCGACGCCGAATCGTTCACCTTCATCAATGCCATGGAGATTGTGCCTGTGTCTGGCAACTCGGTTTTTGATTCGGTTAACAAGGTTGGTGGTTATGGCTTGAAGGGTCCTTTCAGTCTTGGGGATAGCGCGGTCGAGACGATGTATAGGATTTGTGTGGGGTGTGGCAAGATAGAGAGTAAGGAGGATCCTGGCTTGTGGAGGAAGTGGGATTCAGATGAAAATTTCATATTCTCTATGAGTGCTGCGCGCGCCATCTCCAATTCTTCCAATATAAGCTATGTGTCAAGTGATGATTCTACCTCGGCGCCTTTGAGGCTCTATGAAACTGCCAGGGTGACGACGGAGAGTTCAGTCATGGACAAGAAATTCAATGTGTCTTGGAGCTTTAATGTTGACCCTGATTTTGATTACTTGGTCCGGTTGCATTTCTGTGAGCTGGAGTATGACAAGGCGGAGCAGCGCAAGTTCAAGATTTACATAAACAACAAGACTGCTGCTGAGAACTATGACGTGTTTGCGAAAGCCGGGGGGAAGAACAAGGCTTTTCATGAGGACTTCCTTGATGCCGCCTCACCGCAGATGGACACTCTTTGGGTTCAGTTGGGATCTGAATCCTCAGCAGGTCCTGCAGCTACTGATGCACTTCTGAATGGCATGGAGATCTTTAAGGTCAGTCGGAATGGGAATCTTGCTCATCCAACTGTGAGGATTGGAGGTTTCAACAGTGCCATGGGGAAACCGAAACGTAGCCCCAAGTGGGTACTAATTGGTGCAGCTGCTGGTTTGGTGATTTTTGTGTCAATTGTTGGTGTTATTTTCGTATGTTTCTATCTGCGACGGAAGAAGAAGACTTCAGCTAACAAAACCAAGGATAATCCACCAGGTTGGAGGCCACTTGTGCTCCATGGTGCTACAACACCTGCAGCAAATTCCCGCTCCCCAACTCTTCGTGCAGCAGGTACGTTTGGGAGCAACAGGATGGGAAGGCAGTTCACTGTTGCAGAAATCAGAGAAGCCACCATGAACTTTGATGATTCCTTGGTGATCGGTGTTGGTGGTTTCGGCAAGGTCTACAAGGGAGAGATGGAAGATGGCAAGCTGGTGGCAATCAAGAGGGGGCATCCAGAGTCTCAGCAGGGTGTGAAGGAGTTTGAAACTGAGATCGAGATCCTCTCAAGACTGCGACACCGACACCTTGTGTCCTTGATTGGCTACTGTGATGAGCAAAATGAGATGATCTTAGTTTATGAGCACATGGCAAATGGTACCTTGAGGAGCCACCTTTATGGAACTGATCTTCCTGCTCTTACATGGAAGCAGAGGCTTGAAATATGTATCGGCGCAGCCCGGGGGCTTCACTACCTTCACACTGGACTTGACAGGGGTATAATCCACAGGGATGTCAAGACTACTAATATCTTGTTGGATGACAACTTTGTTGCAAAGATGGCAGATTTTGGTATCTCGAAAGATGGTCCACCTTTAGATCATACTCATGTTAGTACTGCTGTTAAGGGGAGTTTTGGTTACCTTGATCCAGAATATTATCGGAGGCAGCAGTTAACCCAAAGTTCAGATGTGTACTCTTTTGGCGTTGTGCTGTTTGAAGTTCTATGTGCTCGGCCAGTCATAAACCCGGCCTTGCCAAGAGATCAGATAAACCTTGCTGAGTGGGCTCTCAAGTGGCAAAAGCAGAAGTTACTTGAGACCATAATCGACCCTCGGTTAGAGGGAAATTACACACTGGAGTCCATCAGGAAATTCAGTGAGATAGCTGAAAAATGCCTTGCAGATGAAGGGAGAAGCCGGCCTTCAATTGGTGAAGTCCTGTGGCACCTAGAGAGTGCTTTGCAGTTGCATCAAGGTCTTCTGCAAAGTGCGAATACTGATGATTTATCACAGCCTGAACTGAAGCTCTCTGATGCATCCTGCAATTTAGGGTGCATCGAAGAAGTTGAGGAATCCTGCCGTGCAGGGTCCCAGGATGTGAATGAGGAATATGTGGATGTCAAAATTGAAGTTCCATGATAATGGAATGCTGGTCAAACTAGTGGCTTCAAGCAACTGAATAGGGTGAGTGTCAAATTAACAAAAATGGTTAGATGCACTGCTATCTAGTATTGTAACACCATATATGAGTGTCCCTACAATGTACTGAGATTATTTTGGTACAGTTAGGAGAAAACTCTCTTCATTTCTTTTGTACTTGTGCTGATGTACAAGTCTTTATGATGCAAATTTCATTGATTCTTTTGTAAAATTCTAGAGCCGTATGCAATGCAATACTGAGCATTAACTGGAGATGTGCTACAGAGTGAATGAGTTTTTCAGTTCTCTTATCAACTGTGCTCTGTATTGAGCTTCGTACGCAGTATTTTGCTACCCGTTAATGTTCAGTTAGATATTCTTTTAGCCAGTTGTTGTGAACCCCATATGTTTACTCTGCTTATTGAGCTTCTATATTATTGCACGAACACATAAGAACATTACTTACATAGTTCTATTCACTCAGAAGTTAATTCTAGGAACATAGCTGTACACAGATCCATTCTAGAATATGTAAACCTTGCATGGCACTACAATAAGTTGGTTTTCTTCAAAACAAGCTTCAAGAAGCCAAGGCACTAGTATTGTAGACAAGAAGAGCACCAGCCAGCAGAATTCCAGAAAGAGTGACTGCCCAGAGCAACAACCCTGTCTTTCCTGCATAAAGCAAGGGATGAAAATTATATGTGCTTTGGAAATTGATTTGTCTGATATTTTTTAAGTAGCGGTGAGCGCTAAAAAGTGTTTGGCCTCTTGGGATGGTTATATGTGCTTACCTCCAGTATAAACATCACCACTTGGTGACCATTCCTCTGGGTTATATATTGGGCTACAATAAATACAGCAAATATCCATTATGAAAATTGAAGGCAATAGGTGAGTTATGAATGTTATGCCTGCTGTTCTTCTATTCAGATGAATGTTTTACCTGTATCCATCAACATTAGCTCCATACTTGCTGGCAAACTGGTAGACCCCTTTCCCCTAATTACAATGGAAAAGAAATATAGTGATGAGCAAATTTTACTATCGTTGATTTTTCTCTAATTTTGCTTTCAACCTCAGCCCTGACCTTGATTGGCCTTCCGGACGCGTCAACACCGTCTTTCAGGTTCAGTCCTCCTCCAGGTCCTACATGTTAACATTACATATGTTCATATATAAAATAGTACTATGTTGATAGTGTCATCCATTAGAATCAGTGCTAGTTCTCTGATTTTTTTCTGAAATAGTTTGAGCCACTGAAAAGAATGGTGTGCTTGTGCATACATGAAACAAGGGGCAATTAAGCTACTAACTTGAAGCTTAACCTCTATGCAGTTTTTCCAGTGCTAAACTCTGTAGCGTGTACTAACCGAAAGGCTGAGAAGTCTGGATCTTCTTTGCTTTTTTGGCCATTACTCTGAACAAGGATGGCCTTGATGATGGTTGGATGGCTCGGATTCGTGTCTGTTCCAAAAATGGAGATGGAGATGGTTTTAGAGCACAAGAGGCCATGACAGAGGCTGCCATGCGTAAGATGCTATCTCTTACTCTCCAATTTGCTGTCAGTCTCTTTTCTTGGCTAAATTGTGTAAAAGTCTTGCTTTAAATATACGAAGGAAGGCTAGAAGTAGCAGCAACTGACTAAGCTTTGTTTGACAAGTGTCAGCTGCTATGTGGCATACTAGGCTCATGGACCACTATTTTGTGATCAGTCGTTGTCCTTCACATAACCAACTGAAGATGATAGAATTCGAAGGAAACGTCTAGCGCTGAGTGGATAATCCTGAGAATTTTCTTACTTGTTCCACTGATTGAGAAATTTCGTTTTGTTCCTCGTGAGTCAATTTCACCAAGTGCATTCATATCTGTTCCCCTTATTGGGAAATTTCTTTCGTTCTTTGTGTGTCAGTTTCACTGAGTTAAGTTCTGAAGATTATTTTAGCCGGGTTGGCCGAAGAAGAGGCCAACCAATTGTATTAAGTTTTGGGACAAAAAGAAACAGGAACTGTACATGTTGGCAACTGTACATCGACAGGTTGCTGTCGAAAACGGAAGAAGCACAGGAAACCCCACAATTACAAGCTACTCATCCTGAAAAGGAAACAGGCCTGCTTCCTTCCAGATCATGAGCTCCTCCTTGACCCCTCCAAAGAGCTGTGTCGACAAGCATGATTACTGATTGAACACTCTTCAATTCTCACATAGATAAGCCAACATACTATGAAACAAAGCGAGTCAAATGCTTCCCGCCTATCAACACCGTTCTTTAAGTTCTGAAGATCATTTTCATTTCTGTCTGAAAGAACATATATTAATTTCTGTGAGATTTTTGCATATAGGGATAAAGTCTTAATCATTGTAAAGTAATCTGATTCTCACATAGATAATCTTATTTAAGAGGGTAATAAGTTTTATGGTGCAAACCCTCTTCTATTATGATGGAAATTTAGATTCTTAAGGCATGCATCCTGGATAGCCATCCTTTTTTTTTTTGAAGGTGATAGCCATCCTTTTTGTGGATATGCTGGATATCATTCTTATTATCTGAAAGAACATTTATCTTATTAGGTGTTGTTAAATCAGAAAATATTTTACTAAGACATTGTTAATATGCTTTTGTGGTTTTGTACTTTCACTGATGCAGAGTATGTTTTATAGCACCTAATTTATTATTACTATTATTGTAATACTGGAGAATGACATGTAATCCTTGGGGATATTTCGATGATGAAGATTTACTTGCACTCCATGGGGATCGGTACGCTACCAAAACTTTATTTTCCAATTTTTCAGAATAAGCTGTTCAACTGATTTAACTCTTATGATCCAACAGGTGCCAACTCTGTTGAACTCAAAATTATTTGTCCCTAGAGCCCAAGAACACTATGTTGCTTACTAAAACATCGTTGCATAACTTAGAATTAACATTACTCGGCCTTATTCATTACCAACGCTGGCAGTCAAGTCCAGTCCAGGTACATAACTGGTTACATTCCTAGTGAAGATTATATACATGGAAGCAGGCACAGCTTGGTCTGCTGCACTTAGCTAAGCCAGTGCACTAGTGTTGTAGACAAGAATAGCGCCGCCAACTAGAATTCCAGCAAGAGTGATTGCCCAGAGAAGTAAACCTGCCTTTCCTGGGAAAATCAAGAAATTTTGTAAGTACAAAATTTGTGAGAACAATAAACATCTCATGAGAAATTTAAATAAGCAGCGCGCAGTGTTAAAATTCTTGTTTCTCGAGTCCTTTTTTTTGCTTACCTCCAACATAGACATCACCAGTTGAAGACCATTCTTCTGGGGTATATATTGGGCTGTAACACGGTAGAAGCAACAAAATGTCATGGATAAGCTATGGATTTCACTGTTTTTACAGATAATAAATAGGTGTTTCTCTTTTCATCTCCCTCATCTAGATCTGTAAATTTCTCCTTTTATTCATTCACATGCTTTATCCCATTTTTACTTTGAAACTAATATTTTTATGAGTTACTATATATTATTATTTGTGCATGGATCTCAAATATATTGTTCTTCATTGGATCGGTAACATTTACCTGTACCCATCAACATTTGCTCCATACTTGTTGGAAAACTGGTAAAGACCCTTTCCCTGATTAAATTTGAAAAATTTAATGGTGAAAAATAACCATTTTGTCTGATATATATGCTTGTCTGAGCTTATAGCCTTATACTGACCTTGGCTACCCTTCCAGATGCATCAACACCTTCCTTGAACACCACTCCTCCAGCAGGCCCTAGATGGTGGCATACCATAACTTTGTGAGAAGGTAAACTAATTTAGAGAAAAATGAATGGTAACAATCACAGTTCTATTCACTACCATTTATCACCTTTGCATGTAAAAAATAAGATAACCAGGAGACACTCATTGGTACCCATGAAACTGAGAAACCCATTTTCCATTTCATGTTTAAGCCAGTTGCTAATATATTAACTCTGAATTTTACAGCATGTACTGACCATAGGGCTGGGATGTCTGAATCTTCTTTGCTTTCTTGGCCACTATGATCAAAGATGGCCTTGCCATTGTCCCTTTCCCTCGAAGCTTCGAACGTTCTAGTAATGGAGATGCAGATGGTTTCAGAGCCAGAGAAGCCATGACAGAGGCAGCCATGTTTATGCAACAACACTCAACTGATCACTCACTCTATCTCTGAAATTAATGCAAATGATCTCTTATGCAGTTCATCATCAGATATCCATGGCTTTAAATACAGGAAGGCTTTCAGTAGCAGACAGTGAGTGACTATGATTTGTTAGTCAATTGTCAGTTGGATAGTAGCTATGATAATACTGTGTCATGGGGCCATGATCACGTGACAAGATCTTGTCTTTTACCTGGATGATTAGAGATGATGTACTGATGAAAATCTGAAGCAAGCACCTAGTTGGTTGGTTGATGGATAATCCTGGGGTTTCCTGCCCTGCTTAACTATTTTCCTGGTCGAGAAATTTCAGGTGTCAATTCTGATCATAGCGAGTTGTCTGGGGATCTTATCTCTAACAGAGCCAGCGAGTTGTCTGTAAACAGTATATTGATATATGCAGTTAATGTTACATATTTTCGTGGTAAAGGATGAATGGTGCTTTTTTTTTTTGATATAGTTCGATTTATATGAACTGACTATTGTGTAGTAGGTATGAAAATATCAGTTTACCTAACAAGTTGTTATGTTTTTACTCCCAATAATATTATACCACAAATAAACGTACCTAACCTGATCATTTTACCTACATTATTTGATTCTCTCCCTGTAGCCTGATCGATCTAGCACTCCTTGCACCAAGCTCCCTTTTATTAAAAAAAGAGTAACTACTGAGTTTTGTTTTTGTCTAACATTGCCGGGACAGTAATTAAACAATAAAGTAAATTTTGTGCAGATTTTAGTATTTTACATTCCTGATCGAGCCTATTCGTGTACTAAGTATTCGTGTGCAATGCATGCATAAGCGTAACTCAACTTTGTATCGAAGAGAAAGAAACACGTAGTACGTTAATATGAAATTAAACGTAGGTCGGTGCATTACTAGTAGCACTGTGGGTAGCTTATCTTTTACTCCTAACCAGTGTCCTTATTAATCCCCGCGTTATGGAAAATAAATCTTAACGAGTGGAGTACTCCCTCTGTTCTCATTTACTCCGAACCAATAAAAAAATATCTCGAGGTATCGGTACCTCACGGTACCAAATTATTTCCGATCGTTGAATCTAATTGGACATGATGTATATTGTTAGATCTAACGATTGAAAATAATTTGCTACCGTGAGGTACTAGTAACTCGAGATACTTTTCATTGGACCGGAGCAAATCTCATCCATTCCTAACACCTTGAGCAGCAAAGTTGAAGTAGCGTTAGATCCAGACATGACGCCGTGATTGTTATATGATGTTATCTGATCCAGTTGTAGCTGCGGATGCCGGGAGAAGGAAGCAGAACTAGCACGACCAACCGCCTTGCCGCCACCAAGTGTTAGCATCTCATGCTGCCATGAGCATCCATGTACATGGAGGTAGGGGCGAAGTTAGAGCGAAATGGAGAGATGTATCACATGCTTGCTTTACTCTACTTTGGACCAAATTTAAGCTGATGCGGGTGTCTAAGTTGATCTTAAGGGGTGGTGGAAATAGAAAATAAACGAACTATAGCTAAAAATTTTCTTAACCGGATTCCTGGGCACTGTGTGGAGGGGAAAGGGCGGATATACTCAGGTACGGGTTCAAAATTCTAGTTCGTATGAAATTTTCAATTTTTTTGTGAATTTGGTAATATTTTATTCAAATTTAATCAAATTTTATTCTAAATTTCAGTATATCGGCACCCTCCGATACAAATCCCAAAAATGAAAGATTGAACCCTGACCCTCGTGTGGTTTGAGCCAGTACTAATGACAAAGTTTGAGCAGAGAAGAATGCTTACAATTGGAATTAATAGGTTACATTTCTGTTGACATTTTTGGAGATTCCAAAGATGATTGAATTTTGACAAGTTCGAATTGATACTTTCTTCCTTTTCTTTGAAGAAGAAAAAAAAATAAAACTTTGATTGATCCGTACAAATGGGCCTTCGTGGGCCGTGCGCGGGAGACTGGGCGAGATCAAGCCCAAGTTCAAGGCCTTAGGGAGGTCGATCAGAGTTTTCTTCTCCGACCCTTCCCCTCTGGCATGGACGCATGGTGATACGCGCACGACGACAGCCGCCGGGTTCGCGGCCATGATCTCTGTCTGGCTCGCGCCCGCCCGGCGCACGCATCCGCTGATCTCGCCGCCGCAGGTGAACAACGCAGCCGTGCCGGCGAGCACGCCGACGCGCGCGTCATGGACACGGCCAAGTCCCTGAACAAGAACAGTTCGAGGTCGACATCGTCGGCCTCACTGCCTTCCCGTGGTCGCCTCGCCGGCGCCGGCGCCGGCCGATGACGACTGAGGACTGAATCCCCGGTGGAGGCCGTAGACTGTGGCGTCCGCGAGTCCGTCTCCGTCGAGACATGCTAGAGGCCGGGGTTCGGTGTTTCAAACTCCGAACCCCATTGACAGTGCCGGTTACCTCGCCATGGCCTCCCTTAGCTTGCTCACCTCACCGGTCACCGCACGCACCGACTTCCGACCAAGTTCCGGGCGCCATCATCCAATGCATGTGTGCAGTGTCAGTGTGCTGGTGAAGTGGTCCGTATACTCCGATCCCAAGGGGTCGGAGTCTTCTTCTCCGAACCCCCTTGCCACGTCAACGTAACTCCGGTTCATTGTTCGTCGACTCGCCGGAGCGCCGCCGCCCAATCCTGGCGGTCCGCTGCTTTGGCCGCTCTCCGGCGGTCGCACGCGCAGGAACACCCACAGGCATGCATGCATGGTGATCTGATCTCATCCCGTCCGCGAGCTACGACGAGAACGTTCTCGCCACGCCGCACGACAGCCGGTTCACGGCCATGCTCAGTCTCGCCGCTTTTGCCAGCCGCAGCGCGCGGGGCAAACGGACGCCATCTCGGACGCTACGCACGCCGTGTGCAGAGCGTCGGCGTGGCGACCGCGCGCATGGCCAGGCAGAGGGTATGCAGATTAACCTGATCGATCCCCATTGGAAATTCTGAATGGCATGCAGATTCTGCAGTTCTTGAATGTGCTCTCAGAGACAGGCATGAACTGAATTACTGAAACCATACAAGGTTGAAGTAAAAAATGCCGTACTGTTCTTCAATTGCGTAAACGATCATGTTAGAGTAGATTTTTTTCTCTTTTTTTTTGAACAATGATGTTAGAGAAGAATATCATGGTGCATTAATTGTTTGTTTGATGCAGCACAAAAAGGTTCCAGAGCAATTACAGTCGTCAATAATCCAGATATGGCCACTATCTGTGGATTCCGTTATTTCATCAAGTCTTGGTTAGATTAACTATGATTCAGATTTTTTGTTTTTTGGTACCTGAAGTAATCATATCAACTGAGAACTACTCCTACATCCCTCGTGAAACGCACATCTGTTACAGTGATGTACTAGTATATGATATATCCAACGCGATATTAAAAGGAGCTGGTTGCAACTTGCAAACAAAAATGTGCAGTATTTTATTCATTAGTTGACCTTATTAAAGTTTAATTTACTTTTTTTTTCTATAACTTGTTAAGATCGAATTTAACACTGCATATTTAAAGATGATATATCGTGCATTAATATATCTTGTTAACTTTCGTTATAAAAAAATAACGACTATTTCTGTGACATAAAGAAACGTGATCTGTACAAATAACACTGATCGATCTGTACAAAATGCATGCGCCCAACTTCAAGGCCTTGGGGAGGTCGGAGTTTTCTTCTCCGAAACCCCCTCCCGATCCACCACCTCACGTACACGCACGACGCGGCCACACCTCCTCTCTGGCGTACGGGAAGAAGCACCTTGGCATGGTGGTCCCGTCGGCCATCCTAACCATCAGCAAGCTACGACGTACGGACGTGTTCCCGCCACGCCGTACGCCGCGCACGACAGCCGGTCACTACCAGCAGATTCACGACCAACCCTGTAGGAGCGAAACCATCAGAAAAATTGGTTTTACCGTCAGAAAATGTATTCCTGTAGGTGCACCGTCAGAAATCGCCGACAGAAAAAAGGACCATGAGAAATTCAATTTTTCTATCAGGTAGAAAATTTCAACTGGCGGCAAGAAATGTTAATTGTGACATGGACCCGTCAGGAAAAACCGTCGATCAGGCTCACGGCCATGATCGATTAGGCTCGCCGCGCGCTTTTGCCCGGCCGGCGCAACGTACGCAGCCACAGCGGCATGCATGGTCTCCCGCGGTGTAAGTCGGCGGCCGGCCCTAGCTAGCGCCCATGCATGCAAACCAGACGGAGTAGCAAACGCAGGATCGTTGGCGGCGAGGCAGAACGGCGACTGCATGCACACAACATCATCGGCGAGGTTGCCGGCCGGAGCTCACGACGCCCCTACGGGATCGATGTCGCCGCCGAAGCCCAAGTGGCCCTTCATGGCTACCCTGATGGACCATGGTCATCCAATGCATGCATGTGTACTGTGCTCATGTGACAAGGAAGGGGTAATTAACATAGCTCATCTGATTTTTAAATACGCGAATTGGCTTAGTGCTACACGCATTCTATACAAGGTTGGCCGCCTAGCGCTATGTGATTCTTTTTTATAAAGTCGCAGTTAGCTTTGAGCTACGCGCATTATATTTTTAAGAGGTGGTTGCCCTAAAGCTCGCGTTATATTCTTAAGCCACGATTTGCCCAGAGCTACGTGCATCATATTTTATGAGTCGGTATATTACTCGGAGATTAACACCGCATATGCTATAAACTAATATTGTGTCACTTGGTTGGTTAAAATTATAGTTCTTACTATGTGCTTAGTTGTTTCCCAACTAAGCACATAGTTTGCTACAGTTATTAGGTACACCTATTCGATGTACCTGTTTATCTATCAATTCGATGCACCTATTTTTTTAATTTATTTGACGAGCCCTCCACAGTCTCTTTGCAAGATATCAAGATAAGGACTCAATAAGTAAACACTCAGGAGGCCTTCGCAAAGAAGATTGAAGCACTCAGTATCGGTCATGAACCATAGAGAAGACTGTAACTCGACTTCGAAGGTCTCGGAGGCTAATGTGGATAATATGGGTACCGGATAACCACGTGACCTCCATATTCGACTAGAAATATAGGAGGTGAGCCGAAACCATATATTATGTAATAGAGTAAGGTTCGGTTGTCATGTTGTCCTGTATTTCAAGACCTCTATACCACGACGAGGCCGACGGTGGCTTCGGCTGTGTTCTTCCCCCCATTTTCCCAACCCACATCTCTTGTTTTCCGCGCACACTTTTCAAACTACTAAACGATGTGATTTATAAAAAAAATTTCTATATGAAAGTTTTTTTTTAAAAAATCATATTAATCCATTTTTTAAAAAATAGTTAATACTTAATTAATCATGCAATAATACGAGCTTTGTTTTGCATGTCAGGGAGAACCCCTCCTCCCCAACACAGCCTAGGGTGCTTCGACGTGGTAGGCGTGCAGTGATGGAGCTCTACGATCGAGGCTGGTGGCAGCTCAAGGATGTTGGTCGGGAGCTCAACAAGGTCAAGGTGCAATGTGCTAGCTGGATGAGGCCACTAGCGGCTCAGGAGCTCGACAAAGGGTGTGTTTAGTTCACATCAAAATTGGAAGTTTGATTGAAATTGGAACGATGTGATGGAAAAGTTGAAAATTTATGTGCGTAGGAAAATTTCGATGTGATAGAAAAGTTAAAAGTTTGAAGAAAAAGTTGGGAACTAAACCAGGCCAAAGGATGGCGCAGCGGCGGCTTGGGAGCTCGACAAGGCTGATCATAAAGTCGTAACAGTTGGATCTGGGCCACCATCGTCAACCTTCTCGAGTACCCGTAGGCCGTAGTATGATGACCATCTTCGTCATCCATCGGTCCGGGCACCCGTCGTTAATTTGCTCCCAACGCGAGATGAAACATCCTTTCCCGACCAAAGCCAACAATGGAGTGAAGAGCTCAACCGCAATCTCAGTCAGATCTGACGCTACCTGGTGAGAAGTCTCTCGAGAGCTTGTGAGAGAACATGCTTCTACAGTAAAATCCCCCTCCCCGACCCCTTTTCCCCCCGATTCCGGTGGTTCGCCACCGGCGAGGGCTGGAGGAGGGGTCAGGCCACCTTCCCGTACTAGTATAGACTAGGTTAGGTCGGAGTTCTTCCGTAGTCAGGTCTTCCTGTAGCTCGGGTTTGTCCCTTTTGGAGTTTCGCCGGTGTTGCTTCATGGCGATCGGAGAAGACGATGGTGGCGGTGGTGTTTGTGGCCGTGGCTGTCCCAGTGTCGCTTTTAATCTGGACCGCAGCTGGCTTGCTCTACACATCAAGGGTCTGCGCGGTGTCCGACGCAATCCCGGCTGCGTCGCTGAAGATGGACGGATCTGGGGCGTTTGGCGTCCTTTCCATGGCAACAAGGGCTTGCGGTGGTGGATCTGGTGCAGCTGGCCTCGGTTCATTGCTTGGCCAGAGCGATGGAGGTGGATGTGGTGTTTCTGGGCCGGCCGTCTCAGGCTCCCTGACAAGGACGGATGGTGTTGGCTGTAAGAGCTGCTGCTGCTCCTGCTCGTTGGTGGGCTGAATGAGCTGCTCCAGCTTGTTAGTTGGTTGAATCTCCACATGCTTCTGCTGAAGCTCTTGGTGGCAAGCTTGTTGGTTGGTTGCTGAGGCTCCTGCTTATTGAAGCTCTCTGCGGCAACATTATCCCTTCAATCTCCGGTGTTGCGTACCTCCGCCAAATCGTTACAAGACAGGGGTTCAGTCGCCGTTATCCTAATTCTTGCATGTTCAAGGCAAGTTGGAGTATGGAGACTTTCTTCAAATCTCCTTGCAGTAGTATTCAAGTTGAGGACTCCATTCGGGTTGAGTATAGACCGTCTAGTCGGCTCTTGTCGATAGGATTGCAGTCTGTGCTCCTCAAATTTGATGGAGAACTCCTAGACAATATTTTGTTGAGTCCGGTGAAGCTTAAGAAAAATTTATGACTCAACAACAAACCTCAAATAGCGCCGTTTCCGTGGAGGCAGCCGAAGGGGTCACCGGTCTATCAAGCGGTGTGCGCGTCTTCAGTAGAGGCTCGTGGACATGGTCGTCGCGGCATTGCCGCAGTCCCCTGTCGATCGCGTTCTTTACTGCTGTTTGGATTATCTTGGAGGATGTTTTTCTTAGTTCAGCTAGCTTTACCTTCTGAATGGATGGTGTTGTTCTTTGTCTTATCTTTTATAGCGATGTTTTGGGGATATCATTTCCTTTAAGCTCTGTCTGTAATCCTCACTATTTAAATAAATTTATGAGTTTTAAAAAAAAAACAGTCAGATCTGACGCCTGCTCCCTCCCGGCCCAACACCGTGGTAAGTACGTGATGGGGCCACCGGATACAACGGCTACAGTAGTGCTTAATTTCATCGCTAGCCACACCAACCAAGCTGTTTTTTCACTGGTGGCCATGTTTCCAAGTGTTAGAAGAAGATAACGGCTACGGAAGAAAAATGGCTAGGTGCATTATATTTTGATCCCTGTGAAAAATTACAGAATTCCTTCCGATCGGTCGACCGGCTCGGGGGCAGCAGGATCGTGCGCTCTCCCCTAACGCGCACGTGTATCCTCCTGACCCCACCACGTATCTTCACCATATACTCCATTGCAACAAATCACCCACATATTTTGGAAACCCTTTATTAAGGGAATTTGTTTTATTTTTTTTTCCACCAAGAATGTTTCACTTAGTGTACACACATTGTTTCAATATGTATAGATCTAATATTGTAGTGAACAGAAACATTCTTTTGCAACAAATTACCTATTTAGAAACCCTCTATTAAGAGAATTCGTATTATTTTTTGTTCCACAAAAAATGATTTACCTAGTGTACTCATAATGTTTCACTATGTATACATCTAATGCTGCAGTGAACTAAAACATTCTTTTGTAACAAATCACCCACATATTTTAGAAACCCTCTATTAAGGGAACTCGTTTTATTTTTTTTCACCAAAAATGTTTTACCTAGTGTACTTACAATGTTTTACTATATATAGATCTAATGTAATTTGCTGAAACATTATTTTCATACAAGATGAAACAACACCCAATTTAAATGATTGAAATATTTTCTATCTACTCAGTGAAACAATTCCGATATACTTGGTGGAACATCGTGCAACATTTAAAAATAATTCAATAATAAGCTAAAAAAAATTCGTCGGAATATATCCATGTGTGCTCTTGTTTTAAAGATTTAATTGCAACGAATTTAATGGTGCAATCGAATCATGATTTGGATAAATAATGTAAGAGAAAAAATAGTTTCAAGTGGTTTTGCATGTATACGTGGCGCGCCCGATCCCCCCCCCCAACACCATCGGGCGCCCGACGCGTAGGAGTCCCCGAAAAAATATGGTATAAACAAACTCCTCAAGGACGCCTCATAGGCTCAGGCCATATAATGGCACGTTTCGAATTTTATGGTATACCAATGGCACTGAGTCGATTTAACAAACAGTAACGTCATTTCTCCAAGACGACGAATTTGTAATGGCCCATATATTGCAACAGGTCCACATATGTAATTAGAGATGAGTAGCACAACCCATATAAATAGGGATAGATCATTAGTATGGATTGAGCATAAAAGAATATATCCAACCATTTTTTTATGACCCGAGTTCATGAGAGATAGAATCGATAGCGGCAGTATAATTTAACCAACATGAAATCGTGTACTCATTTTCTCCATTAAAAATATAAGGGTAAGGCAATGCTTATGGTTATTATGACAATAAGGATGGAACCCGTTACAGCTCGGAGCAATATTTATGATAATATCTACAATGGTTAAGTTTTTGGAAGAACATAAGATGGGTCCCGTTGAGTTCCACCAAAGGAAAAAAAGATCACTTCCTAACTACCCCATGCAAGGCAGCAAGCTAGAGAAATAGTCCGTGGACAATGAAAAAAATAATTTTATATTTCTTTCGGATGAACCTTGGGCTTAAGGTTCTTTTTGGTTGTATGAAGCTTAAGGTGTGCTTCCACAATGGCTAAAGTTACAACACTTAATGCTTAAGACTAACTTTTTGGTAGATTGTGGTTGCCCTAAGTATTTAGACTAAAATTTTATAGTATTCCTAGACTGATTCATATGATATCATCACTTTAATGATTTCAAAGCTAATCAGATGTTTCGAAATAAAATGTAAACGATCCAAAATTTAAAAATTGACAACTGAAGTGACTAAAAATAAATATTTTGATATAGAAATCCTAGTATTTGCTACTACTACATAGAAATCCTTATTTTCGAGTAATTAGTAGGCGTAGGCGGCAAAATCTTGAGCTAGTACCAGATTGATCCATTGTGGGTAGTAATTAAGGCCTTGTTTAGTTCCCAAAAAATTTTGCCCAAAAACATCACATCGACTCTTTGAACACATGTATGGAGTATTAAATATAGATAAAAACTAATTGCACAGTTTGCATAGAAATCAAGAGACGAATCTTTTGAATCTAATTAGTCCATGATTAGCCATAAGTGCTACAGTAATCCACATGTGCTAATGACAGATTAATTATACTTAATAAATTCGTCTCGTGGTTTCCATGTGAGTTATAAAATTAGTTTTTTCATTTGTGTCCGAAAACCCCTTTCGACATCCGGTCATATGTCCGATATGATCCAAAAATTTTCTTTTCGCGAACTAAACACACCCTAAACATATGCAAATGATCGTGATTGAAGTGGCATATCAGAAAAAAAAACATGGATAATGGAGTAGACCAGCAGGTGAGGTATTTATGGCCACACCACACGGTCACACTCACAGGTCACATACACTAGAGTAGGGGTAAAAACGGTACGGAAACTTTCCAAATTCCGGACCTATTTTCGGAAACGGAATCTGTCGGTCGGAATTTTTCGGAAACGGATTCGGAAATATTTTCTCGAAAACGGAATCGGAAATGATAAGGGCAGTTTCCGTCGGAACTCGGAACCCGTCGGAAACTTTTCAGAAATTTTCTCGGAATTTCCAGAATTTTTTCTAGGAATTTCCAGAAATCACAAAATAAGCTGAATTCTTTTTTTAGCACCGAATAGTTAATACCATGGTGTTTGGCTAATTATTTTTTTAAAATATTTGTTATGCAAATCTAAAATTAGATAAGAATATTTTTTCCTGTATTGGGATTTATCAACAGCATTACTAATTTGTTTCATAGATTGTGTTTTGTAATGTACTGTTGATACCTAACAATTGGACTTATATGATTGTGTTTTATGATGAATTGTTGACCGTTGAGACTTGAGAATTGGGTTTATCAGTTAGAGGGGTTTTTTTATTCAAATTTCCGTTACCGTATTCACGCCGGTTCGTTTTCGCTCCGTTTTCGGTTTCGATAATATTCGATTCCGTTTTCGTATCCGGGGTTTCCGATTCCGATTTCGATTCCGAAAAAAATATGAAACGAAAACGATAAAGATGATTTCCGTCCGTTTTCGTACCGTTTTCACCCCTACACTAGAGGTACTAGTGTAGAGTAGGCACGCAGAAGTTTCAACTTTGCAGACGAGCAGTGAATTGTGCATCGATCTCTGTGGTATTACTTTGTACGAGTAGTATCGATCTTCTGTCGTACTGTACGATTGTATCGTAGTAACTCGTAAGTATGGATCGACTTTTGATCTATAGTAGTACCTACGGTGTGGCCTGGCTTCTTTGCGTTTCCGTCTGGAGTCTAGCTTGCCGACCCGTGATCAATTAGCACTTCACTTTTGTCAAAGTATTTCCGAATGTTTAGTTTTGGGCTGGGTTTAGTTCCAAATTTTTTCTTCAACCTTTTAACTTTTCAGAACATCAAAATTTTCCTACACATAAAAACTTCTAACTTTTCCATCACATCGTTCCAATTTTAATCAAACTTATAATTTTGACGTGAACTAAGCACAGCCTTGGTAGTACTAGTTAGTGTCTCGGATTTATAGTGCTAGTAAGTGTTCCATCCATTCAAAATCTTTTATATAATGGAATGGAGAAAGTATGCCGCTTGTCACAACCCAATGCAGGTGTTCTCCATGCAGCGTTACAAGAAGTTTTATGATCGCCATCATCGACTCATCCACCAAATGCCTAGATATAATTTAGGAGGCAGCAAACAGGCAGTACAACTCCGTTCCAGGATCGGCTCCACCAAATGCTTAGGGAGAAACTCAATTGGTTTAGGGTTAAGTCAGTTTGAAGTTGTTAGGGTTTGAGTATATTGTGCTAGCTCTAGCCGTATATAAAGCTGATGAGACAGACAAGGTTAGATTGATTTTTTTGTTAGCCAACTTAGGGATAAAAGGTGAATGATCGGGCTTCTGGCTCGGCCATGAGACGCGACTTGTGTCTCGCGGTTGATTCATGACGAATGTATAATTTCCTATTCTGATTAATGAATTCTCTTCCCCCCAAAAAAAGATTGATTTTCTTTTCCTCAGCCATGTCTCGCCCGGACACATACCGTCATAGCCCATGACAATGAAAGGAAACAAAGGTGCAGGAAGCGGTGTCGTCACCGATCTTGGTGCGCCCGCGTATATTTACATGGTTGCCAATAGCCGGCAACATGGCTTTACAGGATCATAACAACCTTGGCTAATCAGTATCTCTAACTAATCCTGATTACAATCATTATCTATCAGCTAAGATAAGATCGATACGGCCAGGTTGTTATGCTTACACATGATTATATCTAATACTCCCCCTCAATCACAACCTACCTAGATCGAGATTGTACTTAAAATTTTCAAGTTATCTTACCGATAACGTCTTTGTAAATCCATCAGCCACTTGATCACCTGTAGGAACAAACTCCACTTCAAGTAATTTTCGTTGCACTCTTTCACGTACAAAATGATAGTCAACCTCAATGTGCTTAGTTCTAGCATGGAAGACAGGGTAAGATGATAAATATTTAGCACCAAGATTATCATACCACAGTCGAGCCATTGGAGGACTTGGCACATTGAGTTCCTCTAACAGAGTTTGTATCCACATGATTTCTGCTGTAGCATTAGTCAAGGCCTTGTATTCTGATTTAGTACTAGACCTTGACATAGTAGCTTGTTTCTTTGCATTCCAGGAAACCAAATTATCCCCTAGAAATACTGCAAAACCTCCTGTAGATCTTCTAACATCTATATTTCCTACCCAGTCTGCATCTGAATATCCACTAACAAGCATAGACTTTGACTTACTAATCTTTAAACCAAGTTTAGTACACTGTTTTAAATACCTTAATATTCTCTTCACAGCAGCCCAATGAACTGTAGTAGGAGCATATAGAAACTGACATACCTTATTTACTGGAAAGGAAATGTCTGGTCTAGTCAGACTTAAGTACTGGAGTGCTCCTACTACACTTATGTAATTAGATGCATCATTGGGACCTAATAAATCTCCTTCATGCAAAGTGAGTTTCTCACTAGTTGACAAAGGTGTACTAACAGGTTTACAATCAGTCATACCAACTCGTCTTAGAGATCAGTAACATATTTTTCTTGGGTTAGAACAATGCCACTAGATGCCTTGTTCATCTCTATGCCAAGAAAGTAGTGTAAGTCACCTAGATCCTTCAAGGCTAAATCCTTTTATATGTCCTTCAGCAGAGCTGGAACCGCATCCTGTCTCGAGCTAGCAACAATTATGTCATCAACATAAACAAGCACAAAAATTATCAGACCCCCTTTATTATAAAAGAATAGAGAAGTATCCGCCTTGGATCCTTGGAATCCAAGGTGTTGAAGCTTCTGACTTAACTTAGCATACGATGCTCTAGGTGCCTGTTTAAACCATAGAGAGCTTTATCAAACTTACACACATAGTCAAGGATGGACCTTATCTTCATACCCAAGTGGTTGTTTTATGTATACCTCTTCTTCAAGAATACCATGAAGGAATACCTAGTTACGTCTACAAAGTATCTAGTTACTAGTTGAGCTGTACTGTTACTAGCAAAATTATAAAAATTAGACAAAAACAAATACAAAATTAAATACTCTTCACTTAAAATTGTAATTGCTGACAAAAATTACAAAACCAAAAATTTAGCAAGACTTTTGATATGTAGCAAAATCTAATCTACCATCAGCTTGATTAATATATAGCAAAATTTTAAAAATTGACAAAAAAAAAGAAGACAAAACTACACAAACTCCTGATCCCCACTTTAATTGGAATTGGAAATAATTAGTGAACTGTTATAGCAAAACTTATAACAAATAGCCCACATTCACAGTGCTCACAAAAATGACAAAAAATGACAAAACTAGGAAGTGAACTGTTATAACAAAACTTATAACAAATAGCCCACATTCACAGTGCTCACAAAAATGACAAAACTAGGAATAAGTATGGCTAGTAGATGACAGAACAACCTACTGCTAGAAGTCAGGAAATCTCCTTTAGAGATTATGAGCTGCTCATAGAAAATTAAACAAACCAAAATACCTGCTAGCTGAAAATTAAACTAAAGAAACTAAGTACTCATCATTGAGAACAAAACTTACAAATATATTTCTAACAAAACTAAGTACCTACTCTTCACTTCAAATTCTAATGTGATGCATGCTAATTTCTAACATTCCTAACAAAACTATGTTATCTTTATTGCTAACCAGTTTACTGTTTAGTAGCTTATATGGTGCACTGACAAGGTAAATTAACCAAAATTCTACTGCAGATAAATTAGACAAACTACATACAGAGTGCAAAATTTATCCCTTAAGTTCACAAACATTAATTTGTTTGCTTCAAAAAGGAATATTTCTCTGAGAAAACACAAAACTGTTTCTAACAATTCTATGTCTTCGCACAATTTATAACAAAAAAAAAACGTTGCTCATTTCCATCCTACATCAATGAACTAAAATTCAGTGAAAATAGAACATAATCTTAACTTTAGATGGCCAGATCCGTTGGCGGGGAGGACGGGGACAGTGGGGAGGGACAGGAAGAGAAAGGGAGAGGGCGGGGTGGCGAGACAAAGAGGGGGAGGGGAAGAGGACGCACAGCGGCCACTTGCATCCTCACCTCTGCGCATCTTCCTCCCCTCCGGCCGACCAGATCCGCCGGCGGGGAGCCGATGACAGAGCTGGGAGGAAGAGGGAAAGGCGAGGGAGGAGGAGAGGGAGAGGGCGAGGTGGTGAGACAGAAAGGGGGAGACGAAGAGGATGTACGGCGGCGACTCGCATGCTCACCCTGGCGCATCTTCCTCCCTCCAGCCAGGAGGATCCGCCGGCGGGGAGAGCGACGGCGATGGCGGCGACTCACGTGAGGAGGCGAGGTGGAGGCGAAGAGACTGGCGAGGGGAACGCGTTGGGTTCCCATTCGGATCCGGAATAAAACAGGTGCACACCCAAAACTAGCTGTTTGCCCGGTAACGCTTGCACAAATCTTGGAACAATCTGATGGCCAGGAATTCAGCTGATAAAACAAAATTTTTCAGCAGGGTGTTGTATAGCAAATCCCCAGATAAGCCAACATTTGTAGACAAGCCCATACTGCTGGGCTCCGTGCAGACGTGAGCTGGCACAATTGTCCGCTTCTCCGTGTGCTTCCATGATACTCCCTCCGTTTCAGCTTATAAGATGTTTTGACTTTGGTCAAAATCTTTTGATTTTGGTTAAAGTCAAACTTACTTCTCTAAGTTTGACTAATTTTTTTAAGACAAAAGTAGTAATATTCTTAACCCAAGATAAATATATTATGAAAATTTATTCAATTATAAATTTAATGAAACTATGTTGATGTTGTAAATATTACTATTTTTTTTCTACAGAGTTAGTTAAACTTATAATAGTTTGACTTTGACTTGAAACGGAGGGAGTCACTACTACAAAAATGGTATTTTCAGGCGGCCAAAAACTATTTTTCCCGGCGGGGGAGTAGTCCGCCTAGAAGCAATCGCATGCGGAAATCATCGATTTTCGCAAGCGGCCCAGTCACCCGCCAGTGAAAATCATCTCTATAAACAAAAAAAAAATCGCGGCCACCCCCACCCGCGCCCCTACCCACCTCCGGCCGATCTAGGGTTAGGGTTGGGGGGCACCGCCGCCGCCAGGAGGTGAGGGGAAGTGGGGATCTGCAGGGGCGCTGCCGCCACCACCGCCCTGCCCCGGCATCCCTCCGGGCGGATCTAGAGGGAGGGGAACCGCTGCCGCCACCCACCGCCCTCCCCCGGCCTCCCTCCGGCCGGATCCGAAGGGAGGGGAACCGCCGCCGCCGCCGCCGCCACCTTGCCTCCCCCCCTTCGGCCAGATTTGGGAGGGAGGGGAGGGGAGCCGCGCCGACCGCGCGCCTCGCCTCGTCGTCGACGGTTCCCCCCGCCGCCGGTCGCTAAGGGAGTTGAGGGAGAGAGAGTTGAGGAAGAGGAGAGGTGAGGGAGAGCCGGAGAGGAGAGAACTGAGAACTTAGAAAAAAAATCCCCTCATGTGTCGAGTCTATTTATATTCCACACTAATTTTTGCAGGCAGACAACCAGTTTCAACCCGGTTTACATTTTTTAGGCGGCTATTTCGCTCCGATGATCATACCCGCCTGCGAAAAAAAATACCCAACATTGGCAAAAATGTTTTTTCTAGTAGAGAGTAGATTCTAGATTGGGTATCCACATCAAGAACATAATTCAGAAAACATAATACACAATTGTACTCCAATTTAATTTTACTGTGTTATGTTTCTTCTTCTTTCAATCAGCTTCTGACCAGCGAAGTCCTTTTGTACTGGAAATTGTCAGGTAATCTCTACTGCGTGTGTTCCCTAATCGAAGGATGTAGCAGTGCATGTGTATTCAGTTGTAGTCTCAAACAAAAATATCGAGCATTTGATGTAGATCAGAATTGTACTAATATGAACAAAATTTGTGTCCCATAGTAAATCAAAGAATTTAAATTTGATTTATTTGGAACTATTTTACTTACAAAATCTACTTATAAAAACTAATTGTACTACACAATAATAATGTACTATATATGCAAACTACATAAAATTCAATTTTCAAAATTATTCTGTAGCTTTAGGTAATCCCTTTACTACCATCATTAAGGCTGTGTTCGGCTCCTGGGTTGAGAACTAATACTCCGCGCATGTAAAACGGATCAACTCATTGGCACATAATTAATTAGATATTAGTTATTTGTATATAAAAAACAGATTAATACAATTTTTTAAAAGCAAGTTTCTTATAGAAAAGTTTTGCAAAAAACGTACCGTTTAATAGTTTGAAAAGCGCGCTCGTGAAAAAAGGATGTGAGTTTGAGAAAGTGAACAAAACAACTCAACCTAATGGTTCTTAAAATAATAAAAAAATTTTCCCTCGCTGTTTGTCAAGTTTAATTTATATTAGAGCCACAAGCAACTTGTCTGGTTTAATTTATATTGATTTTTTAAGTGCGTTGCATATGCACGATTAATTACTAGTTCTCTTAAACTTCCATTCCTTCTCTCAATTTCCAACCAATCAAACAAACCTAAATGTAAACGAACCAAACCGTATGGCACGTACGGCACGGGCTTGCAAAACAACATGAGGGAGAACGACATCGGTGCTGCCGCCTATCGACCTCGTGCTCAAGGCATCGTGCAAGCGTTGTGGCTCATCGTCATGAGGGTGCTGCTTCCGCCAGCCACACCACGATCGATGATCGATGTTTTGCTGTTCTCTTTGCACGCGCGTGCATAGGAGTATACAACACCGTCTTGGTGGATACCACCGCAGAGAAGGAACTCTCGATCGATCAGCATATTCACCGTCGATCGGTTTGGCATAACACAATTATAAGGAAGTGGATTTTTATCCCCTACCCTTGTATTTCATGTCGTCCAAAAAATTAAAAAAAATTGATATCATAGATCAATGTGAAATATGTCATTCCATAGACATACAAAATACAAATTCAACCTAAATAAATAGAAACAAAAACAAAAATTTTTATTGTGAATAGTACACAGTCAAATCTATCATTTTTTTACTTGTCTATGTTGAATTTGATTTTTCTGTGAAACTGACATATTTCGTATTGATCAATTATACCTTTTTTTTTAAAAAAAACAGCTATTTAAATTACATGTAAAAATGAGAAGATTCCCGGAAAATAAGGCTGCTCCAAGCAACAACGAACCGGAGTTTTTTTTATGCCCTTAATGACACTAAAAGTTTAAATTCTTCATCTGACGGAAAAGGTACATGCATGTTAGAGATTAACTATATATTTGCAATAAATTAATTCCAATGATAGCATGCAACTCAAGAACTTAACCCTTGCTTTTGCTTTTGATCCTCCTATCGTGTGGCACACGTACTTATTTGACAAAACAAAGCAAAAAAAGAGAGGATAATTACAGCAACACAAAACCAAATACTCCATCCGTTTTTAAATATTTAACGCCGTTGACTTTTGAAAATATCTTTAACCGTTCGTCTTATTAAAAAAAATTGAAGTAATTATTAATTTTTTTCCTATCATTTATTCATTATTAAATATACTTATATGTATACATATAGTTTTACATATTTCGCAAAAGTTTTTGAAAAAGATAAACGATTAAACATGTGCTAAAAAATTAATGGTGTTAAATATTTAGAAATGGAGGGAGTAATTTTTAAAATGAGACAGGTAAATTACCATTATGCGAGACGGGGAGCCGGACGTTCGTGAGGAACGGCATCTACATAGGTAGCCGACATCGGGCCGAGCTACCCGGCGCACGCGTACAGGTACAGGCTTCGGAGCACGGCGTTCTACCTGCTGGGCAACAACGTACTTCGACGTCGATCGACAAGCTCATCTCCGCCGCCGACGACGACCAGCGCCACCCGCCTCTTGGACAGCTTCGAGCGCCGCCCACACCAAGATCATCCTCCAGGAGGTCATGGCAAAGAGAGAATAGCCTAGTTTTAGTGGTGGTGTACCCTAGTATTTGTCTCACTTTACTTGTCATCACATTCACTTATACTCCCTCCGTTTCTAAATATTTGACACCGTTGATTTTTTAGTACATGTTTAACGGATCGTCTTATTCAAAAACTCTTGTGAAATATGTAAAACTATATGTATACATATAAGTATATTTAACAATGAATCAAATGATAGAAAAATAATTAATAATTACTTCAATTTCTTGTTGAATAAGACGAACGGTCAAATATATTTAAAAAAATCAACGACGTCAAATATTTAGAAACGGAGGGAGTATATATATATCCTCCTCATCACACATACATATTCACATCCACGCTACGCAATATAACTTCATATACTGAGTACTAAAAAAGCAACAGAGCAGTCACTCATTTGAATTCCAGTTACTAGTCTGTCTTTATCATCCAAACAAAGCTAGCCCAACACAGCACAGGGCACTTCTCCAATAAAATACAACCAAACCTCACATCTTGTTACTACCACTGCACATTGATGCAGCCACAAATTAGATACTACTACTACTATCAGTAATGCAATGCGATGCTCGTACAATCAACAAAGCCACATGACAAATCAGAATATCATACACACCCTCTAAGCAAATGCTCAAGCCCCATCACACGGAGGGGATGCAAATGAAATGATCCATTGCATCCCTCAAATAATTCTTAAAATGAGACAGGTGAATATCAATACCATACCAACGTCAAATTCATAGCTTAACTCAACATACGGTTTGTGACGTTGCATGGCAACGATTTACATACAGTTCATTCTAGTGATCTAGTCCCAGTCTCCGTGCTTCATTGACAAAAAAAAAACACGCTACTACTACTACTGAAGCCACGATTTGAGATTATTGAATACTAAAAAGCATAGCAAGTCCTGTAGAACAACACAAACATGCAGTAAAATAATAACTCTAGTGAATCAGCTCAACGTCAACTAAGCTAAGCAAAAGGATCATCTAGTAAGAAGAAGCAATATAGGAATGGGTTGTCTCGCATCTGATCCACTGTGGCTTCCCCAGTGCCACTACTAGAAAACTCATTTTCGATGTCGTAGGGGATCGATTTTCACAGGCGGATAAGTAATTCGGAGCCAAAACCCCGCCAGCAAAAATAGTACCCGGGGTGGAGGGGGCGGTCCGCCTGCGAGCAGGCGGACCATATAAGCATCGCCTGCGAAGATCGATCTTCGCAGGCGGCAGATGTCGTGCGCCTGCGAAGATCGATCTTCGCAGGCGACGCTTATATGGTCCGCCTGCAAAGATCAATCTTCGCAGGCGCTGCTTATATGGCCCGCCTGAAAGATGCCCCTATATAGTCTTCTTCCTCCCCGAGCCCTGTTCATTCTCCCCGAAGTTTCTCTCTCCTAAAGTGACTTAAATATAGGGGGGAGGTTTTGAACTTCAAATCTTCGGGGATTTTTCTACGGTACTTAGATCTACTCATTTCCACACTAGGTATGCAATTTTTTAAGCTTTTAGACCTTAATTTGTGATGGATTTATGCATGCAAAATTGTGAAGGAAGAGCTCCATGTTTTTTAATTTTATTTCTTTTGATATGTTGATGTTAGATGTATGTGTAATACTTGATGCCTCTTGTTGTAGTGGTTTAATGTGGTAACATAAATTCTCAATTTTTTTTATTTTTGCTATCACATCCACCTCCTAGTTCTAGATCTAAATCTAGATCTTGTCATATATAGGGAGAGAATAAAATTTTTAATGTCTATTTATTCGGTGCAATCAAAAAATAGTTATAGTATTTTGTAATATGCCGATGATATGATTTTGTTAGATTTTCCTAATGTACTAATTTGGCATGTCTGTGTAAAAAAAATTGAAATAAACTTTGATTTTTTATTACTTTACACTTAACCTTTAGTTAATTAGTTTTGAATAGCGATAAGTTTTTTCAATAAACCCTACAAATTTGGTATTAATTGTGCAAATATTTTACATGTATTTTTTTTAGAGATATAGAAAGTCGGGAATGGATGTATCATTGGCCGAGGTTTTTGTCTCCATATAGAAACAAAGTGTCTAAATTTATTGGTATTGCCAAGACATACGCTGAGAAGAACAATACGAGGAAGATAATTTGTCCATGTGCTGACTGTAAGAATGAAATAGCCTAGAACTTTGACAATGCTTTTAACGTGAAGGAGCACTTAGTAACTCGTGGATTTATGAACAAGTACGAAATATGGACACGTCATGGCGAAGAACAAGTGGACGGGCCTGAAAATGTAGTTCCGACACAAGTTGAAGACATGGTGCATGACGATGGTTCTATTGAGGACAAAATCGACCTAGAGGAAATGTTACGTCATGCAGAACCCGAGGTGCTGATGGAGTCGGCTAGAGGGTTAAATAACTTTGAAGCTTTACAGAAGGCAGCAAAGGAAGTTTTGTACGATGAGTCGAAGGGCTGTGACAGTGAGTTCACAACACTCCGGTCAGTTCTTGAACTTATGAGGTTAAAGGCGAGACATGGATGGTCTGATACCAATTTCGACAGTTTGTTAGAACTTCTGCAGAAAATGCTCCCGAGGCCTAACTCACTACCATCCAGCACATATCAAGCAAAGAAACTCATATGCCCCCTTTCACTTGGTGTGGAAAAGATTTATGCGTGCGTAAATCAGTGCATACTATACAGGAAAGAGTACGCTTCTTTAGATGAATGTCCAATATGCGGTGCTAGCCGGTACAAATTGAATAGCAATACTGGCCTAGAACCGTCTGACACAACTGAGGGACGACAGAGAAAAATCCCGCAGCTTGTGATGTGGTACCTTCCTGTCAAAGACCGCATTAAACGGATATACTCAAATCCGCGAGATGTGGAACTAATACGCTGGCATGAAGAAGGGCGCAAGAAGGATGGGATGATTCGACACCCGACAGATGCTTGTCAGTGGATAAACTTTGATGCTCAGTACAGAGAGTTTGCTAAAGACCCATGGAACATTAGATTTGCCCTGAGTACTGATGGAGTTAATCCTTTTGGAGACATGAGCAGCTCACATAGTACTTGGCCAGTGCTTCTCACCATGTATAATCTTCCTACCTGGCTCTGTCAAAATCGAAAATACGTACTACTCTGTATCCTCATACAGGGACCCCGTCAGCCTGTTTTTCTTTTATGTTAGAGGTTTGAAACTATGGCCGATAGTTCTAAAGGGACTGAAGAGAAGGGTTTAGTGGAGCAAGAGTAGTCCCTTGCTGTTGTGGTTGCTCCGGAACCAACAGTCCCACCAGAAGATAGTTCCGGCAGCGACGTAGCTCACGAAGACGATGAGTACTCATCGCCAAGCGATCCTTGTCCAAGCCCAAGCCCGAAGAGAAGGAAAAAGGGCGACGGTGAAGAAGGCGACAAAGACTACATTCCCCTAAAGAAGGGTAAGTAAACATAATATGTAAACTGTTCACCGTGATAACTATTAGCCTGAGCTAATTTGAAACTGTCATGTATACCTTCTCGTAGGAAACGGCGCCACGGCGATCAAAACGGCAGTTCTGTCGCAAATTGATGAGGTACCAGCTAACACAACCGGCTCAAAGAAAAGCGAACGGTCAGCTAAGGCGAAGAAAAGGAATGGTGAGAGAAGCGTGAATAGAAAGGATGAAGGGTTCCATGTTGTTACCCATGTTTCGCCAAAAGGAGAGCCGCTCGCCCCTAAGACGGCACGTGCGAAATTCAGTTCACAGTATGGCATAATAGTAAGGGAAAAGATCCCCATCACGGTGAAGGACTGGGATCATGTATCGAATGGGGATAAGGAAGTCCTATGGAAAGAGTTGAAGAAAATCTTCCAGTTCCCGGATTGATCAGAGGCAGCAGTGAGGAATTGTGCACTGCAAACAATGGCCAAGTCTTGGCGTGGTTGGAAAACCACCTTGAACACGAAATTTGTCAAGACGGGACGCACACCGTTTTCGACGTATGCCAACGTAACCCCGAATCAGTGGGACGACTTTCTGACGTTGAAGAACTCCCCGAAAAAAATTCAAAGGAGCCAAAGTATGCAGAGTTGGCCAAGAAGAACAAATTTCCTCATCGCTTAGGCTCCGCGGGATACGCGCCAAAGGTGGAGCAATGGACAAAAGAGGAGGAAATGAGGAAGAAGGGGGCAACTGGTACCAATGGAGGAATGGACACAGAGATCAAGGAACTGGGTAAGAGCTAGAACTCCTAAGATCACGGATGAAGGAAAAGTATTGTTTGAAGATCCGGAGCTGCAGAGCGTTGCTGATAAAATAGAGAATTTATCCAGTTCACAGAAGAAAGGATTTTTCAAGCCTAAGAGGGAGAAAGATGTGCTAAGTACGGCGCTGGGTACTCCTGAGCATGGGGGAAGGGTTCGAGGTGTGTCGAGCAAAATGAGTTGGAAGGAAGGGTTCAAACATGACCCCCAACAAGAAGCGTGAAGCGTACAATGATAAACTTAGAGACGAAGGGGCTGCGGAGTTTGAAAGGCAAATGATGGATTTCTGCGTCAAGCACATGATTTTGCCTCGTCCCGAAACCAAAGAACCTGAGCCAGATTACCCCTTCGATGACCTCAAGGAGAATACGCCCTGCAGATTGCACGTTCCCATTGGATGCTCCGGGAAAACTCTTGAGGCCGCTACAACCATTGCTATCCCTGGGAGAACATACAACGAAGAGTTCATACCCGATGCGTATGCCAAGGTGTAGCCGCAAGTGGTCCACGAAGGGTTTGAGTCCTACGACATTGACTTCCCGACTGCAGATGGTGTATCCGTACTTGGGGATGCGGTCGATCTTGTAATTCTCTGGCACAAGAATGACATATCCTTTGGATTGGGCACCGACGCCACGGAAAAACCTTTGGTGCCAAAACCGGGGTTGGGAAAACCTCTGAGACCTCCTAAGAGGAAGGTGACTGATAAGGCGGAGGAACCCGAGATGCAAAAGGATAATCCAGTGCCGGAAGTGCCACCGGAGATTGCAGTGCCGGAGGCAGCCATGGAGATTCTAGTGCCGGAATTGCCCATAGAGATTACAGTGGCAGAACCAGAGGTGCAATTTGTGGCATCAGTCGGGTCAGAAATAGAAGAAGTACCAGGATTGGAATGGGACGGTACAGAGCCAGAAATATTTGAAGACCCTTCTCCTGCGAAAGACCCCGAGGTGCAAGAGAGCACTATCCCTGAGAAGGCCACTACCAGTTCTGAGGTGCCTAGAGTGCTTAGGAGCCACGACTCCAAGTCCAAAGATGAGAACAAGGAGAAGTTCATGGTAACCGCCTTCAGAGGGGGTAAGGAACGTGCCAAGCTCAGAGATGATGACCCCCAGAAGGCCGCTGAACTAGCCGGGCCAACATACTTCGCAACCGATAATTGCCCGGAAAAGTACCAACATGGGAAAGCACTCTTGCCTGAATGGGCACTGAACGAAGGACCATGAGAGATGAAAAGGTTACATACCTTCTACATGGAGGCCAGCAAGAAAGGCTTGGGCAATATAACAGCTCGATCACCGGCAGATTGTTTCGGCGAAGAAGGTTATGTATGGCTAGATTTCTCAGATCTCCACACCATATATCGTCGGGATAAGATGGACATCAACTATGTCGGTGTTTGGTGCATGTGAGTATGAGTTTTAATTAATTATATGAAAAATATGTACAATACAAATCCATGTGATTGTTACTAACAAACTTCTTCTGTAGGATGCAATACATGGATGCTAAGAAGAAAAAAGAACCTATCGGCTTCTTGGATCCAACTCGGATCTACCAAACACAACATACCGTGAGGCTAGCACCAGGGTATGACTAGCTGAAGGGCATGAATCCAAAAGAGATAGCTGAATACAAGAAAGGCTTGCACAAGGAGAAATTGATTACTGTCGCACAGTACATTGGACGAGCCTTCTTGCACTTTCAAAATAAGAGAGTTGTCATGGCCGCTTATAATTTTAAGTAAGTCCGGCACATTTATCTTCTACACATATGTCTTATTTTAGCTGGTACTAACTAACTATACTGTTGTTAATATGTAGCGATCATTATATCTGTTTACTCATCCACCCTAAAGACGGAACCGTGGTAGTCTTGGACCCTCTCGATTACAGACACCAGTCATACAAAGAATTTCTAACAATCTTACAGTAGTAAGTGATTATGACTCTTGCATTTTTATATGAATGTATTATAAATAAATATCCTCCTTAATGTGAAACGGTACGACATCCATACAGTGCGTACCAGTACTACAAGTTCAAGGATGGAGAACAGACCCGAACTAGGGAGAAGCTGCTAGTATGTACCTATTGGCCGGTAATACTCCACTCACTTAATGTATACCAATTGTTTCACTTGCAAATTTTAACTATTTTTTATGATATGTCCTGAAGTGTCACAAGCAACCGCGAGGAACGGTCCTTTGTGGGTATTACGCTTGCGAATTCCTTAGAGTTAACGGGAGGTACAAGACTAAAGCGGAGGATGTAAGTCTCTATACTATATGCTAGACAGCTTCACATATTTATGATACTAATATATTGTTTATCTTCAATGCATGCAGTTGCCAAGATTAGAACGTCGAACAAGTTTTGACGATACAGGCATCAAAAATGTCCAGCGTGATCTGTGGCACTTCATCCACCATGAGTGCTGCCATGTGAAAGGAGATTTCTTCGACCCAGAGGGTGCCCTAGCCACAAGTGACGAATTCAAGGATCTTCGGGAGTGGAACAGTGCTATGCCATAATGTATTAACTAGATGGCGTATTTGAAGTGACAATGTAAAAAAAATATTGTAATATATATATTTTGGCAACACTTTTGAGTAATGTAATATATGTACATTTATCAGTACCAAATGCTTGATAATCTTCCAATATATGTACATAATAATCTACCTGCAAGAATTTCTATTAAATAATTTAAAAGTAATTTACGGGCAAATTATTATTAAATTTCAATATTTTCTACCTATCTTCGCATGCGGAAGTTTTTTTTTTTTTTGCAGGCGGCTGATTCCTATTTTCGCAGGCGGATCGGACTAGCCAACGTCCGCCTGCGAAAATTATCTTCGCTGGCGGACGGCCGCCCCGCCTGCGAAGATCGGCGATCTTCACAGTCGTTGGCTTACAGGTGGACGGCCGCCCCACCTGCGAAGACCCTTTTCGGCCGCTTGCGATAATGCTTTTCCTAGTAGTATGCGATCCTTTACCCAATGGAGCTTCTGCTGAACCTGGATGGACAAACTCTCCCATGTCTTGTGCCCTGTAACGTCTTCAAGCAACTCTGATAAGCTGGAGTAAGTCATCAACAGGATCTGTGCTACGAAGAAAAGTGTATGGAGCACCATGTCCTTGGCGCCTGCTCTCTGGTGGTACTTCATCATATAAGCACTGTAAGCACAACTCAGAAAACGTGTTATAACTTTGTCTCAGTGTTAGTAGGCAAGCAGCTAAAGCACATGATTTGCATCAGTAATAGAATCACCTGTGTTGTTCCAAGGCCTCCACAATCTTACCCACTGCTGCTCCCAGAGCTTCACCTTGATTGACTTTGCCATTGACATCCATCACTCCCGCGGCGCGCAGCTCCTCGGTAAATCGGTTGGTGGCGGAGGACGGGAGGGGACGCTGAGGAGGCATCAGCCGCACAGAACCATCGCCAAACAAGAGCTTGTGCACCCTTTTCAGGGCAGCATCGACAGCCATCCTCTCCGGGGATGTCGTCGGCCCCAGCAGCAGCCGCACAAGCCGCTCGCCGGCAAGCGCGGCGCCGGCGCGATCCAGAAATCGAGTCTTGGCCGCGTCCTTCACGCCGGCGACCGCCGACGTGGACTTGGCTCTGTACACGACGAAGGTCGCCGCCTGGAGCAGACCGCCGGGCACCTCCGAAGCGGTCCACCTGCTCCTGCCGCCGAGGCTGCCAGGCATGGCCCGGAAGGGGACGACCCCGACCGCAGCCGCTCCCCTGCTGCCGCCGGCGGAGAGAGCGGACGGCAGGGTCCAGCGGTCGGCGACGAGGCCGCCGGCGCCGGGGTGGTCGGTGGTGGCGGTGAAAAGAGAGCTCTTTATCTTGACTTGGACGGGAATCGGCTCGCCGAGGACGCCGACCTTGCCGCGGAACGGCACGCCGTTCACCGCCGTCGCCTGGAACAGCGCGCCGCCGCCAGCTGCCTCCGAAGCGGTCCTCCTGCCGCCGTGGTGCTCGACGACGACGACATCCTTCCCCTTGCCAGGCATGGCCCAGAACAGGACGACCCCGACCGCAGCCGCTCCACTGCTGCCGCCGGCGGAGGGAGCGGTCGGCAGGGTCCAGCGGTCAGCGACGAGGCCGCCGGCGCCGGGGTGGTCGGCGGCGGCGGAACGGGCGGACGCTGCCCCGGCCGTTGCGATGGTGCGCGCAAACGACGGCACTGCCGCCGTGTTGCTGGCCTTGGCCAACACGCGGATCATTCTTCGTCGTTGGCGGCGGCGGCGGCGGAGGATTGGGAAAACCCTAAGTAGATAGTTTGGCGTGTAGCGTAGCCTGCCGGCGTGGGAGAGGAGGGAAGTGTTTTGGCGTGGGAGACAGTGGGATGGACAGGTGGGAGACAGTGGATGGAATCATGGGTGTTTGGATGTGACTAATTTTATTTATACTCTCTCTATCTCAAAATATAAGTATTTTTTAAGACTCTACCATGGTCTTCAAGATATTACTTTGACCAACAATATCTATAATAATAAAATGTTTTAAATAAAAAGATATGTATATTATGATAGTTTGTTTAATGATAAATCTAATAACATCAATTTTACATGATTAATCTTTTTTTATTTTTTTGCCATTAATGATCAAAGTTAAAAATGTTTGACTTGTCACTATGCTAAAACTGCTTATATTTTGGAACGGAGGAAGTAATTACTTAAGTAAATCAACATCTATATTACTATTTTTCTATATAAAAGTTAAAATACATCATTTGAACTTACCGGCAACAACCAAACAACCACGAAACATTAATATTTTAGTGTCATCTTAAATCATTCTACGCAATACAGATTCATCTAACGTTCTATTAAGTCACCATGTGTCACATTTTAAAACTAGAAAAAATTCTTAGAAATTCGAGCATCATTAGTTTCTACTTAATTCGATAGCCTATTATTTTCAAGCACTATAAACGTATCATGTCTTGAAAAATAGGGGGAAAATGAGAAATCTGAGAAAAAGGACACCTGATCATTAGATTTCACTTAAATCATTCATGAAAATAGAAATAGAAAGTCACCTTCACCTCCCTCGCTCATATGCCCACAGCACTACCCACCCCTCTCTCTTTGGCCCGAACTCTACGCTCTTCATTAATCATAAGCTATCAAAGTGAAATAGTCAATAGTTATAAGATACATGTGCGATGTCTGATCTAACTTTTATTGTATTATAATGAAAAAGAAAATGCAAGCATATGCCTATATTTTGTTATATAAGAAATATGAAATTTGGGAACAATGACCCGTGCACTTTGCAGGTCATCCAAATAGTAACGAAATACTATCAATAATTATCAACACAAATTACGTCTTTATACATCAAAGTATAAAACAGTATTTTTTTTTTGACGGACAACATCCCTGCCCTTTTTACATGTCATCCAAAGATAAAATAACTACGAAATAATTCAGCAACATAGGATGCACCATCATATATTATTCTGTAAACATAAAAACTAAATTAAATATACAATGCCTAAGAAAAATATATCAAATAAAAAAATTGGTGGGACATATACCATTGGCCTTTTACATGTCATCCGAATTGCCATAAAAGAATTATAAAATAATTCAATAATACAAGTTGAGCCACCATACGTTGTTTTGCAAACATGAATTAAATTAAGAAATGAAACTTTAACTCAAATATAAATAGTCCAAATCACTTCATAAAAAATCCAGTGGCTTTAGTTATAGAAAACAAATCGAATTACTTCATGTTTTTTAAAATTAATGTGGTCAAATAATTCGAGTACCCTAAGCGCTCTAAATCATCTAATAGATTTTTTAAGGTACCATCTAATTGATTTTAGATGGTGTTTAATGCATTTTGGTATATCCGTAGATATTCAAGCATGTATTCATAATAAATCACATTAAAAAAATGTGTGCACAATTATATTTAGTCCTCCGATTGTATTCACGCTAGGCTATAGAGAGCCTCGCACGCTCTACATAAAACGTCCACATATAGGTTATTTCCCACACTATGCAATCACTCAACAAACTCATGCATTCAGATAGGTTACATTCAATTAATAGTGAGAACCTATATCGGTCTTACATGCTTATACAAAAGGTAGCCCATTTATTTTTCAAAAAAATGACATAAAATGTGTAACGCACCGTCACTATTTAACATATCACAAAGTTTAAACTTAAAATAAGAATTGTATAAAACAAAACAGAAAATAGAAAAAAAGAAGGGGCCAATATGAACTGCATTAATTGAACTAATTGGAGAAAATCTTATTATTTCTTTTGATTCATACTTGCACTTAAATTGAAACAACCATTGCCATAACCATTGCATCATTTTTTTAATTAAGTGCTTAGATATTAATATTTTTTCTCTATCCTACACCATGGTATTATGATTTTCTCCACATATTATTGCAAGTATAAGCAAAAATACTAAGGTTACAGTATATAGTTGATTTAGAACTTATATTCATAACTATTAAATTTAATTTTTAAGGGTCAAGCTGATTAGATTTTTCTTTTTAAAAGTACAATGGATCACACATATCATAGGGAATCGAGACCTAGGATGTATGTATATATCCTCTGTCTTATTCATATATAAGTAATAATTAAAGTGCATCAATATAAACCAAATAAAAGGAGGGCTAGCTAAATGGTATAAATAAAACACATTTGTTAGCAATAATAGTCTTTTAAGATTTGATAGAGAAAACATAGCTCCTAAACATTCATTTTTTTTAAAAAAAACACCTACCTTTTAATTTACATTTAATTTGTTAGATATGTTTTCTGAACAAACTAAGTCTGTTATATTTTAAGTGATGAAGAAGATTACATATAATTGCTTAAAGAATGATTAAATATTATACCGAAAAAGCTAACAAACAGATTAAAAATTTATCTAAGCAACACATTCTACAATACATGCCCGCGCAAATGCGTGGGCTACCTTCCTAATTTATTAAAACTGGGATACATTACCTATACGTATAAATGTATCCCTCATCTATTTATAAACTTGTCGATCTTCTTGGCTGAGCACATATTTTGAACATCCTTTTTTTTTCTCCCAGTGGAGCTCGCGTCCAAGGATTTCTGTACACATCCACATGATACCGGGCATCACATATTCACATCGATGTGGAGATTGCTGACCCCCCCCCCCCCCCTTCCTCCGTCAGACAGAATCCTGTCACTATTGGAGAAACTGTTTGTAGTGCCGGTTGGGAACCCCCTGTAGTATCCTGGTTTTCTAACCGGGACTACGAGTCCGGGACTAAAGATGCACATCTTTAGTCCCGGGTGAAATAACCGGGAGTAAAGTTGACTAAAGAGAGGGTAGCGCCGTCCCGGTTGGTCCCCTTTTCTTTTCTTTTTTCATTGTTTCTTTGCTACTTGCTAGGGTTAATCAAACCCCAAATCCCCAAATCAATGTAACATCCCAAATCATTCACATCATAAATCCTAAGTTACTTATATACACAAATCAAATACATCACAAATCTTAAAAAAAATTACACACAAATCAAATACATCACAGATCGATTATACATCTTTGAATCACAAATTATCAAAAAAAGAAAGAAAAAAAACGATAGAGAAGAACCAGCGCGCTGTCGCCCGCCATGGATGCTGCTCGCCACGGCCAGCGCCTGCCACCTGCGGCCCCGCCGGCGCCGCCACGCGCTGCCCCGCCAGTCGCCGCCGGGCGCGGCCCCGCCAGCTGCCGCTGCGCGCTACCCCGCAGGCCGCTTGCCCGCTGCCGCCGGCGGCCGGATGGGAGGAGGAGAGGGGAGGGGAGGAGGAAGGGAGGAGGAGAAGGGAGGGGAGGGGAGGAGGAAGGGGAGGAGATCTGAGGGGTAGGAGGTGAGGGGATGATCCGATCTTATCTAAATATCTCGGTGAGGAGTAAAGTCTTGTCTGGGACTTAACCGATCAGAGATGGGAGAGAAATATTTACTCCCTCCAACCGGGACTAAAGATAGATAGATTTTTAATCCCGGTTGGTGATCTTTACTCCACTAAAGATCCTCGACCCCCTGACAAGCCTCTGATAGGGGATGAATCGGGACTAAAAATAATCTTTAGTTAATGTGGAAAAACCGACCTAGCAAAGATCACTTTTCCCAGTAGTGTGTGCTTGCTTTCCCTCTCCTCGATCCCCGTCACCTGGGCATGCATCGCGACTGATGGAGTGCATCGCCAGAAGCTAGCTAGCCCACGCGCTGGCTGCTTCTTCCTGGGTTAAGCCACAACTTGCAAACCATGGCTCACGGTTATGGCGCTCGTGGAGACGTGGTTGCTCATGGCCGCAGTTGGGGGCAACAGCGGCGAGGCTCGTGCACGGCCATGGAAGCACATGGGGATAATATAACGGTGGTGCACTGCATGGAACGGAGTTTACTGGTAGTGACTGACTTGTATGGTTCTTGGCGTGCGTGGAGTGAGCATATCTAGTGCTATATATACACCGTACGTACATTTCCGAGCACATACGGTCTGCATGCGATGGACGGACCGGGTACGTACTACTGTTACACTCCACCATTTCTGATTCTGAGCAAAACTCCTGCTCTTGCTCCTGCTCTGTGCGGTATACAACATAGGATTAATTAGAACATTGAGAGGATAGGTGAACTATTAGCGTATAATTAATAGAGTATCAATTATTTCAAATTCAAAATATATTAGTTTGAAATTTTAAAATAACTTTCCTACAGAAAATATTGGTAAAACACAAAACGTTTAGTTTTTTTCTCGATCAGTTGTTGCCGAACGCAGCCGGATTATCTGAATTTTTTTTTTCAGCTTGTAGCTATTTGAAGGTACTACTATGAACATGCCCTCATATTCGAGAGGAATGAGGAGTACTATGAGATATTTCAAAACATGGCCAATATGTAATGGACATATACAATGGCGAATCTAACATGAAAATAGAGATGGTGCTAATGCATAGAGCTAAAAATATAACTCAATACTAGAAATCATATTTCCTGAAAAATATGAACTTAAAAATATCCATGTTTCATTTTGGAAAAACATGTATGCTCAGTTGAATTAAACCCTCCAATTAATGTGCCCTAATCAGATACAAACCAAGAGCTCCTTGTAGATGGTAATATCTGTGTTGTCTTGTCCTCACCAGTTTGGTAATTGAATTGGTAATTGTCCTCACCGGTTTGGTAATTGAATTGGGCTTGGTATAGCATTTAGCAATTAATAAACACTGGATAACAGATTGAGCACTAATCAAACCGCAGAGCTATAGGCAAGTTTTCTTCCTCTCTAGTCGCTGCAGGCCCCAACATGTATACTCTAACTGTCCCAGTGTCTTCTACTAGCTTTGAACTTATTGGGAGAACACTTGGGGCTAGAAGCTGGAGCTAGGGCTTGCGCTCCAACAAGCCCAACAGTGAATCCGCCCCTGGATATATACATAGCAAAAAGAAACTTTTGGAAAAAGACAAAAAAACAACTCTCTTGATAGTATGTTGTGATGCACATTTGATCAATGTATGCTTTTAACTTGTTATTTTTAGGGTATTTTAAAAATATATATACAAGTTAGATAACCTATATAAAAATTCTAGATATGTTAGTAAATAAAGTTCATTTGTATTTCTAGTACACCGTATTAATAGAGAGCAACTAGTGCGGATCGAGTACAAAGCTACGGAGTAGTACTTATACGTACAGCATAGCAGAGAGCTGCTGGTAGCTAGCGTGGTCCACTAGATTTTTTTTTTGAACGACTCGCACCGGACGGTACGAAGTTCTATTGATAGAGCAGAAAAAAAAATACAAGATTACAACCCTGGAGGGTCGTAACCAGGAAAAAGGAAAAAATATACCACCACCCACACACCGACAACGCCAACACACAACCCGGGAGAAGACTAGCACCGGACCGGCCGCCGCTAGACCAACAAATGTACACAGACGAGATCGCCCCCTAGGGGATGCTAAAACGGCGTCTTCAAGAAGAGAAGCGATGGAAAAACCACCGCCGCCGTCCGTTGGGGCTCAAAGGAGTCAAAGACTAGGCTTTCGCCCGGCAACCACCCTTGGGGGCTGAGACAGCACGACAACGTCCTCAGGAGGGGGAATGAATCGTTGTCGGCCCGGCCAAGGCCGGGCTGGGTTTTCACCTGCCGCTCTCCACCTGCGAATCCACGGCTGACACACCGATGCTCCATCACCACTCAAGCTCTACCGACATGTGGGACCCCTGCACCGATGTCTTCCGCTGGTCAGCCTTCGAGCGCCGAAGACCATGCACACCCACTGGCAGCTCCTCCTCACACCGAGGTCACCTCCTCCACCACCGGCCGCGCCTCTCGCGCTAAGCCGGCCTCCTTCACTGGACGCGCCTCTCGCGCCGATCCAGCCTCCCTCCATCAGCCGCGCCTCTCGCGCCAAGCCGGCCTCCATCTCCGCCGCCCACGCCTCTCGCGCCGAGCCGGCCTCCACTACCATTGGCTGCGCCACTCTGCGCCAAGCCGGTCTCCGACCCCTCCTCCAAACGATACCGCACTAACCAGATGCAACCGTCTGCCACACCCTCGGCTAGCCGTCCGAGGCCGCCATGCCTCCGGTGACCGCAGTCACCGCCACCGCAGTCGCTGCTGCTGAACACACCATCGTGCCTCCTCCCACCATGCCACAGCAGTCGCCGGTCAGCCGCTGACGCCCTGCTGCGTCGAGCTCCGAGGCCTCAGCCTCCGCACCGTCAGCCACAGCCGCCGCCACCACGAGTGTTGCCGCGGCTACCTCAAGCCACAGCCGCGGCAGCCACCGGCACCGCCGCCATCGAGCCTCACGCCGCCGTCGTCGCTCGCCCCGCTGCCGCCCGGCCCGGCGGCGCGAGCTCCGTCTCCCGCGCACATCTCCTTGCCGCGGCAGCTGCCGCCAGCAGCCGTGCAAGCGTCGTCACCGCCGCCTCCGCTGCCAACGCGCGCCGTTGCCGCCGCCTTGTCACGCCGGTGCTGCCGCCCTTCACGCGCCGCCGCGCCACGGCCTCGTCCGCCAACAACCACACACCCTCCAGCCGGATCCAGCCAGGAGATGGCCAGATCCGACGAAGGCGGCGCCGGATCCGCCGTCTCCTCGCTGGGATGGGCCGCCGCCGTCGCTCCCCCCACCGCCGCTATTCGCCACCTCTCCGTGCCTGAGAGGGGTCGCCGCCCTGGAGGGAGCCCCGTCGCCGCCATCATGGCTCGCCCGCCAGCTTTCCAGCGGCGGCGAGGTGGGGGAGGGGGGAGAGGAAAGGCAGCGACGCTGCTAGGGCTTTCGCCCCCCGTGTCGCCAGCGCGGGGGCAACGTGGGGGGGTGGTCCACTAGATAGTGCTACAGTACATGTCCATGTCCCATGTCACTACTCTTTTGGAAAATTATGGAATTTATTACTTTTAATTCTCTTAAACAAAAGGAAGAGGGGAGACCAAGTAGGAGGGGAGGGAGGAGGCACGTACCCACGTACACAATATAAAACTACAATTAGGTATTTGGGTAAAGAGGATAGGGAGGTGAGGTATATGGGGCCTTTATTTTAAAAAAAAATAAATAGGTCAATTTATTAGAGTGCCACGTAATAATTTAGTAGTATGTGGGAGGGTGACACAGTCGTTTTATCCAATCAAAACATCACACACTATCACATCAGCTGTAAACACAGTACTCCTCCCTTAAGCACTTCCTTCGTTTTCAAAATAAACAAACTTAATGGGACACATTCTGTAACAAATCTAAATATATTATCTTAATAACTAATTTGTTGTACTAAGATGTATCATATATATCGTATCAAATTGTTTATTTTAGTTTAGAATGAATGGAGTAACTAATGCGTTTATTACGGATGGCTCTCACACAACGCCGATTGGACCGTTCGACTCAATATTCCTTACGGGCTTGTCCCAGAGGATAAACCAGTGCATTCTCCATAAAAGTGGCCAGCTAGCTCTAGCCAAAAAGCATTACGAACTATGTTGATTTTTCATGCTACGGAAAATGATAGTCATGTCATCTGTAGTAGACAGTGTAGCTAGTATCTACAATAGAAGTACTGTTACACAAAAATTCAATACGTTTTATTCAGCGAGACAGAATGAATACTACGCAACTAGGCTCTCCTTATCTACTTGTAATTAAGCTCATGAGCCACATGTAAATTTTGAAACTTAAATTTTAGAGTGATTTTTTTGTCGAAGTATATTTTTTAATTTAAAATAGAAAGGTTGTTTTGTTTATTTCTCTAAGGTTTATATAATACGCATTTCCACCAAATCAGAGCAGACAAATGTTTAGACTCGATCTAAGGGTTCTTAATTAAAAACTATTGATTATTCAGGACCGTTAGATATTAGTCTATACTAGTAACGGTTAATGGGCTCTTCCCATTCGAGCGGTACGTGGATTTGCTCGCATGCAAAGATTGATCTACCCATACGATTATACTAGCCGCATGTAGAAAAATGTATTTCATAGATTTTTTTGCATGCGGGATGCCAACCGCATAAGAAAACTGGTTTTGTCCGTCTACAGAAACAGTTTATGTACGTAGTTGTGCTAGTTCTTAAATGAGTTTTTTTTAGCACTGAGAGATTAAATAATCCTAAACGATTCTATTAAAAACCATAGAGGTTAGAGGTTAGGCCTCAGGGGTTACCTGGCTATTAGCGGTTTTTTTTTACAGTAGCAGTGAAGGTGCTAGAGAAAATAGAGAAACGTCTTACCAATTTCGCAAAACAATATATATACTATATATATGTTCTTTTTCTAGAAAAGGAGTTTAAATATTTGAGGTTTAGCTAGAGGCCCACGACCAACTGTAATTTGGACAACCGGCGTCAATCATAGGATCTCATATTTTCGCTTATAGTTATACTTATCAGCTAAAATTTGAATTTTCAACATTAAATTTGATGCTGATTTTGGAGTTTTTTATACAAGTTTATTTTTCAGTTTTTGCTTTTAGATCGCTAAGAACACATATATAAAAATTTAGTCATAAATTTACTTTTCATTTGTAAATATGTTGTTTAGTTTATTTCATGAATAAACGAAACAATGGGACCTCATAGTGCCTCGCTCAGCACCCAAGACAGCCATAGTATTCCGTATTTAGGATTGACAATTACAGTTACAGCAAAGCATGATAATACGATACTCCCTCCGTCCGTATTTTAAATGTACGACGTCATTAACTTTTTAATAAATATTTGACCTTTCGTCTTATATAAAAAATTTATGTAATCATCATTTATTTTATTGTGACTTGATTTATCATCAAATATTTTTTATGCATAACATAAATATTTTTATATTTGCACAAAAGTTTTGAATAAAATGAATGGTCAAACGTTGGTCAAAAATTTAACGGCGTCATATAATAAAATACGGATGAAGTATATCAACATCAAGTATTAGATTGGTTCTGTATGTAACGGAGAAAGTACTGTACTATAGTGGTAGTAGATAAACTTGTCAACACTTGATGCAAGGATACAGTATAAGCGATTGGACTTGAGAGGGTGCAGAAAAACAACGCAGACACAACACTTGTTAACCAGACCAGCTACAGACTGATAGACCGACTGGCTACGGATATTTGTCCTAGGATTAATCCGATACATGCCAATATACCATTGCAAAATCGTTATATTATAAAAATACTATTACTATCTGTAATATTTGCTACTCTTACATGGTACTGAATTTTTTGTAAAATTAAGATCGAGTTTAGTTCCAAACTTTTTCTTCAAACTTCTAACTTTTCCATCACATCAAAACTCTCCTACACACACAAACTTCCAACTTTTCAGTCACATCGTTTCAATTTCAACCAAACTTTTAATTTTAGCGTGAACTAAACACACCCTAAAAACAATACCATCACAATCATATTTTCTATCATCACCGTTAGATTCACATCCTCTCCTCTCTCTGCGCCCGAGCCTTATCAACATCTATGGCTTTTTAGACTTTCACGTCATCGTTGACCACCAAGAAGCACCGGTATGCTCTACGAGCTGCTCCACTCCAACTCGTGCCCGCCACGGTAGCCGTGCCGCATCCGCCTTCATTAGACTTCTACTTCAAATAAAATTATAATATTTAAAAGTAGCATGCGAGTCAATATGACATGATTAATTGAATTTAACTTTGTAAACTTAAAAATAGATTTATTACTTGATTTTTTTCTAAAATAAACTTTTCTATACTTTTTTAATATTCACCATTTAGCGGTCCGGAGAACACATTCACTAGCAAAGTGGTTAAGCTGAATACCAGAACACAATAGAATTAACCCAGCCTTGAAAGAAATTAAAGGATGTACTTATATATTCGGCTAATATAGACAATAATATACATTGATATTATTGATTCTAAAGAAAATATGGCCAGATAAATACAGACTACTCCTGCAGCTGATTAAATTGTAGTAAATTTTAAAATTTGCCGTGGTTTATATATATAATTAGTTCATGTTATCTCCGAACAAACGATCGTCTTTTAAATTTAAAACGTACAGCAGTTACTAGAAGTTTCACAAGCTAGCATGTTCCATGTCAGTGTATGAATAAAAAAAACGAAACTTTAGCTGGTAAAACAACATGGCTGTGTTTAGTTCCACATCAAAATTAGAAATTTGACTGAAATTGAAAGTTTGAAGAAAAAAGTTAGAAGTTGATGTGAGTAGTAAAATTTTGATGTGATAAAAAAGTTAGAAGTTTCAAAAAAAAAGTTAGGAGCTAAACAACTTCGAAAAAGGTTTATTGGTAAACATTTTTATATAGGAGTATGTATCTCACTGCACCATTGCTTCGTCAGGGGTGTAGCACGGGTGCGAGACTGCGAGCTAGAACAGTCTCCTGTCAATTTTGTAGGTCTCCTGTCAATTTTGTAGAGTACTGTACACCTAGTACATCACATGTCACTCACTAGCAAGACGTGCGATATAGGGGTAGGAGTACTAATTTTTCAACAATAGTATCATAATCACGTAGAGTAGTATGGTACTCCCTTCATCAAATAATATAAGGATTTTAAGTTTTTGCTTACACTGTTTGACTACTCGTCTTATTCAAAAAATTTTGAAATTATTATTTTTTTTTTACTTACTTTATTATCCAAAGTACTTTAAGCACAACTTTTCGTTTTTTATATTTGTATAAATTTTTTGAATAAGACGAGTGGTTAAATAATACAAACAAAAACTCAAAATCCCTTGTATTATGGGACGGAGGGAGTATTTAAGAGAGATTAAGATAAATATCAACTCAGCGCGTATACATGATTAATTAAGTTTTAATTATTATAAATTTAAAAACAGATGTATTTAATATTTTAAGACAACTTCTATACATAAATTATTTTTTAAAATAGTTTGTAAAACGTGCTGATGGAAATTGAATAAGATAATCATCTTAATCAGGAAACGTGTTAACAGAACTCCAGTAGTATATAATAATGTACTGTAACTGTTTGAGAGAAGTTTATAATTTGGGCTCTGTTTAGATTTAAACTTTGAACTAAAAACATCACATCGAACTTTTCTACACACACAAACTTCTAATTTTTCAGTCATATCGTTCTAATTTTAATTAAACTTCTAATTTTAACGTGAAACTAAACACACCCTTGATAGTATTTTAATTCATCAACATGAGCCTGGCCCCCTAGTTTGTCCATCCGTCCATAAAGTGCAACCATAGAATAGCCTATTTTCATTTTTATCCGCGTCGTACTAGCATGTGGAATTGCTACGCTTCATTCAGAAGAACCCCTGATGAACTACTATTCCAGTATACTACTCCTATACCATACCAACCATGCATGGGACAGACAATTTAAGCTACAGTATTACATGGATACTAATTTATTGGTTTAAAATCTTATTACTCTACGACCATAAATATTCCGCTAATATAGACAATAATATACATTGATATTAGTGATTTTAAAGCAAATATGGCCAGATAAATACAGACTACTCCTACAGCTGATTAAATTGTAGTAAATTTTAAAATTGGCCATGGCCGGTCTATGGTCCTGTTCCGCTGCCCAGGCTACCACACTCACTGTGCGTAGCTGCCGTCGCAGCCGCAGCCATCGCAGTCGGCCTGCCGAACAGACCCTATTTCTAAGTTTATGTTAGCTCCAAACAAACGATAGTCTTTTAAATTTTTAACGTACAGTAGTTACTCGAAATTTCACAAGCTAGCATGTTCTATGATAGTGTAGGCTAACAGGAAAAAAAACGAAACTTTAGCTGATAAAGCAATGGCTTAACAACTTAGAAAAAGGTTTATTGGTAAAAAATTTATATAGGAGTATGTATCTTAGCAATTTAATAACCAATATTATAAAAAGAAGCTTTAATTGAAAAAAAATCAAAAAATACATTTTAAAATTAGTAAGCGGCTCAAAAGAAACTACTCCTATAGTGGGGATTGTAGGATCGAACAGCAAGAACTAATCCAACCAGAGGGGGGGTGAATAGTTGGAACACCCAAAAACCTAAACTTTTAGCGGAAATAAAAGTTACCCTCAAATTCGACTAGATCGGTCTAACCGAAGATGATCCACCGGTCTGACCACCCTGATGTCGTCGGTCTGACCGGTGTAGATCGATCGGTCCGACCGCCTGAAGATGCCTGTCGCGCTTGGAGTCGCTGCCGGTCCGACCGCCCTTAAGCCGCCGGTCTGACCGCCGCTTGTCACCGGTCTGACCGCCGGTGAGATGCCGGTTAGACCACTAAAACCCGGTGAAACACAAATCGAAGAACTCTTAAAGTGTATGACGACTTTATTGATTCTCTCTGTGTTTACAAAGTACATCAACAACACTCTTTAAAAAATCTCGAGAAAACTCGAAACCCTAACTAAACTATCAACTCAATTGCTCTCAAAAGCGATACCGGGAAGCCTCACGCTCCCTCTCTATTTATACATAAGGTAGGCAGCCTAAAGCCACGAACCAAACTCATACTAGAAGTCCTAATCCCCATAAGAAACCTTCTCGTACAAGAAACAAACTTTACATAACCACTCATACCAAATTTGGACTCCTTCCAAATTCGACTCCGCATCCCATACGCACACAACACCTCCATCGTATGCCATATGGAATCTTCACCAACCACGTGCATCAACTCTAGCCTAAGTATCCCGCATGATATCTGACCACCACGGACGTCGTCTTATCCCCAAGCTGACTCCCGGTCCATCACCGCAAATACTCTCTCGAGACATCGAGTCACCTGCACATGGAACAAACAAAGAAACCATATTCCGAGACCAAGCTATCTCCAACTTGACTCAATATTAGCAAACAACAGTATTACATACGCATAGTATCCATCTAGAAGCCATAATCATGAAACAATCACGGATATCCAAGCAAACAACCCGAAATCGAAACCGACACAGTGTCGTCTGGTCAGACCGCGCAATACACGCCGGTCTGACCGACAACCACTGCCCGGTCTGACCGGTCCACATAAAATAACAACACCTGCAATTTACCTGTAAATCCAATCATCTCCAAAACCACTTCATAAATAAATTCCAAATAACAAAACCGATAATCTCCAATGCCAATTGTTCATCACAGAAAAATAATCAAAAACATCTTTGATTTTACAGGGATAAGAGCATCCGAGCATGGAGATTCTTACTCTCCCTATCCATATAGGGGATTATTTCTAATTTAGCACTCATTAAGGAAGAGAAAAAAGTGCATCTATAGACATCTGGAAGTACACATTGGCACATTCAATGAACTAATTAATGTACTTATTTGGAGAATATACTGTTGCTTTTGGTAGGTTGGGAATGAACTTAAAACATCTAACCAAGTTAACATTAATGAGTTTACAAAAGCATATATTCTACCGTATCCGCATTATTGACGCCACTTACAAACATGACAGTTTGAAACTCAAATTTTAAATATGCCACCAAAACTAAACAACAGTACTATAAATAGGCCTGGTTTAGATCCTAAATTTTTTTTACTAAAAATGTCACATCAAATGTTTGAATATATGCATGGGGCATTAAATGTGGGAAAAAAAACAATTGCACAGTTTGCATGTAAATTGCGAGACTAATGTTTTGAGCCTAATTACGGCATGATTTGACATTGCGATGCTACAGTAAATATTTGATAATGACGGATTAATTAGGCTTAATAAATTCGTCTCGCAGTTTACAGGCAGAATATGTAATTTGTTTTGTTATTAGTCTATGTTTAATACTTTAAATGTGCATCCGTATACTTTAAAAACTTTACACCCAAAGAACTAAACACACCCATAATCATGAGCTTATTTGCCCTAACCTTTCTCCTCCTTGCTCCCTAGTTCTAGCACTCCTATTCAAATTATACAATTAGCAGCAATCCTATTTCTAAGTTCTGTAGCATAATAACGACCCATCTATTTGCGAGACAGAAGTTCCAGGTAGTCCCCGTTCCTCGATTCGGAACGAAATTCCCGGAACCAGGAACACACCCATGTGGCATAGGGGTGCAGTGCAAACAGTACAAACACGCCTATAGCTAGCTCTAGCTGTGGCTCTGAGCGTGGCCAGGCTGCAGCCTGCAGCTGCTTCAGCTTCAGAAATACAGTATGTCTCTCACACCTGCACACCCTGCACGTATTGTTGTTTTTCGGCCTGCAGCTTTCCGCTCTTTCCTCTTTCGGTAATTTGTTCTCCCTCATCCTCCTCATCGGCCACTACGTCGGGATATATATGATGGGCCCGACCTGGCATGTTTTCTTCATCGAATTTGAATGTTTTTTCAGATTAAGGCTGAGTTTAGTTACAGATTTTTTCTCCAAACTTTTAACTTTTTCATCACATCAAAACTTTCCTATACACACATAAATTTTCAATTTTTCCATTACATCGTTTCAATTTCAACTAAACTTTTAATTTTGGCGTAAATTAAACACACCCTAAAGCAACCGATTTTTTTTTCATAAATCCTGGTACTGCCATTATGTAATTAGATAGGCAACTTATCAGGATATTTTTTACAATAGAAATGGTACGATGTTTTAGTATCTCATCAGGAACTCTAGAACTATTCTCAAAATGTATGAGTTATCCCCTAAATTCTTAAACCCGACATTCTACCCACAGAACTCTTCATACTAAACGAATTACCTAACATTCAAAGTAGTATTGGTCCTAGGTGCCACCTGCACGATGACAATTTGGTCACATGTCAATCTAGTCAACAAACTAAAAAAATATATTTTTTTAAAAAATTTATGGCTGGCCCACTCCCTAAGAAACATATACTCTCTCCGTCCTACTCACTAAGACGTGATCAAACATAACTAAGTTTTTAAAACTAATATTTAACTTTAGATTTCTTATATACTACAATATTTGTAGCAACAAAATCATAATCATATAAAAGTAAATTTCAATAATAATCCAATGATATTATTTTTATTAAATAAAATCTAATTTATAATAAAATATTTATTAACCAAATATTTTAAAATTTGAATTTTAAAATATGTATACGGAGTGGGAACGGAGCAATATTATATACTTCCTCTGTCCAATAATATAAGGGATTTTAAGTTTTTACATGCAACGTTTGATCACTCGTCTTATTTAAAAAATTTTAAGATTATTATTTATTTTATTTGTAACTTACTTTATTATCCACAGTACTTTAAACACAACTTTTTATTTTTTATATTTGTAAAAAAAATTAAATAAGATGAGTGATTAAACGTTACGAGCGAAAACTTAAAATCACTAGGACGGAGGGAGTAAGTCATAGCCGAATTGTATTCGTGGACATTCCATCCAGCTACTCCGATGCGAGTATTTACAGTAGCAAACATTAATTGCGCTGCTTGCCGATGGGATTGATCAAATTAAATGCACCCGGTATATGCATAATGTGCTGCTTGCCGATGGGATTGATCAAATTAAATGCACCCGGTATATGCAGGGAGCGATTGCGAGTCAAAATTATATTTTGATTGAAATTTGAAGGATGTGATGGAAAAGTTAGAAGTTTATATGGGTTGAAAAGTTTTAATGTGATAAAAATGTTAAAAGTTTGAAGAAAATTTTTGGAACTAAACACGGTGTACATTGAACGGAGTATGGTTCTTGGCGTGCGTGAAATGAGCATATCTACTGCTATAGATAAACCGTACATATCCGAGTACATACGGTCTGCATGCAATGGACGGACCGGGTACGTACTACTGTTACACTCCACCATTTCTGTGCAGAACCAATGGAGGAAGTCGCCCTCCTGCTCCTGCTCTGTGTGTACTGTACGTGTGGGTGTGGCCACCAACAACTCACCCTGGCCTCGCCGGTCTGGAGGCAGTCTGGACTCTGGAGTGTGGACTGTCTCGCTATGCATGCGGCTGTTCAGACAAAAGTTCTGGTGTCACAACAAATATACGACAGAGTAGTAAACGTAGTTTAATAATAAAAATAAATTAGAGATAAATTTATTAAGCCTAATTAATTTTTATTAGTAACATATTATCAAATCATAACGTAATTAGGCTAAACTATTATAATCCTCCCGAACACATGCCCACTTAGTAAAAGCTGTAAAAAAAAAAGACATTCAAGGAAGCTCAATTTTCACACCTTTACACTGCAAAATTTGTAAAAATATCACTAATTTGTGAAAACATAAAATTTGCCATTTTTAGTACAGTGACAGAAGTGCTATGGCAGACCTTAAACATAGAAAATTTCCATTTTCTATGATTAATAAACACAGCAGAAATAATTCACAATGCATGACAACCAATTCAACAACTGCGCACATTAACAACCAATATTTTTCTCTATAATTAAAATGAACAGAAAAGGCAGAATACCAGATTCCACATAAAGGTCCATTTCTTGAACTTCTAAAGAATGAATTAAATGCTATAGAAATGTAACAATTCTATTATATCAGTATTGTGATAACGTTTTCTGCTATTTTCAGAAAAAACAAACAGGTAAATTGATTTTGGTTTTTATCTGATCTTTCTCTAATAGGAAACTTGAAGATGGTGACATTGTAAATGTCGACGTAACTGTATATTACAAAGGAGTTCATGGTAAGTTCTCTGCAGCCTGGTATTGTATTTCGCTGCTGAAAGTTGTTGGTTTTTTTGACACAGTATATAACTAAACTGCAGGTGATTTGAACGAGACATATTTTGTTGGAAATGTTGATGAAGCTTCCAAGCAGCTTGTCCGTTGTACCTATGAGTGCTTGGATAAAGCTATTGCAATAGGTGATTCCTTCAGTTTCAGTCTAGTGTTAGTAGCAATCTACCTTGCTTTATGCCTTGGTTATGTTTCTCTTCAGTTAATATTTCTAAACTCCAAACATATGATTGCTCATTTATCTGAAGTTTTTGTTACATTTATTGGAACATCAAGGCAAGTATCTGCACAGGACCACAGGTATACATACCAAATATCAAATATGAGTATTCGTCATAAAATAGAAGAATTAAGGCCTAACTGGATCCTGGCGTCCTGCAATGACAGCACACATGGGAAAATTTATCAAACCTAGGAACCACATGTCAGTGAGCAAAAAGTTAATATGCTTTTCAGAGTGCTAGCAGAAGGTAAACACCAACATTTTTTTTGGCAATATGCTAAATATTCTGATTCGGAATAACCTAATAAATACCATGAAGAAAAACATTAGTGCTCATTCCACTACAAGTCATCGTCCAAACCTGTACATGGTCCAGGGCGGCATCATGCCCAGTAGGTTGCCTCTTCTTGCAAAGATGAAAAAAAAAAGCCTTTCAGCAGCTCGTTACAATGAATGCAGCAATCCCAGATCAAATAATTCTGATTAGCCATAACAATAAATGAATGTCAGTTAATTCCTCTAATGACACAAAGATCAGATAAGGTGCTCATAAGACTCCTTCCTAGCTACCTTTCCATGAATTTGGGCTAAAAACATACTGTAAATCCAGTATCAGTTTCATGATTACATTGTAAAATCAAACGCAAGATGATCTGGTGCAGCAGAGGGAGGAGATACTCAGGCGCATCACAACGGTGAGGAAGCTGTTGGCGACTTGGCGGTGATAACGGCTGCGGTGAAACCATATTGATTAGTTAGTCTTAATAAATTTGTCTCGCGGTTTAGAGGCGGATTCTGTAATTTGTTTTATTATTAGACTACATTTAATACTTAAAATGTGTGTCCGTACATCCGATGTGGCACGCCAAAACTTTACACCCCTGGATCTAAACACAGCCTAAGATCTCATAGATAGCAAAGCAAATACTCCCTATCTATGTTACCTAGATATGTGGATACGGATACAGATATGCGATACGGCGATACGAGGATACGACATTTTCTGGAAAACACCGATACGGGGATACGTCTATATATATTTTAAAAATAAAAAATATAGAAGGTAAACATAAATAATTGCAAGAGTGTAAATAGAGAAAAACGAGATAGAACATGGCATTAACTAGTCAGGATATCAAGTTCAACTCAATAGCTAAATAAGTTTAATTGGTGTTTATATCATTGATAGAGCCATATCATTGGACATCCAATGCGCAAAACTCTTTTAGCACTGTGACAGGAGATCAGGCCCATCAGGTAGCTATCCCATGGATAATGTGCTATACGTAGGAGTTCTAGAGATGCAGTTGAGCCTCCAATTCCAAATACCGTCGTCGGAGGCTGGGGTTGGCAGTCGGCAGCCTGACGAAGGAAGCGCTGCACCCTGGAGGCGGCGGCCGGCAGTGCGCCCTCTGGAGGCGGCGGCGCTCGGCGTTGTGCCCAGCGGCGGAGGGCGACAGCGGCGCGGCACAGCGGACAGGGATGGCGGGGCGGCGCGGCGTGGCGGAGGAGGGCGGCGGCGGTGCTGCGCTACGACGCGAGGAAGAGGCGAGCAGAGGGCGTGGGGTCGGGGAGGCGGCGCTGTTGGTAGGGTTTTGATTGATGAAGCTAGGGTTGTAGCGTATCAGAGCCGTATCAGTAATATTATTTATTATCTGAAAATCGTGAAAACAGGCGATACGTACGGGATACGTATTGGAACGTCCGTATCCGCAGTCATATCCGATACGGATACGTGGCCCAGGAGACGTATCCAGGTAACGTAGCTCCCTATCTCTGTTTCAGGTTAGATGTCTTTGACTTTCGTCACTTTAAGTTTGACCAAGTTTATAAAAAAATAGTAATAATAAATTTATTATAAAAATATATTTAATTATTAATTTAATAAAACTAATTTGGTAATTTAAATATTAGTATACTTGTCTATAAACTTGATCAAACTTAAAGCAGTTCGATTTTGATCAAACTCAAAACATGTTGAAACATGAAACGGAGGGAGTAATTGCTAAAACAAATTCATCGATCAGACGTGGTGTTGCTGCTCCTGTTTCTTGAGCAGTCAGCAGTCATACAGCTCGTACAGACCCTGCATCAGGTTATTAGTGCATCTGTGCATGGCATAGCCTCGCTCGGTAGGACAAGGACTACAACTTACATGAGTCGGCCGGTGCTCCCTGCTGACTCACCGGGGTGGTCCGTTGGAATTGGGAACATCACGGCCGCTTTGTCTTCATGAGAGGCGCGTCTACAGTCGATCGTTTCGGCTCAGCATCCCTTGCATTCAGGTGGGCGCTCGTTGGATTGAGGCCATAATTTGTTTAGATAATGGCCTGGAATGATTAGATTAAACCCGGCCGGCGTACGTGTGGCCGGAAGGGAGGATGGCGACCAGGGCGGCGAGCAGGTCTCCAGCGTCCGGATCACGCTGCGAGTGGCAACTGGCAATGGAGTTGCGCGCGGCGAGGAGCTTCGATCGGCAGCCGGGGTTGGGCTTGGGCGTGGTGAGGTGATATATGTCGCAGCGTGCGGCGAGGAGAGATTAGGGGCGCAACACTGAGGCAAAGAGGAATGGCTTCCGGAGCGCACGGATCAGAGCATGTTGCGATGCAGGCGGCCTAGCTAGCTTGTATGACGATTGCGTGGGTCTGAAACTAGTACTACTTCGGCTAGCACAGCTCGATCGTCGGGTCTTGTCAGAGCGCGCGCGCCCGGCTCATACTTTTCCATGGATAACAACCCGCTTTTCTAAAAAAACTAGCCGAGAAGTTTTAAGGTGCGTACAACTTGGAACCTGAAAAATGAAAATAGAAGTTTTAATTAGAATTGGGTTGCTATAATATAGAAGCAAATAAGTATTCATCTTGTAGTGCTCATCCTCAAATCACTGTCAAGATCACCATTTTCTTATTCACTACTCTCTCCGTTTCAGGATATATACAAGACGTTTTAACTTTGGTCAAAGTCAAACCATTTTAAATTTTACTAAATTTATAGAAAAAAATAGTAATATTTACAACACCAATATAGCTTCACTAAATCTATAATTAAATAAATGTTCATAATATTTTTGTTTTGAGTTAAAAATATTACTCTCTCCATCCACAAAAGTTACACATATTTCACATTTGAGCTTTTCCAAATAAGTTGTTCATATTTGTAGTCTTTATGCATTCAAGAGTTAAATGAAGAGATAAATTAAATGTTTGATTAGAATCCAAGGAGTAATCTAAATACTCATTGGTTGCATGCTTGCATTCACTTCTTGATTTTGTAACATCCAAGATAATTTAATTTTTCCTTGATCTTGATGACAAAGTAATAGGTGCAACTTTTGTAGATAGAGGGAGTACTTTTTTTTTATAAAATTAGTCAAACTTAGATTAGTTTGACTTTGACCAAAATTAAAATGTCTTGTAACAATGGAGAGAGTATCATTCATTTTAAGATGTAAACATTATCCCTTGATGATTTAATCCAAATGAACCTGCTGCTACTCCCCACATAGAGTTTCACCCATTCATTCAAGCCTTCCAATAAACAAGTGGCATGAACATGGATTCCAATAATTTTCTCTCAAGATATGTATGAATGGAAAGCATAAATCAATAGTGGCGGCGGCAGCGGCGACGACGGCAGCGGCGACGGTGGCGCACGGCGGCGCGGGAGCGGCGGCGCGGCGGCACGGGAACGGTGGCGCAATGGAGAGGGAAGAGGGGAGGAAGGGTGAGATGGGGTGAGGGAAAATGGAGAGAGGGGGGGTGGTATTTGTAGAGAGGGGAGAAGGAGAGGGGAAGGGGCGGCGGCGTGATGGCGACGCGACGGCGGCGCTCGGGGCGGGACGACGGCGACGCACGGGCGGCGACGCGATGGCGGCGCGGGGCTCGGAGCGGCGATGCGACGGGCGGCGGTGCGGGGCTCGAGGCGGGCGATGCGACGGGGGGGGGGGGGGGCGACGCGAGCGGCGTGACAGGCGGGGCGACGCGACGCACGCGGCGGCATGGGGCTCGGCACGATGGAACGGGCGGTACGGCAGCGGCGCAGGGCGACGGCGAGGGGACGGCCGCGCGGCGGGGCGCAGGCGCGAGGGGACGGGCGCGCGGCGGCTCAAGGCGCGAGGCCGACGGCGACGTGACGGTGACGGCGCGACAGCGGCGGCGGCGCGCGCGACGGGCGGGGCGCGAGGCAGCGTGGCAGAGGAGGGGCTAGGGCTAGGGAACGCGATGGGCGGCGACACGACGGTGCGCGGCGCGATGGCGACGGCGATGGCGACGGCAGAGTAGGGAGTTGGGTTAGGGGGACCACGTCGAGCACCTATAGTGCAATGAACAATGCATTTCCCAATTTTTCCTATTTAATTTTTATTTTATTTTATTTTATTTTATTTTTTTATTTATATTTTTTTATGTAAATTTGATTCTATAATTCCTAATTTTTGCATATATGAATTTTACTCAATATTTGTGTTATCCCAACTAATGAATTCACCCTAAATTAATATTGCTCACATTTTTATATAATTTATTTGAATTTTTAATTAGTGTTAATTCTTATTCCATCGCATTTAAATTTAATTGATACGAATATGTTTGCGATAATATCTTATTTACCTCCATCCACACCTATTATTTATTTTAAATTATATTTATTTTACCAATTTATTTTTAGGGCTTATTCTTAATTAATTGTTCTTTATTCGCAATCTTCAAACTCCGAAATCGAAATTCAATGGAACGGGCGAATAAAATCGGCATGATGCAATTTATTTTAAAAAGTTTTTGAAAATCCGTATTTTTAGAGTTTTGATTTGTCGGTCGAATTTTCAGGGTGTTACACTTTTCCTTCACAATTTTGCATGCATAAATCCATCACAAATTGAGGTCTAAAAGCTTAAAAACTTGCATACCTAGTGTGGAAATGAGTAGATCTAAGCACCGTAGAAAAATCCCCCAAAGATTTAAAGTTCACTCCCCCTATATTTAAGTCACTTTAGGAGAGAGAAACTTCGGGGAGAATGAACAGGGCTTGGGGAGGAAGAAGACTATATAAGGGCATCTTTGCAGGCAGGCCATATAAGCGTCGCCTGCGAAGATCGATCTTCGCAGGCGACGCTTATATGGTCCGCCTGCAAAGATCGATCTTCGCAGGCGGACCGCCCCCTCCACCCTGGGTACATTTTTTGCCGGCGGGGTTTTAGCTCCAAATTACATGCCCACCTGTGAAAATTGAACCCCAACAACGGCAAAAATGAGTTTTCTAGTAGTGAGTCTAATATGAGCTTTCTATACAATTAATATCACTAGAGACTATTCTCCTACAATAATAGAGACAATAATATTTCTAAACCATTAATGTACTTAATATTTTTTTATTATACTTCTTTCCTTTTCTCCACCCTCATGCAACAAATTTTCCGTCAATAAATGCTAAGAGTCGACTCTGAGTTGTTGTCATGCGTAGCAACGATATTTCTCATTCCTTCCCTCGCTTTCTTTCACGTCACTAAATTTACTTGTATGACAACGAAGAGAACCTATTATTAGACACCATTGTACCAAATGCTTTATAGACATGTGGCAGCAAACTAAAGGGGTGAAAAACGAACCAATCAGATGACGGGGAGACCCTCCAGCTTTAGTATTATAGTAATTACTATATCCATATTTAAATTTTGCTATGGTACATCATCACTTAGCGTATTGGTGTTGGGCATCACGGAATCAGTTTTGGAGAAATATACTTTGGAATCGTCCCTATATCTATACCTTTTGTATGGTTACAACCTACTTCATCCGTTTCATATTATAAGACTTTATAGTATTGTTCATATTCATATATATATATATATATGTTAATAAATCTAGATATATATAGTGTCTAGATTCAGTAACATATATATGAATATAGACAATACTAGAAAGTCTTATAATCTGAAACGGAGTTAGTATTAATTAAGCACCTAAAAGTCTACATGCAAAAATAGTAACTAACTATTAATACATTTTAAAGCATAGCATGCAAACATGCACAATAATTAACTTAACCCACTGAACACCTAAAGCTTAATATACAAACATACTCCACTAATTAATATATAATTTATTATATTCTAAAAGCTAACATACAAAAGCATGCTAAATCATTATTTCTCACATATATAATTTTCAAATTATTTAAATCCAAATCCATTTATGATGTCTACAATGTTAAATATCCATCTATATATATTATGCAGGAAATCATCTATTTAGTTTAATATTTTCAACAAGATAAGGGAGAGAGAATGCACACTTGTGTATTTGAAAAGACAGAAATGCCCCTTGAATTTCTAAGGACTTGGGCTGATATGCCATGAACCTCTTCAAGTGCGGGACGTAGGCCGCGGAGTAGCTCCTTTAAGGCTTTAACTTAAAGTGAAAGGTACGTGGGTCCCTGATAGGTGGGGCCTACCTTTATCTTCATGATCATTAATTTGTGTTTATCAACGTTCTTTTTTTTTTGCTGCATGAATGTTCCAATTTTTTTTTGCTCCTCCAACCTAACGGACAAGCGTAATATTACCCGTACGATCGCCACATCAAGCGTAAAAAAACTCCGCTTGCCCGCTCCGCTTGAATCCCTACTTAACTCTAGCGCACAAGCTTGCCTTCGGGTCTAGAATGTGCCAGTTGGTTTGATCCTGTAACTAACAAGAAACAAGATAAACAGTTATAAACGATAGCCAATCGGCTGGAGGACCGATGACATATCATCTTTAACCTAGCCGATGCAACCTGGTTTGAATCGGCTGTAAGGTGTAGCAATAAAATTAAGACCCTAAATTCGTGTCATCAGCTGTAAAGATTAACATTACATAATCTATGAATCTTCATTACTTCAAATAACAGTGATTGGGAAAGATCGAACTTAATCGAGACAGTATAAATCACTTGTATTTGAAGTTATATGAAATAAAGATTATACAAGTTCATGTCATAGCTGATGAACAAATTTAAGCATGTATTTGCTATAACTCCAGAACAACCTTATACTGGAATATTACTCTAATATAAATATACTGAACAAATATCAATCTAATGTTAGATTAATTCTAACAAGACCGATGATAAGCTTAATATATTTAGATGATTAAGATTCCAATACAAGGGCTGATATAACTTGTAAATCAATACAAAGCAAAGCAAAACAATTATATCAGGTAAGATCGGCAGAAACTCCGATTCTATTTTTAATTACAATCATAAAGTAGGCTAGAGATTATGGTTCTAAACACGACTTAGTAGGTCAAACCCAATTGATACAACACTAAGTGTGTAGAGAAACATAATATCTAGATAATTAAGCCGATGATTGTTTTTCAGGATGTTGGATACGTTATATAATCTAAGCTAACAAGGTAATCTAGCCGTTATCGGCAAAACCCTAGAAAGTGATTGACCAATATAAGTAGAAAACATTGTCAATCTAGATTATATAACATATATGATAACTCGACATTTTACATGAGCAAGATTATAGTGTCATAAAGATGTAATCACTAATCTCGATAACGCTAACCACCATAACAAGTTTTACCTTTGTCGAAGGTCGAAATTGGTGCAGCCCGACTCGAAAGCAAGAACTCATCGAAAAGTAAAGTAACGAAAAGGTGGTGATGTGCGAAGACAAATTATTATTATTATTATTATCTGTAGTAGCGATGCGCGGAGACAAATTATTATTATTATTACCTTTTCGTTACTAATTTAATTATAAAAATATATTGTAAAACTAATTTGGTAATGTAAATATCATCCACAATATCATCAGAAAGGCATATTTTGTTAATTGGGCACCCTGTCCCAGTTTCATCTCAAAAGGCACATTCTTTGTGCGGAACAAAACATGCATGAACAGCAGAATACTGGATCAGTACAGCTAAAATGCTACTCGAGCAAAACACACAACCGAACAGAATTGCAAATGGATCACTGCGCAGCTGTCGCCGCCGACACCTCCTCCTCCTCGCGCGCGGGCACGCTCCTCGCCTCCTCGCGAGCGACGCGACCTCGCCGCTGCATCTGGCGCATCCAGGCCACAACCACCGCTGCGATCCCCCACACGAAATCAGTGATAATATGCTCAGACTCCTGGCTCGCCTCGCCAGAGCCACCGCCCGAAGCGCCGTCCCTGTCGACCAGAATGCTCAGGAGCTTCGCCCGGTCAATCGATCCCAGCAGAAGGTAGAGTGCCACGTGGCCGAGAATGGCAGCGAAGGTGCGGGTGTAGACGGTGCGGCGCATAGCGGCATGGTAGCCCCGGAGCTCCGCCTTGAGGACTTCGTGGGAGTGGAGCAGTCTCTGATCAATTATCTCACTGCACAAATTGGAATAAAGTTGGAAGATAACAATGGGAATGAAATGAAGTTAACAAATTAACAGGGAAATACTTTTGCTTGTCGAACATGCTCCTGATCTGACCTTCGTGTTTATTACCATCCGTTACAAAACGAGAGGGAGAGAATTCACGGTGTTTAATTTCGTAACCGACGCGCTCATTAATACGAAATCAATTCTCCGTGTTTATTACCATCCCATTAATACGAATTCAATTCTCCGTGTTTATTACCATCCGTTACAAAACGAGAGGGAGAGAATTCACGGCGTTTAATTTCGTAACCGACGCGCTCATTAATACGAAATCAATTCTCCATATTTATTACCATCCATTACAAAACAGCGTTTAATTTCGTAACCGACGCGCTTATTATTACCATCCGTTACAAAATTACCATCCATTACAAAACAGCGTTTAATTTCGTAACCGACGTGCTTATTATTACCATCCGTTACAAAACGAGAGGGGGAGAGAGAGCAACAGCTGCTTGCCTCGCCTCGCCCCGCCTGGCTGTCTGCGCACCATCTCAACCGGTCAACAGAGACTCTCCACTAGCTCCGTATTTAAGTTGAGACCTCTTCACTTAGATTTCCAAGGTGGTATTATTACCCATAGCACTTAATGTGTGCCAATAGAATTTATTAGGATTTAATTGGGCCTAGCCTATTAATCTAACAAAATCATCTTATGCCTCCCACGCGCTAACGCGCCTGCTCCATGCATCGCACTATAACCCCGCGTCGGTTATGATGGGGATGAGAAACCATAGCCTTATTGCCAAATCATGCGTTCTTGATTGGCTTCAAGGTCAAGCTCACAGCGCCCCATGCCCGAGGATTGTAGCGAAGGTCCGGGCATAAACTACCCCGGAGCTCGGCCCTCAGGTCGTCGTGGAAGTGAAGGAGACGTTGGTCGACCAGCTCACTATACAATTGTAGTTTTTTTCTTATCAAAGGGCAACACCCTCCATTTTCATTAATAGAAACGCAGATCAGACTACAGCACAGAAAATAGAAAAGAAAAAAGATAGGTTCTGGTACAGCGACCAGGCCACGTCCAAAACAAACAGGCGTTCATAGGTCTTACAAACAAAAAAAGAGCCCAAAGAAAGGAAAACCCATCTAAGCTAAGAAGCAAAAGCCTCAGTATTTTCCAACTATCAGACATTGCACGTAGTTGGTGTTTTTTCTCATTCTCCTCCCCATCTAGAAGTCCAGTTGTGTTCACCCCTCCAATCTTCTTGATCCTGTTCTCCATCCATACTGTGATTTGAGGTCTTCTTGATCCTGTTCTACATCCATACTGTAATTTGAAGACCTCATTTGTGACCTGTTTTAGAAGCTGTACTCCCCACTACAGCTTTCTTCGCTTTTCCTCCGAAATCTGCAAAACAGCCCAGGTTGATATCCAGTAACAAGCACAAAAAATAATTTCAGTTGGATCATTAGGATAAATTTGATTAAAGCATGCATTATTTCTATGTTTGCAGATTGACCAAAGTACTGCTGCAACCCCCACTAGAATCAATTGGTTTGTTGTTTTGTCCTTGCCCTGTATCCAATCTCCCCAAATGTGTTTGAGACTTGTGATCTGTTTTAAATCAAAAGCACAGAACACCACATTCCTTGTAAACCTGGCAAGTGGACAATCTAAAAATAAATGGTTTACTGTTTATTTTTTTATCACTGAATTGACACAACTCAGTTCCTTTTTTCCACCCTTTCTTCATTAAATTATCCTTTGTGAGGATGCTTTTTCTCATCAGAAGCCAGATAAAGATCCTTATCTTTAATGGAACTTTTAACTTCCTGATTGTTTTGTGCTTCCCTGGCAATCTTGGGATCATATCCTGTATTTTCAAAGCAGTGTAAAAAGTTTTGACAGTGTATTCCCCATTCTTAGTTAGAGTCCATTCCAGTTCATCTTTTTGTGTAGACAGTTTGATATTATCACATCTTTGTTTTATTTCATTCCAACTCCTCAGCTTATCTCCAGTTAAGTTTCTTCTAAAAACAATTGATTGCCAACCTTTTTCTTTTACCATAGCTAGAGTTATATTTTTTGAATGAGTGACACTGTAAACCTAGGGTATTTGTTCAGCTATGGGTCTCCCACCCAACCAATTATCTTCCCAAAAAAGAATATTCTTCCCATACCCTAGCTTTTTCCTTATGAACTGCATGAATGCCTCCTTAATCTCCATCATCCCCTGCCAGAAATGAGAATCACCATTTTTCACCTTGTTTGCAAGAATTTTCTTTATCAGATACTTTTCTCTGAGTAACTGCTGCCACATACCATCTGAATTTTCCAAAGCCTAGAGCCATTTCCCAAGAAGTGCTTTGTTCATATTGTCTAAATGTAACAAACCCAGGCCTCCCTGATCTCTAGGTGAACACACCACATGCCACCGCACTAGGTACTTTCTGATTCCTTGATCTTCCTGCCACAAGTATCTTCTTCTATAGAAATCCATTTTTTCTTTGACCCCTTTTGGAATTCTTTAAAAAGACAACATATAATGAGGTGTTCCACTTAGACTGGAATTTATTAGAGTAACTCTGCCCCCTATTGACTGTAACTTCCCTTGCCAGCAACCCACTTTCTTCTCCATTTTCTTTTCTGTCTGCCCCCAATCCTTATTTAGAATGTGTTTTTGATCAATTGGTCTTCCTAAATATCTCATAGGCAGGTCCCTTTTGTTGCATGTGAAAATTTTGTTGTATTCCTGATGCCTCGGTACATCCTTTCCAAGGCAAATAACTTCACTTTTGTTGAAATTTATTTTCAGTCCTAACAATTGTTCAAACAAACACAGAATGTTTTTCAGGTTCTTTGCATCTTCCAACTTGTCTCTCAATAAAAAGATTGTGTCATCTGCATATTGCAGATTTGGAATACTGCACTCATTATTTATCCCCAACCCTTGAATCAACTGTTTCTGTTTTGCCCTCTGCACCATCATAGTCAGTGCTTCTACAGCCAAATTAAAAAGCAATGGCGACATGGGGTCATCTTGTCTGAGACCTTTCTGTGTACTAAAATAAGGACCAATCTAATCATTGATCTTAATTGCAACCTTACCACCTCTCACAGTTTTCATAATCCAATCACACCATTTGTTAGGAAATTTCTTTGCTTTCAGAACTTGCAAAATGAAGCTCCAATTGACTTTGTCATATGCTTTTTTCGAAATCTACCTTGAATAACAAACCACTCTGTTTTTTCTGATGTAAGGAAATTCAAAATCTCATGCAAGGCCCAAACCCCCTCCATTATGTTTCTGTTCTTTATGAATGTTGTCTGGTTTTTGGCTATCAAGTATTGAATGATCGTAACCAATCTCAACATTAACACTTCTCTACTACTTAAAAAATAAGAGGTGCTTCCATCGTCCGTAAAAAAAACCAGACGAAAAAACCGAGCAAAAAAAGGGCGAAAAAAAGTCCGATCAAAAAACGGAGTGAAAAAAAAACGGGAGAAAAAAAAGTCCGATAAAAAAAACGGAGCGAAAAAAAGGGCGAAAAAAATTCTGTCCGACCCAAAAAAATAGGAACCTGGCGAAAAAAATAAGTGAAAAAACCTGGCGAAAAAAATAGTCCGATCCAAAAAAAAATCGGAGCGAACAAAATGGGAGGAAAAAAATGTCCAATCAAAAAAATACAGGGAAAAAAGCGGAAAAAAATCGAAACGAGTCAGTAAAAAAAAGGGAAAAAATTTAAAAAATTGTCCGATTCCAAAGAAAAGGAATTATATGTAACACAGTAAAAAAAATTGACCGGGCAAAAAAAACCGAGCGAAAAAACCGGGTGAAAAAATAAAAAAAAGTCCGATAAAAAACGGGGCGAAAAAAAAACAAATCTGCCCGATAAAAAAAAGGAAAAAAGGGAAGAAAAATCGAAACGAATCCGACCCTGTCGACGCGGTAAAAAAATGGCGAAAAAGATAAAAAAATGTAAAATGGATGAAAAATAAATTCTATCCGACCCAAAAAATAGGAAACTGACGAAAAAAACAAGCGAAAAAAATAGTCCGATCCAAAAAAAATCGGAGCGAACAAAACAGGAGGAAAAAAAATGTCCGATCCAAAAAAATACGGGGCAAAAAAAAGCGGAAAAAAACTGAAACGAGTCAGTAAAAAAAAGGGTGAAAAAAATTTTAAAAATTGTCCGATTCCAAAGAAAAGGAATTATATGTGACACGGTAAAAAAAATCGACCGGGCGAAAAAAAACCGAGCAAAATACTGGGCGAAAAAAAAAGTCCAATCAAAAACGGGGCAAAAAAAAAACAAATCTGTCTGATAACAAAAGGCAAAAAAGGGAAGAAAAATCGAAACGAATCCGACTCTGTTGACGCGGTAAAAAAAGGGCGAAAAAGATAAAAAAATGTGTGATTCCAAAGAAAAAGAAATTATATGTGACGCTGTAAAAAAATCGACCGGGCGAAAAAAGAAAACCGAGCGAAAAAACCGGGCAAAAAAATAAAAAAAAGTCTGATAAAAAAAGGGCAAGAAAAAAACAAATCTGTCCGATAAAAAAAAGGCAAAAAAAGGGGACGAAAAATCGAAACGAATCCAACTCCGTCGACGCGGTAAAAAAAGGGCCAAAAAAATAAAAAAAGTCTCATTACAAAAAAAATGAATTATATGTGACGCGGTAAAAAAATCGAATCCTATTATATCTAGAAAGGTCCGACACTGTAATAAAGTGGTGAAAAAAACCGTTCGTAAAAAAAATGCACGAGAAAAAAAAATAAAATGGGCAGAAAAAAGCGCGGTGGAAAAAAATTCTAATTTCTATTCGTCGTTTTAATTGTCCGTTTATATCTCTTCTTTTATCTAATCTAATATAATCTAACTATTCAAAAAGAGAAGTTTCTACCGTATATTTAAAAAGAAAAAAATACGCGAGAAAATAAAAACGGTTTAAAAAACGCGTGAGGAAAAAAATGCCAGAAAAAAGCACAAAAGAAAACGCGCTAGAAAAAAGTTCCATAGTCCAAAAAAAACACACGAGAAAAAAATATTTCCATCGTCCGTAAAAAAGCAAAAAAAAAAGCATATTAGGAAAAAAAACTGTTAGAAAAAACGCTAAATTGATGGACACTTGGTCGGATAGGCTCCATCCTCTTTTTACCATCTCATACATGATTTTTGTTTGTCATCTATTCTCTTGTAGTGGAGATCCTGCACATCTTTGTAGACAATTATTATACTATTTTTTTTAAGTATAGCTATTATTCTTGATAACATATTATATGGAAATAATCTTAGAAAATAAACATATTTTAATTGTTATTTAGAGAAGACTGCACAGTGAACCATGCGAGGCAGTGTAGGATTTGATTGGTTGCAAGAATGAGATTAAAAGAATATTTTAGATTATATGCATGTTGTTATATGAATAATTCAATTATTTTAGGTAAAGCAAACATCGTAAGGTTGCCATCATTAAGGTTGGGCACATTTAAGATGTTCCAATTTTCTGATTGTCATCGACATAGTTATGAATGAAAAACGTATATTATTATTACGTTTTTTCACCCGTTGCAACGCACGGGCATGTTTGCTAGTTAGTTATAATTTTAAAACTCACATTCAACAAGCAAATTGGCCTATACTTCTTATCTGTAAAGCCTCTTGAGTTTTTGGACTAGAGTTATCACAACATAATTCATGTTTTTTATGTCAATGAGCCCTTGTTGGAAATCTAATATAGCCTTCATCAAATCAGCACTAACGAAGCCCCGAATATGTTCATAGAACTCAATGTGAAACCATTAGGACCAGAGGCCCCATTTTTTCTTATTTCTTTCACAACTGCTAAAACTTACTATTTGGAAATTTCTTTAACAAGATCTTTTTTGTCTTCTTCCTGAAGCTATGAGCATCCCTCTATATTAAGGGACATGATATTTGTCTCAGCTGAACAAATAGATTTTTATAATAATTGGTGATGTACTCAACTAAATTGTGTTGATATTTTATTTCCCCTTCCACTTGCAGTAGGCTATATATATGCCTTTTTCTCTTCCAAACATTTGAGTATTCCTCTATGTTAAGGGACATGCTATTTGTCTCAGCATGAACAAATAGATTTTTATAATAATTGGTGATGTACTCAACCAAATTGTGCTGATTCAGGGAGACTCAACATGTAGATCTTTTTTTAGGTTTAAGCAAAGTTGGTTCTTAAATGAGCACCTTAATGAATTAGTTAATGAGTTAATGAGCTCTGGATTTCTAACAAAGGAAAGAGACGAGTTTAGGTTTAAGCAAAGTTGGTTCTTAAGTGAGCACCTTAATGAATTAGTTAATTAGTTAATGAGGTCTGGATTTCTAACAAAGGAAAGGGACTAGTTTGGAAGTGTGGCAAGGCAAAATAAACTATCAAGTTTCTATCAGATTATTGATTTCGAATGAATTTCTATTGAAGCGTTGATTTCAAATGAAGTAGAAAAAAATGTATCCTCTTTTGTCAATTCAATGTTTGGGTAGGATTTATTCAGACCACAATTCTCTTCTAATAGACTCAGGGGAGACTCAACATGTAGATCCTTCTTTTAGGTTTAAGGAAAGTTGTTCTTGAATGAGTATTCTTTTAGGTCAGGTTTAAGCAAAGTTGGTTCTTAAGTAAGCACCTTAATAAATTAGTTAATGAGTTAATGATTTCTGGATTTCTAACAAAAGAAAGGGACTAGTTTAGGTTTAAGCAAAGTTGGTTCTTAAGTGAGCACCTTAATGAATTAGTTAATGAGTTAATGAGGTCTAGATTTCTAACAAAGGAAAGGGATTAGTTTGGAAGTGTGGCAAGGTTAATTGAGTACTTGGAGGAAAAGGTTGAAAGGTTTGAATAAAAATTGGGAAGGTAAGTATAGAAAAGAAAAGAAAAAAATAATTTCACTAATAAAACAAATTGACAATAAAACTGAAGTCCATGGAATGAATTGGGAGCACACATAACTGAGAAGGGAGTTAGAACAAAAGTTTAATTATGTAAAAAGAGAAAAAAAAATTAAATGTTTTCAGAGATTCAAGGATCAGTAAACTATAAAGGGGATAATAATACAAAGTACTACCATGCCAAGGCAAATGGTAGACATCTTTGGATAATAATACAAAGCACTACCATGCTGAGGCAAATGGTAGACATTACCAATTATTATAAAAATTTATTTGGTTATGTTGAACAAATGGTAGACATCACCAATTATTATAAAAATTTATTTGGTTATGCTGAACAAATGCCATGTAATTTAACATAAAGGGATACATGATGCTTAGAGCTTCAGGAAGAAGACAAAAGAGATCTTATTAAAAAAAATTTCCAAAGAGTAAGTTTAGGTAGTTGTGAAAGAAATGCGAAAAAATGGTGCCCCTCATCATGATGGTTTCCTTTTATGAACATTTTTGGGCTTGATTAGTGCTGATTTAATGAAGGTTATATTAGATTTCCAACAGGGGCTAATTGAAATAAAAAACCTGAATTATGTTATGATAACTCTAGTCCCAAAAACTGAAGATGCTTTAAATATTTAGAAGTATAGGCCAATTTGCTTGTTGAATGTGAGTTTTAAAATTATAACTATTAATGATTGTCACATCTAGAAATTCGCTAACCTGAATTTCAAGCAGAATATATATTAAAATCTCTGTCCAGGACCAGCTAGAGTACACAAACGATAAATTGATACATAGATCCATGTCTTACAAAAATAATAAATAAGTCTTACAAACGCAGTGGAAAAATGGAAGACAATATAAACTATATCTTCACGGTAATGCGTAGCATCCTCCATAAACCACAGGCATCCTCAACGTCTGGAACAAGGTCAATCCTCATAGAACTCACCATCTGAACCATTCTCCGCCTCTGGGGTGAGGGAAAAATAAAGCTAGACTGAGTACCAACCACCGTATTTGAAAGTGCATCTAGGACCCTAATGATTTTAGTGATTAATTACAATGCGATTAGAGAGGACTAACATTTTTATTTAAGAAAATGTGAAGGTTGTTATTTCCTCAATGAGTTAGCGTAATGCATATCCCGCCAAATGCGTCGACGTGATGTGAGGCGGCAAATAAGAAAATGGTATATTGTATTTTTTACCTTGCATTGTGTCGTAGGAAAGTCGTACTATTAAGAGGGATGATGCATTGACATATGAGGAGTGATCAAAGTGCTCAAAATCATTTTTTAAAAGTGTTTTTCCTCAGTTTTCAGTGGTCTGGAGTTTTTCGGATTTTTCCGAAAGTTATTTTCAGACTTTCCGAAAATACACATAACCAGTTTTCGCTTCTGGAAATTTTCGGATATGTCCGAAAGAGATTTTCGGACTTTCCGAAAATGACTCGAAGGCAAATTTGGTTCTGTATATTTTCGGACTTGTCCGAAACTGATTTTCGGAGTTTCCGAAAAACATCAGTAGAGTCAAATTCGCTTCTGTAGATTTTCGGACTTCTCCGAAAGGAATTTTCGGACTTCCCAAAAATGTCCAAATGGGTGTTTTTGGTTCTGGAAATTTTCGGACTTGTCCGAAAAGTTTTCGGAATGTCCGAAAAATCTTTAGTTGACTTTGATGTTGGTGTTGAGCTAGAATTTTCAGATATGTCCGAAAATGCTTTTCGGAATATCCGAAAATCGCAATAATTGTGCATAACGGGCAGAATTTGGGCTGTGGCTATAAATAGCCCCCTCCCCTCACTTGTGAGGGCTGCTGGTCACATTGGACATTATATGCCTTTGGCTTGCTTTTGTTGAGATTCACTTTTGAGTCTTGCTTTCTTGTTTCCCCTCTCACCCGTGTTCGATTCGGATTTGGTGTGTGTGAGAGAGTTGTGGATTCGAGTTTGTGTGAGTGCTTGTTGTTGACTTCGTGAAGATTTGTGAGCACTTGCATCATCTCCGGAAGTTCGTTGCATCATTTGTTACTCTTGGAGGTTGAGGACTCCTAGGCGGCTAGGTGTCACTCCCGAGCCACTGATCTACTTGTGGTTGGCCGGGAGAAGTTCGTGAAGATCGGATCTCACCTCCGAAAGGGAAGAGATACCCTTAGTGGAAGGAGGAATGCTTAGTGCAACCTCTTGAGGAAAGGATTAGCTAAGACCTGGCTCTTAGTGAGCTTCTCAACAGAGAGTAGAATCCCCTCAAGGATTCGAACTTCGGGAACAACTTCGTGAGCTTCATCTTTGGTGACTTTACTTCCTCCCTCTACACTAGCTTTGCTTGTTTGAGCCGCTATAGGTCTAGTTGTTGTTTGTGCTAGCATATTCTTGTTGTAGACAACTAGATCTAGGATTTACTTTGTTTTGTGCCGACTCCGAAAATTTTAGGATATATCCGAAAATTTCAGAAATATCCGAAAATTACTGCTTCCGCATTTATTTGAATTTTTGAATTAGCCTATTCACCCCCCCCCCCCCCTCTAGTCCTAATTGACACTTTCAATTGGTATCAGAGCCTAATCTCCTAATTAGGCTTAACCGCTTGTAGAGGTAATGTCGAGCCAAACGAGGGATGGGAATGATGGTGATAAGGGAGCTAAGATCCCTTATGATTATACATCTACATCTTATGTGAGTACCTATAGTGGCAAAGCTCCGTACTTCAATGGTACGGACTATGCCGCTTGGAAGCATAAGATGAAGATGCATTTGAAGTCTATTAACCCATCTATTTGGAGAATAGTAGAAAAAGGCTATGTTTTGCAGAAACCTGAGGATCCCACCAAGGAGGACGACGAGAACGAGCACAAGAACGCTCAAGCCGCTAATGCAATACTTAGCGCCTTGAGTGGAAGTGAGTTCAACCATGTGGACGGCATTGAGAGTGCCAAGGTGATTTGGACACGCTTCGGAATTTGCATGAAGGCACGGATAGTGTTCGCGAGTCCAAGGTGGAGATACTCAAGGGGCAATTTGAGAGGTTTGTGATGTTGAATGGTGAGAGCCCAAGCGACATGTTTGACCGGTTGAGCAAGATTGTCAATGAGATCAAGGGACTTGGCTCCAAGGACATGACCGATGAGGTTGTGGTCAAGAAGATGGTTCGGGCAATCACTCCAAGGAACTCTACCTTGGTGACCATCATTCGTGAGCGTTCGGACTACAAGACTCTCACACCTCATGATTTGCTTAGGCGTATCCTTGCCCATGACATGCTCGTGTAAGAGTCCAAGGATGTCATCCAATACATCAACCAAAGCTCAATCGCAAGCATTAAGAAGGAAGACTTGGCATTGAAGGCAAAGGAAGAAGAAGAAGAAGAAGAGAACCGCAAGAGCAAGAGCAAGGCGGAGATCGATGATGAAGAGATGGCTCTCTTCGTCAGGAAGTTCGGCAAGTTCATGAGGCGAAGCGGCTTCTTCAAGGGATGTTCTTCCAAGCACTACTCTGTCGACGGGGGATACTCGTAGACCTGATATAGAGGGTATTGGGGTCTGTTGGTACGAGGATCGACGTAATATGACATCAAGCAAATAAAAGATAAGGATTATACTGGTTCAGACCCCTTGGTAGGTAATAGCTCTAATCTAGTTGGTATGGGATTATATGATGAAAACCACATATTACAAAGGGAATAGCAGAACTCGACGATACCGACGAGACCATAGTCGAGTTGGTCCGACTAGATCTTCCGGCGACTTGGCTCCTGCACGCTCCGGCTCCGTAGGCTGTGGTGGGTGTGTTGGCGGTGATATTCGATGCCTTAGGTCCTGCCCAGGGGGTCCCTTATATACCGCGGGTCAGTTGATCTCCAATTAGGACTCGGAGATATCGGATCCCTCACTATATGGTAAAGACCCAGTCTTGTCCGAGTAGAACTCCTTCCATCCGTAGATACCATCCCTATCACGTGAATAGATTTCCTTAATGTATACGGAAACTATCCATATACGCGTGGGTATACCGTATCAGTATACAACATACATCCAAGGATAGAGGGTATACTTTATCCGTAACCCTGACAGTAGCCTCCAACTTCTGCTTAAATGAGCTCATGTTATCGATCGCGACTTCTGATGTCGGAATTGTTGTTGCTCTCATCTGGTCGATCTCGGTGTGAAAACCGTAGAGACAAAGAGCCCTCGACAACACCGCGTGAAGTTCAACGGTCATGAATGAATTTAAATTGAAGTCTGAAAACTACTGCATGCAACGGACCCAGAATTTTCCGGTGGCAATCTCTCTCCTTTCGTTGGAATACGCACCATCGGAAGCGCGTTTATTTAAAGGGATTTTGGGGATACATTTGAAGTCCGTTTGCCAGAAAACTCTCCTGCCTTCTAGCGCTCCTCGTCTTCTCCGCTCCCTGCAAAAAGAAAACCCTAGATCACTTCCTTCATCCTGTTCTCCGGCGATCCTCCGGCGGCGATGGACCTTGAGAAGTCTTCCTCGAACACCGCGTCTATGAAGAAGCTGCAGGACGACGGTGCCCTCCCCGGTCGCAGGACCATGCAGAGGGAGGCTGGAGGTATAGAACCTGAACCCATCTTGGGCCGCATGGTTGTAGTTGAAGATTATTTTTTTGCGGTTTTCTTCCTCCGCCTTCCGAGTTTCTTCTTCTTGTCTTGAATTTCTACGGCCTTTCTTTGCTTCACTTGAACCCCAACTCCATCTCCTTTCTGAGCATCTTCTCTCATCTTTGAGAGGCCGGGGTAGTGCCTTTCCTTGACCTCTTCCGTTTTTATTACGAGCTGCGTTGGCGTTGGATGAAATCCAACAGGGTATCTGGATGCGTCGGATTCCGACTTCGGGATGGCCTGAAGTCGCGTTACATCCCCTTCCAGTGCCCCACTTCTCGCAGCAAGTGACGGACGAGATGGTTCTATCTCCAGATAGAGAACTCGGACCTCGTCATTGTTATTCCTGAGGACCAGCCAAAAAAAATCCCAGAGTGGACTGCTAAACCCGCCCTGACTCCCTCCCTCCAATCCTTTATCGACATCATTGATGATCTTCGAAAACGGGGGTTGTCGGGATATGAAGTCGCTGCCGACTTCGTAGGTCGGCGGATTCAACCGCTACAGGCCCACTCCCATCCGGCCTTCGATTACTCTGGGCCGGATGACGTGACCCAGGTCTCTCCTCGGGGTATTTATCCTCGCATTTCTAATTTTGTTCCAAGTGCATCTGTTTCTTCTGACTTATCGAGTTCTCGTTCTCGATTTATAGGTCTGGACAGTGACACTGTGGGGCGCCGCGTCGGCTAAATAATGATCAGTGCACCCTCGGAGGCAGACGACATCCCTGTCCCACTCTGCGACAAGGACTCGGCCGAACGCGCCGCCGCGATTATTGTGTGTATACTCGATGATTCCTTTACATCTTTCTTCTCGAGATCGCGTCGTGACTTCACATTGTGCAGGCTCTCCCTCTGACGGACGCCATCGGACCACTCGCGGATCACCAGGCGGCGACGTCGTTGAAGGAGAGCGTCGCCAAGGAGGCATCAGACGCTGTTGCTGCCACCTGGCAGCAATGTTCCGAGGAGGGGGAGAAAGTTCTCCTCCATGCTCGGGACCCGCCGGAAGGCGACAAGCCCAGCGGTAAGCTTCTCTTTCGTCCTTGAGTGATAAAATTTAACACAGAATTTAAAAACTTTTCATATGAAACTGTACGTTGTGAACAGGACTAAGCTAAATGCTATATCCGTCCTAAAATATAAGAATCTAGAATTGAATGTGAAATATGACTACACGTAGTGATCAACCGAACGAGGCATTGTGCCAATACTGCCACTGTGTTCAACGGCCCGTGCATTCTCTGTGCTCCACAATGCCACAAATCGCGTCGCGAAACGAGAAGCCGATCTGACGTAAGGAATAATTGGAATATTTTGATCCAAAGTAGGGATCAATGTATGAATTACACTTCATAGGGACCGATTTGAAAAATTCTTGGATCGCCGCTAATAACCGTGCGATCGTGCATGCACGGCGTGGATTAAATAATATTACTTCCTCCGTTTCACAATGTAAGTCATTCTAACATTTCTCACATTTATATTGATGTTAATAAATCTAGATAGATAGATATGTCTAGATTCATCAACATCAATATAAATATGGGAAATGCTAGAATGACTTACGTTGTAAACCGGTGGGAGTATAAGCGGTACGAGCAACTTATGTAGAAACACCCTTTAAATATAGGGTTAATTAGATCCATGCCATTAAAAATTTAGCAGTTTTGAAATATACCATTACTATTTACGTATTTGTAACGATGCCACTTCTATATGTTTGAAATCTTAATGGTGCCACTGAGATACGTATTTTACATATATTGGACGAAAATGCCCTTGTCTTCTACCTCTCTCTCCCCCATCTTCTACCCCTCTCTCTCCCCTCGCTGCGCCGCTCGCTCCGCCGCCATCCCTGCCGCCGCGCCGCTCATTCCGGTCACTCTACAGCAGCAGCATTTCATCTGTCACGCTTGCGTTGCACTGCATTGCTTGGTGTTATTCAACTAATAACAGGACGACGACAATGGCGAGAGAAGATTAGCAAGCGTGTTTAATTAGGACTTGTTGGGTGGAGTCAGGTACTCGATCAGGTTCGCCTTGAGCTTCTGGATCGTGGGCACGTCGGTGTTGAATGATTTGGCGAGCACGGCGTCGTTGATGCCGGTGCCGAACACGGTAACCGGCACTGACACGAGCCTCGCGGCGGCGCTACTGAATGCCGAGAGCGCCATGGCCGGCTGGTTCCGCTGCTGCTGCCGCCGCCGCTCATCGCCGCGCCGCCACGTCGATGCTGCTGCTGCTGCCGCTGCCGCCGTGCCGCCTCTGCTGCTGCCGCCGCCGCTGGCCGCCGCGGCTACCGCCAACGCGCCGTTGAGAAGGAAGAGAGGAGGAAGGAGAAAGGAGAAGAAAGAAGAAGAGAGGAAAAGGGGCAAGTTTAGTCTAATTTTTTCGAGAAATGCATTCAAAAGGTAAGTAGTGGTATCTTTTGAATGTGTGAAATTATAATGGCATATTTTTAAATACATAAATACTAGTGGTATATTTAAAAACTGGTAAATTTTTAATGGCATGTATCCAATTAACCCTTAAATATATTACTGTTGAAATGAACCCCTGTTTGGACCGCTAAAATAAAATTTGGTAGCGACCCAATCCTCGGGTCATCGTACATCGTCCGATCAAAACTGCGCGGTGATCAAAACTGCGCGGCTCAGATGGGCGTTCGGCTTCAAGCGGGTTTGGTGCATTTTGCCCAATTAAAAAAAATGCAACTACTATTCATCGTATTAGCTACATGCCATTAGAAATTTCTAAAATTAAAACCATACCACTCCCGTCCCTTTTTCCATCTCCCTCTTATTTCTCTGTACAACTGCAAAAGCACAGCGGCGACACCACCGGCGGCGGCGGTGGCGGCGACTCCCGAGCACGCCCGCCGCGGATAGCATCAAGGACGGCGGTGGCGGCAGCTCCCGAGACCTCCCGTCGCGGATCGAGGACAGCGGCGGCGGCGACGATGTGCCGCTGAGCTTCTTGACGATGCACCCCACGTGGCCCCGCGGCGAGCCGCTGTCGGAGTCAAAGGCCAGGTCGCAGGGCCGCGGCATGGCGGGCCCCACCACCTCGATCTCCCCCCAAGACACGTCCGACGGCGCCAGGGACAGCTCCCGGAACACGGCAGCGCGGACGGTCACGGGTGGCCGACGCGAGCACGGACAGCTCGGCGTCCCTCGCCCTCCGCCTCTGCTCCTACGGCATGGGGGCCTCTGCGGACGCCTTGGCGGAGGCGGCCGCCTACGCCGTCGCCCACCGGTCCAGTATCTGCCTCCGCGACGAAGGACGCGCCAGCAGCATCGTGGTGGTGGTTAGGGAAGCGCGGGTGCGGCGACTACGGCGGCGGGACGAGGATGTTGAAGAGGAGGTCCGGCGGATCGACAACGACAAGGGTGGCGTCGATGGCGAGCTTGGAGAGGAGGCCCTGCCGGCGCCACCTTGCTACTGGCGGAATCTGCCATGCCCAGCTTCATCGTCGACAAGCAATGGCCAAAGCGAACCAATCCTGACAGAAACACTCAAGAAGAAAAGAACGAACTTAGGTTTTTTTGTGCTGCGAAGCTGCAGCTTTTCTGATTGTTGCATTGAACTATAATAAGTAAGAAATGGACTCCTAAATGCGCACACGTATCCGTTGCCAACTTGTCATATCGTGCCATCCCAAGATCCAGGATACGACGCACACGACACCAGCTCCGCGCGAACTCAGCACGCGTCAAGCCAGATCCGAAAACAAAGCCAGATCATTCTTGACTAAGCAAAGCAGAAAGAACCGAAAGCAGGGGAAACTAAAACAAACAAAGCAGGATGACTCTATGCGTCGGGCGCCCGATAGATCCGGAGAAAAATCGTGACGTCAGCACCCGATTTACGTACAAAAACTATTTTAAACTGATTTTTCTCTTAAATTACTTATCCAAATCATGATCCGATTACACCATTAAATTCGTTGCAATTAAATCTTCAAAACAAAACCACACATGGATATATTCCGATGAAAAAAAATTAACTTATTATTGAATTATTTTTAAATATTGCACGATGTTCTACTAGCTATATCGGAATTGTTTCAATAAGTAGATCGAAAATGTTTCACTTGTTTAAATCGGGTGTTGTTTTACCTTATATAAAAATAATATTTCAGCAAATAGCGAAAAAATGTTTCAGTTTACTGCAACATTTGATCCATACATAGTGAAACATTATAACTACACTAGGTAAAACATTTTCGGTGGAACAAAAATAAGCCAAATTCTCTTAATGGGGGGTTTCCAAAATATGTGGGTTTTTTATTGCAATGGAATATTTCAGTTCACCGCAACATTACATTAGATCTATACATAGCGAAACATTGTGAGTGCACTAGGTGAAACATTTTCGGTGGAACAAAAAATAAACCAAATTCTTTTAATAGAGAGTTTCCAAAATATATGATTGATTTGTTGCAGGTGGGAGCAAGCACTGTGGTGGGCCAGACACTGTGGTGGGCCAGCGGCATGCATAGCAGCATTTCCCAACAAAGCAGCTAGATTTATTCAACAAATCCGAACAAAACCAACCAAATCCGCATATGCTCAACCCGATCGCGCTCAGCATCGACGACGACGCGGCACCGCCGGCCTCCGCCTTCCACCGCGCCGTGCCGCCGGACGTCCTCACCCGAACGAGCTCCGACAGGTCCCCGGCGTTGTCGCCGCCATTCGCAAGGCCCATCGTTTGCTTCCTCAAGCAGGACATGTGCGTCGACTTGGGCGGCGGCATCAGGTAACGCGGCGCCTCGGACGCCGCGCCCGGCCTGCCACGCTCCTCCTCCGCCATTGCCACGTCGTCCTTGCAAGGCTTGCCTTCGCCGTTGCCGTCACCATCGGCGCCTAGGCCAGCAGCTGCAGCCGCCGTCACCGCCGTGACGGGCGCCTCGTAGAAGAGGTCCTTCTCCTGCGAGTCGGCGAGCGCGAACGGGAACCACAGGCCGGCCTCGTCTTTGTGCACCGCCGCCACCGACCCTTGCGCCGGCAAGGACGACGACGGTGGTGGTGCTGTCCTCGGCGGTGGCGACCTGGGAGCGGGAGGACAAGAAGGAGGGAGGGGATAAGGACGGAACAGAGACGGCGTGAGAGAGGAGGATGGAAAAAGTGACTGTAGTGACATGATTCTAATTTTAGAAATTTCGAGTGGCATGTAGCCGATATGACGAGTAGTAGTGGTATTTTTCAATTTGGCAAAGTTGCAGTAGCATGGATCCAATTAAACCTTTTACAAAATAGCCCCTGTGTGGGTTTTACTGATACGGATTCTCTCTGCCTCGTCGTCCCGTTCGCCGCCGCCGCCGCCGCCATCGTCTCCACCGCCCACCACCACTCCTAGGGCCTGGATGCCCGCAATTCCGGCCACTATGAGCGATCGAATCCACGCATCCACCGCCGCGCCGGAGGTAATTCTCTCCACGATCCCTTCCCTTCTCGTTGCTGCAATGCTGTTACTAAGGGCAAATTCGATGGCAACCATGGATCTGTACGAACGGGAATAAGGGAGGGTTAGGGTTTCATTAACGGGCGCATACTAACAAAACGACCGCATTGAGGAACGGGTTAGGGTTTTGGGGATTTTTGGGTTACGGCGCTGATCCCCAAAACTCCAATGTGCCATGATTATTTGAAGCTACTAGGATCATTAATTCAATTTGACAATTTCATTGGCAGTTTGTTTTAAATTTCTTGCGAATTCTGCGTGACTTAGGAATTTCAGTTGTTCTGAGTGGAAAAATCCTGTAATTTAATTTCTGACCATAGCTGTTTTGAAAAATCACTGATCCATGGTTGTGTTTGCAACAGAGTCTGATGATACTGATGCAGAATTTATTATACTTCTGTAGTAGGAATACTTGTTTCGTTGCGTGTGTCCGGGATAATATTTTGGTTGTTTAGTGCATTTGCATGTGATCTACTACTATAAATATCTTGGGCCTTCAAGTAGACCTATGGCTATATTACTTCTCATGTTTAGTGTTCTGTTGGCTTGATCTAAAGAGAATCATGTGTCTTGGGAGTCTGTCATGAGTGCTCTTGTACTGTTCTTCGTGTGTTTTCCTCCCATGTCCAAGATAGCATCACAAGATCAGTACTGCACATAAACACAAATTTTAGTGAAACTACTTGCTGTCACCTGTCAGCATCCAGATGATGTTCAACATGAAACCTACTACTAGTATGTCTTGGCATTTCACAACATATCACATGAGATGTACTAGTGCCTGACAATACCGTCATGGTCAGTACCGTCCTGGTTAGTACAACTCACTGACAACCAAATCACAGAGAAATCTAATTTGCAACTCTAATAACTTGCAAGAGAAAATTATGTAAACAATTGAGGCAGCATTGACACTTGAGCAATTGAGGCATATGCCATATGAACTTGGAGGCATCAAGGCGAGGCCAACCATATCATTTGCTACAGCGACACTAGAGTTTTCAGTCAAAATAATGCACTCAACACACAGAAGAGTATCCATCTAATGCTAGAGATAATGAGGCTAAACTAGATTGATGAAAGATCCTCATACACAGACTTGATCCCAGGTCTTTCAGAGACCGGCCGGATGCATCTCAAGGCAATGCCCAGCACATCCTTCATGCCCTTGACAGAAACTTGGTTCTCAGAATCTGAAGCCATGGCTGGATCAAAGCAATCTGACCCCCGACCTTCAGCCACCCGCAGACGGACCCAATCGGTCAGGTCAACACCACCTTCCGAACCCGAGACGACATCCCCAGCGCACCTGCCAGTTAGGAGCTCCAGCAGCACGACACCGAAGGCGTACACGTCAGACTTGAATGAGGGAGATGGCTTCTTGGATGCTGCTAGCTCTGGGGCACGGTAGCCTAGCACGCCCAGGTCGAGGATCTGCTCAACGACTCCAGCCTGGGTCATCAGGCGGTGCAGGCAGTAGTCAGCAACACGGGCATTGAGGTCAAGGCCGTCCAACAAGATGTTGGTGGCCTTGAGGTTTCCATGAGGCATCGCTCGGTCGAAATGGAGGTAGTTCAGGCCACGCGCGACATCAACTGCGATCTTCAGCCGTTGCGCCCAGGTCAGTGGAGGACCTCTCCTTCCTGGACGATCTGTTAGGTTTCAGAGAAACATATAGCTGAGTTAGACTGAACATATTGGCAATAGGTCACATGCATTTTGCGGATGGAGTATGCAAGATCTGTAGGTCAGATGTGTTCAATTGCAGAAATGAGAAACCAGTAAATGAGAGCATTACCATACAAGAAGCTCGCGAGGCTTCCTGGGGAAACATAATCCGACAAGATGAGTTTTTCATGTGCTGTTGGACCCCAGTAGTAACCACGCAAGCCAACAACATTGGGATGCCTAATGTTTGCAAACTTCTTGGCCTCCTTCGAGAACTCTTTCTTGGGCCTTGCAACACCTTCCCTCAACCATTTCACTGTAAGGAAGACACCATTCTCAAGTGTTGCTCTGTACGAAGTCCCGTGGCTGCTCCTCCCAAGAACCTCAGCCGGTGCCCTTGACAATTCCTCCGGTGTCAGTGTGATTGTTTCATCCAGGAAATGCAACTCCCCTGCTAACCTGTCAGGTGATCTGACATCCAACCGGGCCAGGCCTTCCTGGGTGTGTGCCTCTCCAGAATCTGGTGACCAAGAGAAGCGGCTACCTTTGGACGGGGAAAATCCCCCTACACCTGACAACTTCTCTTCTTGGCTTAGTGCTTCAGATGTAGAGCCCTTTCGAGGAGCACCAAGCTCATCTGCTGAGACCACCAAACCACCTTTGTCATCCTTTCCTTTTGTACTGGTCATATCTTTGCTAGTCTTGTGGAGGTTCTTGTCTGAAACCTTTTCTGAGCTAGGGAACTGCCGTGAGATTTGCTTGTAATGGCAAACAATGGCAACAAGGATAAGGATGACAAGAACAACAATACTAGCTGCTATAAGTGCTATTTTAGCTGCTGCACTGAGTGATCTGCCACTGGCTGAACCAGAGGAACTGCCAGACCCAGAAGAGCTAGCAGGATACTCTAGTCTCGAGTTCCCTGGATGGAAGGAAGATTCTGGAAACTTCCTCAAGTTCACCGGAACAACACCAGATAGATCATTATAAGAGGCATTGAATGATTGCAATGTATCTGGAAGTGTATCGGGCAATGACCCAGTGAACTGGTTTATTGATATGTCAAGAGCAGTGAGCGCTGCAAGCTTGGTGATTGAGGCTGGCAAAGGACCAGAGAAATTGTTTGTAGATATATCTAGAGCTTGGAGGCTAGGTAAAGATGCTATTTCATCAGGGAGGCTGCCATTAAAATGATTTCCAGAAATATCAAGAACTTGAAGACTCAGATTTTTTGACGAGGATCCTGGAAATAATAGACCTCCACTAAGCATATTGTCCTGGATGTAGAGCTCTTGCAGCATGGATGAAGTGAGTAAATTAGCAGGAATAGGACCTCTGAACTGATTGGAGCTGAGATCAAGGACAGTGAGTTTGGGGTACTGAACAACAGCTTCAGGGATGGTGTCAGCTAGGGAATTATGGGAAAGATTCAGGTAGTTCAAGCGAAGGAATTGAGAGCTCACATCAGGAATTGTTCCAGTTAGATTGTTCTGGCTAAGATCAACATACTCCAAATCATTGCTCCATTTGGCAATAACTGACAAATTTCCTTTAAACTTGTTATTTGACAGATCTAACACAGTGCAGCTTCCAGCAAGCATTGGAAGATCCCCAAAGAGAGCATTGGAGGAAAGATTAATAACTTGCAAGGTGGTCGATGTGATCATATTGATGTGTCCTGTCGATTAACGAAAAATATTGTTAGTCCAAAATAACAAGTGGAACTTAAAACTGATATTTTTGTTTTAAGAGAAATGTCATGATATGACAGAAAACATAGGAGTTTGTTTGAGTTGTCCTGCTCTTTTAATAACAATTTAGATAACTATGATGAATGCATTGAGTTCTAGGAGTGATGACTTTACTCAAATGCAAGATATAGTCTGAGACAGAATATTTTGAAATGCAACAGTTCAGTATTCTTACTCATACACCCAATCAGGTATATACAACTAGCTGCGTCCCATTAATAATTGTATTTTTCATAACATCCAAAGGTGAAGATACATGTACTGTCACTGCAACTACACAATGCATTTAACATAACTGCAGAACAGAAATCCATCACAAACTACTTTCAAATATTCTCAATAATACCATTGGGGCATGCATGCATAATAAATACCGTCTCTCTTCATGACCAAAACTATCACAAGCTAGCCATCACTGATCCAGTAATTGCTTTGGAGAAAATTATTAGTCAGTAGGAGCAAAGATCCCAAGAAAGAACCTTTCACGCAAAACAAGAAGAATGCAAATATAGAATTGGCATAAGACAAAACAATCAAATGACCTACACTGGTGCACACTCAACCACAGATCAGTAAAAGCTCATGCCATGCTGTGTAATGTAATCAACAGATCAGTACATCATTGACATGAGAGAATCAATTGGCATAATGAACTAAGAACACTAATGCAAGATGCCGATTCAAAGTTTCATGCAATCTGAACCTTACCGATCTGTTTTGGAGGCTGGACCTTTTGTGAAGGAGCCCCACATCCAAATTTTTTAAATCAAAATGGACATCCACATGGTATGAAGAGAAAAGGAACAAAAGGGGTAAAAAGAACAATTTTCAGGTAGAGCTCATTACCAGTCAGATTATTTGCACTCAGGTCCAGCTCTCTGAGAACCAGAGAATCCCCTTTCAGAAGTCCACTAGGTACAAACCCCGTGAATGCATTGTTTGCGAGTCGCAAAACTTCAAGATCATAGACATAATTGAACCCTGGCAAGTCTCCAGATAACTGATTATGGCTCAGATCAAGCACCTTCAATCTCCCAAATGTCGAGAGCTCAACTCCATCAATCAATGACCCAGTCAACTTATTGTTGCTCAAGTTCAGGTACAGAACTGTCTCTGAAATATCTGCCAGGAACTTGAGCTCTTTGGGGGTGGTACTGGTGAGCAAGTTCCCACTGAAGTCAACATGAGCAACAGTTGACTCAATCAAGAATTTCCAATCAACACCGCCTTCCAATTGATTCCAGCTTAGATCCAAAGACTGGAGATTCACAAGAAGGCCAAGCCCAGATGGGATGCCCTTTGTGAAGGCATTGTATGAGAGGTTCAGAGCAACTATGCTGCGGAGACCTTTCAGAGATGAAGGCAATGGACCAGACAAAGAGTTTCCACTCACATCCAGTGACTGAAGCGACGCAAGCCCATCGATGGAGTCAGGCAGTGGCCCTGAGAAGTTGTTCCTGGCAAGCGACAGGTTCTGCAGGCTCCGGAGATTGCCAATGTTATCAGGAATCGGCCCCGAGAACCGGTTGTTTGAGATATCCATGAACTTCAGGCTCTTCAGACTACCCACATTGCTCGGGAGGCTCCCAGACAGATTGTTATTGGCCATAGAGAGCTTCACAAGCATCGTCAGATTGACGAACACAGACAGATCGGCAACACCGGAGATGCCATGGCCATCAAGCACAACCCCGGCCACGTTTGCGCCATTGCACACAATGCCGTTCCAGGAAGCCGGACAGCCATTGAAATCAATCGACTCGTCGTTCCACGAATCGGTGATGAATCCGGCGGGGTCATGGGTGATGCCCTTCTTGAAAGCGAGGAGCGCAAGGATGTCCTGTGAGGGTAGCTGGCCAAATGCAGGGGCAGCCAGCAGGAGCAGCACCAAGAAACTCCCAAGAATCCCCATTGCTGCTCTCCAAAAAAAAGATTGGAAGCTACTGAGCCTCAAAGACGCAGCACCTGAAGCATTTCTTACAGCAAAAATGGACTGAAAGTGTAGAGTGTATCTACCAGAAGGCTCTCACAACAAGCTGCCACTAATACCCACAACACTTGTCCCTTTCAGCTGATCTCCACAGTACCACACATCACCATAAAACCCCTCAACTTTTCAGCTCCTTCCAACCTGAAATAAGCACGGAATGGCAAGTTAAGGACCGAATCTTTGAGCCTCCCTGCAAGCAGGTAAAAATCCAGCTAGTACAAAGAAAATGGCAACTTTAGTAAGGGATCCAAAGAGCTGGTTAAACCCCTCACCAGCTTTTAACACCCAATCATGCAGGTAAAAAAAAGCACCACCTTTTCCCCGTCACTAAAACAGCCCAACTACCACTAGTGTACTACCACAGCTTCAACCCACAAAAACACAGCTCAAAAAGCAGAAACTTTTACTCATCCATCCAACTATCCAAGAAACCAAAAGAAAAACAAACCCCAGATGCAACCAAAAACCAAAAACCTACACACAATGCTTATACACTTGCAATCTTGCATCCCCTCTTACCGAGCAATGAGGCCGGTTGCTCTGGCGCATTAAGAACAAGCAACCACACCACCTTGGAGAATGAAGGAAAAGAATGAATGGTTGCGGCGGCAGGGGAGGAGGGGAAGTGGTGGAGGCAATGCCGTGGAGAGAAGGGAGGACGGCGGCGAAGTGAGGAACCCTAGCAATGGGGGATTGGGTTCTTGGTGGCTTGGCTGCTAGGGAGAAGGAGGAGAAGAGAGGGGAATGGTGGTGGTGGCTGCAAGCCTGCAGGGGAAGAGGGGAGAAAGGAGAGGGAGCAGCGGCGGCAGTGGGGAGTGGGACTGCGTCCTCTCTCTCTCTGAGTGTTGGCTCGATGATTTTTTTTTTCTTGTTTTTACCTCTGCTTGTGCTATGTTTTGTTTTCTCCTCGCGGCTTTTTATTGTGCATTTTTGCGTTTTGGTCCTTGTGATTATGATTATGTGTGAAATCGACCCCTCAGTTGTTCAATGCAGTGGTACTGTGGTTCTACTGGTGACAACTAAACAATACGGAAACACTTTGACCAATGGTATTACTATGGTAGTTTCTCCTTTAATAAATGGGATCATAATGCTGCATACACATTCTACGAGTATATACGATTTTGGCAGGCAATACAGAATATTTTTTTTAGTTTGAATAAAAAACGTGTTCTTTTCCCTGCACCTTTTATAATTGTGTGAGACGTTTTTAGGGGCAATTATATTTAGCTTTCTTTATTGATATGAAAATATAGTTACGTCGTTCACCAACATTTCAAAATAGATATAAGGGGTTCGTCGATCTAAATACATTATTTCTTTTTTAGAAAACACGGACCTAACTAATTAATGAGCTACTATCTGGTTTACCTCTATATATATTACAATTCTCAATGAAAACCCTGTCAAAACCTTGATATAAAATTGTGTGGGCCTTGATCCTGCTCACCTACTAACTACAGCGTACCAATACACCCACCCATCACTGTACGAGCCTACAGTACGAATTACTCCCAAGTCCCAACATGGATCAGAGTTTGACTCGACACTCTGTTTTACAATCCGTACAAAACAGCGAAATACACTAGTAGGTCAGGGGCCAAAACGCAAAATGACCAAAGCCCCTCCTCTCTCTCTCTCTCTCTCCCACTCCCTCCTTTCCCGTAATCTTTTTCTTCTCCCCTTTCCCGCGAAATCTCTTTTTTTCCCTCGCGCGCGCGCCAAAACAAAACGGAGTCGTAACGCAACGCAACAGGCGCGGTTGGGTTTGGTTTGGTTCCGCCTCGGGTCCCCCGCCCCCTCTTCTTTCCCTCGCGGACCCCAAAACCGCGGCTCAAATGCGGCTCACTCCACGCCGGCGCGCACGCACGCACCGGGTCCGGTCGGTCGCTGCAGGTGGGCCCCACATGGCAGCCGCCGGAGGAGGATGGATACCCCCCGTTGCCTCGTGAACCGTGTGTGTGCCCGGAAAATCCGAGTAAAAACAGAGAGGAAAATGTGCAATGCCTCCTGTGTCTCTCTCCTCCTCACCTTTTTCTTTTGCCACCGTGGCTGGATGTGGGCCCTACCAACGGAAAAGTTTCATTTTTTTTTCTCATCGTGAGTTTTCTTAAAAACACGTTGCAAATGTAGGCGCTCACCAGTCACTCACCACACACACTTGAAACGTTGCGAATGGTTTTTCGGTAGCACGCTTCTGAGTTGCTAAAATGGAGTGTTTTATGAACCTTTTAAAAATTAAATGAATCTTTTTTTATCAAAGTTTTACTACTTAATATGTTTATCAGGTTATAAGCCGTTTTTAACCTAAAGTTTTTACTACTTAGAGTAGTCAAAGCAAACTAACTACTCTAAGTTTGATTTTGTTTGTAGAAAAAAATAATAATAATTTTAACCCATTACAAATATATTATGAAAATATATTCAATTATAAATTTAATTAAACTAATTTAGTGTTGTAAATATTAATATATTTATCTATAAAACTTGGTTAAACTTAAATTATTTTAACTTTAACCAAAGTCAAAACGACTTATAACCAAATTATACGATGTTGAAAATCAAACCCGCCTAGCCATGTCGAAGGAGGCCTACTACCAGATGTTGCTTCTTCCTAATGCAATCGTTAAGCCCTGAGTTGCATTGGCTATATTATCATACTACCTCATTCATGACCACGTACTGTTCATGAGCTAACTTGGAGTGTGTTTTCACGCCAAATTTAGAAGTTTGGTTGAAATTAGAATAACGTGAAGGAAAAGTTGGAAGTTTATATATGTAGAAAAGTTTTTGATGTGATGAAAAAGTTAAAAGTTTGAAGAAAAATTTTGGAACTAAACTCAGCCTTGCTCAAGCTCAACTCAACTAATACAACATGGCATTCAGTTCAGATCCATCCATGCTCAAGAGAAGAAATTATACTCCTAATTTTTAGCGATATAATAGTAATAGTAATGCAGAACAAAATTCATGCAAACATACAGTAACGCGGTGAGGTGTGGCGATGAATTGGCGATGGTTGGGGACTTGAAATCGCCCATAAATGTTGATCCCTGGTGAGAGCAGTCAGCAGAGTGGTTGATCACTTGATCTGAAGAAATATGCTATACTGACGTCCTCCTAGTGTCCTACTACTTGGTGCTCCTCACATGGCATCCCAGACACACAGAGGTAGAGGTAGAGTATCCATTCTGTTATGTGGGCCCACCCCTGCCTGCCATGGTGGGCCCTACCTTCAATTGTCACTGCCACTCGACAGCTAAAACTTGAGATACTGTAGTAGTAGCTACTCGTGTAATAGTAGTAGATTCCCTTGACCAAGCTCCTAAACTGTGATCATTTTGTACTCAACATTGCAGTAAAAACACTTTGCAATTAATCTGCTGTAATGCAGTCAGGTATAGGTAACTAACTAACTAACTATCAGAAAGATTTGATCTCATCATATCATTTGATTGATTGATACTAATTCATAGCTGTATTGTACTCAACATTGCAGTAAGAACACTTTCAATCTTCAGTAAAGCAGTCAGTTTAGGTAAATATCAGCAGGGTTTGATCTCAGCAGATCATGTGATTGATTGGTAATTCACAACTGTATTTATCCGTATCAACCAACCGCTGCTGCTCTGCTCATCAACAGTAAGTACATGCACTATTCAGTCTTTGGACCAGGAGAACACATGGCTGAAACATTTGTCTAGGAGACTATTGCCTGGAGCAATGGTAATTTTTCATCAGGAATTACCATGACATTTGGTTCTTGGATATATATTCTGTGTATTCAGTTGCTATTCCATCAAATCCACCTAGTAGCATTTCATCGCAAAATAGTTCAGTTGTATTCTGTGTATTCGGTTCAGCTAAGCATCAGGAATTGTTATGGATCTGAACTTTATTTCATTAAAGTTTGTATCATATTTCAAAGCTGCATTTTTAATACAGAGTAAATAAATTTCATACTATTTTCATGATTCTTTTTAGGAAAAGATGCTCAGCCTCACTTTCTCCTCCCTACTTTAATTATTTTTTAGCTAAACAGGTGGTCATCTTTCTGTCACCTGAGTGAAGTTGCATGTGTATTTTGACCCCAGGCACTTGCAACTCCTCCATAGTTTAATCACTCCTCATGCAAGTGACACTGCTAATCAGATTCCTGCTGTTAAAAAGATAATAATCCTACTCCTGCATTTGAGATCACATGAGATTGTATTTAACATGATAATCTACCAAAATGGACCACCCTCCTTTTTGGGGCAAATGCATTGCTTTCTACTCCAGATCTTAAGGTTGTAATTGCAAACAGCAGAAGCCAGAGAGATGGTGGTTAGGTATTAACAAAAGGGTCAAATGCTCAACAGCATCCAAAGTGAAGGCCAAAAAAAGGTTCAGTCTTCAAGAGCTCATCTTTCTCTCTCTGCCAACTGAAACATGTACCATGATTGTTCACTGCTGGCATGCAAATGCAGGGAGTTGGCCCAAAGTTGTTGAGGTTGCTGCTTTTTTAGATGAAATGCCCGCCACCTTTGCAAGCTTTCTAGGTGAGTTCAACTGTAACTGCAAAACTAGTACTCCTAGCTTTAATCACTTGGTTAATTACAGCTTGATCTGAACCCTGTAAGTAAGAGTTAGTTTACTTTTTACCTGCATATGTAGTACACTAGTGCTCCAAATGTAGGTAACTACAGACAAAGCTTGTGTTCAGGCACAAACTCAAGCCAATCAGAAGAGTCCAGCCAAGCTCAGGCCATGTGTTAAGCCACTGTGAAGTAGAACTTGTCAAAGCAACTACAGGTGGTACAAACAGTAAAGGTTAAACAAGTGAAGATTTGAAATTAATGGATTAAGTGGGGACAACACCTAACATGTACTGTAAGAGGGTCAAGAGCATTCAGTTCTATCTTAACTGATTCCATTGGCTTCCCTGCTCCCAAAGATTGTCAGCAGTAGCACTGCAAGAATGCAAACATTATCTCCCATTGTTCAGAAAGATCATGTCTGAATTTTGTAGTCCAGTCTGCTTAAAGAATGATCTAGCTAGCTAGTGTTAGTTGGTATGGTTAGTGGAATGCACACTATCAAAAGGCATACTCATGTCCAATCCTCTTGTCTCTTGACAAAACGAATGAAAAGAAAAGAAAAGAAAAGAGAGAGAGAAAAGGCATCAGGAAAACTGTACTAGAGCCTATGATCCGTGATCTTGTGTGCTTGGTTCAGATGGCATTAGTGTAGTTAAACAAGGATCATGCTCTGATCACAACTTAATAAAATTGTAATTAGGACACAATGGCTGCTTACTTTACAACGATGCATGCTTCACTGGTCTTTACAGCGAAGAGAGCGTGCTAAATGTTCAGGCATCGCTGCATGAGGAGAACAGTTAGCATGCACTTCGAACCTAGCTGAAGAAACTTACCTCTCTTATCTCCTTTGTGTTTTTGTAAGATAGCACATCATCCTTTTAACTTGAAGATACCATATCATCACGTTGTAATGTTCAATACAGTACCTAAGTTGACTACAAAACACATGCATACTACCTAAAAGGAAAAGTTAAGTATGCTAGAGAAATGGGGCTCAAACTTCACAATAATCTGCAACCAACCAAAATATATATGCTAGTACAACAACAATGCTAACTGAACACAAAAATCCACTTCCCTAATAGAAAAGAAGTAGTACTTCATTTTTCATGCCATCTTTCTTTCTATTTTCTGTATTTTTTTTATTGGCCCTATCCACCTCATCCCCCCAACCATACTGTGTATGTTCCTCAAAGAAAAAGTTTGTGATCATGCTAAATCCTTCCAATACAAGATACAGTCTGATCCAAGCATGGGACATGATCAATCAAAAAAATGATGAAAACCCCCAATAAGGCCCAATAATATCACCTTTTATCACCAGAAGTCACTTCTTCTGTTCTCATGTTGTTTGATAGATACTCTCCTTTTAGTAGAATACACGAATTGTAATCTTTCAACAACAGAAAGGTACTGCCATCATATATACAGGCCCAATTAGGAGTAGTGATCAGTAGGGTTTAGTTTAGGACCAGCTATTGTAATGCATCTACTGCATTTGGGGACAACATAAGTATCCTAGCTATCAATAGAGTGATTAATGATTGCTCTACCATATCAATACAAACACAAGCTCTACACATGTACTGTATATGCACCCGTGCCTGCACAGAAAAGAAAGATGCAAATCTGTTGGTTTTCCAGATGCTTCAGTCTAGAATCCTAACTGTCCATCATGGCAACTGCTATGTGTTTGCTGGGCTCATAAAGATCAAGGCTCATGATGTTCTTCATTGTGTGGAAAATTTGCTGCCTTGTGTCTCCTCTATTTTGCCTTGGTAGCAAAAGATCAGATGGTCAGTAGTGTTGCTTGTACCTAAAAGGCTGCAGCTGTTCATCTCATTCCATAAGACTGAAATGGAAATAGTAACTCCCATCAACAGGATGCCACAGTGTGAAAGAATCATAGAACTGACTAGGGCACCATTTGAAACGGCTTTTAGGCTTAGCTACTTACTCATTTTCTACAAGTACATTTTTCTGAATTACTAAACAATATTTTTTTTTTGCAAAAACCTTTCTATATACAAGTTTATTAAAAAATCATATAATTTTATTTTACAAGTTTAAAATGATTAATAGCTAATTAATTATGTGCTAATGATATACTCCCTCCGTTCCAAAATATTTGACACCGTTGATTTTTTAGTACGTGTTTGACCATTCGTCTTATTCAAAAACTTTAAGTAATTATTTATTCTTTTCATATCATTTGATTCATTGTTAAATATACTTTCATGTACACATATAGTTTTACATATTTCATAAATTTTTTTGAATAAGACGAACGGTCAAACATGTGCTGAAAAGTCAACGGTGTCAAACATTTTGAAACGGAGGGAGTATCTCGTTTTACATGCGGAGCTCAGCTTAGAAGCTGTTCGGAAGGCTGCCTAGGCATAGCATGGCTCTTTTTGTTGGACCAGCTGAGTGGTTCATGCCCATCACCCAATTTTAGCCCAAGAAAACTGGGCCAGTCCATGGAATAAGTTTCTGGCTCAAATCGAGGAATAAGTTCATCTGAGGTCCCTTAACTTGTCAACGAATCCGATTTTCGTCCCTCAACCAAAAAACCAGACACAACGGGTCCCTCAACTATTAAAACCGGTGCAGATTAGGTCCCTCGGCGGTTTTGAGGGCGGTTTTGACTGACGTGACACCTACGTGGCTAATTTGACTCGGTCTTCATCTGACGTGGCATTGACGTGGCGCTTACGTGGCAATTCGATCTAAGAAAAACAATAAACCCAGTGGGACCCACATACCAGTTTCACACCCATAACAAAAAATGGTGGGGCCCACGTGGCCCCACATGTCATTCTCACCCCATCTCCCTCTCTTCATCTCTCTCCCCTCTCCTCTCCCCATCTTCCCTCGCTTCATCTCCCGCCGGCGGAGCATGCACGAGCAGCAGCGGGGGTCGATGTTAGGTGCGACGGCAGTACCAGGCCGACAACGCCGTGCCGGGGTGCGACGGCGACGTCGGCGGCGCCGCACCGGCAGAGGCGTGGTGGCCCGAGGCCGGCGTGCCCTCACCATCGTGGCCCCTGCCCCCGTTTCCACCGTCCTCCGGGGCAGCCCTCCGACCTCGACGGCATCCTCTCCCGCCGGCGCCGCCACGCGCCGCTCCCTCTCCGTCGCGTCTGAGAGAGAGGAGAGCGGAGAGAATGCAGTCCAGTGGCCGGCGGCCGTCGACAGGTGACGCGGCGCAGCGACGCGGGAGAAGGGGCGACGCGTCAGCGCGGCGACATGGGAGAAGGGGCTACACGGCGGCGGTGGAATCGGCGGGCTCGGTGCCCCGGCCTGCTCCCGCGCCGCCTCCTCCCTCTCTCCGTGTGCTCGCGTCGGCCTCCCCGCCTCCTCCCTCTTCGCGTGCGCTCGCTGCCGGCCTCCTCGCCTCTGGTCAGTGGGAAACGGAGGGAGTATATTTCAGGATGAAAATATCAGTAGAAATCTTCTACTATCCGGCATGGCAGAATGGTTGATTGTCTCCTATAAAGGAGCCCAGCTGCATGCCACTCGCTCATCGGAAGCAAATCATCTTCTTCTTGCATATAAGTTGGCTCATCATCAGCAGTAGTACAGTACTACTAGGCAGTTGTACACGTACACGTAGAAGTAGCTAGCTAGCCTTGGGAGAGATGGAGATTCCGGTGATTGATCTCAAGGGGCTCGCCACTACGACGAGCATCTCGAGAACAACTTCTACGCCTCCGACCTCGCCAAGAACCTCCAGCTGAACAAGGACGACGACGACGGCGACGTCCTCATCGACGGCGGTGACGGCGCCCTCGCCGACCAGGTCGACTGGGACTGGGAGGCCACCTACTTCGTCCCTAGAACAACGCCGCCGACTTCCCGGACATCCCGCCGGCGGCGAGGGAGTCCCTGGACGCGTACATCGCGCAGGCGGTCTCCCTCGCCGAGCTGCTGGCCGGCTGCATCAGCACCAACCTGGGCCTCGGCGACGCCGACCGCGTCAGGGATGCCTTCGCGCCGCCGTTCGTCGGCACACGGGGTGGAGCTCGACGCCGCGGCACTCGGTGATGCTGTGACGGGGTCCTTCCCGGCCAGGGTCGACCGCGTGGCCGTCGCAAAGGTTGAGCTTGTCCCCTTGCCCTGGTCCGCCCCCGGGCTCGACGCCGTCGTGCGTGGCGTGACCCGTCGGCCGGCTTGCCCGGAGTCCCAAAGAGGAGAAGAAGAGTGATAGAGTGACATGTGGGGCTCCCTTAGGCCCACCATTTTTTATTAATGCGCGTGAAACTGACATGTGGGTCCCACGGGGTTTATTGTTTTTCTCAGATCGAAAGCGTCACGTCAGATGAAAACCGAGTCAAATTAGCCACGTAGGCGCCACGTCAGCCAAAACCACCCTCAAAACCGCCGAGGGACCTAATCTGCACCGGATTTGATAGTTGAGGGACCCGTTGTGTCTGATTTTTTGGTTGAGAGACGAAAATCGTATTCGTTGACAAGGAACCTCAGATGAACTTATTCCTCAAATCGATGAGGAATAGTGCTACATCTGATTTGCTTACATTGTACCATTTGTTGGGTAGAGTGATACTATCTCCGTCCCAAAATATAACAACCTTTTACTATGAATCTGGACACACAGTTATCCAGATTCATAATTAAAAATGCTTATATTTTGGGGCGGAGGGAGTATTTCCCTATATGTATATATATAATAATCCAGTTCATACTCTGATCTATATACTACCTCCGTCCCATATTACTTGTCACTTTGACTTTTTTTGCAACGTTTGACCATTCGTTTTATTTAAAAAATTAGTGTAAATATAAAAAATAATAAGTCAAACTTAAAGTACTTTTGATAATAAAACAAGTCAAAATAAATAAATAATAATTCTAAAATTTTTTAATAAGATGAATGATCAAACATTATAAAAAAAACTTAAAGCGACAAGTAATATGAGATGGAGGTAGTATTATATAAAAAAAGAGTTTTGGTTGTAATTTGTAAAAAAAAATATTTTTGCCTTTCTAAAATTCAGTGATTTGGCTAATTTTGCTCCCCGTGAAAATATATTTTTCATGCTAACAAAGAAGAGCTCTGTGATCTATCGAGGTTTCAATCTGGGCACGTAAATTACGAGACGAATCTTTTGAGTCTAATTACGCCATGATTTAACAATGCAGTGTTACAGTAAATATTTGCTAATGATGGATTAATTAGGCTTAATAAATTCTTCTCACGGTTTACTGCCAGATTTTTTTATTAGTGCTTGAGCACCCCATGTGATATGCTATATAATATCCGATGTTACACGCCAAAACTTTACACCCCTGGATTTAAACACCCCTATTTGACTAACCATCTCAAAAAAAATCAAATCCTAACTACAAATCTAGACAAGACTATGTCAAAATTCAAATTCATAACTAGTTGATTTAGTTTAGGACGGAGGTGATTCTTCGCGTGCGGTTGGTCAATTGGCCCCCGAAGGACCGGTTTTTTTAGGCACGGTCAGTTATGGTCCGCCCTATTGGGGTGTTCGTCCATGAAAATTCATTATTTGTGTAGTAGTGTATGCAGCAGTGTCTGGGAACATGATGTTGCTTCGTTACGGATTGAGGTCGCGAGCGATCGGGATGGACAACAGAAGTGAATCGGACTAAGCCCACAGACTGACAACGTAAACATTTTCATTAATATACGTTTTTCATTAATAATCATGTTAATGACGATGTTTGTATTTTAATGAGCGGCTTGTTTTTTTATAAACGGTATTTTTTTTCTTGCGCGATTTTCCCAAACCATTCATAAATGGCGCATTTCTTTCTAAAAGTTTGTTTTCAAGCATGTTTATTTTTGCTTTCTTTATTTACAACGAAAACCATATTTTTTTTCTCCCTTTTTTGCTTTCTTTTCTCGTGTGCTTTTTTGCCTTTTTTGACAATTTTTTCTCGCGCGTTTTTTGCTTGTTTTTTTTCAAATGTTCTTTTTTTGTTTTTTCCAATACAAGGGAATATATGATGAAATAAAAACCGTGTAGTAGGTGGAAAAAAATCGATGGATCCTATCCGACTCAAGCGTCCATCGATTTAACGTTTTTTCTGACAATTTTTTTAAGCGGTTTTTAATAGACGGTGTTTATTTCTTGCGCGGTTTTTTAATAAATGTCGCATTTTTTCTGATAGTTTTTTCCTCGCATGTTTTTTTTTAAAAAAATTACCGATAATGGAAATAATTTTTCTCGCGTGTTTTTTATTTTTTTAGGAAGATGGAAAACCTTTTTAGCGTGTTTTTTTTTGCTTTTTTCTGACTTTTTTCTCACGCGTTTTTTGAACCGTTTTTATTTTCTCGTGTATTTTCTCTTTTTAAATAGTTAGATTATATAGAGATAGAGAAGAGATATATATTGATTAGAAATTGGACTTTGTTTCGCCCTTTTCATTTTTTCTCGTGTGTATTTTTTATTTTATACGAACCAACTTTTTATTTTTTACGAACCATTTTTTTCGCCACTTTCTTAGGGAATCAGACAAACTTTTTTAAGATGTTTTTTTCCCTTTTTTCGCCTTTATAGGAATCAGACTTTTTTTCCCGTTTTTAAAGGAATCGAATCTAGCGTTTTTTTCACCAATTTTTTTTTGCCTTTATAGGAATCGGATATTTTTCCGTTCGGATCTACGGTTTTTTTTTGCCATGTAGGCAAAACAGAACTTTTGTTGTTGTTGTTTTTCTTTCTATGCACCTTTATGCTTTTGTTCTCTCTCTTTTATTATTATTTTTAACAAAAACGACCTTAAATACCTTATTGCAAGATTATAGGGACTCAAATGTAAATATAAAAATTATAGGGACTCAAATGCAAAAGTACAAACCCAAAAATTAAAATCATATAAAAATGGAATGCACTCGACCTATAGGTTCTATTTTTGTAAACAGATCTTTAATCTGGCACATCATTTTGTTTCACCAAGATGTGTGAGATGTCATGGTATAGATTGAAACCGAGAGGGGTGGTGGCTGGGATCTCGGACTCAAAAGGAGTGGATAGGAGTTGGACTTTTTTGTAAGGGGGAATCGGATATATAGTTGGACTTTTTTTTTCGTTTCTGAGAGGGAATCAGATAGGAGTCGGACTTTTTTTTAATTTTTTCGCTATTTTTTTGACGGACGAAGGATACATCTCTTATTTTTTAAGTAGTAGAGATAGAGATATGGTATGATATGATGAGTAGATATAGATGCAGGTCTTCGTTTTTGTGCTGTCACTTTATGTCACAGGCTCACAGCAATAGTCTTCTCTGTAATTGAAGCAGGGCTTCCACATGATGTTCATGCAGCCGGCCACTCGACCAGCTTAAAGCCTCAGTAGCTCAGTGGTATAAGCATCAGGAGGTTGCCGTTGCACATGTGAACTGTAGCATTTCAGATTTGTGCAGATTGTTTTTTTTTAGGGAAATTACTACCAGTCAATTGCCTAGTAAGTTATATATTAATAAACTAAAATATTAACTTGTGCAACTTGTTGTCGTCTTTACTTTTAGCCACAATTAGTTATTCTATCTTCTGATGACAAATGCAGTTATGCACTCGAGAAATTTTAAATATCTACCCATTCTTGCAGACTGAACAATTTCAAATATGTGTAACTTGGGATCTTTCCTTTTAAACCCTTCTCTAAATAAGACACATTTTTTTCTTTTATACCAGAGGTAAGTAAGGCCCTGCTTTCACGGAAGGCAAACATGTATAGTGTTTTTTTATGCTGTGGATACCAGCTACATGCCAGACCGAAAACAGAGAAGGGCTCACACCATCTACCAAAAACTTCAGAACCCTTAAGATAAGCATACTTAGGGTTCTACATCCTGGGGTAAACCCCGAGATACTCCAGGCTATAAGCAAGACACCAATAACTGACATACAACTATTGGAATTAACTTCATTAGCGAACAAAAGGTCGAAATCACTGCAGATTGTCTACAGCTTGATGCAGCAAGATTTCGGCATTTCTAGTATTATTCCAAGTTCATCAGGATTCAAAAGCACCTTCCAATATACCGAGAAAATGACGCAAAAAAGAAAATCACAGTTAGAGGGCTGGAAAGGAGCTTGGTTTTAAATATCATACCATTGCGCACAATTGCACAAACAAAAGAAGCCAACAAACAGCAGAAAACAACATCATTTTAAGTTTTAACCCTATTCTTCCTAGCACCAGCCCCCGATTGCCTCAATGAAGTAGTAGTGTTTAGAACCTCACGGCGGAAAATTCCATCCACAAGCATTGCAACAAATATAATACACCAAACAAATTGTGCAATGGAGCAACAGAAAAGAATTCACGGTTTTCAGTTATGTGATTTTTCTCATAATTTTCAAGAAAATAAGACGATCGTGCTTCACAATTTTTCAATCGTTCGAAATTCTTGCAGCATGGAAAGATGACGGCTAATCCCTGCATGAAGAACAGGTATTCTGTTCAATGAATACTGCTATCTCCTTTTCTTAAGTTTTGGTGAGTTAAGTAAGTATTTCAGGTTTGTTTCAGACCTCGCCCTGTTTGTTTCTCAGAAAGAAGCAGATGGTAAATAAATGGTAATCAATTGGCAAGGGGGCACAGAGAGGCCTGGGGCATTTAGGGCTTGGGAACCAGGCTTAACCCTATAAAATTATTGAGATTTCATCAAAATACCATCAAAATTGTTGAATCTACAAAATGATTAGCTAGAAGAGTTAGCTCAGCCCTAGGCTTGATCTATTCCTAGCTTCACCGCATGTTGGTTGGTGCTTGGTTTTTTGCCCACCTTGCACTCATGATTTATTTTGTGCCTACTAAGAGCAAGGCTAATAATACAGTCGACTTGTTAGCTATAAAATTCTTTGCAGTCTTCTCTTAGCCACACATATAATAGTTAGCTATTTACAATTAATACAGGGCTCACTTGTCTCTCTCACAGAATTTCTTGGTTTTTACGTCCAAGCGGACTGTAAGTTTATAGCCCGCTTGTCCTCTCTCTCCTCTCTTCTCTTTTCCACCTCAGCATTTAGCCGACTTACAGTCTCCTATTATACTTGCTCTAAGCATTATGAAGCTTTTGCCTTCCTTCAATATGAAACCTCACTATGGTTGTTCGATGAATCCAATCAAGCTTTTTTGCACTGTTTTCCTTTTTTTTTTGTCTAATTTAACTTCACCAATTAAAACCCAATATTTTTGGCGGCATTGAGCTTAGTTCTTCCTTTCAAGAACTAAATATCAATGAGCACTGGTATCTCTTCAGGTCAGATTTTTAGATGGTTCATGTTTTTTTTTCCAAATCCAGATAATTGGTTGTGCTATGTGCTGAATAACACAAGGGTTGATACAAATTTGCAGGAAAAAAACTCTAGCTAGCTGGTAATTGACCAATCACCTTCATGTTATTTTCAAACCTATAATGTGGTGTAAAATTTAGTTTTCTCATAAATAAATCATTCCATCGCATATCTGCCTTTTATTTGATGAAAATTATAACCTAACATTGATTTCAGTCAAACTTTTGTTATTGTGTACTTCCCTTTGGGTTTGTTTCTTTTGGAGCAAACTGTTGGATCCAGTGGATCATTCTGGTAAATGGTAGTCATATTGTGCTTTTACTTGCAGTTGCATGCTTGCATTTGCCCATGCATATGATTGCATAGATAATTTTCTTTTGAACACTACACATTTAGGAATTTCAGCTTTCTTAGGCCCTGTTTCTTTCAGCTTGGGATTATTATAATCTAGATTATTGAGTCAGATTACTATAAGCTAGATTGTTATAATCTGTAGTAGAATAAGCGGTTAGTTGTTTCCTTCCTAGATTATTAGAGCCTAGATTATTGGGTTTGCAAGTCTAAAAAGGGAGTGAGGTGGCATGGTGGGTAACTTTTCACCCAATAATCTAAAAAAAGCTCACCTAAATGAGCTTATAATAAGCTGGGTTCCAGATTATAATAAGCTATCTGTTTCTTTCAGTTTATTTCCAATAATTTAGATTATAATAATCCCAAACTAAAAGAAACATGGCCTTAGTTGTGACAAATTATAATAACGAATGGACTGAATTGTATGTTTTGCAAGCTCTTTTCAGTTCTACTGTTGGCTAGTACGTGTTGGCGCATCTACCTAAGTGAAAGGTTAACCTCACGACGTCAGGAGGATTTGCCACGTTATACAAACGTTATTAGCCGTCGATGCTAAATATATTTTTATAATATATTTGTCTTAGCATCGAAAATGTTACTATTTTTTTCTACAAACTTAGTTAAAATTGAAGCAGGTTGATTTTGACCAAAATCAAAACGATTTATATTCCGAAACAGAGAGAGTATTACTGTACTAGTACTCTCTCCGTCCGAAAATAAACCAACATTGTAGTACGAAAAATTTGAACATATATATGTCTAATTCATCATAGTACAAGATTTATTTTTAAGTAGATTCGACTCTACGTTGAGGTGGAGTTGAATCTCTGACCTGGCACGCTCAGGTCAAATGACACCTGAGCGCACTATGAAAACCCTAATCTTGCTACTCAAACCCTATATCGGTAGACTTTTGCTCTCACTACTGTAGACAACAAGGAATCGGTAGGAAGGCCAGCAGGCAAATCGCGTGCTTCAGTTTGATTCCACCCACAGTTCGTGCGGTACTCAAATTTTACCCTATCAGCTATCGCAAATAATACTTTCCAAGACCTTTTTTTTTCAACACCAAACTAATTTAACTCTCTCGTTTTCCGTTAACGTTCCAAGAAATTCACTTTAAAGTTTAAAATTATTAATACTTAATTAATTATAAGCTAATGAGCTTTCTCATTTTGTGTACATTAAAAATCTCTCTCCTCTCTAAAATGGTCATCTGTTTAACACCCCCAACCCAAACTGTTAACTATTCTTCATTTTTGTCCCCACTCAAACTAGTTGGATGAGGGCGGTTTTGGCCTACTCCAATCCAACATGGCACTAATGTGAGGGTCTAGTCGATGAAAAATTCTTTTATAGAAAATACTATGTCAACATCCATTTTCTCTACGTGTATCCATTGTCATTCTCTCTACGTGTATCCATTGTGGAAGTAAAGACCGGATTTTAATCCGTTTTCTTAAAGGAAAACATCCCTTTCCTCCTCTCTCTCTCCATTCTCGTCTACTGAGAGCTTAGAGTCTACACACGCACACTGCTTTGAGTCTCCGTTTGGTAGCACCACTCCTGACCCTCATCTCAGCCCGCGTCCTCTTGCGTGGTTGAGCGACCATAAGTGAGGCTCCACTCAGCGCGTGGCTGGTGTCAGCAAGCTCGAGATCAGGAAAGAGAGATTTGGAGAGGGCGGCGATCAACAGAGACAATATCAGTATCGGTATCACACACACTCGCAATCACTTTAGTTAACTTTGTAGAGGTGCTCAAGCTTGTGTCAGACGAGCTCGATCCATGGAGTGGAGTAAAGGTGCAACTGACCCACCAAGGACATTAGCAATGCGTACTGAGGTTTTGCCGGACCTGAGGTGCCACGTTGGATAAAGCAACTTATCCCACAGTGCAAACTAGTAATGGCTCCCACCACCAAACACTTTTTCAATCTCCTCTCTATCACTTTATGCTTTTCCCAATCCACTGCCACTACTAGAAAAACGATTTTTCATGACGTTGGTCTAAACGAATCTAGATGTGGATTTGAAATTTGAAATTAATGAATCAATGAGTGGCTGCATGGGTATTTTCGCTGGTGGCTGGGCAGCTGCATGCGTGTTTTTTTTCTCCAAATCCATTTTCGTTGGCGGCCGATTTAACACAGCCGCCAGCGAAAATGTATTTTTGCTGGCGGCTGGCTTAATATGACCGCCAGCGAAAATGGATTTTTGCTGGCGGTCAATAACCGCTAGCGAAGATTTTGATCTTCACTGGCCTTTACTTTGTGGCGGGTGCAAATTCCGCCAGCAAAAATCTAAAATGGCCGCCACAAAAAATTGTTTTCGTAGTAGTGTGCACCTCTGCAAACCCCAACCGACGCCTCCTTCCCCTTGCTGCGGCGGACAAGGAGCTCCGAGCTGAGCGGCTGCGTGATCGTCCTCGTAGAGGTTGCCGCGGACCTCGTCTTCCTTGTGGAGCCGGGCCGAGCCGTGGCGCGCTCATCCTCGCGGAGCCGAGCCAAGCGGTGCGCTCGTCCTCAAGGAGGTTGCCACAGACCTTGGCTTCCTCACGCAGCTAGGCGGAGCGGCGACCCAAGTAGCGACGACGCCAGGCAGAGCGGCGGCGGGGCGGCTAGATTCGGCCTTGGCTCATCAGATCTCACCTCTCCTCGCTGGCTGTTCAAGGCAACAACAGCGAACTCCTCGGCTATGGATCCAGCTCAATGGGCTGGATCAACCTATATCGGTTGTCCCCTTCCACGGTATCACGGATCGTCCTCGGCCACGGCCTCTCCTTCTCTGTCGCTTTCCCCATCGAGCCGGCGAGCTTCTCCAGTGAGAGACAGCATCCGGTCGGCCTTCTCCCCTCCCCTGGACGACGAGCTTGGCGGTGTGGAGCACGAGGACAATGACGCATCCCTCTCTCTCTCTCCCCCTCTTCCTTAGCGGTAGAGAGCACTAGTGTGGGTCGTATCTACAAAAACTGATGAGGAACCGATGGGATAGTTTGGCTACGCTACTCTGCTCCACTGGCGAAGGAGGTGACACTGAATATTCGGGGCTTTTAACTATTTGCCACTTTTAGATTTGGCAAATAACTATTTGCCACCCCTATCTCAATGATATGTGGGTCCACATATGTCTATGGCATGTGGGTCTAGTAGTAAAAAGTTAATTGCCACATCTAAATGTAGTAAATGGTTAAATATCTCCTGAATATTCGGTTCCCTCTGCCCAGTCGGAACTCGGAACGCCACATGCGCACCTTGTGAATGGCCTAACCCGCATTATGCCTGCCCACCTTGATTGACCCGGACTGAAGCGGCAGACCGCGCGCATAACGCAGCTGCGCCGCACACCATCCCATCCAGGACGAGGATCGACAAGTTGCGTTGATCTTCACCTTTTTTTCCTCTTCCCTGAGTCCTCTGTTCGATGTGTTCGGCACACGTACACCGCCAAGAACACTGCTGCGCTATGATACGGAGGCCACTGGCAGAGAAAGTGGCCATATATAACAAGGCAGTTTTAGACAAGCAAGAAGAGCAGAAGAAGTTGGACGAGGCACTTAGCGCGCCGGAAGACCCGCGAACTGCACAGCTACTGCCGTTGCTCGGCAAAAACCTGCCAGATCTGAACGTAACTGTGTATGTTCGCCGCAGCGCGAGAATCCGGAATGCCTACAACGGGCAGCGGGTTGATCTAGCTGAAATTTTTACATTTTAGTCCTTTTTAAAAACTTATTTTACAAATAGACCCTTGGAAAAACATAAACCGGAAATGGTCCCTTTTGGGGCGCCAGAGTGGCTGGCGCCGTACCCCAACATGGCGGCGCCAGCCACACTGCGCCGTGCCCGTGCCACCGTGGCACTAGGGCTGTCGTGGAGGTGCTGACTGGGTAGACGGGGGGCGCCAGCCACATTGGCGCCGCCCCTCATACCACGGCGCCAGCATGGCTGGCGCGCCCCTCCTCTGTGGGCCGCGCCCTTAAACCTCGTGGGCCCCACCACCTTTCTCCTCCCCACTCCTATTTTCGCCCAAGCAGCAGCCCGAGCAGCAGCGCAGCAGCTCTTCCCCTCTCTCTCCCCCTCACCTCTCCACCTCAAATCCACTCAATTTGAAGCCGTTTTTCGCGGGATTTTTTGTGGAAATCGAAGAGAAAGGTAGACTCCTTCATTCACCCCTCTTTTTTTTCGTTTTTATTGGTTGAATTTGTAGATCGGTGGGTAACCCTAGAACCCCTTTTTTACCCAAATTTGTGATTTTTAGCATTTGTTCTTAGGATTGGCTTGTTGTAGTGCTACATGTTTGCAATGTACTCATTGGTGTCACGATTTTTTTAACCATATATGTGGTAATGTTATTTTTTGGATGGTTTGGTTGGATGGATGGATGAAAAATTATGGTTGAGGCATAAAAGTAATTTTAATTTGATGGACTTGATGCTATAGTCTATAGGTTAAACTTTTAACCATTAATTATATGAAGGTGAGAAAATTTTGGTTGCATTATATAAATTGATTATAGTTAACTAGAACTAGGTTGGGTTGTATGACGGAGTATTTGTAATATTTCAATGTGTAATGCACTAGTAAACTTGTTGATAGTTGTAGGTGGATTAAATATTTTTTTGGAGTAGTAGCTTTGGGACAATTTAAGTTATGCATTGGTTATAATATGTCGGTTTGGACTACGTTTAGGAATAAAGATTTAATTTTTGTTGCAAAGTTACATTTGATTTTTTGGTGTAGATGGATAGACTTGTTCGTGTTTACTACGGTGGTAGAGTGGTGGAACCTTATGTTGGTGCACATGTTGAGTTTGAGGATATGTCATTGAAGACCATTTTGTTTCCCACCCACCCAACTCTAGATGAACTAAGGTCACGAGTAAAAGAAGTTCTTGGATGGACGGAGGATAATGTGGAGATTCGTTTTTATGGGAGATACAATGTTGGTCAAGGGCATAAGTATATATTAAATGTGATAGGTCAGTTGGAATGGGAAGTTTACTTTGATTTGGTAAAAGAGTCTCAGTTTAGATCTCTAGAGGTGTTTGCATCAAAGTTAGTTCGTACCGTAGAAAATTTGGATCTAAACAAATCTCCTTCTTATCATTACGTTGAGAAGAATTTTGTGACATATTATTCTCGTCGTGGAGGGGGTGCAAGTAAGACTGAGTTGGTATGAGAAGACTTGGAGGGGGAAGGAGAGAAGAAGAGACCTTTGCTTGGAAATGATTTATGGGAGGCAGGACCATCAAAGAGACATTGCGGTACTGATGATGTGGATGCAGCGAGGGAGATGAAAAGGGAGTTAGTACAAGAGGGGCTTGATCTAAGTGAACATTTGTCGGCGAGTGTTCATTGGTCGTCGTACGGAGTCAACCCTGAATACCCGACAGAAGTAGCAGGCCAATATGTGAATCCAGATGATTACTTTGATGTCGAATTGAGTGGTGGTCACGATTCTGTCTCAGTAGAAGTCAATAGAGATGATGTTGACGAGGAGGCAAGTGTTGAGCAATATGATGTTGAATTTGCTGAAGACTCTGATGATGACCGTCCATTCCCTCCACTTACTAATAATGACAAGTTAGCATTAGAGGAATGTCGTGCGTTTGAGAAGGTGTTTGGGAGGAAACCGGACATTCCTGAGTTTAGGGACCTAACACATGCCCATGGTGCACTACTAGATGGCGGCATCAACCTAGATCAGTTGCCAGAACCATTCTAGGTGGATGGTCTCAGAAAGGGTTTAGAGTTCCCATCCATGGTCGCATTGAAGCTATGGCTCCAGGAGTACGCCATCGTGCACCATCGTCCATACCGTGTTGTCAATTCTGCCGCAAATAGGAGGTACACTGTTAAATGTGAAAACCCACGGTGCAAATGGAAGGTCCATGCAACTAAGAGGTCTAGTGGCACGTGGAGGATATCACAGGTAGGTAAGGAACATAGTTGTGCTACTGCCGAAGGTTCAGGGACCCACCGGCAGCTGACATCAAAGTTCATAGCAAATAGGTTATGCAATGCCATAAAACTGCAACCTACACTCTCTGCTTCTGCGTTAGCTTTGTATATATTTGAGGTTTTCCAGTATAGGGTGAAGTATGGCAAGGCTTGGAGGGCACGAGAGGAGGCTATGAAGCTCATTTACGGTGAATGGGGTGAAGCGTATGTCCGTTTGCCCACTTTGCTGTAAGCCATTAAGCAGAGGAATCCCAGTATAGTCTACCACATCGATACTCATCCTGATAGGGTTGTCAACGTTGATGGAGTGACCAAGAAAATTTTTATGCGTGCATTCTGGTGCTTTGGTCCTTCCATTGAGGCTTTTAAGCATTGTAGGCCAGTACTAGCTATAGATGCAACCTTCCTAACTGGGAAATACGGTGGTGCCTTGATGACTGCATTATCAGCTGATGTGGAGGACCAACTTGTACCTTTAGCTTTTGCCTTGGTGGAGAAAGAGAATTCACGAGACTGGTGCTGGTTTATCGATCTTGTCCGACGGGTTGTGTTCGGGCCGCATAGGGAGGTTTGTATTATCTCAGATCGACATGCTGGTATAATGAATGCCATGTCGACTCCTGTTCCAGGATTGCCACCGGTTCACCACCGGTGGTGCATGAGGCACTTCAGTGCTAATTTCCACAAGGCCGGTGCGGACAAGCATCAGACAAAAGAGCTCCTAAGGATATGTCAGATTGACGAGAAGTGGATATTTGAGAGGGATGTTGAGGCACTAAGGCAGCGTATTCCCGAAGGTCCTCGTAAATGGCTTGAAAATGAGTTGTTGGATAAAGATAAGTGGTCTCATGCATACGATAGAAATGGCCGCTGGTGGGGTTACATGACAACCAACATGGCCGAACAGTTCAATAGCGTCTAGTTGGTGTTCGTAAGCTTCCAGCGACGGCCATAGTATCATTTACGTTCATGAAGTGCAATGACTACTTTGTGAACAGACATGATGAAGCTTTGAGGCGAGTCCAGTTAGGGCAGCGTTGGTCCACCAATGTTGATAGTAAGATGAAAGTGCAAAAAAGTAAGGCGAACAAACACACTGCAAGGTGTTTTGATAAGCAGAAAAAGACATACGAGGTCACAGAGAGGGGTGGTATAACGCGTGGTGGTGTTAGATTCGGCGCAAGAGCTTTCAAAGTTGAAGGTGAGGGGAACTCATGTTCTTGCCAAAGGCCATTGCTCTACCATATGCCCTGCTCACATCGTATACACGTTTATCTGATTCATGCAATTGATGTGAAATCTCCCAACCGAATGCCGTATCAGTTCTCTTCAAGAGCCATTGTGAACACATGGGCAAGTCGCTTTGAGCCATACCTCGACCCCACACAGTGACCACCGTACGATGGTGAAGAATTTGTTGCTGACCCAAATTTGAAGATTAAAACAAGAGGGAAGAGGAGATCGAAACGATTCAAGAACGAAATGGACTCGGGTCTGGGTGGTTCTGGAAGGAAACCACCTTCATGCGTTCAACTTGATGCTGCGCCGGTGCAAAATAGATACTCGTTGTGTCACCAGGAGGGTCACAAGAAAACTAAGTGTCCTAAGCGTCCAAAAAAGAAGAAGTCCAAAAAAAAATATAAGTGTTAGGGAGGTAAATATTTTGTTTTCCTACTCATGTTCTCGCATTCATTTTCTTTTAATATATGTCACATTGGTAACTAACGGTGAATTTATTACTTTTTCATGTAGGATGGCCGAGGAGGGATAACCACCGACTTACCCAGCCTTGGAGGCGTACTACGAGGCCCGTCATCGCGGGGCTGCAATCGAGGCGGGGAGGGCATGAATCGGCATTGATTCACTTGTGCATAAGTATCGGTAGCGTGTATTTGACATTATATTAACTAATTGATTTATAATTGCTAATGCAGGTACTTCAACCGCTCCGAGTCAGAGCTCATGCCCCCCCAGTGTTCGACGATAGATACATCCCGTACCTAAGGACGGCCGGGTTGCTCGGGGTGGCCTTGGTCGTGAGCAGAGGAATGCCAGTGTTCAACGCTCCTGCGTTGACAGTACTTGTGGACAGATGGAGGCCTGAGACACACAGCTTCCACCTCCCCAGTGGTGAGATGACCATCACTCTACAGGATGTGGCTATGATCTTGGCCCTCCCATTACGGGGCATGTCGTGACAGGCGGACAGAGACTCCTGGATGGCGTGCACAAGTGGAGCAGCTGTTTGGCATTCCACTGAACATTGAGCAGGGGCAAGGGGGGAAGAAGAAGCAGAATGGAATACCCCTGTCTTGGCTGAGTCAGAACTTCTCACATCTTGACGACGACGCTGAGCCATGGTGTGTTGAGTGTTATGCCCGTGCATACATCTTGCACTTGTTGGGAGGGGTTCTGTTTCCTGATGCTGAGGGTGACATTGCTTCGGCGATATGGATTCCTTTGGTTGCCAACCTTGGTGATCTGGGCCGTTTCAGTTGGGGCTCAGCAGTGTTGGCGTGGACATATAGACAGCTCTGTGAGGCCTGTTGTCGTCAGGCACCATCATCCAATATGAGTGGTTGTGTGCTATTGATTCAGCTGTGGATGTGGTTAAGACTCCCGGTTGGAAGGCCTAAGTGGAGGCAAAGCTTCACTCCTTGGCCCTACAATGAGCCAGACATGGAGAAGACAGTGGCCTACCTTTTTGAGAGTACTGCCACTGCACATGCTCACCGGGATGTGGCATACAAGCATTATGTCAATGAGTTGGACAGCTTACAGCCTCAACATGTAAGTACTTCCAATATCACTTCTAGTTAGACATTTACTTCTTTAATTGAGATACTAACCAACGACATCTCTTCAACTTTTGCAGATTGAGTGGTTACCATACCACACAAATGAGGCTTCAAGCCTGACCCTGAGCTCGATGTGTAATCGAGACTCTGACTATTTCATGTACCAGTGCCCATTGATTTGTTTCTGGGCAGTTGAGTACCACCTTCCGCACCGTGTCATGCGATAGTTCGGGAAGAAACAAGATTGGCCGGTTGAGGACATCTCAACTGGAGTTGAATTACACAAGTAAATATTTCTTATCTTTGTTTGCTTTCATTGTCAATGTTCAATTTTGTACCATTTAACCCTTGTCGATGCTCACTATTGTTTCATCACCTTCTACTTGTCTAGGTATGACAGGGTGAGAACAAAGAAGGTGAAAGACTGGGGGCTAGAGCATAATAGATACATTGATGAATGGATGACAGCCGGAAGGAACGACAGGTACATCGAGACTATACACCAAAATCATCTTTTCTCAGAGTACCTTCGTTGGCTGCATAGGACATATAGACTGTTCCTCCGCCCTACTTGGACGGAAGCCGACATAGAGGATGACCGCGACTCCGATGAGGGGCGGAATCCCTATGATGTCCGGACTAGAGTTGGATATCAAATGGAGCACGCCCCACTTAGAGACAGAGTCGTAAGTTTTCTTGCATTTGTCAAAGTTATTTCCATTTGCACCCTAGACCCTAACATATATCTTCTCACGCTTTCAGTCGAGAGAGCTCCTCAGGAGTGTGAATGAAATAGGGCATGCCCTCCAAGCTCCGAGGGGTGGTGAGGACACGGAGAACACACTCCGCAATGTTTTAGAGGTAAAATTTATTTAGCACTTTGCATTACTTGAGTTATGCCTAACAAACTTCTTTTTTTTTTTGAAATGCAGAAAGTTCGTCAAAGGTGCCGGAAACTTGCAGCAAGATTAGGTTGCAGGTCGGTTGGATTGGACGACGTGTACCAACCGCGGAGACTACCACCACCACTACCTCAATCCGCGCGTCCAAGTACCGCTCGACACTCCATCAGGATAGAAGAGCGTGAAGGAGTTGGTGGCTCGTCGTCGTCACGCATTCCGCAAGGGAGGGGAAAGGAGAAGGCGCCGGCTCCACCTAGCGATGACGATGACAACGAGGACGAGGAGGATGAGGACTACGTCGCACCAGACGCCGAGGAGATAGACATGTCGCAGCTTCCCGACGCACCTCAGGGGACGCAACCCACGCAATACAACTTGCGATCCACTCGGGCAGCGAAAAAGAGGTAAAATCAGCTTACCATTCTCAAATGTTATTTGATTTCCCTTATTTTGTTTTTAAAATGTTTTAAACATTGGATTTTCAAATGTAGGTACACTCCGGGCTCGCAAGCAATTCGGCGCCAACGGAAGAAGTGATTTGTATGAAGTTAATCTATTGGTTGGTAGTATGACATATGTGGTGCACTATGTGATATAAAATGTGATGGACTATGTGAGGACTATGTGATGGACTTTTGACATTGTTTCATGTGTGGAATATAGGATGGACTTTTGGCATTGTTTGATGTGTGGGATATGTGATGGACTTTTGGCTTTGTTTGATGTGTGGAATATGTGATGGACTTTTGGCATTGTTTGATGTGTGGAATATGTGATGGACTATGTGAGGACTATGTGATGGACTTTTAGCATTGTGATTTGTGCAATTGGAATTTGTTTTAGTCTATACGAATCTGTGAATTGTGATTTGAATTGCAAACTGTGAATTGGTACATTTGTGCAATATGGATCTTCAATTTGCAGGGAGGCAGAGGGCGGCGCCAACCACCCTGGCGCCGTGGTTGGGGAGGGCGGCGCCAGCCAGTGCCGCGAGGCAGGAGGGTTTCGGCCTGGGGGGAGGGCGGCGCCAGCTACCCTGGCGCCGTGGTCTATGAGGGCGGCGCCAGCCGAGGCCCGGAGGCAGAAGGGCTTCAATGGGGGGAGGAGGGGGGCGCCAGCCATTGCCCGGAGGCAGAACAGGGCAAAAATTTTGAGGGGGGGAGAAAGTTGGTGGGGCCCGCAGAGGAGGGGCGCGCCAGCCATGCTGGCGCCGTGGTATGAGGGGCGGCGCCACTCTGGCTGGCGCCCCCTTCGGCCTAGTCAGCACCTCCACGACAGCCCTATTGCCACGGTGGCACGGGCACGGCGCCAGTGTGGCTGGCGCCGCCGTGTTGGGGTACGGCGCCAGCCACTCTGGCGTCCCAAAAAGGACCATTTCCAGTTTAAGTTTTTTTAGGGGTCTATTTATAAAATAAGTTTTTGAAAAGGACCAAAATGTAAAAATTTCAGTTGTTCTATTGGATCGTGCTAGCCAGCGGGTGGCCGAAGCAGTGCAATCAAGCTCCGGCTCCAACAAATACAGCAAATCAATGAAAAAGGTAATACACGAACGTTCATGTCCGGCAAATAAGTCGGAAGGGACACGTGAAACAGGATGACACGTCATTTTCTTCCGTTTTTATTTTTTTCCCTTCTTTTACGTGATTCTCTTCTGTAATCCGTTGTATCTTTTACGTGATTCTCTCCTTCACTTCTGTTTATTTCTCAGATTTCTTTTTTCGTTATACATAGTATTTTTTATATCTTCTTAACGAAAATTTTCTATACAAACAATTTCCGGAGAAACTTTTCTATATATAGTGAGACTTTATATATGTAAACTTTATATATATGGGCTTTGAATATATATACTTCATATATATAGATTATATATATATGTAGACTTTATATATAGAGTTTGTATATACAAACTTTATATACAAATTATATCTATAATAAAAAAAGTTTAGTGCATAAATTTTACTAAAAATAAAAACACTAAGATATTTTTTTTAAAAAAAGTATAATCCAATCTGATCAAACATCATAACAGAAAAAGTGAAAAAGGATAAAAAAAGGAAAAGTTTATCTTTAACCATCGCGTGAAAGGAAAACTGAGAAACCGGAAAACTTTTTTTTTTTTCGCGGCTCCGTTTTTCTTGTTGTCGTTTTCTGTTCACTAGGTTCGACGCTAGCGCGCGTTCACGCATTAGACCCACGCCTATTGTATCCATTTACCTTGGCTGTCTATTTCTAGTCAGAAAAAGTGCACCGGAGGTCCCTGAAATTGTCACCGAGATACGAAAACGTCCTCAAACCGTAAAACCACATATATGTGGTCCCTTAACTATAGAAAATCGGTCACCCAAGGTCCTTCGGTGGTTTTGACCCCGGTTTTGGTCTACGTGGCGGCTGAGTCAGTGTGGGACCCACCTGTTAGCATGCCACGTCATCACTCTCTCTCTTTTTCCCTTCCTCTCCCTTTCTCCTCTCTCTCTCTCTCTTCACTTTTCTCCAGCGGGCATGGGCGGCGGGGGCAGCCGCAGCGGCGGCGCTCTGGGAGCGGCAGGGACGGTGGAAGGGGAGGAGGGGTCGACCCGGAGGTTCTACGGTCGCTGCCGGTCACGGTGTACAGCAGCAGCACGACTGCGGCGGTGGCGAAGGAGGAGGAGGACGACGGCGTCGAGTGCGCGGTGTGCCTCGCGGAGCTCGAGGAGGGCGACAAGGCCAGGTTCCTCCCCCCGTGCGGCCACGGCTTCCACGTCGAGTGCATCGACATGTGGCTCGGCTCCTACTCCACCTGCCCGCTCTGCCGCCTGACCGTCGTCGTGTTGTCGCCGCCTCTTCTTACTCTCGTCCCGACGGCGGCGCCGTGATGCGCGACGACGACGTACGGGCACGGTGGCGCCCACCACCACTCGTCACAGCGGGAGTCGAACACGAGCGCGCTCGTGGGCGCCTGGGCCACGGGCCCGCGTGACGCGAGCACGACGTAGTCGCCGTGCGCCGTGCACTCGAACCCGCGCCTGCCCTCCGCAACGGCGAACTACGCGTGCACCTCCAGCGGTATCCACACCACCTCCATCCACGCGCCGCCGTCGCCTACTCCACCTCCGTGGCTGCCGCCGCGCAGCGTCCACATGCGTCCATAGCGGAGATGTTCTTAACGGCGAAAGGGGACACGAGGTCATCCCTGGCCACGACTAGGATGATGGAGGTCGGGCCGGTGGCCAGGCCGATGGTGGGGGAGAAGCGCGGGGTCGGGGTGATGGGGAGCGCAGCGAGGAGGCGCGTGATTGGGTTGGCGAGCAGTAGCGTCTTGTGCCCCGACGCATCGGACAGGAAGGCGAGCAGACCGAAGGACGTGGCCGCGGGTGAGAACGTGGTGGGGCCACCGGCGGCGGGCGGGAGCGGGAGCGGGAGGCGGGACCAGCTGGAGGGTTGAACCTGGCTGCCAGCGGCTACCTCCAGGGGCCTGCTGCTGGGGCAGTCGGCGATGCCGACACAGAGCTCGTGCCCGCACGGGAGGTGGCCGTGGAGGTTGCGGCAGGCACTGCGGGTCGTCCCGTCGTCCCGGCGGCTGGCGAGGGAGGAGAATTGGGGCACACCATCGATGCGGCGGAGGAGGGGGAGGAGGACACTGGCCACCACACCGTGGCGGGATCCGGCGGCGGAGGAGGAGCCAAGGAGGACGCCGACGACCACCATGGCGACGCCGACAACCACCGGGAGAAGCGGGGCATGCCGACGCCGACGACTACCATGCTCGCCGCTAGGGGGCCACCACCTCCACCACCTTTGCCTCCATCACCGCCGCCTACTGGCCGCCGCTCCCCATCCGCCGGCCGCTGCGCGCTCGCCTGCCTGTCGCCACCGCCGCTTCGCGCCTTCGCTCCACTCCGCTTCGTCGGTTGCCGTACGCTCGCACACTGCCTCCGCTGGCCGCCGCTCAGCCCTGCTCGCCACCGCTCGTTCCTTCCCGCAACAAAGAGAAGTGAAAAAAAAAAGAAGAGAAAAAAGAATGGGAAAGAGAGAGTTGACGTGGCACGTTGACATGTGGGGCCCACGCTGACTCAGCCGCCACGTAGACCAAAACCGGGTCGAAACCACCGAAGGACCTCGGGTGACCGGTTTTGTAAAGTTAAGGGACCTCGCATATCTGGTTTTACGGTTTGAGGACGTTTTTTTTATCCCTATGACAAGTTGAGGAACCTTCGGTGCACTTTTTCCTTTCTAGTCCAAGCAGGCCTCTTCAAGGCCCGGCCCTTTTCTTTTTTCATCTTTGTTTTCCCTAAATGTTGTAAGCCGAGTACCAGCAGTTTCTTTACTTTCAATCGTTTACTTTCCCGCTGTTCACTGTCTTCCCGTTATCGCCTCGTCTTTTTACTCGTTTCACGTCTCCCCGCCTGTGCCCTCCATCCCAATCCTTTTTCCATGTCTTCTCCTAAACCGCGGCTTAGGTTTTGGCGACAACTTGTTTTTTGGCGACAATTTTGCTCCTCTGGCTCTTTTCCTGTTTTTGGATCCTCTGTTCTGTTTTGGTTCTTCCGTCGCCTAATCTCTCAGCATGAGAATTCTATCCTGGAATATCATAGGCTTAGGAGACAAAAAGAAAAAAAAATCTCTACTTCTGTCCACTCTGATTGAACATAGGCCAGACATAGTTTGCTTGCAAGAGACCAAGCTTGCATCCATAGACAGATTCACAATGCCAGCTCTTCTTCCTGTTTTCCTACGAGATTTTCATTGGCAGCCTGCTCTCGGCTCAGCTGGGGGCTTGCTAACAGCTTGGGACTCCAGAAAGCTGCAAGCCACTCTGGTTCACAAAAACAGCGACTCCATCTCCTGCACTTTCCACTCGAGAACAGACCAAACCAAGTTCTGGGTCACTAATGTATACGCCCCCCATTCGGAAGATGAAAAGCTAATCTTCTTTAATCAACTTTCAACGCTCAGAATTGCAAACAAAGAGCCATGGTGCTGCATTGGGGATTTTAATATGAGTAAAGTCCATCACCGGTCCCTAAACTTGTACTGCTGTGTCATCCCGGTCCCTAAACTCGTAAATCGACCGTTCAGGTCCTCAAACTTGTTCGACTGTGTCATCTCGGTCCCTAAACTTGCTGAACACTTGTTTAGGTCCTCAAACTTATTCAGCTTTGTCACCTCGGTTCCTAAACTTGGATTTGAATATCATCCAGGTCAAATAGAACGGTCTAAAGACTTTATATTTAAAAATAATTCATAACTTTTTCACGTGAACTCTAATGAAGATAAACTTTATATCAAACTTGTAGCCCTCGACGCGATCTACAACTTTGTAGTTGAATTTTTTTTATTTCAAGTCATTTTTGTCCCAAAATGTAATTTTAAAATTAAAATTTCAAAATCTATAAACATGCAACAATATTTTGGGACCCTAAACAATTTTAATTCAAAAACTTTTCAACTACAAAGTTGTAGGTCGCGTCGAGGGCTACAATTTTGATATAAAGTTTGTCTTCATTAGAGTTCACATGAAAAAGTTATGAATTATTTTTAAATATAAAGTCTTTAGACCGTCCTATTTGACCCAGATGATATTCAAATCCAAGTTTAGGGACCGGGATGACATAGCTGAACAAGTTGGAGGACCTAAATGAGTGCTCGGCAAGTTTAGGGACCGGGATGACACAGTCGAACAAGTTTGAAGACCTAAACGGTCGATTTGCGAGTTTAGGGACCGGTATGACACAGCAGTACAAGTTTAGAGACCGGTGATGCACTTTACTCTTTTAATATCTACAGATACCCTTTTGAGGAAAACAACGACAACTTAAATACAAGAGGAATGGTGGATTTCAACTGTTGGATAAATGAAGAAGGCCTTGTAGACATTGACATTCCCAACAGAAGTTTCACTTGGTCTAACAAAAGAAGAAATCCCACACTGGTGAAGCTTGACAGGATTCTTGTCAACACAAGCTGGAACCAATCCTTCGCAACCTCATCTGCCAGAGCCCTAGTGGCGACAACTTCGGATCATATCCCTATTCTGGCCGAGTGCTCAAACAACTCAAACACATTCCGATATTTTTCGTTTGGAAAATTTCTGGCTACAATTACCAGATTTTGTCAGCTTAGTGGAAGAAAGCTGGGTTCAAGGTACAAGACCAATGAGAGCAATCACGAAATTCAACCACAAACTAAGAAGATTAAGAGCTAGGGCCAAGGCCTGGAACAGAAGCAAACGAAGCTTGCCAACCCTGTTGTCAGCAAACAAATGCACTGTTGAATATCTTGATAAGATTGAGAAATGGAGAAGTTTTTAAACACATTGAATAAATAATTAAATTGGCACATCAAACTAAAATGGCAAAGAAGGGCCAGGATCGGATTCTGCACTCTGGGAGAGGAGAATAACAATTTTTACCACACAGTAGCCTCGGTCAGCAGACAGAAAAACGATTTAAATTTAAAAATATACTGTTCATTTAATTTTTTCTCAGGAATATTCGAGATGTAAAAACTTTTGCAGAAATATACCGTCGGTCTTGCACAACGTACCGTTGTGCAAAATTGACGTGGGAATGACGTCGCAGGTGGTATCGCGCGGTGAAAGCGCAAGACCGCACGGTCTCGCGGGATGGAAGAGCGAGACTACTGTGACTAATTATCCGGATTAGCGATTAATTATTCGGTAAACCAGCGATATTGTACAATGGGCTTCATTTGATTAGTGATTAATTACTTAATTAACAATTAACTAATAATAATTAGTGATTAATTATCCGGATTAGAGATTAATTAATTAATTAATCGTTAATCAGGATATTAATCGTAATTAAATCGCAAGGCACCGGTATCGTTGTTTGCTTGAGCGATATCGCTGATTGCTTGAGTGAGACCGCGCGGTTGCTGCGTGGAGACGACGTCACCTGGCGGCGGCGTAGGTGGCCGGCGTGGAGATGTAAGCCTTCAGGCGGCGACAATGTGGTGGCCAAGTAAGGCAGCCCTCCAGGGCAGGTATGGCTCGAGGTCTCGGGTACACCCACCCGGACCTGGGCCTCATGCTCGATCTTTAGAAAATACGGGTCAGTAGCTATGCCCAGTAGCCCCCTTACGCTGAGGTAGAATGAGGTTAATTCATTGTAACTTGGGGTAAAAAGTACACTTATCTTCTTGGAAAAGAGAAGCCGGGTAGCCTCCCGACTCCATGCCAGGATGACTAGGGTCATCGCGGGGTGGAGTTGTCTTGCACTTTTGCGGCGAATCAAGTCTATAGTCTTCCACTGTGCTACTGGATAGTTTTGAGCCACGAGGCAAGCAGGTAAGGTACACCTGGCTTAGCTGGCCAAGACATGGCCAGGGCCGACTAGGTCGCCAGCAGGTTTTGAGCCTCTGGGCGTAGCAGTACCGCAGACAAGGACTATCAAGCCCAAGAGCCCGAGGTCTTCACTCAACCCCTAGGTGGTTGCCAGCCACCTGCGGGGCCACCTCTGGGCGTGGCAGTACCATAGGTAACAAGGACCGTCAAGCCCAAGAACCCGAGGTCTTCATTCAACCCCCTAGGTGGTTGCCAGCCACTTGCAGGGCCGACAGAAAAAAGGACTCCTGCTCAACCGGGTAGGGCATGGCCAGGGCCAAGTGAGGGGCCGGGAGGTTACGGGCCTCCGCTTGGCAGTACCAAAGGAAAGAAGGACCGTCAAGCCCAAGAACCCGAGGTCTTCGCTCAACTCCTAGATGGCCGCAAACCATTTCCGAAGCCGACAGAAGGGGGGACACCTGGCTCAACCGGTAAGGTCTGACCAGGGTCGGATGGGTGGCCTGGAGGTCATAAGCCTCCGAGCGCGGCCATACTTCAGGTAACGAGGACCGTCAAGCCCAAAAACCTAAAGCCTTCGCTCAACCCCTAGGTGGTTGCCAGTCACCTGCGGGGCCGACAGAAAAAGGGACACCTAGCTTAGCCAAGTAGGGCATGGCCAGGGCCGAGTGAGTGGCCGGGAGGTCACCAACCTCCAGGTGTGGCAATACCACAGGTAACAAGGACTGTCAAGCCCAAGAACTCGAGGTCTTCGCTCAACTCCTAGGTGGTTGCCGGCCACCTGTGGAGCCGGCGGAAGAAAGGACACCTGGCTTAGCCGGGTAGGGCATGGCCAAGGCCGAGTGGGTGGCGGGGAGCTGGTCACTTGGTCAGAGCGACAGCTCATTGTTTTCTTTTTCTTTTTTTAATATATTGATGATCGCTTCTTCATTTTTAATATTTCTTGATATAAAATTCATAAATTGTGAAAGAAATTGTAAAAGTTTCAGACAAAATAAATGCATAATAAGTAATAACTTTTAGGGTCTATTCGAATACATGCACACTCTAATCCATAGGTATTTTTCAAGAGATTTGAGTGGATAGATATTTTCTATGTTTTTCTCTCCACAATTTATAAGAAGGAAAAATTTCATTTGGTTTTCCTATAAATATATTCGTACGAACCGAATGGCACTCATGGGAATTAATCCATAAAAATCCAAAAAATTTGGTTTTTCTCTAAACCGAACAAGTCCTTAATATTGTTTTAAAAATTCAGTAAAACACCTACACCTTACTCATTTACGGTCAGCCCATCCTTTCACTAGGATTTTATAAAAATAGAATCTAATCGTCATTGGGTTCTATTTTATAGCTTTTATATGTCCCATCGATCAATGTCACCTACTCCATTACGACAGCTTAAGAAATGAATTTATCTAATATTTTAAGACAACTTTTATATACAAAGTTTTTGCGCAAAATGCACGGGTTAATAGTTTGAAGAGTGCGCTAACAGAATATGAGAAAAAATCTAGATCTTAATAAAAACGAATGGACCAATAATACCCCTATAAGTGTACATACTTAAGAAATAACTTTTTTTTACAAGTAGGGCATACGCATAAAGAGCGCCATCCACGTTTCACACGTGTATAACAAAATGATTGTGGCCCAATTGAAATATATAACATACGAGATAGTAATCTTTTTTCATATATATTAATCCGATCTGGTCCGATTTTTATCCCTTGATCGTAAAACTGGGTAGGACGGGTCCTCCAACTTGGAAGTTTGTGTGTGTAGAAAAATTTTGATGTGATGAAAAAGTTTGGAAGTTTAAAGAAAAATTTTGGAACTAAACTCGGCCTAATCTTATATAGTAGCTAGCCTCTGTTTCTCACCTAGTCTTCTTACGTGTATGATACTCGCCTCGCTGGCTGTTTTTTAGCTAGATTGATCAAGCCAGTCCTTCCAATTTGATGTTAGATTCACACCTTACTTGATTACCAGCGCATGTATATAGTGTCTTTGCTTCCAGCAGTTCATTAATTATTTCTGGTACTCTGGTTGATTTGCGCTTACCATTGCATCGCCATCTGAATTTTTCTCTTCCATCTTATATGCAACTGCAGGATAAGCTTGCAGCCGCCAAAGAATGCTCTCCACAACTTTATGACGAGTACGGTGCAGATTCATGTTCTATTTTGACATCAATTTCGTCCTTTTAATTTGCCCAACATACATGTTTAACTCTAAAATAAAACTTGCTGACTAATGACTTCTCTTTATTTTTTCCTCTCCCTCCAAGCCTCTACTGGAAAAAGGCTTGTGAACGCGAGGACAGGTTCGAGAGGAAGATTTTGTTTTATCAAGTCATTTTCAATTTCATCGCATTCAACACATCATCTTATCTTTTCGGCTCTTCCAGCAAGCAGGACTAAGAGGAGCAGTGTTAATTAATAATAATTAATAGCACTTTGAGTAATTATGTGGCATCTCTTGTAGTAGTACTTTATTTATGATATCTATGTGCCCCCTCTCTGCATGTAACAACACTTTGAATGTTATCAGTGCGCCCTGAAACAAATGTAGCGAGCAGGACTAAGAGGAGTAGTGTTAATTAATAATAATTAATAGCACTTTGAGTAATTATGTGGCATCTCTTGTGGTAGCACTTTATTTATGGTATCTATGTGCCCCCTCTCTGCATGTAACAACACTTTGAATGTTATCAGTGTGCCCTGAAACAAATGTGTGGGAAGCTAACAATTTTTTTGCCATGGAAATTGCGCTCTCTTTAATTGTTTTGCAATCTGTTCAAACTACTCGAGGTATGTATACCATGACTATTTGGGGTGCTGTTTGGAGTCGAATTGAGTTTGTATTGTTTGCTTTAGTTCCATGCATGTATACTAGGTTGCAACCTGTACCAGAAACCAGTTGAGTTTGTATTGTTTCCTTGTAGTTCCATGCATGTATAATAGGTTGCAACCTGAAACCGTTATACTACACCATTAGAGAAGAACTGAAATTGTAACCTATATAACATGTACTACATGATAACAGATATCTGTTCCTCAGGTTTGCTAATTAGTATAACTAGATGGTCGCCGCGCGACAATTGTGCTAGCTGCTAGCACAGAGAATTACCGTTGGTTATAGTATTGTTTGACAGCATATCCAATAACACATCTATCATTGGCTGCAGTAAAGAATTAAAATTGTGAGATCGAATTATAACAAACGATAGTACCTCCAACAATTGTATTTCCAGTAGAGATTTATAGAAACGATGCTCTCAAGATGTACACAGTAACAGGCATAGTAAGCCATAAAAATTACTCTTTACAATTACCACTTTAATAAAGAAGTACATACTAAGATGGGCACAATTAATCGGCAAGTTACATCAACGCATACGAGACATATTTGATAAACATGCACTACAACATTTGTCGTCTTCAAAATAGAATAAGAGAGACGATGGAACTGTCTCCAAACATGGTAACAGCAGTATCACGCCATTTGCTTAAATATTCCAAGTTTCCAACTGGAGAAGACCAATCTGTAAGCTTATCAAAACAGTGATGTCTGGGTGAAGTAACTCTGCTTTAACAACAATGACATGGCTAGAAAAGGAGCTTGATTCATGCACATCATCATATATATTTCTGATTTCTCCAATGTGTTGACCTGGCATTTAATAATATGAGATGTAGCATGTATGAACATTAGAATCAAAAGTAGTGTTATGATCCAATGTTTTCTGAATATAAATTAAATGCATATTCTCCAGTTTTTCATAAATAGTCCTACCTAGTCAGTTGACAAACGGTTATGCATATAAATGTTTACTGAAATAAAAACGGAATTTCTGGTCTAGTAAGTCAAAAAGCAAATTTCCTTCGTGCGGCTCTATGGAACCTGCACAAATGGTTGTACATATATTTAAATTGACAGGACAAGTAATGTGGCAGGCATCTATCCCAAGTAACATAAATTAGCTAATTCCATGAAGAACATGAATGAAATTGCATTGTAATCTGAATATTTCAGTGATGTACTTAACATTTTATCCATGTTTACATGTGAAATATAATGGTTGATAAATCAGTGGATTAAATAAGTGCGTACTTTTCTTACCTTAGATCTGGAGTATAACATTTTTCCATCCCAAACAAAAGCATTCTTTTTTGCTGATAACATCCACACATGACACATCCAATTACTTGTCAACGCGCTGCCAAATGCATTATAACAACTATAGTCACAAACAAAATTGGCATGGAAAATGAATTCACTAATTCAATTGTTGGAGAAGTATCCATAAGAAAATTCAGTACCAATATATGCAAAAACAGCTAAAATAATCTATGCAGCATTGTCAATGTACACTATCATAACCAACCTTTTGGATATCATCAAGACCTTCATATGAATAAAATTGTTCCCGAAAAATTAACCCACTGAATGCATCTAAAGTAATAATCTAAAGTAATAAAAGGATTAATCTTTCTCTTCACCACAGTGAGCCACGTCATACAAAAGATTTTAGCCGTTGGATCAAAATAAGATGCAAAACAGACCTTCAGATATGCGAGTAGAGTTGGTCAAACGTGGTTAAAAAATATTGCGATTCTTCCAGAGGCTTCCAATTAAACCTGTACAGTAAAAAACAACGGCCCATTGGCCCCACAAGCTGGCAACTTTTTTTTCTTTTTTTTTAAAAAAAAAGCCAGCGAGAACCGCTATAGTAAAATAATACTAAAAAAAGAGCGAAACCCCCACACCGCATTCCGCCGCACAACAGAGGCCGCACTACCGCTCCCATCTCATCGCCGTGCGCGAGACGCCATTACACCGCCGGTGCGCTCCATCCCTGCAGCTGCCACGCCGTCTCTTTCCTCCCTATCCAGGACGCTGTCGACTATCGTGCTACACATCTGCCCTCCTCCTCCCATCTTCTTCCTAGTGCCACTGTGCCAACGAAAGAGAATCGGGTGCGGAGGCAGGGGAACGTGGGAAAGGTGGTGACAAAGAAGAGACTGCCTCTAGCCCCTCGAACCTCTTCATCCACACCATGGAGGCAGTGAGGGCTACCTCATCTTGCTGAGTATATTGTTCTTATTTCTTAAACACATAGAGTAAAACGAGCAATACCATGAAGACCTAAAGAAGTTTGCTTGCTGCGATATTTTTGACTTGATTGAAGGAGGAAAAAACAAAAAGATACTACATGCGCAGCGTAGTAGCTGGAGAACATATCTGATGGCATATTTCTTTAATCATCTTTACATATTTCTTTAATTTTCTACTGTCGATTGTAATTATCCAAAAATGAGCACGATTGTAGAAACCAGAAGCAAAAAGGCCGATCTTGAATATAGCACTTGAACCTTAGTTCTATTTATCATAATCATGAACATAGTATTTGAACATTAGTTAGACTTATGGTTTCTTAAAAAAAAATAATGAAATTGAAAGTACAATCTGATTATCATACATTGCACTAAACATGGTATTTCTACAGGGATCAAAAGTCGTGCAATATACGACTAAGTGGCTAGTAGATGTTGAAAATAACACAAGCAGATCGGGTCTGATCAGAATAATGTATATAACATTTTCTACTTTAAGGCTCAAGTCTTTTGCATGTTCCACAAGGATTTCCCATATCATCTTAGACATGCCAATTCCGAGGTATATATCGTGAACAGAGAGCATTGCACTAATCCTACGAATTTGTAACGCCAATCCTTAGGATAAATAGCACTAACACAAGATATGAAAACTAACTCAGAAAGGTCTCTTTTATAATCACTACACACAGCCTTACAGGTTCAGTTTCTTTACTCAATTGACAGATACTCTCATAACAACTAAATATTTCCATCTGATCAGAAATACTATGTGGTGAACAGTACACTAACTGTTAGTAATAGATGTCTAAAATTAACCTCCTATCCCAAATATGTTATATCTATGCACTGAGTTTGAAGGACGCTCAAAATATGTCAATGCCATCAACCGTGCGGTTTCTTAAATGGAACCTTTTGCATGAACTTGAAAGCAGGAGTATGAAATCATGTACTGCTCTCCCAAACATGACATTTATTTTTTTGAGAAATTTTTTCCAATTTGATATATTATAAGAAACAGTACGTGCGTAATGGCACTTTTGATTCCTTTGTTGTAAGTATGTACCTAGAACATGTGTGCCTTTTGCTTTGTACCATACCAACTTAAAAAAAAAACAAAGGGAGGAACATAGGAGGATATCTCATATAATATTACTTAATATGATTAACAGCCATGTGGTGCTGCCACATGGCTCACATCTACCCTATAGTTTAATAAATGGTTTCACTTATCACTCATCACTCATTTTTTCATTCATCACTCAACGGTAAAGATTATCTCGATCACATCCAACGCTCCATATTCACTCCACCTCCCCCTCGATGCAAACGAGCGTCCCACCCCACCCCGATCCGCGCCTCCCCCTCTTCTCTCCCTCTCACGCGCCGCCGCCGATCTTGGCCATCACGAATTCGCGATCTCCTCCTCGCCGCCACCATTCTCCTCCTTGCGAGAACAGCGTCGCCCGCTTCGTCGGCATCCTCCGTGCCGCCACCTTTCTCTGCCGCCAAGTCATGGTTGCCCCGACTCGCTGGTCTCTCCTCCGCACCTCCCTCAGGTCGCTGCTGGTGTGGATGAGGAGGCCAGCCTTGATGCCCTGCACTATCCAGCTGCCCGCCGTTGCCGCTCCCTACTGCGTGGATCAATTCCTAGCCGCGTGGTCAACGTACGTTGCGCCGCATCGCCGTCATCCGCGTCGCCACCCGATCATTGATGCGCCGCCTCACTGTAGTCTCACGCACAACTGCCATGAGCACCTGCTACCTTCCCACGCGCCGCAGTCGTCCCACCTAGATGTTGCTCCCATAACGAGGGAAAGATAGATGCAGCAGGGGCGATGTAGGCGGCGGCGCTGCTCGTCTTCGCGCAGATGGGCGCCGCCAGAGTGGAGATAGCCCTTACCGGCGGGGAAGCATCAAGCATGAGGGGTCTCGTCGGCACGGGGAAGCTCATCAGCAGGCAGCACGCACAGCAGAGAAACTCACCGATGGGGTGAGCTGCAACTATGGAGTTCCTCGCCGGTGGGGGACCAGAAGGTGAATCCCGTGAGAGGTGAGTAGTTGAACAAAACTCATCATGTAGTTCGTCAGCAGTTCGTCAGCAGGTGAGAAGTCTTGAACTTGGCATCGTGGAGGTTCATCATGCATTCTGAAACAAAACTCATCATCCAGCTAGCTCTTGCCCGCTTTTCTGCAGAGTACGATGAACACGGGGTGCTCGACGAAATGCCCCGTCCGGCTCCTCACCTGCAATGCATGTGTTCTGGAGAGTGTTTATGGATTCTGGATCTTAGACCCTACAACGACTTGGATCGTCAGTAAAGCTTCATCCTGAAGGTGCGTATCTGCCGTTGTTTCGTCAAAATACTATGCATGATCTTTAGGTGATAAAATATTGATTGAATTGTCTACTGCTATTGCTCAGAATCCATACTCCATCAATCTTACATTTAATATACACATATTTGTTGCGTCAAACAAAAACTTGCTTTCCATACATCCCTGAACAATTCAGCCACACACCTGCTCTTGACATATCTCATTCAGAATATTTTTTTTCTCAAATTAGTTGGACTGATAGAAAAAAATATTGCTTTTCAAGATTGTAAAATAACCAACTGACTGGGAAGTTGATGCCATATGTTGGAAGCAATCTGCTAAAATGTTGAAGAAATGCATCTAACTATTGTACTCAGTGAATTGCAAATCTCCACCTTGTTTTTTGATTTATAGTTTCTTTGGTTTTAAAGTAAAATAGGTCGACATGGGAACTTTACTAGCAGAGGAATGGGCTTATATTCTTGGAAAAGTACATTTCTCCATGCAGAATATGATCATAATAATGATACTTGCTGCCATGATTTCTATCACTCACGCATGCATTGCCCTTGACGATTGTATGCAGTTCGGATATTTTGGTGAGTTCACCCTCTATCTCTCTCTCAAACCATTATTTATCTTCACTATTCACTTACAATTTCCCTTGTATTAGTGAGTTTACGAAGAAAAGATCAGATATTTAATAACAAAGTTAGCTCCTTTGGAACGAAGACAAAATGCTACTTTGATAACTTGACTTCTCAACACCACTCTTATCTACACACAATTTTTTAATGACCAGTTTGAACTTTCATCTCTTTACAGTCATCAAGCAAGAAATCCTTGGTGGTTCTGGTTTATATGACTTCCTGGAAGCAGAACCAGAAATCGAACTTGCCTTCTTGATGCATCAGATGAAGTGATGAACCATAAAGGGAACAACACTACTATCCTCTCCAAAATTGAGCTGCTCAGGACTTGGTAGAATTGAATTTACAGCTTCTGGGCATGTGATTTATCCATTCTCTCTTACTATTTATTCGAAAATGCAAAAAATTCTGAAATTTGGTTGTAGCTTAGATTAAGGCAGCCTCGGCTTTGTGGTTTGCCAAGTCATGTACTGATATATGAATGCGATGCTTTAATTAATGTTGAAATGCATGATTATGTATTTGAACTTAATTGACTGGATGTGTCCTAGAATCGATTTAGAACTTAATATATGAATCGGACTTTTGCTCTTTGGTTACTGGTTTTTCTGTGACGTGGAGAAAAGACGTTGAAGACATAATACATCGTCGACTGAATGGGTCAACCAAATGGCTTGTTTTGCAAATTTTGAACCTTGTCCAGGATATAGTTTATTTGGCTTGTTTGTCCCTTTCGTATAATAACTGAGGACCTTCTAATAAACTTAAACTGAACTCGCTCATATGTAAGTTTTAATTAATGTCATGAATCTATACTTGATAGCCAAAACAATATATTGTATATCTTTTTGTTGTTTCATTATAATATAATTTGTCACCGTAGCGTTAGCATGGGCGTGTAACTAGTATAGATAACGTAAGAAGGCAGCCGGCAGAAATAACTATGGGCAACTAATCAAAATACCGTTGTGCAGAGGTAGCAAAAATAATTATCCAGAGACAAGTATGCTGTGGACCTTGTACTTATAAAATGAAATATGTAGCATATAGACAATCCTAGGTTACTCAAAAATTGAATATCCACAGGTACAAGTGATCAAACAAATGGATTAACAAGTACCAATCATTAGACTGAGTCATTTATGAAATTTCTGCATTCTAATTTCTCAAATTTGTCATGTCACTTAGAAATAAGCATGTTCTTCTACTCTGACATTACCCTTTCTGTTGCTTCCGTCGAGCTTCTTCATGCCACAGCTTTTCGTCTTGCTAGACAGGAGAGATCAAGAGGCAGCAGTGGCAGCTGAGCATGGAGCTACCACCCTCTCCAATTCCGATCTATAAATGTTGAGCCATGTACACCTTCAAATTAATTTTAGCATGATCATCAATCTACAGTAGGGCAACCAGCTTGTGCAAATTGCTAAAGTAGATGCTATCACATTTCAAGACCTCACAAATTGACCAACATAAACAAAGATAGTGAACATTATATGGAGCAGTCATGACTCCATGAGTGGTGCAGATTTGACAGTAAGCAACTACAAAAATTGGAAGCTTGTATTTGTTGGTTGTCGATCACCGTTGAAGAGATGTCCACAGAATAAGCGACAATGTATGCAGCCAGGCTAACAGATATGCTGTTGATTAAAACACCTTACAACAGTAACAAAAAAAACTTTTATTTCATAGTAAATTTCTTTGACTTCACCAGAAAGGATGTAGCAATAATTTCAACCCTTTAATCAGAGGTTTTACTTTTGCTGACCAAAAAAAACATCTTTATAAAAACATACAAAAGGCTGAAGAAAATTGATTAGTCCAGGAGTTGTAAAAAAAACAAAAAATGTGAGCGATAAGGCCAAGAGAAAAAGGAGGGACGACATGACGAGCAGCTAACCAAGCTAGCACAATGTAACTCGACGATGAGGCGGCCGTTGGAGCAGCGGCTGGTGGGGAGGGCGAAGGTCATAGGCAGGGTTTGAAATTTCGTTTAGAAATTTCAGAAATTTCGAACCCGTGAAATTTTCGGTTTTTTGCAATTTTTTTGTGAATTTGGTCAAATTTTATTCAAATTCAGTCAAATTTTCAAATAATTTCGGCTCAAAATTTCCGAAATTTCGGTAACCCCCGGCATAAAATCAAATTTCGAAATTTAAAACCCTGGTCATAAGGCGTGCACGATGAGTGCCTGCGGCACGCCGTCGACGACAAGGTTGTAGGCGTTAGAGAGTGAGTGCTCGATGCTGGATATGGCCTCGTACCACCGTTGGAGAAAGCACCACCATGACGGTGATGATGAGCAAGCACAGGGTGGTGGTGTCCACTCGCTTGGGAGGTGCAGAGACGAAGAGGGTGTCCCAGGCCCGACGCAACGGCGAGGGAGCCCTAGATCGATCTGGTGGTGACGGTCTGGATCTACCGCACCGAGGACTCCACCTCGTCGAGTTCTCGATGAAGAGCCGACCCCTCATCTTCCTTGCGCTCCCCACCACCATCGCCCGCAACCGTGTCATCACCCTCCACCTGTGCCTCCATAGCTCGTGAGGAGGGGTGCCAACAAGCATTGCCATTGCGTGGGAAAAGGGGGCCGCGAATGGTGGAAGTGCGGCGGAGGCAGGTTGGCGATGGCGTGTGACGGTGCTGAGGCCATAAGTTTGATGTCGCCAAAGGAGGGTCAGCATCGAGTGACCGCCAGTTGCGTCATAGATATGGACTGCCATCCTCTATCGCCGCCACAGCTCCTTCCTCTCAACTTGTTATTTCGGCTCCTCCCGCCTCTGTGTCGTCCTCCCGCCAGCGTCAAACCCTAGGCGATGTGGGATCCGGGTGTTGGTTGATTCCCCCGTGCCATGGTCCGCCAATTCGAGCTTTCCTTGTAGGCACCAACACTCCCCGCACCACCCTGACACATAGGCCTCTGGATCTAGGAGCCCTCATGGCTTCACCCCCTCGTCGCCAATCAAGGTGCTCCAAACAGAGCAATCCCAGCAACGAGCTCATAGCGGTGGGCACAAGGAAGGTGGCAAGGGCGGTGACGGGTGCAGGTAGGTCCCGTCCGCCATTGTATACTCCCTCCGTTTCTAAATATTTGATACCGTTGACTTTTTAGCACATGTTTGACTGTTCGTCTTATTCAAAAACTTTTGTGAAATATGTAAAACTATATGTATACATAAAAGTATATTTAACAATAAATCAAATGATAGGAAAAGAATTAATAATTATTTAAATTTTATGAATAAGACGAAAGGCTAAACATGTTTAAAAAGTCAACGGGCGTCAAATATTTAGAAACGGAGGGAGTACTACATTTGAATGAACATCAAGCTAAGACATCATTAATTCATCACAATGAACTGATCCAATGCACTAAATCACATATCATCACTTCCCATATTACTGTACTAACCACTCGAGACCGAACTAACCTTTCAATCCATGCTGCGCTCTTCCGCCACCTTTGTTGTCCTTCTCTTAATTTCCCCCCTTTTCTTGTCCAGTGTGGTGCCAGCAAGTGAGCCTGCAGATGCGCCCTTGCGGGAGCACACCTGCACCCATTCCCGAGCTTGTTCTTGTTCCGGTCCAGCACGCACCCCATCCGGAGCTAGCTAGGTCGCCTTGCCGGGCCAACCGGCCGAGCTCACGGTGGCGCCACATTACGCGCACGAAGATGTCTTCTACGTACAGTTCTCACTGCCTCATCCTTTTCCAAACAAATTCTAGGAGTTACTCTGTCGGAATAAACATTGTGTTGGTAATTGTCAGAAAGATATATAATTGAGCTGATCTAAAAAGACTAAGCACCGCTGAAAATATCTAAATATATATTTATAATGATGAAATATTGATTAAAAAATAGTGTAGCAAAAATCTGCAACCATTGGCCTTATACTATTTGTCTATTTTTGTCATGGTATTTCCATAAATCAAAGGAAGAATTGGCTTGGCTTATAAAGTATACAATATCATTTTCAGAACTACGGAGCAAAAGCTGTAGTGTTGTGCAAAATTTCCTTAGTATCTTGTCAACAGAATTGCTGCAAAGAGCAAGTGCTGTTTTTTTTTTATCAAAAGTAAAGAAATGAAGTACCACAGTTTATTCATAGTTTGAAGAGTTGATAGACAGTAAACTAAATAGGACATATAGAAATATATAAAGTGGTATCCTCCTTGGAGTCTTTTTTTTCCTTAAGAATGCATAGATCCTGCAATTTGAGCAAACAAACTAACCAACTAGTGGTTTTTCTTTCTTCTTTGTTTCTTAGTATGGAACAGGAGTGAAATTCAAAGGTTGATAAACTATACCCATGTATCTTGATATTATGTAGATAAATTACTAAAGCAATCTTAAATATTTTTTGGAGGCCTGGTGCTAAAAAATACTATGCCGACCAGGTTCATTCTTGTTTACTTCGTTGATCAAGAATTCTTAGAGAGTGCTTACAATAATGTGTTGTTGAAGTTCAATACTCCCAACATAAAACTGAACTTGATCATGCACCATCACCTTCTCACCAAACACTTATGCATTTCTTAAAGAAATTCTGAAGCTTGATTTAAATATAAAGGGGCATAAAAAGGCATAGCCAATACTCTAAGTCTTTTCATTTGGGCAGCACGTTGAATGCAGAAAATTTAAAGCTCATAGTAGTAATATTGGTGTATTTTGCGTCATGAAAGGCATGTCCCTGTAACCAAGTTGTTCCATACTACTATGCCGCAGCCCCAGAATGTTGAGCAGAATGGGATCTTAATGAACCATGTAAAAAAATGTGTTTGTGTTGGCCAAAAGACCCAAATATGCACACTGCAAGAGTGCAGTCCTATATTCAACAATTAGGATCTTTTTTTCAATTTGACTTCGTTTTATGATGGTGGGTTGGGTAGAAGATGATTACTTACCTGAGTTCGATGAATGCCAACGACAACAAACACCCGAGCACAAATGTGAGCTTGAGCTTGAAGCCAATCAAGAACGCATGATTTGGCAACAAGGCTATGGTTTCTCATCCCCATCATCACCGAATTCAGATACAAAAATCTTCAGTGAAAAACAGACAACCAACAATTAGATCGAATCCACTCATCGAAAAAACACGTACCGGCATCAGTAAGGGTTGGGGGATGCGTGGGAAGCGGGATGGAGCGGCGTGAGGAGACGACACAGGGATGAAGGGTGCGGGAGGCGGAGGAGGAGGCGGCAGGGCTGGAGTATAGTGATGCAAGTAAGACCTAGTAGTGATGCAACCATCGCGATGTCAATGTTGCTTTATTTAGGAACAAATAAAATTTAATTGACGCGATTCAAAAGAACAATACAGGTAGTTACAAGATCATATGCGCCTTTTTAGAAGCTAGGTATTCTATGCCACAATTACTGAATTCCAAGTCCAGAATTTTTATCTAGGCAATAGGGATATAACCCATTAGTTAGGATCTTAAATAGAAGTAGAGAAGTAAATAGCACTTTGTTTTCCCCCAGCTTAGCAAGACTGCTACTTACTCAGGAATGATGTTGCCCAATCGTCACCCATCACAATGTATCTGGTCACCACATCAGGATCGAAGCTCTTGGCAGCCTTGATCCAAAATTCAGCAGTGGAGCTGCAATTATGCAAAATCCGCATTGGCGAAAGCAACAAAAATCCTACTACGTACTACAATTCAATTCAATTCGAACGCAAGAGCTAACACACACGTAAGCAATTCCATCATCTGGCTGGCCCATGGTAGTGATCGAGGTACAGCCAGCGCCAACCGAAAACCTTGGGCGCAGCGAGATCGACGGCCAGATGCAGAAACCATGGTGGTGCTTGGCCGTGAGCACGACGAGCATGAACCCTCTCGCCGTAGCTACGCTACACTGGCCCGCGATCGAGCGCGGAAGGCGGGAATACGGCGGGGGTTGGCGTGGCCGGAGGCCGGAGCCCCACTCGGAGTTAACCTCCACGCGTGGAGACGAAGGCGGTGGTCGGCGAGCGGAGGGAGAGGTCGAGACGGCGGGAAGCGAAGAGGAGCTCCAACTCCTCCATCCGTTGGTTGTGTGGCACGTCAAAACAACCCGGCCACCTTGCTACTTCGTATTTTACATTTTCGTCCATGTTGATGTTGGAGGCCGCGGGAAGTACAGGAGGAATCGTCCGAGCCACCACGTGGCCCAAAAAAATGTTTTTTTTTATAGTGAAGAAATAGCAAACCAAGCATACTTAGGCCATCACCAATGCGGTGCTTCAGCCCGTCCCCCTAGCGCTGGCCATCCCCTTTTCCGTCCGCGTCGTTCCCCTGGAACGGAACGCGTCCCTCAGCTGGGGAACGCGTCGCTCGCCGCACCTCGTCAACTTTTCGTGGGGAGACGCAGCCAGGCGCCGCGTTGTGCGCGTGTGGAACTCGTGGGCACGGCGTCATCCCCCAAATTTCCCCTTGCACCCTCTCCTCTCTCGCTCTCCCCTTGGTCTCATCGTGCCGCACCCGACACCACCGGCGCCGCGCCCACCACCGCCGGGACCGCCACCATCGGCCTTAGAGAGAGAGAGAGAGAGAAGAGAGAGAGGCAACGGCGACGGCGACGACGGATACGCGACGGCGACGACCGGATCCGGCCACCACGCGCCGCAGCAGCCGTCGGCCACTAGCCGACGACGGGCGGAGACGGCTTGAGGCGCCCGTGCTCGCCGCCTTGCCCGGCCTCCTCTGCTGGCGCCTTGCCCGCCACCGCCGGCGCCGCGGGGGGCCCAGATCCGCGACAGGAGAGAGGGAGAGAGAGGGGCGGCGATGGACGCTGGCAACGGGAGAGGCGGCCCTCCTCGTCGTCCTCGTAGCCGCTCCCCGGGTCCAACGAGGCCGCCACAACCGAGGACCGCGCCATCCCCGAGCACACCTCGCGTCTCCGGCGAGCGGCAGCACGCTGGATCTGGCGCGGCGTGGGATCGGAGGGGGAGTGTGGGATCTGGCGACGCGGGGAGAGTGGCGAGCGGCGGCGGCGAGAGGGAGAGGCGAGGAATATTCGTCCATAGGGCAAATCGGATATGTATCCTCTTTTCGAGGAATTCTCTTTTCGACTCTTTTCGAGGAATCCTTTTTAATGAAATATATATACTCTATATCGGCTCACCTTTCTTTTTATTCTCTCTATTATTTTTCCTCAGTGTTGGCTCACATTTCAATTTTTTTCTCCATATTTTCCTCCCTATCTATTCGGCTTCCATTTTTCCCGTGTATATTTAGGATGTGCTCTCCGAAAGAAACCCCTCTCCTCCACAAGCAAAACGAAGCGATGAATTAGCGCGTGATTAATCAATTATTAGCTAAAAACTTAAAAATAATATGATTTTAAAAGAAACTTTTATATAGATTTTTTTTAAAAAAAAGTCTAGTTTAACAGTTCGGGAAGCGTGTGCTCGAAAAACGAGATGTGCCATCATCTCTCACAAGTACAATACATAGAAAATCGAGTATATTCCCGCAATTGCATTATATAGAGTACAAGAAAAATATAATTTCCACATGTCGCAAATTTAGATGTCCCTTAGATCAATTTCATTCATTTTTCATTTGGTTTATGTACTTAAAAAATCTTGATTTTTTTTATTTGTTGCACCAGGCACACGCCGGCTGCTACCCATTGAGCACATAGTATGAGGGCAAGAATATAAACCCAAATGACACTTTGATATGAAGTAAATATACAAGTAGTAGTTTCACCATGTATAATAAAAGAAGTGCCCTCCTTTCATACACACAATGAGATTGTTGCAACTATAGCATCCTAAGGACAATTTACAGCAAACAAATGTCATGCTTTAAATTAAAAGTATAACAAAATCCATGTGCTTTTACTTCAGCCATATTACAACACACCATTTTTTTAGTATATGCATGATATTGATTGATTATTGCAGAAAAAATATATTGATTGAGACGGTCTAAGATTGTGGTTTACTTGACCAAATAGCGAAAGGGGAATATGGAAAAACCAAATTCACATGTGACGAACATGCTTCCTGACATTATACCCATGTACATCGGTTGATATTTTCCCAGACAAACACCATACTTCAGGAAATTATACCCATATGCTTCAGTTCGATGATCCCCCATACTTTCATACTCCCTATACTTGACATTATCATGATGATCACATCATATTAGACCACCCAAGACTCCTATTCAAGGTGGCTCCCATGATCTCACTCACCCTTGACTCCCATGATCACATCCTTCTCTAATTCACCCCTGCAATACTCATGGCATAACAATATATGGAAGAAAAACATACGGAGTATGTACACATCGGTAAGGTGGACTTTTGTGACTCACTAAATACATGCACAATTGAACGAATCAGATTCACGTGAGCCATATTACAAGACACTATTTTTTCCAGTATATGCATTATACTGATTGATTCTATAAAAAAAATTATGTTGATTGAGACTGCCTAAGAGTGTGATTTACTTGACACCAAATAGTGAAAGGGGAACCTGCCACCTGGGCTAGGCGAGGTGGGACTAAACTTGCAACTGCTGCCCGCTGCTGCTGCTGCTGCTGCTCGGCACTGCAGCTCGCTGCACTACTACTGCTATGTAACCATGTGCTATGTAAACAAACCTGAGTGAAATATAAAATATATTTCTTCAAATTTAAGCATGTGCTATGTAAACAAACCTGAGTGAAATATAAAATATATTTCTTCAAATAGAAGGAGGATGTGTACCGTTGAGCTCGATTTTTGGGGGACATTGTCTCAGATGAAGGCAGATCATGAGCTGTCAGCGAGCAACAAGAGACTCCTTACCCATAATCAGGAAGTTGATTCAGGAAATTCAGTCCACGGGAATCAAGACCTTGAAATGACGCACGTTTTCCTCTCTGTATATATGTGAGACAATTGTGCAAATATAGTCCTAGATCAACGCGAACAAACTCTAATCGATTTGTCAAGTACAGTACAGCACTAACTACATCGTCCTGATAAGGCATGAAGCAGAGAAGAGAATATGAATTTATTCAGATATTAAGCATCTGGGTTTTTTTTTCATAAATTCACTAATAAACTGAAAATTTGTTCTTTTAGGCAATACATTGATAAGTGCTTGAACATTACTAATGCACACCATTTTACATATTCAGGTGTCATGAATAAAAATATAGACCAATGAGAAGATAGTTTCAGACAGCTATGTTAAAGTTCTCATTTCACCGAGAAATTCAGAAGACAATCCACCAACTTTGTTTAAATAGTTGTGAAATAAGCAAAAACAATCATCATGTACTGGTACGACATGTTTTCGTTTTACAGAGTTCCAGAGTTCCAGGAAGGGCATCAGACTATCTAAGTACACCAGTAAGACAATGCGGCTATTTTGATCATTTGCCAGAAGAAATGAAGTTTTATACTCCACTAAACAAATCTAAAACTCATATGAATTAGAACCTGATGGACTGCAGACGAGATCGAGCTGCAAACTGCTAGAGCCCCTGCTGGAATTAAACTGCTCTCAAGAAAGAAAAGACAAACCTTTGTTCCTCTGCTTCCTCCGCCAGGGTGACCCGCATGCCACAGCTATCGTTAGATTTCCTCCTAGCTTCTGTTGAATAGAAAAAAAAAAGACAAACCAATGTTGATAATCAATCACCAGATAAACAAAAATGATGGAGTACAGTATAACAGTGAAAATACAGTAAATATATACATTTTTAATTGTCTGGTCCCATACTTCCCCTTTTGACATACACTAGTAATAGTGCACGTGCAAGGCACGTTTTTACAATATATATTTTAAAAAATAAAAATATGAGGAAAAACAGTGCTTGAAAGGATATATTCATATACTGACTTGAGAAGCAAGAGTATGTCCACACACTAAATTCAGATACATTCCATATTCACATTCAGATAACCTTGAATGGTAATAGGAGTATATTGTTTACACACATTGCAAGGGCCAAGGTTAAGACACTAAACCTAGACAAACCTTACATTGACTGGAGAGTTTGTAAACTTCCAATACTTGAGCTATAAGAAATTCATAACATTAATTAGCTCATAGCAAACTAAAACATTGAACAACATTTAGATGCTTGTCAAGTTCAGATTCTAAATTCAGATACTCCTATATCATAAGGACAAGTCATAAATTAATATGCCAAATGCTCAGAAAATAATATAAGAAATGTTCAAACACAAATCTGGCAGATGTTTAGACATCTATGGTTCACACATATTGCAAGGACAAGTTAAGACTCCAAATAAAGAAAATGAATAGCATGCTTGAGGTATATATAAAGAATTTTTCATCAGCACGGCAGAAAATTACAACATATTGTTTTGTTTCTTTTGAGCACACAACACGAAATGTGATTGGCAATTTTTTGCTCCCAGGAAATTTGTAATGAAATTATAAACATTTGGCAATCAAACAACAACAAAACCTACAAAAAGAAAACACTCCACGTTTCTAAAGGCTGTCAGGAATTAACTCAGTACATAACCAATAGTTCACAGGGGGATAATGGCACCTAACATAGCATCACAAACAACCACATGTTCTTTATTGTTGGGGGATAATGGCTGTAATAGATGATCTTCAGGTAACAATGAAAATGAACTGTTTGATTCTAGATCCCTAAGTGTGGGAAAAAAATGACCACTATACTATATGTTGGTATGAAAGACTTAAAAACAGGAATATTTCTCTGAGGAAAACACATCAACTGACTTTCCTGAAATCACATGCTGACATGTTCATAGTGTACTATGCGAAATCACCGTAATGATGGTTTCCATCAAATTTTATTATATAAATACAACTTAGCAGTATGCTCTGCCTAAAAAACTGAAAGGCACATTAAGTTTGAAAATTCTAAATGGATGTAAACTGAATAAAATTTTAGCAAGTGACAGGTGCAAGATAAAAACATTAGAGGACTGAACCTAAATTAAAAGAAAAATAGCAAGACCTACTGACATCAACCACAGTTGCAAGCTTAACTTACCTACCAATGTGATCTTGCCAAGGAACTACATGATTACTTGATAATTGATTGCATTACGATGTGATTTTGATTTGGAGCTTCATCAAAAGACAGTGCAATGCCCTTGAATGTATTCAGCAACCATGTAGCAGGACATAGTATTTTGGAAAATTCTCATAGTGTACCACCACGAAAAAAAATAAAAAATGAGTAATTATCATTTAATATTTATAGAAAAAAATATATAAAAAGCTGTTTAAATACGGAGGTATATAATTCGTAAAAAAGGAATATGAGACTGAAGGAAGTAGAAGGTAGGACAAAATGATTACCAATGAGAATCATTGTTCAGTCACTCCAATATGCACCTGTGATAAACTCACATCAAAATATTAAGCAGTCCGAAATTTCTTTCAGTTTTTTCTGCACATTTATATCAACTATTGTATTATTCTGTCCCAAGAATAATGAACTATGTGTAATTTGGAAGACCTGCACAAACATACAAAACTACCATGAAGAGATGGCAAACTTGATCAATATTCATGAGAGCAGCACCATATTTGAAAGCAAGAACAAGCTCAGTGGCTCTGAACATTATCAACAAAGAGTAATAATTAATTTGTAAAGGCAGCTTACATAATAGATTGATATTTCAATATAGTTGGTAAGCTGGAATGGTGAACAATCATAGCAAGGCTTCATGTTTCAAGGTAGGCACAAAATCAAGGTGGGTAACCTGGGCATAAGTCAAACACCAACATTTATCACCTGCTTTTCGTTGATCAAACCGCTGCAGTATTCTGTGACAAGATCATTCCCTTGTTACATAGAAAGAAGGAAAGACCAAAAGAGGAAAGAGCTTTGGCATAGGTGTATGAGAAATCTTTGACAATTCCAATGCCATCCCTCTCTCATTCTAACCTGTGCATCATTGTATTCCACTGCAAGATTGTTGCGCGTGTGTTCTATGATTACAAACTGAACATCCCATCTTGAGAGACTGGAGCTGGACAAAGCTCAGATAATCATATCCTGTTCGTTTAAAATGTAGCTAAAATACCATAGCTTTTTAATAAATAGGCATTCCTGCACAAAAACATTGTTGTTAACAAGCCTGATATCACAGAGAAATGGGTGAACATTTATACTTTAGTGCTGAATTTCTTTTAACAAACATAAATATAAATATAAATGGCAAGCAGAAAATAAAGAAAGAGGAACCAGAATCTGTTGTTGTTGCGCTAGTTAATTGGAAGATCTAAAAACTGCAACAAATGGTACTGTATCGAATAATCAATTAAGTATTCCATCATGCATCTTCCATGCCACATGCATTTTGTGGGAACAAACACCAGAAGGAACAGAAGCAAGTGTGAAGTTAAAAGCGAGGAAACCTAGTATTGTGCCGAACCTGATCTGTACTCTGTAGCGTTGTGGTAGAGCATAATGTTGAAGTGTCGGTGTCGCACCGGCAGTCGTCTCTCTCGTTGAGCATCTCAAGGAAGCGGTGGAAAGTCGGCTCCGGCCGCGGCAGTGGACCTAGGCGCTGGTGGCGGCGGATGGGGTTGAGGTCGGAACCGGCCGCGGCGGCTCCGGCGGCGGGGAAGAAGCAGCGGCTCCGGCGGCGGGGAAGAAGCAGCGGCTCCGGCGGCGGGGATGCGGCGGCAGTCCACGCGGGGAAGAAGCAGCGGCTCCGGCGGCGGGGATGCGGCGGCAGTCCACGCGGGGAAGAAGCAGCGGCTCCGGCGGCGGGGAAGAATCAGAGGCTCCAGCGGCGGCAGTCCATGCGGGGAGGATCTCCAGCGAGGATGCGGCAGCGCGGCATCAGAACATGCGGGGAGGAGGAGTGAGCGAGCGAGGAGAACTGGAGAAGCGAAGCATTCGCGCGTGGAGCGATGTCTACGCGGGTGGAGCCGTGGAGGAGGAGGAGGAGCGAAGTATTCGGCGTGGATGGATGGATCGTGCGGTGGTGTAATCACGCGCGCAGATGGACGGTAGGGATCAATCCGGGTGATTTGATCTGTATGATTGGAGGGTCAACTCCTCCATTTTATATTAGTATAGATGTGGCAAATGTAAATTAAAAATCAGCAAGAATAGATGCATTTTTATTTTCAACTTTCTCTCTTTCAGTCACTTTCCAACAAATTCTCTGATTTTTGAGGGAAGGAATGTTTCCTGTTTGACATTTTCAGAAAAACGTATTTTGCAGTACAACATACTGAATCATAAATTGTCTAGAACAGCATCATTTAGTACGCGTAGTTATAAAGTGAAACATATAACTGGTAAACATAAATTCGCTGTGAGGGAGACCTTCCTGGATGGTCGTCAGTGACAGGCGGAGGTCGAGGACGCAGATTCAGTGAGGTCGTGGATGACAACAGGGGCAGCGCAGGTGAAATAGACGTTCTCCAGTATCAACGGCACCGTGATATCCGCAAGGTGGAAATTTGATATCCCTGCCTTACCCAAATTAGCTTGTTGTCCAAGACAACTAAGCATTATGTACCAAGCAAAAAAAAAGAGATAGTAGGCATGCAGATTAGTTTGTAGCCTTTGAAGTTCATTCATGCACAGAAAGCATCAATACCCCTCACAATCTAAATTCAACCGACAATATATCTGATCATGCAACTACAATCTGAAAACTACTACCTAGTGCACAGATAAAGAGTACAAAAGCACACATTGAGGACAAAATTGTTTGATGAACTGAATGGAAGATTGTTTTTACTGCTCCCACCCCCAAACTCTATCCTCCCATCCGCCGCCGCCCCTCTCCCTTGCTCTCCCCCTATCTCACCACCAGCCGGCAATGGGGCATGCAGCGGCCACAGCGGGGAGCTTAGCAGCGACACGGGGTCCGACCGTGAATTTGCCGCCCCTCCCCACCTCACGCAGAAGAAGGACGTGGAGCTCCGCCGCCCCCTCCCCACGCGCCACCGCCCGGCCGCCTCCCACCTCCTCCCCGCTGTGCTGCGCCGCCACCCCCTCCCCCGCGTGCTGTCGCTGTCGCCCAAACGACCGACGAATCAACCGTAGATGAAGAGGCTGTGGAGGCGCGTTGTCGGAGGAGATCGGTGAGGCAGGGAGACATGTTCTTGTGGCGATGGATCGACAACGACTTGATGTTGGGGCGACGGAGATCGTGGTGAGCCGGCGCCCTCGACGACATAGGATTGAAGGAGGCGGCGGCGAAGGGAGATGAGGAGATCGCCCGGCAAGATGCGTGGGGGGATGCGAGAGCGAGGAGGAAATTTCGGGCGGAAAGAGAGAGAGAGGACGCGGGTCTGGGAGAGGGAGAGGAGGCGCGGATCTAGAGCGCGAGAAAGAGGTGGGCAGGGGTGGATTTGGCAACCGTACGCGAGGAGGGCGGTGGAGTCAATCCGATCCGTTGGTTCAAACACAGATGATACAAGCCGTTGGATTTGATGAATGAGTAACGTAGGTGTAATGTAAGAGTGAGTTGGTGAATTATAAAGTAGATAGGTGTAATGTAAGAGTGGGTTGGTGAATTATTTATAGAGTAGATAGATAGATAGATAGAAGATTTGTCCCAAAATATAACAACTTTTCCACCAACATTCTCTTCTTAACCAATCACAGCCCTCCACCATTCACTTTTCCCACCTACCTCATCTTCTCAACCAATCACAACATCTTCTCATTTAATTCTACCTACTTTCTTAATAGCCGTGTCCAACTCTAAAACTTCTTATATTCTGGGACGGAAGCAATACTATATTATACTCCCTCCGTCCCAAAATATAGCAACTTTTGTTTGGATGTGATGTATCCTAGTACTACGAACCTAGACAGAGCCTCTTTTGTTTGGATGTGATGTATCCTAGTACTACGAACCTCACATCCAAACAAAAGTTGCTATATTTTGGGACGGAGGGAGTGAAAAACATGGAGCATGTCAATGACACTAAAAAGGAGAAGCTGCGGGCGGGGTGTATAGGAGTATAGTTGCAGAGCCGCCGACGGTTGACGAGACTTCTAGAAAATAAAAAATGAATTCCAACGATAGTTATGTTCGATTTTTAGAATCACAATGACAATAAAGAGTAGGCAGCGGACGGGCCATAGAGGAGTATAATGGCAATGTTTGACGGGATGTCTAGAAATTATAAAAACGAAACCCAACGTGACAATAAACTCTAAAACTATAAGATCCATTTTTTTAAAAGTTCCAAGGAGAATGAATAGAAATAGTGGTTGATCGAGCAAGCAAATAAAGGAGATGATATAAGGGGTAGCAACTGGTGTGACTTTTAAAAACTATATCATTAAAAACACGGGGATGATAAGATTTGGTCTTTTAAACTCTTAAGACAATGAGATAGCTATTTAATAAATTTTGTAAAGTAATACCTAAAAGTATATGATTTTGTTCACCCAGCTAGTATGCTAAAGTTGTTTTTTTGCTTTAGGCAGAAACGTTCTGGCACCATCGTGATCGTAGCCGTCCACTGCACATCGGACGTCCATCCACTGGTCTCCTCACTGTCGCTTCGTACTTGTTGCAGGAGCAGGAGCAGACGCAGAGAGGGAGGGAGGGAGGGAGGGAGGGAGAGAGAGAAGCAGAGGAAAAGCAGAGGAGAGGAGAGGAGAGGAGAGGAGAGAGCGCGACCTCCATCTCCCCCGCGAAACCCTAGCCGCCGCCGCCTCCTCCTCCCCTTCTCGACCATACCGCCGTTTCTCCGGGCGCTGTCCCTCGCGGGGAAGGCGGCGTGCCGGCGCCGGGAGCGCGTGATGCTCGCCGGGAGCGCGCTCGCTCGGCTGGCGACCAAGAGCGCGGGCGTGGCGCCGCCGTTCGTCGACATCACCGGCGCCGCCGCCTACCACACCGGCCACCACGGCGTCGGCGAAGCGCAGACCGTGAGCCAAGCGGCAAGGACGGAGGAGGTCGCCATCACCGGCGCCGCCGCCACCAAGACCATCGCCGTCCTCCTCGCCGTGCGCCATGACGCGGGCGCGGGCGCGGGCGCCGTCCGCCCGCCGGCCGCCACCATCATCGGCAACGACCGCGACAGGGAGGGCCTGTCGGGCTTGGGGGTGGGCGCAGGCGCAGGGCGAGGCCGTGGTGACGTGGCCGCCGCCGCCGCCGCCGCCACCGCCGTGGTGCGCGAGGCCAAAGAGGTGCTCGTGCACCTCATCCTCGGGCTGCCCTTCACGATCGAGCTGCCCACCGCTCGGCGCCGGTCGAGCGCCGTCGAAGCCGATCTCCCCTGGGCCGGGGCTGGAGCGGCCAGCTCTGATGATATTGTGGATGATTGAGGATTATTGCACTGAGAACGGGGTGATCTTCTCGGGGCGGGGGTCCACTTCAGCTTGAACAGCACCGGATTGTCCAGGGCTTGCACCAACTCGGCGTCGAACTTGTTCAGCTCCTCTTCCGCGCTTGATGATCCTTTCGCGGTGTCACCCGCCCCGAGGATTGAGGATTGAGGATGATTGCACGGAGAACGGGGACCCCCGCCCCAAGGAGATCACCATCAGCGGCGGCGGCGGCGGCGGCGTGGACATGGTGTCACCTACCGCCGTTGCCTCCGGTGGCGAAGATAACATGGTCGGAGTCGGGATGTCTGCTCCTTGGCTGATCGGCGCCGCCGGTGCGAGCGCGAGCGCGACCATCAAGTTGGGGTCGGATCCGGTGGCTCCGGCGACCCCCAGCGAAGACTCTGCTCTCCTCCGAGCAAGGCAGAGCAACACCACCTCGCCGCGCGCCACGGCTACGGGGAAGGGGAGGGTGGATCGTCCAACCCCCGGCCACGCGTCGCCGCGGCGCTCGTCTGCCTCGTCGCTGTCTCGCTGAACACAACGACGACATGCCGCTGCCAGCGATCCAAGGCCCTGAATTCCTTGTGCTCGAGGCCGACGACGACATGGTGCCGGTGGAGCTCATCCGCGACCTGATCGTCGCCGGCGGTGGCCATCCTGAGCATGGCGATGGCGAAACGACCGGAGGCTTCGTCTCCCTGGCGCCCTAGCTGCGTGCGCGACGATGTGCGTGACAAGAAGATACTACTGCCATCATCATCAGGCACCACCAATGTCAGCTCTCTCGCCGCTGCCAACGGCATCAACATGATGATCCCCGCGCAGTCTGCCTCTGGAAGGAGTCGACGTCGTCTGTTCTCGATGCAGACCACTCCACACCTCTCAAGTAATCCCAATGTCAGCATCCCCTGATGATACCAGCAGTGGTGCCAATGGCAGCAAGAGTAGAGCAAACAGGATCAAACTCGTTGATGTCAGTGTGAGAGTCACCGGGTTGGAGTAGCTTGTTAAGAGACTGGAGGATGTGGAAGCGAAATGGGACGCCAACCTGCGCATTGCTGAGTTGTGCGCGGACATCGCTGAGAAGCGCGCTTATCAGCTTGAGAAATTGCTGGAGAAGACAGTGGAGGGTATGGAGAGTGGTGAATAACAAGATGGAGCAGACGATTACTTGGGTACTGCTTGCTTGATGCAACAGTAGTACTATTACTTAAGTAATCATGCACGTGCAACACACGTAATAACCACTATGATTTAAACCAAGCATATTTCACATGTAATGCAAGCTTTCCGTCATATTGTATGTTAGTCAGAAACCATAATAAAGAAAAGGTAAATCATTCACCGATACTATATTGAAATGTAATGTACCAACAATCACTACTGGAGAGGGAGGCACTCCCTAGCGCCAAAAACACTCAGGAACGCACACTCTGCAACAAGGTTACCGGGTGCTACACTCACCAAATTTCGCTTGGGAGTGATCTGCCGTTCCCGTGCAGAGTTGCTGCGTGTCCTAGGCACCTACGCTCGGTAAGCACCGGAAGATTACCGTGTCTCCAAAAACACAATAACATGTTCACCGTACCATCCTCAAGAGCAAAACGCTAACGCTAACGGGTAACGGAGACGGAACAGAGACGACGACATTGCGTAGTACTAGACAACTCGGGAAGATTTTAGCTTACCGTGCGTTTGCCCACATGAAACACCCGGTAAATTCTTCTTTGTTGCGGGGTGTTGACACAACATAACACACGGCAAGGTTTGCCACTTGTTAACTAGTGCAGCTAAGCAGAACTTTGTGACATTGCACACGTTAACGTTCCCGGCACATTTGAGGGGGAAAATTAATACAATTTTGCTAATCCATTTATATTGGTCACACCTGAATACAAAGCATCCAAATAAAACATCACAAGCAATCACATACAAGACAATAATGAATTTAGATGCATTGACATCCATGTTCAATTAAGCAAAGAATCAAATGTGACAACTTGATCTGAAACAGTAATACCAATATCAGAAAAGCTACATCAAATGAATTTGAATGCTATTACTTCCTATGACTACAGGTGGGCAACCAAGTGGATGAGCATCAGTTTGACAACACCTCAGACAATGAGCAGATGAGCCGGTTAACTTGGAGACCCTGAGATTTGCATAAAATAGATAACAGTCAAGTAGATAAGTTCCCACAAAGCAACTGAGATTTCGCAAAGTAAATGAGATTTAATTCAAAACACCATTTTCATGTGCTTTATTAAAAACATAGTGATGACACATATGGTAATCTGAACTTGTGCGTCCATTCTTCAAAAGTTGTCTGGGTTTGTTACAAAATTCAAGTATATATACACAGTAATTTATTATGTATGGAAATATTCCTGATGGCACATGAAGCACTATGTGCCCAGATGACTGGTCATAGAAATTTTTTCTCTATAGTAGCCAAGTGCCCATGAATTGGAATGCAATCCAAGTAACCGATTGCACATTTTCAAAATGGGAAAAATGTAAAATTGAAACCAAACCTCTTTGATACAACTTCATGGTTCCTGGTATATAATCCTGTTAAGTTAGTGATTATGATCCCAATTCAATCCCTCATCTATCAAAAGTATATCTTACTATGAACAATTCAATGGGTTTATACAAACGTACTAATCAATTTGCTAGAACCAAAATTGGAAATCATGTAGCAAGTGTCAAAATTTTGCATTCTTATTTCACTTTTTTTGGGTTTCACTATTGTTGCTAAGGCAAACTAAACTTGAAATATTAATCTAGCTAGAGTGAAAATAGATTAATAGAGACCTATCTTCTTACCGAGGAATTGGGTGTGTGAGAACTTACATTGCAGGTGGGCATTTGATGACGACTGGTCACGATGGTATTGGTGCTGGTCAGCTCCCTCTAACTAGTAGTGTAAAAATATATCTGTAGAAATGTTGGGGTCAGATTTAGGAACAGATCATTTTGGGCATTAGGAACCACCTTTTTATTTCAAAAGTACTGCTTCAAGGAGAATGTAACCTTCATGTACCATTAATTGTCAATTCATTATATGATCGTGCTAAAAGATAAAGCTTCCACCTTCTGGTGGGCTACCCAATAGTATTCTTGGAAAAGGGTGCAAATGGACATAGCCTGGATATATGAATTTACTAACACAAGCCAAGTATTAAGGAAAACTAAAAATCAGTCGATATGTGAAATTGATACTAAAGTTTGATACTGAATTTGTGTAAAGGATTTAGAGTTGCTCCTACTAATCTTTCTATGTTCCTTTTGTTCAGAATCCCAATGGTTCAAGAAGAATCAATGAAGAGAAAATATACAGTAGTAAATTTAATATTCAGACTTCATATTAGACAAGGGAAATTTGCTTGGAGTACCTGTTTCGATGTTGAGTCTTAAGAGAAAATATAGATACCTATGTGAACACTACAAAATGACTTAGGCTACAAGTCTACAAATTTTCATGCCACAAACATATTCCAATTTACCTAGGAGTTTGTACTATGTATCATAGTTACTTGATCACTAATATATAATATTAAATAAACCTGTGAGGGCCAAAGAGGGATGCAACATATGTCAATAAATTCCTGAGAAAATTGATGAAACTCCATTTTTCTACTCTCATGTTTAAATGAAAAAGGAAAACACAACAAGGCTAATTTGGAGGTAAAAGCAACTGAAACATCAGTCACCATAGCATCCACAATCTTCTGGGTTGTTTCAAGGCAGATCATTCTGCAAATTAACGTAAAAATTTAAAAGCCAGCAGCTTGTTCTCGTCTTCCAGCATCTTATCCTTCGGTTGATCAAGATAACAAGAATGAGGCCGAAACATAAAAGGAAACCACCCATGGCTAACAAAATACATGAGAAATAGTCATATATTCAATTATCCAAACTGGGCCATACATACAGTTCTCACGTGCCTTTCCCTGTGGGCCATCTATATCAACAACGCAAAGCAACATCAACAACGAAGAAATTTCATGAGTGCTAATACCTATATAGTCAACTGCTGAAAGGTTAAAAGAATTTACCTGAGCTCAATCTGCATATTATCATTCTCTTTCTTGATTCGATCAATCTCCGCGCAAAGACTCTGAAATGATTAATGTGCTCATTAGTCAGAAAATCACTGGTTCCGGATCTAAAAACTGTGTGCACTTGTAGCTATGAAATATTTGAATTGTTTGAGGCTGTAAGGGACAGAGAAATGAATTGTTTACTTCGGGACCAAAAGATACTAGGGTCCTAGTTAACTGTGAAAAAAGAACTTAAGAAGGGTTGCCAAAAGCAGATAAATTATATCATAGAAACATGCCACACACCATGAATCCGAGGACCAAAATGTCATAATGGTAGGCAGCAGAGGGTTTCTTCAAGTTAAACTCTTTTTGTTGCGCCAATTGTGAAGCCACGCTATGATCAAAGAAGTAAAGTCATACAACCATCAAAGCCGGCAGAATGACAGCAAATATGTACGCTGGAGGAACTGAAAACAGATTCTGGAAATAAAAAATAGAAAATATTATCATTGATGCCATGCAAAATAAGCTGCACCAAAATTCTAAAACTGAAGACCATAAATGTTCACATCTCCAGTATCACAAGCAAGTTTGACTTCTTACCTTTGCTACGGTCCAATGTTGCAGTGAACTTGACTCCCAGGGAAGTGGACTTGAATAACCTCCTAGGAACTCCTGAAGGAACATCCTTTGGTAATGTGTACGAGAATGTTGTCCAAACATTCACCAAAAGTGGGACACCATAATCAGCGATGAAGCCTCTGAGCCACCCTGCCAGTGTCAGCTCAAATGCACAATGATCAGTGCACATACATGTGCTTCTCAATGGTTACAAAATATAATCATGGAGTGATGTACGTACTGATGTAGCATACATAGTTTTTTTTTTTGAAAGACAGTAAAAGCTTTGCCATATATTAATAGAGAAGATAGTAGTAATTTCTCTTTTTTTTCTAAATGTTAAAACTTTCAAAGAGAAAAAAAAATGTGCAGCAACTATCCACATAATATAAAGGAATAAGAATCTGCCAATATAATTTCGTTAAAAAAAATCTGTCAATATAAGGGCTACAAAACACCATCTCAAGCCAAGCCGTCTACTCAAGAAAGAAAAAAAAAAGATCCCATATGGTCTGGCCCAAAGCTGAGAGGCTGACACAACACAAGCCTAGCCCAGCACAAACTAAGCCTGATCTAAAGCAGACCCAGTTCAAACTTCAATACAGCTAAAGAAATGTTTGGCATAAATCTAACGGTTGGATGGATGATTAATGGAATAGTTGTTACTAATTTGATAACCCAGAGCTCGGTTTGCCCCAAAAATTGGATTCATGAGATAAAAATAAGATGAAAAAGTGACCAACCTTGACCATACAACCATGACCTTGCCCTTCTTGACCTTAATGCAGTGTACCCAATTGAAAAGATAACACCAAGAAGGCCGTTGACATACAACCACTTGAATTGATATATCGGTGAACTATAGTCTGCATCTCTAGGCACCTTGAATTCTTCTCTAATTCCCTGCAATAGATAGGCCCTGGTCTAAATATTTTCTTCCAAGATAGAAAGAACTGAGCTTGTTAGATATAGCATACTTTAATGGCTTGTTGCAGGAACAGAACACTAATCAACATCCCGAAAAGTTCTTCTGCAACCCTTGTAAACCTGCTAATAACATTGGAAGCATTGAACATTGCCAGAAGAAACAACATGATAGCAGTCCAGATGCAGACCCTGTCAACAGTAGGCAAATCAGGAGCACATTAACTTTTTTTTTCTGAAAAGCTAACATGATAGTATTCAGTTTCAGTTGTTACCATCCAACCCATGCTAAATACAGTCGTTCCCCCAGAGCTTTGCCGGTTCTTGCCAAAGTTGTAGATACGTGCACATGATTATAGTTGGAAGATCACATATATCAAAACACATTTACCAGCTCAATTGTTATTTCATATGTGTAGATGCTAAATTGCGCTTTCATATTGATAGTTCAGACTTCCATGTACATACCAGCTCAAGAAAACAGAGTGTGGACACCCCACCAATCTGGTTGAACGAGATGTCAACAACAATATTGTCAACAACACATTTGATGAGCTTTACCTGGATGCTAAAGCAACGGCAGTCTTCTGAGACGGTGTATAAAAATATATCAGTAGCATATGTAGAGGTAAGAACTACATAGTTAAATCTCCTTTCCAATTCAGAGCATTAGCATGGAAAAGGAAAAAAAAATTCTGCCTTCTTAAGAGATCATGCATGATTACTAACGTAAAGACATGGAAAAATGTCAAAAACATTGTTACTGCTCCATATCATACCATACCCAAACTATCTCTAAAACAAATAACTCAACAGAAATATGTCATAGAAAAATGCACCTCAGCATCGATGAATTGCAAACCCGTGAGTGCAACATCAGCACCATCTTCCTGCTCCTAACTCAAGTATACCACGAACCTCACTAATGAAAGTGCTGTCCAGAGCTGTGTTCCCAAGTATAGTTATGTCAATATCCCCATCAGGGAGGTAGGTCTTCAAAGGAACAGATCCAAATGCAAAGACCTGAAATCATCAAACAGAAACAGAAACGCCATCTTAGAGAATGCTGAATGCACCATAGTGTAAAGTGCAAAATCACTATGATTGCACCGGCTCAAGAATTAAAATCCTGCTGTAGCTACAGCATGCAGAGAGGATTTCACTACGGCGGCATAGACAAGTACCCATTGCTTGCTTTGCCCAAGCATGTGATGACTGATGAGTCACCAAGAAATGTAACGCGCTCACAGTTCACCAAACCACGCCGCACCCGATTGCATGCAAGCACATTTACGAGAAAGCTAGAAAGCCAACCTTTTCCCCTTCAATAGAACTAGAAATGATACATTTGCTGTCATTAAAACTAAAAAAATGCTACACCACAGTGAAAAGAAAGGGTTTAACAGTTCATGTTTGCTGAAAAAAAGACTGCATTTACGCTAAGGTGAAAGGTAAAAAGTTAGTAGATCATCTAAGCTAGTAAAAAAGCCACCACCAAAAAGGCCAAAGCATACTATTTTCTCTTATTTTACAAAAGAGAAACTGACATGATGACATCATGCCACTCGCTCCGCACAGCAATTTGGAGCTAGTCAATTACTAATAGAATAGGACTGGTTAATCAAACAAATGTCATTAGAAAAAGACCTCGATGCATGAACTGATGGGTACGAGAATAAGAACCGATTAACTACCAGTTAGTCCTAATCGTAATCACCGAAACGAAGCAACATGGAGCTCATCAGCAAAACTGGACGCGAAGTGATTAAGCGCACGCTCATCAACTCATCACACCAAACCCCCAAGACGCCGCCCGCGATTGGGATCGAGAAGAAAAACCGATCCCATCCGAAACGGAAGCGGATGCAACAAGCTCTACACGAAACGAAAAGAATCCCACAAAGAGAGTGCTTCTTTTTTTGGTTTGTTCGTGGCACGGAACTTGTTTTGGAAAAGGAAAAGAAAAAAAAGGTGAATTAACGCGGATCATGCGGCGCGGCGGTCGGAGTAGCTCCGCCGCCGACACCGACCGGAGAAAACGCTCGCGCGCGATGAGGGCTAGGTAAGTTTTGGGGGGGGGGGGGGGGGGGGAACGAACCTCGCAGCCGAGCGCCGTGCCGAAGAGTAGCTTGAGGTAGCCGATGATGCCCTGCTGCGTCCGCTCCGCCTCCTCCGTCGCTTGAACCCGTATCACCACCTCGTCCGCGGCCGCTTCCGCCGCCTGCATCGCCTACCGCCAGATAAACGCCGGCCGCGTCGCCATCACCGCCGCCAGCGTAATCATCCCCCCCGACGCCGACCACCACCCGCCTGAAAATTATTGTGCGCAAAAGAACCAGGGGAAGTCGGGAAGAGAAGAGGGAGAAGGTACGGGGGATGCGACACGCACGAGGTCTTGGGGGAGCAGTAGTCGTAAAGCTTGCCGGCGCTGGAGAAGACCTCAGCGTCGCACAGGACGCTGATCTCGCGGGCCTTCTTGAGGATCCCGCTCCGACGCTTGGAGAAGGTCACCTGCCGGTTGGTGGAGTTCTCGATCTTCCCGCGATCCTCCTTCTCCTCCCTCCGCGGGGGCGATGGCGAATGGGGCGTGGGGCGGTGGCGGCGCGAGGGGGAGGGGAGGGGGAGGAGGTGGAGGCACTCGGAGACGGCGACGGCGAGAGAGGGAGAGGGCGAGAGGAGAGGGAGGAGGAGAGGCGGGCGGAGGTGGCTAGGGTTGGGGGCGGGCGGGTTAGTGCGCGGAGTTTTGCGAAAAAACCCCTCGGCTTTCTAATTTTACATATCAGTCCCAACGCGCGATTTTTCCCTCCTTCTCATGTAATATAGTACGTCTTTTAAAAGGGCCTTCATGTAAAAAACCACCTCACAGGTACTTTTCTTGGGGACTGCAGCCGAATTACGCATAAACCGGAGGGTTTTTTTTGAAAAAATTCCACCGCGCGCCCCAACCGTCCACGTTTCATCCGACGGGCGAGAAAAAAAGGGTGACGTGGCCCGCGCCTCCATGCCCCAGTGCGCGCCCTTAGGGCCTGTTTGGCACAGTGGAGCTGGAGCTCAGCCAAACAGTTTCAGCTCCACCAAAACTGGGATTGGAGTTAGGTGGAGCTCTCTCAAAAAATGTACTAGAGTTGTAGAACTGGGTTTAGTCAGCTCCACAACTCCACTCTAGACTCAACTCCTGAGTTATATTTAGGAGTTGGAGCTGTACCAAACAGGCCCTTAATAACTAGTAATATGCATGTGCTAACGCTACGACAATATTTGAAAATGCAAAATTTAAAAAAATCAAAATATTTATATGTATAAAATGAGATAAATTTTAAAGTCATGCAAAAAAAATCAGTTTAAATGACAAATTTTAAAACATGCAGAAAAAAAATCAGGTCCAGAGATGTATAGCACCAATAGCTATACCGTGTTACTCTAATATACAGAATAAAATTAATTTATCTCCTGGATGTAAATCTATATTTTTGTTGCATAACACCACATTTTTCACAATTACAAAGAGGGTCACCTCAAGCAGTCGAAACATCAATGGTCACTACATGCATAGCGGGAAAGAACATCATCTTGATGTAAACTGCTGGGCCTGAATAGATTGGCCTCTCTAACAGCACCAGGATCAGCTCCAACATCATCTTAAGCTAGAAATAACTTCGATTTCTAAAAGCTTAGGAAGACATTAGCATGAGGCATGTTTGCATGGTTCCAACTCCTGAACTCCTGAGAGCATCTCCATCAGGGACCCTAAATCCGACCCCTAAACAATTTTTGAGGACTAAGGCTAAAAAATCAACTCCAATAGAGCCCCTACCACAGCCCCTATTGTAGGAAGGCCCTTAGAAATCTCCCCCTGGCCCCCAGTTCAAGGGGCTCTCCCCACAGCCCCCATCCGAACGTTGTCTACATGACGGAAAAATCACCACACCTGCGGGCGCTGCATCACTCCCCTCTTGTGCCGGCGATGACAACGCTGATTGCCTCCACCTCCCTACTGGCCTCTAGCTTAGCGCCGCAACGCCACTCCAGTGCCTATTTGTATTGATTTGCAGTGCATATGAACCAAATTTGCATTTTACATTCACTTTTTAAGTTTGCATTGATTCGCTCGCATGGTTACATTAATGTATATCTGTCTTGTCTGAATATTGTGTCTGAACATTGATCTTTCAAGTAGCTACATTGTTCAGGAATCAACTTAAATTTCTATTTCTCAGTCATTGGATCCTTGGAGGACGCCGTTGAGTTCTGAACTTTGATATGAATTTCTGTTTTTGTGCCCAGTACTATAAAATATATTTTTGAGCAATGATTCTTGGAGACCTACTACTACTAGTGGCACTGATGCTGCTCATCGGGCCATTGCCACTGGCCGAGCTCTCGTCGGAATTCATGACTAGCTAGCTAGCAAGCTTTTGTTAGAGCGCGTGCTTTACTCACTGGTGGAAAAACCATCTTTGCTCGATCACCTAAAATCCACAATAGTCCCGGTTCGAATAGGAACCGGGACTAAAGATTATTTTTAGTCCCGGTTAAAAAAATTTTGATCTTTAGCCCCGGTTGGTAACACCAACCGGGACTAAAGATCATTTTTAGTCCCGGTTCAAAAAGTTATTGGACCGAGTTAGACCCTAATTCTTTTTTAGTCCCGGTTGGTATAAACAACCGGGACTAAAAATGGATCTTTAGTCCCGGTTGTTTATACCAACCGGGAAAAAAAAGAAATTAACTGAGCTGGCGCCACTACCCTGCCTGGCCGCCTCGGTCTCTCCCCCTTTCTTTCCCCTCCCCTCTCATTAATTTCTCCTCCATCCTTATCCATCCCTCCTCCATCCCTTCTCCTCTCCCATTCCTCTCCCTTCTCTTCTCTTCCTCCTCCTCCTCCTACCACGTGAGGCCGGGCGGCGCGCGGCGGTAGGGAGGGCGCGGAGCGGCGGGCGGCCGGGCAGGGGGCCGGGCAGGCGGCCGAGGCGGCAGCCCGCGAGAGCGGCGGCGGTGGCCGGGCGGGCGGGCGCGGCGGCAAGCCGGGCGGGAGCCGTGGCGGCGGCCGGGCGGGCGGGCGGGTGCGGCGGCCGGCTGGGCGGTAGCGGCGCTAGGCAGGAGCGGCGGCGCCCGGCGCGAGCGGCGGCGGTGGCCGGGCGGGCGGGCGGGCGGCAAGCCGGGCGGGAGCCGTGGCGGCGGCCGGGCGGGCGCGGCGGCAAGCCGGGCGGAGCGGCGGCGCCCGGCAGGAGCCGCGGCGGCGGGCGAGCGCGGCGGCGCCCGGCAGGAGCCGCGGCGGCGGGCGGGCGCGGCGGCCGAGCTGGCGCGGACACCAAGAGGACAGGGACCGGGAGGCCGGCGGCGCCCTCCCATCTGCTGCCGATTTTTTTTTTGATTTTGTGTTTCATTGGATTTGATCTGTGATGTATGTGATATTGGATCTGATCTGGGATGTATTTGAGTTGTGATGCATTTCTTTTAGGATTTGTGATGTATTTTTTGGTTGAGATTTGGTGATGTGATGTATTTGTGATCTGTGATGCATTTCTTTGCAATATGTAATGTATTTCTTCCCAAATCTGTGATGCTTGTGGATGATTTGGGATATTTAGGGAGCAATGAAACAACAAAAAAAAAAGAATCAATCGGGATTGCTCCACCATCTTTAGTCCCGGTTGGTAACACCAACCGGGACTAAAGATGGATATTTAGTCCCGGTTTTTTCACCCGGGACTAAAGATGGGTATATTTAGTCCCGGATTCGTACTCCCGGTTGTATAACCGGGACTATAGGGGGGTTTCTAACCGGGAGTAAAGCCCCTTTCTCTACCAGTGACTGTTCTTCATACCTGCTTCGGCACCTCTTCGTATTTCTTCAGTTGCTAGCGAATTTGGATATGTTAGAATTACTGTGATTTTAAAATATTAAAATAGAAGAGAAAAGAATTGAGGGCTGGGAAATAGAGGCTTCTGCTGAAGTGGGAAGCATTTCTAGGGTCCTTGGGAAATGGGGATGGCCCTTATTTAACCTTTAGGAGCTAAAAATGAGGGCTTTTGCTGGAGATGCTCTAAGAAACCAAAATAGGGCCTTAAAAATTTTCTCCTTTAGCCACATCAAATCTTTCAAGCAAATTACGTCCAAATAAAAAGAAATAACAGAACCAGCCATAGAATTTATGCATTACATCATTATTAGTAATTATAAAGTCATCAGCACACTTCAATATTCAAAATGCCAGAGAAAACACATCTTTACTGGATTCATCCAATAGCACTTTTTCATGGATATGATAAAGCTATCGTTTCATTTTCTGGAGCTCCAAAATTGGTTGGTGCATACAAAGGAGATACTCCACTTAATATCAAGCAGTTGACAAAATTTACATATTTTCGAAGTTATGGCACCTCACAAAAGGGAAAATTGACCTGCTGCTGCAGCCTACATAACACATATCAGCAGCACAATTGCAGTTCATAACTATACCTAAGAGTCTACACTGATGAATAAAAATTGATTTGGTTGATAGAAAGAACCACCCAAGTACTCAATACAATAGAAAATTACAATAATTGTTCAGTATTTACAACGAAACCTAAATCTACAGGAAATAACAGCCTCGATCTGCAATGGAGAAACTTTTCCAATATATTCCCACTAAGTTAGGCACTCAGGCTAGCAAAATGAATACAAGATTCCATCTAATCAATTTCTGAAATAACATGGTGTCTAGAATTGCTAATCCTAATTTTAGTGCTGCTCTACTTACCCTGGAGAGATCCTGGTCGATGTCAACGGTTATCATGGCCATGTTGGTGGATGGGGACAAGGCTCTTGGAGGCGGTCTTCCTCCTCTCATTGGCAATGCGAACACAGTTCTTCACCCTCCAACTCCTACTCTGAGTGGGCCTCACACCGCCGGCGGAATTCCATTAGTATATATTCCCTCCATTTCATAATGTAAGACTTTCTAGCATTGTCCACATTACATCTATATGAATGTGAGTAATGCTAGAGAGTCTTACATTGTGAAACGGAGGAAGTAATATAATTCAATCTGCATTCAACAAAGACCAAGAGTTATTGAGCCATCCCAAGTATTTGCAATAAAAATGGAAGATAACCGCATGAACAATTGTCACTCTAATATCACTTTGCAAGTTCACATTATACCTATTTGTCGACAAGGCCGAGGAACTCTTGATGCTCCTTGCTAACAGACTGCAATATAAGGAAGTCAGAAAAAGATAACATCACCTGTTGTTTTCTCAAGCAATATTCTTGTTTGTGATGGGAAAGGTAAAAAAAATATTTTTACATCAGGTTCGTTGCTTTATGATTTTGACTATTTCAGAACGTAATTATAAATTTGGTGTTCAAACTTTCTAGGCATGATGTGCTTACTCTTCTTGTTAAGATTAGTACCTTATATTTTCTCACTGCATGCATATGATATCTTGTAGCTTAATGGTTCAAAATATCAAGGTGCATCTTTATTTTTTACACGTATGTACATGTAACGGCCAATCACATTCCAGCATTTTTTACTGCTGCTACAGCAGAAGGTGCATTTTGAAAAACCAAGCAATTATCTGGTTCAGAATTGCCCTAAACAACACGCAATGCACCTACATTAGGTAAAATTATAATACCGTGTTTAGTCCAAAGAACATTTTAAAGGAAATGGCACTTACATGGCAATACCTTAGATCGAGGGCACATTACCCTGTTGCAACAGCCATTGGTAATCCATCATTTTCATCTCAAATCAATTTCCAGAGAGGAAGATATCTGATGCATTCAGATCCAAATTGGTAAGCCAGAGCAAGATGTCAGGGAACGAAAAGAATCTCGTAAAACCATAATGTCTTGCTTGCAATTTCTTTCGGGCAGGACAGAGATATGGACCTGCTCACGCGCATGGGCTTGGTGGTAGCTCAGCCAGTGGCCTTGTTGGTGTCGACTCAGGATAGGCAGCGCCCGCGCCGACGGCTACAATGATGACGATCCGCGACTCAAAGACATACCTTCTGTCGCACTGAATGTAGCAGCTCGGAGTCCTCTTTGTTCAGCTGCGAGGAAGGAATCAACCAGGAAATACTGCAATGTTAAACAAACCGAGAAATCAAATCCCAAACAAAGAATGCACCATTTCGTCATAAAGGGAATATATGATCAAACTCCAAAGTAAGAATGCACCAGTTCTAATTTGGATGACTGGCAATCGAAAATAATGATCAGAAAATACTGCAATATTAAAAAAAACTGACAGTTCAAATCCTAAACAAAGAATGCACCTTATTAATACAAGAAATATATATGATCGAACCCCAGATGCACCATTTCTCAATACAAGAAATGTATGATCAAATCCCCAACAGTGAGGCATGTTATGTACACTCAGCCATCAATTTCAATCAGAAAATGATCTCTCACAAGTACATGGACTCAATTATTACAAAAAAAAACACAATTGACTGTACATTAACAGAATAGGCAAGTACTTAATCATGCATAGGTGGTACAGTAGCAAACAACAGAAACAGATCAATAATAATATAATTCTGATCCATATTCTTCTAAATTATTTAACTCTGATATAAAAGGCATAGAAATGAATGCAACTGTTGATTATTTCGCATGATGTATTGCTACAGAAGGGACAACATAGTAACCAAGCACTATGTTGTTTTCTTTTTTAGCATGGTCTAAATTTTCTCTGAAAACCTAAAACCTCTTGATTGTCTATCAGATAATATTTCTCTCTAATATAATTATTGAAAAATCAAATACAGTATCCACTACGCAACAGAGAGTGGCTGAAGAAAGAAATATTCTTCCATCAAGTCACCACTTAACAGAAACTTTTGAAAGTGCAGCGATTTTTGAAAAAAAAATCTAGCTTCTAGCATTTGAATTTTATTGCTAAATCCATGCACAGAGGAAAGGAAAAAAAATAAATTGGCCAAATGAGACATTCAGTGTTGTGTAACACATGCAATGAATCTTTTGTTTTGATATAATTAATTGAAAAAGAACTTCAGATCTAACATGTCCAGTGTAAAGATAAATCCTGGTAAAACCTTGCAAGTTGGAATATATACGAGAATTAAAGAAGGCTACATGTAGGTAGTACATGTGGACTTTGTACTTATTTAGTTAGGACTGTTCTGAACAACAAATAACATCAACAGCGGCAACACCTAAAAAAGAAGATCCCTATCTTAATAATTACTCCCTCCGTATTTTAATGTATGACGCCGTTGACTTTTTAACCAACATTTGACAACTTGTCTAATTTAAAAAATTATGTAATTATCATTTATTTTATTTTGACTTGATTTATCATCCAATGTTCTTTAAGCCTAACATAAATATTTTTATATTTGCACAAAAATTTTGAATAAGACGAACAGTCAAATGTTGATCAAAAAGTCAACAGCGTCATACATTAAAATACGGAGGGAGTACCTAGTAGCTATACCGCTGCCAAAGTGCCAATGGGTTCATCATCTTGGTTGATAATTTGACAGGATATAAAATAAGAGGACCAAAAGTAAAAAAAAAAATCCATTCTATATCTAAAAATGAGTTTGTCAGAGTAGCATGCTAATAAGAAAAATAACAGAAAAGGATGAGAGTATATTAGAAATCTTTTGTACAGAAATGCCACCTCCCTGGAGGTTCGAGTTTTATTTGATGCAGTCATTTACACCTTTCTTGCATTGCATGAGACATAAACCTAAACTCTACATAGCTTCATGGACAGTGCAAACAACTTCGATCTTTGCATTTATAATCGAGCTCATCACCCCAAAGGCAGCCATGTCCGGAATGGGATCAAGCAATGCTTACCTTGTCCGCAACGTGGTGGACCTTGTCCGCAGCGGTACAGAATGCACCCCGGTGGCAGCGCAAGATCGTTGGTGGTGGTGTTGAAGGCATCTCTGCGGTCGGCGGGAGGGGCGCCACTGCTGTCGCTGGAGAGGGGCGCGGGCGTTGGAGGCTTGTCGTGACGCGGTCGGCGGGGAGGGGCGCTGTCGCACTGGCGGCGTCGATCTGGAGGCGGTCGGCGGGGAGGGGCGCCGGCGGCAGTGCGTGCGAAGGTGGGGAGTCCGAAACGACGGCGGCGACTGCGCTACGGTTGGCATGAGAGGGATGGCGTGAACAACGCGGCGCTTGAGACGGCAGGGCTGTGGCAGGGGAGAGAGGAGGAGGTGGCGGCGGCGCAGTGGGGGGTGACGGCGTGCTCTGTAGGTTGGACCAGGGGAGGGGGAGCGATCTGGGCACCGCTGGTTGGGGGAAGGAGAGCGCGTGAGGGAGGAGGAGCGGCGTGATTTTCGGCTGACGGGGATGGGTGCGGGAGGTAAGGCTGAGGGGGAGACGTGGGGGTAATCAGAGCCATGTGATGCGATGATTTTCATCTGTTGGATTTGATGAATGAAGTATGAACAATGTAAGAGGTAGTTGGTGAATTATAAGGTAGAAGATATGCGATGTGAGTAATGCTAGAAAGTCTTATATTATAAAACGGAGGAAGTACAGCTTTACATCATAGCTAGCTCCAACTTAATTCTTGGACATTGACTCACGATCTTTGAAATATATCTTGGACTATATTTTTTTATTATGATATATACAATAAATGAAATAATTTTTTATTATAGTATATTACTATATAATATATATATATATATATATATATATATATATATATATGATAAGGCTCCAAGGTATAAAACACACAAATTCTCTCGAATTTTTAAAAATTTTCAAATTGTGAGTATATACCTAGGTATATGAATTTGATTCATATAAATACCTAACAACAAAACAACTCAAACTCAACTTTATTTCAAAATTCATTATTACACACCTAACGAATTATATGTTTGGATGCTATATACCTAGAACCAAAATCTAACAAAAAAAAAGTTCAAACCCAGTTCAAACTTATTTGAACTTGTTAGTAAAGAAGTTAATGTTCATATCTAAACATTTAAAAAAAATTTCTGTAACGACCCTAAAATTTTAATTTGCTTCGCCGCGCTGTTGATAACCTAGTTATAGTAAGCTCACTGTGTTGAGCTGAACGACTAGTTGTGTCACGCGATTGGCTTGGATTTTCGCTTTAGAGGGTCGATTCATATGCATATATCACAGTAGAAAACATAAATTAGACACATAAATAAATTCTTTATTTCTTCACATATACATTATACAGTGTTGTTGCATACATCAAATGCATCTCATACATTATTCATTTAAAATAGAAATAAAGAAAATTAAATAAAAATGTTGGTGTGATCTGTGACTACACCTAATTGCTTTAGGAGATTTCAAATATAAGATTTAGGCAAAAGAGAAAATTTAGAGTTGCTTGATGTCACATATTTTGCAACCAAACCATTTTGGGGCACAAAATTAGTAACATTAGCCATCTCTTAATAGCTTCCAAAACTATTCATTTCTCAGGTAAACTCTGAGTTTTTGGGCAATTGAAAATCAGTCCCTAAACTCAAAGTAATCTCCATATTTTTAAAGTCTATGGTACTATAATGCAAAATTTACAAATATAATACTTTTCACTAGATTTTTATTTAATTGTAAATCAATGAAAAATTATGCTGAGCCTCCACCGAATAAACCATGCTTGGGTGTCAAACAGGGAGACCACCAGTAAAACCTTAGTAGGTAAGTCACCTAGTAGTCAACCATGTCTCTGTGACAAAAACCATATCAGTGTGAACTCCATCTTGACCGAGCCTCATTTTCCTCGTAGAGACCAAAAACAGTTAGCAAGAAGAACCACCATAACCAGAGAGTTAGAGAAGAAAAGAAAAATCAAAGAGGGCAAAATCACCTAAGATCAGGTGGGGCAGGGGCTCCAGCTCCACTAGGAGCAGGTACCCCAGCTCAAGGAGGAGACGCTGATTCAGTAGAATCAACCAACCAATAGAAGCTGCAGTAGAAGCAAAAGAGGAGTTCAACCATATATTTTCACAACCACTGAATAATCAACAAAGAGGTAAACTAGATTAAGAGCATCATCCATGGCATATAATCATGATTAGAAGTCAGATTATTTACAAATCAAGAATCTAGAAACCATATTATTTGCATTACAAGGTTACAGTGGCACACATCTAACCAATACTTCTATTGTGAGACATTATGAGAAATAGAACAGAAAAATAGAAGGGGGAAAAGGGATATGGAGTTACTGGTGAGGGTTGTGGCCGGCAGAGTTGCCATTTGAGGTATTGGCCGTCTCCACGGCGACCATCACAGGAGTTGGGTACCAATAGCCATGGAGGACAGCAATGCTCAGATTACTTGAGAGAGGAGAGGTGGTAGTAGAGGATGGAGGTGAAGCTAGGGGACTAGGGGATCAAATCACTGCAAGGGCAGCTGCTAGGGAGATCACTGGAGTGGGGCGTGGCAGCCGGCCTGAGGGAGAGCGTCGGTGTTGGCGGCGCTGTTTGGGGATGGCGGCACATGAGAGAAGGCGTGAGGGAGAGGAGATAACGAGAGAAGAAGATGAGAGAAGAAAGAAAGTGGGCTGGTTGGGTTTTGGTTTTGTGGGCTGGACTAAATTGGTCATATATAGTCTCCAGGAAATTAGATTTAGATTTAGAATAGAATGTGAGCAAGTTTATATAGCATACAAATTGATGATTCTAAATTTTTGATATTAGTGCTAAAATAAAATCTGAGCAGAGCAAAATAAATTTATATAACAGCACCTGATCATTATATTTGCCATTCATAATACATCATCCATATGCATTGCATGCGGTAAATTATGCGTTCGGAATATGTCCTTATTCGGACTTCCGTATTTTTCAGAAGTTCGAGTTCCTAAGGAATCATTCATTTCGACTGAATCTGAGGGTATTCGTGGTGTTTTCTATCTAGGCAAGTCCATCTCTTGATCATATTGCTTAGTTATTTCAAATATTTGCAACCTATATATCTCTCACCATTGCATAGAAAACCAGAAATTTATTTTTGAATGTTAATATTGTACATGTGAATCCGTGGATCAGTTCTTTGGTGATCTTAATAATTGGCGGTCTGAACTTGGTTGTTGTGTGGTTCAGCTGTATATGCTTAACATCATAAGGTTAATTAACAACTGCCGTAAGGTATGCAAGCGCCGTAGCGATCGTGTCGACCATATGACCTGGAATGGGACAGGCTGGTTTAGTAGTTCTTTCTTAATAGCTTTATCCTGCGGGCTTAAGGACTTCCGCAAATCCCGTGAGCGTGGGCTAGCGATGAGGGTTGTCATTGTTGCGGAATCCGATTAGATGATGTGGATCGCCATTGTTGCGGGATCCGATGATTCGCCGTTGTTGCGGGAATCACCCGCAGAGATTATTGCCAGATGGGATTGATGAAAAGCTTGTGACCTTAGCCTTGCCGGCATACACCATGAAGTGTGCTTAGGCGCTGGCGTGGTGGCGGTGTAGCGCGGGCGTTAAAAGGTTTAAGGCGTCTATGGGTACAGCGACACACCTCTGCAGAGTGTATGAATTGTGATATGTCACTCCCTATTTCGGGTAGAAACTACGAACGCGACAGGAAAGGAATCTATCGGAGATTCTACACTGTGGTACTTTATATGCAATAGTGTTTTATAATTAAAATTTGAATTTTTGCAACAAATATTTGTCAAAAACATTATGAATTCTTTGAAGAATCTTGGATTCTAGAGATAGTTGCATTCACACATTTCTTTGTTATTGATGGGCTTGTTGAGTACCATTTGTACTCATCCCCTATGTTAATTCCTTGTATATAGATGTTGAATCATTAGAATCTGTTGAACAAGAATATATGGCTGGAAGCGAAGGAACTCACGTTATGGATGACAACCAGGAAGGACTCTACGATGATGCTGAGATTGACTATGATAATTAGTGTATAATATGCATGGTTCATATAGTTGCTGTAGTGGTGATGGTAGTAGCAGTAGCAGCGGTATGATTTGTAGTAGTAGCAGTAACGTTAATATGAGCAGTAGTAATATCTGTAGCAGTACTTGTGAATTTTCTAGTGTGCTGTATATTTGCTGAGCTTTTGGGGTTTGTATATTATTTTGTTGTTATCGCTCGAGGCTTGTCTTGAGCTGTATCTATGGTATTGTAATAACCGGAACCAATGCTATGTTTCTGCTACTACTCTGATGTGCATATCTCTGAGTAAACGATGTTTATGAAGATATATGGTATAGACTTATATTCCACTCTTGTTGTGGAATATGTGGGTCGTTTCAATTTCATACTCATTTAAATTGGGTATATACTCAATTTTAATCTTGGAGCCCATACTCCATGTAGCACTAATTAATTTACCTATATATATATATATATATATATATATATATATATATATATATATATATATATATATATATATATTTCTAATGTCTTTAAACTATTTTTTTCTAAAATTATTAATAGTTAGAGTTATAAAAGTTTAACCTCAACCGTGTTTCAAATATTAAAAATTATGAAACCGGATAGAGTATATATAATTGTGATTTAAAATTCTATATTTTATCTAAAATAGTAACAAAACGAGTATCTAAATGTTATTAATATAATAACAAATCTTGATTTTTTAATATGTGGACTTAGAAATATTCAGCTCAAGAAATATAGAATCCGAAGGTGCGACAAACGTCACCTAGCATGCAATTATTTGTATTACACTGGCTAAGTGGCCATTATGATAGCCATTATATAATGATGCCTAGGGAACTCGCTAAGTGGAGACCGTGTCATTGGACCACGGTGCCAGCCACTCTGGCGTCCCCCAAAGGACCATTTTGTGAGATAAGTTTTTGTAGGGATCTATTTGTGAAATATGTTTTTCAAAAGAACCAAATTGTGGAAAAATCCAGGATGGGAGACGGCCTCGAGCTGTCGAGCATGCCGGTCGGTCACCTACTTGCCGGCCTCGGCGGTGCGCGTGAAGAGCTTCTTTTATGTCCTCGAGGGCCATTGTTGCTCGCCGCCACCTCAGCCACATCGTTAACATTTTCTTGCCCATTCCGAGTGAATCTTCTGCCGCTTCGAGGGTTCAACATGCTCGACCTCGGTGAGGTGGCGGCCCGACGGTGGCGTGCATGTTGCAGTAGTCGACGACCATGGCGAGGATGTCACCGTCGATGTTGGGGAGACACACCCCGTTCTCCATGCAATCGTCCTCGATCATGTTGGATATCAGCTGCGATTAGCTCGCCACCGCCTCCATCACCTCGAAGCGTTTCCCGTCGGCGCTGATCAGGATGATGGTCTTGCTGCCGCCATCGGCCGTCGCCTGATCCACTGCCGCCGCCATTGTTGATCCCCAAGTAATCTGTTTTGCTCGATGGCTGTTAGCAACCCAATACCCAAATCTCAATGAACTAACATCCAGTACAAGCAATGGAGGTTGAGGTGGTTTTGAGCTGCAATTGTATTACTACAACTCAACCTTTGTAGTGGAAATGGGAGTGAATAGGGAATACAAGTTACTAGAAGAAGTAGGAAGGAAGAAGAAAATCGACAAGTTCCAAGCCAGGAACAGGTCGCCGCCGTTGCCGCCGTGCTGGTTCCAATGATCGATCCCTTAACGATGTTGTTGCTACTGCTAATATATCCATATCCTTGTGCTAGCTTGGACCCAGAGTTGATGATAGGCGACAGCCCATTATGTGGCCCATTTGATAGCCCATTGTGTGGCCCATTTGAGTCTCTAACAATCCCCTTTCCTTGAAATTCGGCTTGTCCCCAAACCGATGAAATGCACCTCCCAGATCCTATGGTACCTGCAATTCTTTGATTTCTTTGGGGTGCCCACAATGCCCCCAAACATTCACAGGTATTGCAACAGCTCTCAGCTTGGTAACTTGCTCTACCTTTGCATGCACTGTTTGGAATAAAACAGATTGCAAGAGTTGCTTGTTACCTTCCATGAGAATTGCTGAATTGTCACCCTTCCATGTAGCTTGTTTAATACTTAGTACCAACATGCAGGTGGGGAATTGATAGGTTGCTGATCGTCGAGAGTATCTATCCTTCTGATTTGTCACAGTGAAACATATCCAATTCCCATTGAATAATGATTCAGTACCACCAATAAACAAATCATTTTCCTTCATAACAGCTAGAATTGGCAGCAGATTGTCAATATCTTGTTTAGAATTCCAAGAAAGTAGTAGCTTCATTTCAATTCTGGTGAAGTAGGTGATGTATAGCATTAGCTGTGCCCACTGTTGGCATAGGAAGAGCTCTGGTTGTTTATCGTCTCCAGTAATTCCATTGGTGAGAAATGCATAACCCAAGTTCCTCATATGAGCAATTCTTTGCAAGTAATTTTCAAATGGACAACCTTGCATACCATGCCATATGTTTCTCACCAAAAAATACTTATCATGGCCTCCTGTGACACCAACATGTAATCCCTTTAAGGAATTCAACAACTCACCATCAAATGCAACCTTCCAATTACCTTGCTTCAGCAATTGTGCCAATCTGTAGGTAATTAAGAGATAATTTGTTGCCATCCAATGACAGTTGCTCCTTTGGATTACCTTAGCAATCGATAACCAAATGAACAACACTTCAGGTTCACCAACAACCATGATATTTTCCTTGGTAAAAACACAGATGCTTGGTACATGTGTCACTGATTTGATCAACTCACTCCAAACAATCTTACGCACCGTAGTTGCAGCAGCAAGATTCCAACCAATGTGTACTCCATCTATAGCAAACACAATGCCAAAATTTAATCGATACGTTGGAGGTAATGGCTGGATAATGGGTGACCCTGGCGGCACTAGTTGTTCCACTACTCCACAAAAACTGAATCCTGGCCGTGGCGAAGGTCTTAACTCACTGCCTCTAATCACTCCACCTGACCAAGGGGGTGACCATGGATTCCTCTTGGGGTGTTGCATCAGCTGCCTCTTATCACCATTGGGGCATTCCAGCAAACACCTGGTGTGCATGTTTGTGCCATGCTCGACGTCAGCTATCGATCTTAGAGAGAAGGTGTCCATTGGTTCAGTGGATACTGGAACAACGTTGGATCCACCCATCATTGTTAGGAACGTGATCTTAGCCTTGTTGGCGCCACACTTGACACCGAGGCCGAACATCGAACACTTGATGTGTGTCTCCTTGGGATGGCTGCTGATGTCGATGTTGGTGGTGCAGGTGACATCCTCACCAACTTCCAGCTCCATGGAGTCCAGAGAGGTGGGCGTGCACGTAACCATCGCAGCCACTGTGAGATCAGGGGTGGAACAATTCATCAAACACTTGGTGGGCATCACCTTGGGCTGGTTAGGATTGTCGACGTAGGTTGCGCCGATGGCGTCCTCAACAGCTACCAGCTCCACAGAGGTTGTGTCAGTAGTGGCGCATGTAACCACCACAGCCATAGGGGAATCGGGCTCGCCGTCGGGGCTTGAGCATTTCGTCAAACACATGGTAGGCGCTGAAGGAGATGGTGCCATGGGTGCTGGAGATCATGAAGCCTTGAGGGTGGCGGTGGTTGCTCTGATGGCAGCAATCGTCTCCTCAGCAGCCTTGCTCCTACGAGCCTCTATCTGCTCCAACTTCCGTAGTATTTGATTGAACTTCTCCTCTTGCCTGCATTTGGCCTCCATTTGTTCAAACTTCTCTAATATCCGATCCAAAGCTTCATCTAGCCATTTCTCCTCTTTATTCATGGTAGAATTGATGGGAACAGGCTCAGATATCCTCTGATCTTCCTTGGACATCTCAGGTTGGTTTGGCATTCCATCGAACAGTTGGTGGGCGCTGCTTGGATGAAAACATTTCCAACCCAATTCCTGCTCCCTCTTGCATGGCTGCCTCCCCAACACCTCCATGACAAGAATCCCAGAGAATCGAACGGCTCTATACCAGATTGTTAGCAACCCAATACCCAAATCTCAATGAACTAACATCCAGTACAAGCAATGGAGGTTGAGGAGGTTTTGAGCTGCAATTGTATTACTACAACTCAACCTTTGTGGGGGAAATGGGAGTGAATAGGGAATACAAGTTACTAGCAGAAGTAGGAAGGAAGAAGAAAATCGACAAGTTCCAAGCCAGGAACAGGTCGCCGCCGTTGCCGCCGTGCCGGTTCCAATGATCGATCCCTCAACGATGTTGCTGCTGCTGCTAATATATCCATATCCTTGTGCTAGCTTGGACCCAGAGTTGATGATAGGCGACAGCCCATTGTGTGGCCCATTTGATAGCCCATTGTGTGGCCCATTTGAGTCTCTAACAATGGCTTGGAAAGTTTGGTGTTAATCAGGTAGAACCTCGCGTGATTGTATTTATTGCATAGAGTAGGAGTCGTATTTTAATCTCATTTTACTTCTGTACGTACGTACGTACTCCAAACAAACGCGGAAATCACCGAAAATCAATTGAATTCGGATTGGATTTGGACTCCAGATGACCGAATCCGAGTTGTTTTTTGCGCGGTTCACGCAATAAAAGCACACCACCTCCTCTCTCGCCATGATCCAAGCACACCCAACGTTAACGTTCCAAGAAAGACAAGAAACAGTTGAGCTTAATTTGCAAATCCGCGAGTATATAAGTTCGTCCCGTGTTTCAAAGTAGAGAGATCAATGGCGGCAGAGAAGGAGGAGGTTGCCGACACCTGTGGCGGCGGCGGCGGCGACACGATCCTTCTAATCAGCTCCGACGGCGAGCACTTCAACGTGCCGGCGGCGGCGGCGAGCCTGTCACAGCTCATCTCCAACATGATCGAGGACGACTGCACGACGAACGGGGTGCCTCTCCCCAACGTCTCCTCCAAGGTCCTCGCCAAGGTCATCGACTACTGCGTCAAGCACGCCGCCGCCGCGGAGGACGAGGAGAAGGAGCTGAAGAGCTTCGACGCCGAGTTCATCGACGTGGACAAGAACATGCTGTACGGCTTTGCTCCTGGCGTCCAATTTCCTGAACATCAAGAGCCTGCTGGATTTGTGCTGCCAGCACACGGCGAACCTGATCAAAGGCAAGTCGCCGGAGCAGATCAGGAAGGAGTTTGGGATCAAGAACGACTTCACGCCGGAGGAGGAGGAAATCCGCAAGGAGAACACATGGGCCTTCGAGTAGATTATTAGAAAATTAAATTTTATATATATATATATATATATATATATATATATGCTAATAATTAATTATGCCATGTTGCATGCGTACTGTTAGGAAATATATTTTTCACGGTTTTTGCTCCTTGATTATCAGCCGTATATGTTTCGAAAAGACGAAAAGGCCACGCTGATGGCTGTCTAGCTGTGGTTAAGCATCAATGGTTACCACGAGAAATAATTCATTTTTTTTTTGTTGAGCTAGGAAGCAGTGCACAGTTGTGCCATGGTGTTCTTTATTTTAATCATCATGATTTATGCAGCCTTTTAAATTTGAAAATTAGCCCTCAAACAACCTAACAACCCAGAAAACAAAAACAGTTGATTGGAACAATCAACCATTCACACTAGGAAAACAAAAACAAATTTCAATTCCAATCCCAATCCCAATCCCAATCCCAGTCCAAGTCCAAATTCAAAATCCAAATCCCAAATCATCTCAGCCAAGTCCCCGTTTTACAATCTAACCCAGTCCTATTCGGTTCACCATAGAATTAAAGATCATCGCTTCCTGTTCAGTATCGAATAGATAACGTAACGAGACACCAAATAGGAGACAGCTCTGAAGTCTGAACGCATATATATACAGGGATGCCATCATGCAGTCCTGCATGCCACGGCTACTAATTAACCTCGCTCCCCTAATAACAAGCGCATCTCGACAGAAAACGAAAGACAAAACGCAAGGCGTCTGCGGGAGAGAGAGAGAGAAAGAGGACTAGAGGAGAGTAAACACATCTCCAGATCGGCCGGCTGTCGTACGTCATGGCGTTGAGCTCCATGGCCACCAAGCTCAGGAAGTCAGGATCCCAGCCGTTTTCCGCCAGACTCCGGCATCTCGCTCCGCCGGCCTTCAGGTTCACTTCCTTCTTAATTCTCCTCTCTCTAGCTACATCGACAGATCTCACTAATTAATCTGTCTCTACGTAGTAGTACTATGCTGCTACAGTAGTACGTAGTAGTATTTTTTGGCAAAAAAATTTTTTGCTAAAGGATACCAAAATTTGTGTAATTTATTGATAGACATCGGAAAAAGCGTGTCACGGCTAAATGATACTCCCTCTGTCCCAAAATGTAAGAATTTTTAGCTATGAATCTGGACACCTGTCCAAAAATTGTTATATTTTGGGACGGAGGTAGTATCTAAAAAACTGGTAATTTGCTAAAGGACACTATCAGCTCAATTGGATTGATAAATTCTTAATAAAGACAAGAATATCCCTAAGACAACATGCTTCAAATATAACATTAGAGTAAAAATTTAGAAATTATGCAACTCTAAATTTACCATCACGCCAAGTACATCATTAACATATATTATATTCCATCTTCGCTCTAGTATCATCACCCCAAGTACATTATTAGCATATATTATATTCCATCTTCACTCTAGTGTCAGCTCAAAAGCTTGATCCTAGGGGCATTTTTGTCTTTTTGAAGAATTTATCTCTCCAATTTAACCGGAAGTGTCCTCCAGTAAAGAACCGGCTTTTTAGAGTATCTTTTAGCCGTGACGCGTTTTTATGATGTCTACCAGTAAATAACACAAATTTTAAGTGACATGTAGCAAATTTTGTCTTTAGGTTTGGGTACACTGGTGGAGAGATGGTTTGTAGTCCTGATTGGTAACCCCTTCGTAGTCCCGGTTGGAACGTTTTCCAACTGGAACTACGAATAATCTTTAGTCCCGGTTGAAATAACCGAGACTAAACATACGTCGTAGTCCCGGTTAGTAACACCAACCGGGACTAAAGATAGCAACGCCAGTCCCGGTTAGTCACCATTTTTCTTTTTTATTTTCATTATTTTTTTCCAAATCGAGTTGCTCCTTCCCAAATCTCCCTAAATATCCCCCAAATCAAAGTATCATCCCAAATCAATGAATTATTCACATCACAAATTCTCTAAAAAAAAATACAACTCAAATTCTTAAAGAAATACATAAAGTCCATTTTACACCCTTAAATTTTTATGCTTGTCTAAAATACACCCCCGAGCTATAATACCGGATATAATACACCCTCGAACTGTTAATACCTGATAGTTAACCCCCCCCCCCCACTGTTTTTACTGTGGTTTTTGCCACGTCGGCTGCCACGTCGGATGCCACGTCAGCTCTCGCCACGTCAGCGCACAACATAATATGGGCCAAGCCCGTATTCTCTCCCCCTCTCTCTCTCCCTCTCTCCCCCTGCCGTGTTCATTCTCCTCTCTCCCACGACCGGTGGCGGCGGCGGCGGTAGCGTCGGCGTTGGCGCAGAGCTGCGAGGGCGACGGCTACGGTGGCTGTGTCGAGCTGTGAGGGCTGCGGCGGCTGCAGCGTCGGTGTCGGCGTGGAGCTACGAGGCGGCGGGGAGAAGTCCTTAACTCCTTATCACTCTCCTCTTACCGATGTCAAGCTACAAGAGAAGAGCAAAATGTTAGTATGCACAAATTCAGGTCTCATATTCAGATGATGTAATTAACCTACATTGACTGTATCCTGTGAATACTTCCCAGATTGTTGCTCGTCGTTGCTTCCACCATGCGTCGAGCTGCTTCTTCCCTGCTAAGCCAAATCCAAAGGCGCGTGCGGCGACGACGCCCGGACTCTCCGCTGACGACTACGTGCACAGGCTTCCACCGGCGACCGTCCGTGCAACCGGGGCAGCGCCGCCGCTGTCGCAGTAGCTCCCCACTGCTGCCGCTTCGCAGCTCCATGCCGACGCTGCAGCCGCCGTGGCCCTCGCAGTTCGACGCCGCCGCTGTAGCCGTCTCCCTCGCAGCTCCGTACCGCCGCCGCCGCCAACGGTCGTGAGAGAGAGGAGAACGAACAGGGCAGGGAGAGAAAGAGAGAGAGAGGGGGAGAGAATATGGGCTTTGGCCCGTGTTATGTTATGCGCTGACGTGGCGAGGGCTGACGTGGCAGCCGACATGTCAAAAACCACGGTAAAAACAGCCCGGGGGTTAAGTGTCCAGTATTAACGGTGTATTATATCCGGTTTTATAGTTCGAGGGCATATTTTAGACAAACATAAGAGTTCGAAAGTGTAAAATGGACTTTTCCCCAGATTAAAACATCACAGATCCAAACATCAAATACATTACAAATCACACACATCACAGATCCAAACATTACAGATCCAATGAATCACAAGTTTTTATATCCAAATGTTTCACAAATTAGAAAATAAAGAGAAAGTTGTGCTTCTGCGCCGCCTCCCCTCCGGTATAGGGGAGGGCGCCGTTGGCCACCAGCTCCCGCCACCGCCGCGCTCCCTGCCGCCCTCCTTGCAGCCATGCCGCCGACCGCCGCCCGGCGCCAGCCGCTGCCCGCCGCTCGCCGCCAGCCGCCGCCGCCACCCGGGCTCGGCCGCCTGGGCTCGCTCGAGTATGGGAGGAGGAGGAGGTGGGGAGGGGGAGGAGAGGAGAAGGGGAGGAAGGGGAGAGGAGAAGACTAGCCAGATCGGATCTGAGGAGGACTGGAGGAGGCTGAGAACTTGCTGTTTAATGAGAGCTAGGGAGTAGAGAGAGAGGAAGGGGGGGATAAGATCAACTTGCTGTTTAATGAGAGCTAGGGAGTAGAGAGAGGAAGGGGGAGGGATAAGATCGAAACTGTGGCGCGCGCGTGGATCGGGGTGGTTTTATTTTTTGTCCCGGTTGGTATGATAATTGGGGCCTGAATTCGACCCGACAGCTTTTTGAACCGAGACTAAAAATGATCTTTAGTTCCGATTGGTGTTACCAACCTGGACTAAAGATCAAAAAAAATTTAACCGGGACTAAAATAATTTTTAGTCCCGGTTCCTATTTGAACCGGGACTATTGTAGCTTTTGGACGACCGACCAAAGATGGTTTCTCCAGTAGTGGTATGATGTGATGATAATCACTATCTATATCCTTCATGCACTTGCGCGATTAGGCGGCCCCCTAACCCAGGATCTAATCTAATCTACTAGAGTATTATTCTTTCTGATTCAATATATATTTGTTTTTCCGATTAATCGCTCTGATTAGCGATTAGGGTTTGCTAAGTAGTAGTAAGTACTCCCTCCGTTTCATACTATAAGATTTTCTAGCATTGCTCACATTTAAATAGATGTTAATGAATCTATACACTTATTGATTCATTAACATCTATTTAAATGTAAACAATGCTAGAAAATCTTATAATATAAAACGGAGGAAGTATGTGTGTACGTACATGTCTCATATTATGTTCGCCTAAACTTTTTATGCCATTAGCTTCCGACCTATACATATATATTATAAGCCAACAAATTAAGCTTTCTGGCAGAGCAATCGTATTGAGTGCTTTCCTTTTGGATTGTTGCCCTACATTTACATGCCCAATATGTTATGACGAAATCAATGAGCTTTCATGGTAAAATATGATATGCATTGCGCTGGATTGCTCATTTTTCTCTTCTGTAATTCTATTTCAAGTTCAGACCAGTGCTTTCAGCTTGATTAATTCTAGATGCACCTCATTTGACATACTATAAATAAACTAGGTGAAACCCTGCGCATTGCTGCGGCAATTTAGTATGATAACAATAAAAAAAATAACATGTAAGATAGCTAGATAACATCAGATTAAGTAAATTAATGTGATTTATGATAATTTAAATTTAAATAGTATGTAGAATGGTGATTCAAACGTAAAAGTAAGGTGGTATGACTTTATGGAAGAAGAAAAGTAGGGAGATAGTTTGGACCGTAGATTAATCATCTAAAGGCTAAAAATAATTGATGTGATATGACTTAATTAGAGGAAAAAATGAGAAAGATAATTATAACCATAGATTAATCATTTAAGCACTAACTAAGTGAGGATGAACTATATAAATATATAGGATATCATAAAACATAATAAAGATATACATCGAAACATTATATGAATTATGTTGGATGATAATTTAACATGTTTGTATTAGAAAAGCTCTTAAATTATAAAAACTATAAAGATATACTCCCTCCGTTTCACAATGTAAGTCATTCTAACATTTCCCACATTCATATTGATGTTAATGAATTTAGACATATATATCTATCTAGATTCATTAACATCAATATGAATGTGGAAAATGCTAGAATGACTTACATTGTGAAACGGAGGAAGTAGCATGTTTGCATGATGTTTAAATGTGATGATTGTTAGTGGATGATGATGTGGCATCTTATTAATTAGTGGATGATGATGTAGCATCTTGTTAGTGAAAGATGATGTGGCATTTTTGTATGTTAAGCTTAAAAAGTTAGTGGGGGTAACTTTATAGTAAGATAGGATTAGTTGTGACGGTTACCTAGTTTGTTTGCATGCACGCAGACATTATATTCCCATCTGATGCCTCTTCCATCGTAATATGCTGATTGCAAAATGCTTACTTTTTGCATTTTAGTTTCATTGCCAATCACATGATGTCCCTTCCCGTGATATTTGCAAAATGGTTTAATACTTGTTAATATGAACTTGCATTGCATTGCAATCTGATATATGCATGTCTCCTCCATCATCCTAATATACTGCAAAACTGTAGGACAAGGTAGGCCCTGCTGTGAGCAATACAGCTGCTCAAGGCATGTCTCCGTTTTATAACGAAACGTATATATGTAATTGATTTACAATCGTTCCCCTCCTCTAATTTTCCCTGGTATATGTATACAAATTTGACTCATGGCTTCCTTTTTTTCCCCTCTCTTTAATTAAGGCTGATGAACGATCGGGTCCGTGCATTTGAGAAAAGGATGAGGAGGGATCTGTTCGTTGGTTGCAGGCTTGCCAACTTCCTTGGGTTTTGTAGTGGGTGCTATCTTTTCACCCGTGTCTACATGTAGTCAAGCAGAGAAGGGCGAGCAGCAAACAAACATCTTGTCTGGTTTTATTTTCTGCTACAATTAATTTGCTTCTATGTTATGTAAAACTAAGCACTATGATCATGTAAGAGCTTGCACTCTGTTTAGCCAGTTTGTCTTATGGTTCAGCTCTATGTAAGAAGTAAGAACATTCTGGTGTCTTGTGTGGGAGAGCGCTCGATCTTTTGTTGTGGCTATGTGTCTGATATGCACTCGATCTCTTCTGTAAGAGCACTCTATATATTTATGATATCTATGCGCACTAGTTTGGAATCAAGTTTGGAGCAAATGTTGATTTATGTATAACTTGAAGACTATATATCTTGCCTGTTCATTTTTTTTCATAGAGATAATGGGATAAAGCATGCATGTGAACGAATACGAGGTGAATGCACAGAACTAGCTGGGAGACTACAGCAAATGCTTTGGGAGAGTTTGCAGGATATGAAGTATAAACATGCATAAGCATAGATAGATCCAGTTTTTAATAGATAAAGATGTTGACTTTTCATAATAATGTTTGACCATTTTTCTTATTGGGAAAATTAGGACACATATGCTAAAGTATAAATCACACAAAGTTTTTTCAATAATAAGACATGCCACAACAAAATAAATGGCATTTACATGAGTTTTTAAATAGGATGAATAGTAAGTGTCATACCAAAAGTCAATGATATCATCTACTCCCTCCGGTTCTATAATAATTGACGTTTTGGATAAGGTTGAAGTCAAACTTTTATAACTTTGATCATCATTAACTTTAAAAATATTTAGTTTACATAAATTTGTCTTTCAAAACACTATAATAAAAGTAAACATATATTTATTTATTATATATATTATAATAGAAAAATAAGATCAAAGATGTATTTTGTACACCATGTCATTGTCCAAAACGTCAATTAAAATAAAACCGAAGGGAGTATTAAAAAATAGATGGAGTAGTATAGACGCCCTCACAACCCCTAGTCCCTATTTAATTTACTATGCTTTATATCAGGTTTAACCTAATGCGAGTGTCTAAATTTGTATTAAGGGGGTGCACACATAGTGAAAATAGATCAAGTATAGATATAATTTTTTTTTGACCGGGTTCCTGGGCACCCCTCAATACTCTAGCTCCGCCAGAAGGTGATAGTTCTCATGGTCAGTCAATAGTACACGTAGCCTGATTTATCTCGAGGCTCCCCAATCCCCATACACAAGAACGTAGGTAAAGAACACAAGGCATTTCCACCTTAATTACTGGCAACACTGAACATTTATTAATTCCACAATAAATAGTTATAGTTATAGTTACAATATAAACTGAAAAACAGATGCCCTCGATGGTAACATCTCACTAAGCTATAGCAGATTATTATAGCTTGCAATACCCACGAGGAAAAACCCAGCACTAACACCAGTGGCGACGTCTAAAATCTTTTGTGTTCTCTCTCTGGATTTCTCTAGCTCTTCCAAATCCAACCTTTTTTTCCGACAAGAACATGGAGGGAAAAAAAGAGAATCAGTAGATTAATTTCTGATTGTTAGTATATTATAGTCAATTCGATGGAGTTAAGTAGAATCATATGACGAAAAGGAAACTGCAAGATGTTTAGGAGGAGGTGGTACCTCCTGAGTTCGTCCAACTCCTCCCGTTCTTGCTTCCACCGTTTGCTGTTTTCTTCGAACATTTGAGCGAGCTGTTCTATTTCCCTATCGATATCCTTCTCCCTATCTCTAAAACCAGCGTCCAGAAATGCACTGCTGCTGCGTTGCCTTCCATTACCCTGCAAACAAATAGTGGCGGCCAAATTAAAGGTGAGATATCGGTGGTAATCCATTATTCCATTGCAGTATATTGCACCAATGTCCAAGTTTGTTAGAGCTAGATATTAATAAATTTGACAGTGAAGCACACTCTGTATGTATGTTTTATTTTTGAAACTAATTGAAATATCGATTCACAGTAGACATTGAATACATGTTCCAATCCAAAACCTAACAAGATAGCAAGAGCATTCATTGATGCATCTCAATGGGGAGTAATAACAGATTAACAGTACAAGACCTGTCACGGTAGGAATGTGGATGGAATCCCAATTCCCCAATCGTTGCCAGCCCACGCTGGTGAGGCACCAAATTTTACCCGGGGAAAAGCGCATAGATTTTGCCTTGACTCTTGATGCAGATCGATTTTGCGTTTGCCAACGTATAATCTAATCGATCCATCTTAGCCGCATTCAAAACTAGTAGTTGTAAACACTAAACAAGTCGGATTCGTGAGCGGGAGGCGAACCTGGTGAAGTCGGGCTTGGAGAAGCCCAGAGCCGGCCGCCGGTCGCCGGAGAGCAGCTCCGGCGGCGGCGGCGGCGGCGGCGGGGAGTATCCTCTTGTGCAGCAGGGTGCGATACGCCATGGATGCCGCCGGATCTTCGGCTTGGCTTAGGGAGAATTCTCTTTTCTTTTCTTTTTTTTTTTGGTAAAAAAAAATCTTTCTAGCTCCCCCGCTTCTGTACTAGAAAGAGAAGAAGAGTTCATGTCGTGGCCTCGTGGGCGACCCGACCAGATTTTGGGCCGAATCCAGCCCGCTACGGATATTCTCTGATGGGCCGTAATCTCGCATATGCTTAATGGGCTGTAAGTTCGTAAGCCCACTCTCCGGCGATCAAAACCTCCTCCGCTCCGTCGCTTCAGTTCCGCCGGCGACGAAACTCCCGATAAGCGAAGGTTCGCCGGCGGCGGCGCCATCGGTGGTGACGTCGAGCCGTCCCCGGCGACACCGATCTCTTCGGCCTCCTCTTCGTTATGGCGGATCAGGAGGGGGAAGAAGCTAGGCTAGTGTGGGAGCGGAGGGGGGGGGGGGGGGGATGAGCCAGCCCTAGGGTTTCGCTGCGAGGGCAAGCCGCCAATTACGCCCTCGGCGGGAACGCGAGGATCCCGAGTTGATCCTCGTGGTTAGTGTTACTGCTGATAAGGGACTAGGAACTCACTCTTGGTTTTCTTGTTAGTGTTACTGTAGATAAGGGGCTATAATCTTTGGATTTAATATACTCTTGAACAATGACCATTATATGGTTGGTGGTATTTACTGCTACTGTAGATGTAACAAGCCAATGACTTGGTACTCTCCTGGTTTATGAAATCACATGAATGGAACGTGAGTATCTATATCCTTTTTTAAGTGTATCTTTTTTTTTCTAATTTCATGCTTGGGGTTTTTTCTAGCAACTCATTCAAAAGAAAATGTTTGGTTCGATTCATGTTGCCCATGATGTGCATTGAGCATGCTTGTTTACTAGTTAGAGTCTTAGAGATAAGGAGAACTTCTAGTGATTAAAAGAACTATAAAGGAGAAACAAATAGCTCTACATTGACTAGTATGAATATGTAGCGCTACTTCAATTTTCAAACAAATATCCATATAACAAGAGAAGCAAAATGAATGTGGCTTGTGAGATATGGAAGCATAGGAATGAGTGTGTGTTTGATGGGGCTAGTTCTAATGTTATGATTGTCATTCACATGGTCTTTGGTGTAGGCTGGGGCCTCTAAGCTCGGCGAGTTTCTCAGAAAGTTGCTTACCCCGGTTGGGTAAGGTCAGGGCGAGTGAGTTGTGTTTGTATAGAAATATGTTGTTGTTGTTTGGAGTGGAAGGTGTTTTAGCCACTCCCTCATCGTTTCTTTTTAATGAATTGATACGCATACTCATACGTATTAATTAAAAAAAACAAGAGAAGCAAAATAGGACAGCAATGATGCTTCTTGCAGTACTCCAATGCCCAATTTCTGTTGCAAAATTGGCAGATTCTGAAGGCCAAATGATTTATCGTTCATGTTAAGTAAAAGAATATATAATTGAATCCTTTGAGTTATCCTGTTGCCGCCATTCACAACTTGGCATCCTTCTTGCAGTTATGGTGGCTGGCGTTGAGATTCTACATCAGAGGCACTGGCAAAGCTGGATAGGATTATTCAAAGCTCTATATATTGAGAAGATTGGCAAGCTGAAGTCGTTAGCGCGTGAGGGTTAAACCTTATAAAGGTTTTTGTCTTTAATTTGTGGCAAAGTGTACAGTGCAGTAGTGCACTAGTTTGAACATTTAATTGGGGTTATGTTGGGTGTGATCTAAAGGATCAAAGGAAGAAAAGGGTTTCAATTGTCTGCTGTGTGTTTTGATATCCTGTAAACTGGAGTACTATACTTTCAATACAGAGCAAAAAAAATGAATACATCTGCATATATTGCAGGTTTCTTATTGCATGTCTCTTTCATTGATAAGTTTTGATTCAATACATAATGCATACTCCGTCCGTCCAAAAAAAAAAACAACCTAGGAGAGATGTGACCCTTCCTAATACAATGAATCTGGACAAAGGGCTGTCTAGATTTGTTTTACTAAGAGGGGTCAGGTGGCTTTTTTTTTTGGGACGGGGGAGTATGTTCATTTTTATGACATGAATGTATCCACCTCTAATCAGTACTTCCTTCATCCTATAGTATAAGAGATTTTAAGTTTTTGTTTACACTGTTTGACCACTCGTCTTATTAAAAATATTTATGCAAATATAAAAAACGAAAAGTTGTACTTAAAGTATTTTAGATAATAAAATAAATAAAAATAAATAAATAATAATTTTAATTTTTTTAAATAAGAACAGTGTAAGTAAAAACTTAATATCGGCCGGAGAGAGTACTACGCTTACGTGTTTGCTGTAACAGCGCGAAAGACGGAGGCAGGCGAGGCGGCCATCTGGACCGTCCGTTGCAGATTGGACGGCATCCATTGGAGGCGATGAATTGAAAAAATGGAATCTCTTACCTTACACGCGTCACCCACACATTGGCCGCCCGCTGCTTTTCCGTCCTCGAAAGCTGTGCAGCAGCAGCAGCAGCAGCCGAGCGAGACGAGGGAGCGAGAAGGCGAGCACCGCGTGGTGGTGGTGGTGGTGGATTCGATTCATCCCCCGAAACCCTAGCCGCCGCCGCCGCCACTTCAATCCGTCTCCGGCTCAAATCGATCGCCGCCGGTCGCCGACTCGCCGTACCGTACAAGCATGTCCCCGCCGTTGCTGCTCCTCCGGGCGCTCACCCTCGCCGGCCGCAAGGCGGCGGCGCGCGCACCTCGCCCCCGCGCCCTCGTCTTGCTCGCCGCCGGCGCGCACGGCACAATCCGGGCCACCAGCGCCGTCCCGCCGCCGTGCCTTCCTCTCAGGGCGCTCTCCAGCCGCGCCGGTGAAGTGGACCCCCGCCCCCGCCCCCGCCCCGAGGAGATCATCATCGGCGGCGGCGCGGACATGGTGTCGCCTACAGCCGCCGCCTCCGGTGGCGGAGATGCCATGGTCGGAGTCGGGATGTCTGCTCCATGGCTGATCGGCGCCGCCGGTGCGAGTGCGAACGCGACCATCAAGTTGGGGTCGGATCCGGTGGCTCCGGCGACCGCCCGCCAAGACTCTGCTCTCCTCCGCGCTCGTCACCTCTTGAGCAAGGCAGAGCAACACCACCTCGCCGCGCGCCACGGCTACGGCGAAGGGGAGGGTGGATCGTCCAACCCCCGGCCACGCGTCGCCGCGGCGCTCGTCTGCCTCGTCGTGAACCTGCCGCTGCCGGCGATCCAAGGCCCTGAATTCGTTGTGCTCGAGGCCGACGACAGCATGGTGGAGCTCATCCGCGACCTGATCGTCGCCGGCGGTGGCCATCCTGAGCACCGCGAAACGACCGGAGGCTTCGTCTCCCTGGCGCCCTGCGTGTTCGACGATGCGCGTGACAAGAAGACACTGCCGCCATCATCGGGCATCACCAATGTCAGCTGTCTCGCCACTGCCAACGGCATCAAGATCATGATGCCGGCGCAGTCTGCTTCTAAAGGGAGTCGACGTCGTCTGTTCTCGATGCAGACCACTCGATGCCTCTCAAGTGCTCCCAATGTCAGCATCCCTGATGATACCAGCAGCAGTGCCAATGGCGCCAAGAGGAGAGCAAACAGGATCAGACTCGTTGATGTCAGTGTGAGAGTCACCGAGTTGGAGCAGCTTGTGAGGAGCCTTGATAAGAGACTGGAGGATGTGGAAGCGAAATGGGACGCCAACCTGCGCATTGCTGAGTTGCGCGCGGACATCGCTGAGAAGCGCGCTGATCAGCTTGAGAAATTGCTGGAGAAGACAGTGGAGGGTATGGAGAGAATGGTGAATAACAAGATGGAGCAGACGATTACTTGGGTACTGCAAAAGAACTTCCAGCAGGAAGAGTTGGCTCACTCTCGCCACAGCTCCTTGCTCCTACACTGCACTCAGCTTGCTCAAGAAATGGCTGCAACTAAAGATGAACTCTACTCAGTGAGGAGAAACTACAGGTATGTATAACTACGATTAATATATCGCGATTCAGCTCTGTCGTTAAATTGGATTCTGACAAATGGTTACTTCATATGTTGTGTGATTGTTGCAAGGGATTCAGCTCTGTTTATTAATCTGACAAATGGTTTGCCTCATGTTGTGTGTTTGTTGCAACTTGCAAGGGACTCAACTGTGTTGTTGAATTAGATTCTGACAAATAAATGATTTGCTTTCTGTTGTGTGTTTAATTTGTTGCAAGGGTTTCTGCTGTGTTATTAAACTGACAGCTGATTGTTTCATGTTGTGTGTTTGTTGCAATGGACTCACTCAACTGTGTTGTTGAATTAGATTCTGACAAATAAATGATTTGCTTTCTGTTGTGTGTTTAATTTGTTGCAGGGGATTCAGCTGTGTTATTAAACTGACAACTGATTGTTTCATGTTGTGTGTTTGTTGCAATGGACTCACTCAACTGTGTTGTTGAATTAGATTCTGACAAATACTAAATGATTTGCTTTCTGTTGTTGTGTTGGTTGCAAGGGATGATATCCTGACCTCCAAATTCACCGTGTCAATCACTGCGTGGCGCATCGTGCTGGTGCTACTGGGGGGCTTCGGTGGAGTCACAGCGTTCTACGTGCCTTACGTCATCAAAGATATCAAGCTGGAGACATGCGAAGAAGTAGCCAAGAGGATTTCAGAGATGCTGCAGGGTATCGCAGATGCAATTAAAGAGCTAAGAGAGGAGGTGGAGGCTAATAAGGTGCCTTGGTGGAGGAGACTTTTCAAGAAATGAAACAAAGGATTTGCACTGCCAGATGAGTTTTTTTGAACAAGTGCCTGGAGTTGTGATGAGTTTGAACAAGTAACAGAGTTGTGATGATTTTGAACAAAGTGACAGAGTAATTGTGATGATTTTGAACAAAGTGATAGAGTAGTTGTGATGATTTTGAACAAAGTGACAGAGTAGTTGTGAACTTGTGATAAATTGTCTTCAGTTTCAATCTTATTCTGTTGTTTTCCGTTGTCTTGTTTCAATCTTATTATGTTGCTCCCGTACGGCGGCGCAAGCTAGCGCAGCCGGCCGAAGTGGTACTCCGGCGACCAGCGCGGCGGCGGCGGCGGCGGCCGACGAGGCCATCAGCCCAAGACGTGATCCACTGCCACGCATTTAATTAATTACAGGAGCAAGCAGAACAAGGTGAAAATTAAATGATCGGTCGAGATTATTATTTAATTAACATGATGCAGTACGATTGTATGATACTATGATGATCGACGTCCATCGCCGGAGGTGCCCGGCCCGCCGGTCAGCCACCGCGACACCGCTCGCCGTGGCTGACTTACGGCTGTTTCTTGCTCACATGGCAGTCCAGTCCGCCGCCGCCGCTGCCGCTCGCCGCCGGCGGAACATGCTGCTTCCTCCGGCCGTGCTCCTTGATCAGCTCACGCGCGAACCGCTCCAGCTTCTCGGCGTTGGTCTCGCCGGCGAGCCTCCGCCCCTGGAACATCACCGCCTCCACGTTCCTCTGCTGCAGCATCGCCTCCGCCACCCACACCGCCTTCTCCGCCGTCTCGCCGCCGCACGCCACGCCGCCGCGCCGCCGCGCCACCCCCATACCCTGCACGAACAATTTCACCCAAATCAAAACAAATTCTGATCGATTGTACTGCAAAAATCTCAGAGGTTTTGACTGTAGCCTTTTACCTGGATGCGCACGTAATTGCTTGTCCTGTGTTGTCCGAACGCCATGGCGACAGCTTGATCTACCTAATGGGATCGGATTGGATTGGATGGATTTCAGCATTTGCATTTGCATTTGCATGCCAGATCAGATCTCAGTCTCATGTCGAGTACTCCGAGCAAGACGAGACGAGATGCATGCGTACAAAAATTGTACTAGCAAATTAATTATGCGGCGTACTCTGTTTGCTTCAACTCTACGTGTGCGTGTAAAACAAGCGTGAACAGTGGCGTCCGTGTCGTGTGGTGTTTCGATCGGGGGCACGTACCATGTCCGACGCGCCCTCGGCGGCGATCCGCGCGATCACCGGCGTCCTCGCGCGGTGGCGGCTGCTGCTGCCGGCGGCCTCGCCGGTGCCGATGGAGATGACGAGTAGGTTGTCGACGCCGGCCGCGGCGGGGAACTCGCGCCGGTTGTTGAGAACGTGCGTGATCGCCGCGGCCGTCGGGTTCCCCAGCGCGACGCCGCTGCCGACCGCCGTGATCCGGGTGACGCCGTCCACCGAGGAGGCCTCCACGGCGGCGCCGCCGTCCGAGGGGGCGCACGTCGCGGCGCAGGCGTCGCGGAGGCGGAAGTCGTACGCCGGCGACTGCGCGGCGTCGGCGCGGGAGAAGAGGAACGGCGCCCGCGTCGCGAGGTCGTAGCACGGGACGAGCACCGGGCGCACCGTGTCCCGCAGCGTCAGCTCGCCGAACACCTGGTTCACCAGCCATGGCGCGAGCTTAGACGCATACCGAGTAGTACAAGAAGAACAACGAGCACGGGAACGCCAACCTTGTGGAAGGCGCCGGCGGGGCGGCGGAGCAGGCCGCCGGCGCGGGACGACCACCCGCGGCGGCGGACGCGGCGGAGCAGGAAGCCGAGCGCGTCATCGGCGGAGTACATCGGCCGCCCACACGGGCCGCGCGCGAACAGCATGGCGGCGAGGACGCCCCCGGCGCCGGAGCCAGCGGCGACGTCAAAGAAATCCGCGAGCCGCGCGGCCTTGCTGCCGGCGCGCCGCTGCACCGCGGCCTCGAGCCGCACCAACGCCGCCGCTGCGAGGAGCCCGTCCTCCGGGCGCGCGCCGCCGTCGACGGAGAGCACGCACACCCTGTTCCCTCTCGACACCGGCGGTGCGCACTGCAAGCTCTTCGTCTCACCGCCGCCGCCGCCTCCGCCGCCATAGCCGAAGAGGAACTTGCTCTCGAGGATGGAGAAGATCTCGTAGGTGAGCTTGTCCGCCGCGTCATCCTTGCCGGCCTCCATGGCGCCGCTCTCGCGTTGCCGTGAGTGAGATGCCACTGATCGATAGCGCGCGAGAGGTAGAAGAAGAAGAAGAAAAAGGCGGGAGAGATGGGAGGCGCGCGAAGGTAGGTAGCGCGGAGCGGTGGCACGTGTCCGTACATGTACCGATGTACGGACAAATATACGGAGATCGCGTCTACGTATACTTTTTTTTTTTCGCAAGGGGTCTCGTGTACGTATACTCACTGGATGAAACCGTACATATGTACGTAGGACTACATGGGTAAAGCTTACGTACGTACATACGTACGGTTTGGATCAATTTGGTAGTGGAGTACTACAGAAATTAAGCGTGTAACCGTGCGTGATTAATGCTATTGATGACGCGCACGTTAATTATGAGATGAGATGTCGTGCTGGATTATTCGTGGCCGTGACTGACATTATTAATTTGTGGCGCATTTTTTTTGAAGACGTACGGCTGAGATTTATGCTTTCTCTTGTTGGGTGCGCATCCAATGGCCAGGATGCCTTCTTCTGCCTCTAGCGACATTTGATCCACCTAAAACTTCATGGAAACTCCCGGGCTTTTCTACCATCTGATTAATTTCCTAACACGAGTTTGAACCGATTGGGATCACCTGCAGTATGAACAGCGACTGCAAGTTAAATACTGCACGTTATTACAGCCATTCATTTTGGTGATGAATGTACCAGATCATCAGCTATAGTGTCGACACAAAATACTGAATATTTTTTTGCTACAGTGATCTACAGTATCCGGGTGCATGTGAACCGTTAGATTCGGATCTAATAGGTGGCAGCGGACTGCATAAGTTGCGGTCACAGTACCAACTGCACCCAATCCAAATCAAACTGCCATTCCTAACCTCTCTACATATGCGTAGGCATATTCTTTTGAGTTTCTCGATATGAAGATCGAGGTATATACCTTTCCACTATTTTCTGTTACCTTTGTTATTTAGTTGTTCCGAGAAGTTTTAGAGTTGGACACATGTATTAAAAAAAGATGAAACTAAATAAGGGAGGTTGTGATTGTTCTATAAGAGGAGGTAGACAGGAAATTCGAATAGCGGAAATTTTTGATTTATTTTGAAGAAAATATAGTTAAATTTGAGTAGTTATATTTTAGAACAGAGGGAATAGCTAGATGGGATTATTAAGATTGGCAACGACGATATTTCTCTCTAGTTGTAGAGTGGTGTAGAGAGGTTTATATAAGGTATATATGCTATTTAAGGATGGGAAACCTCATATTCTTTCCCTCCCTTAGACTTTTTGCATTGCAAAAGCTTGTCGCTGTAGTGTTTCGATCGCCTCACCACAATTTATTGACCTAACTCGACCATATTGAACAATTTAGTCTCTCTTCTATATATCCGTCATTAATATATTATTACTACAACTTTCAATAATAATCAAATGCAAGAAATTTAGAACTAACCAATTAATGGAATAGGGACGTATGCACGGAGGTGGGAAGACACTATCATCGGTAGACCTAGAGTTTGAAAGTTCTGAATTTGCCGACAATTTACCAATCAGCAAGGACAGAAACGATTGGTTTGAAAACATGAACACTGATATATATGATATATAGTACGCTCAACAAAATATATTGATCGTGCATATAGCATAGGCATATCAATACGCAGAGCTATGCATCTCAAGATCTTTCTCACACTTATTAATTGTTCACCCATTTATCCCTCGGGTCTCGGCTTCGTGCTCCCAAATCATTTCTCCCTTAATTATTGTCGCATGAGAAATAGAGGTGACCACACAAATGTATGAGAATATAACATATATTTCAACAGATTTATGGATTATTAAAAAAGGGAATTAAACCAACATTTTCTCAAGAAAAAAAGGGAACATATATAGGACAGTATATATAGACAAGAATGCATGGCATATGTGTACAGCCATAGGGATCGATCAGAGACTGCAGTTTCTCATATGTAGCACATGGCCAATAGGCACAACACATGAATGTATGCATGTTTATATTTTACTGGACAGAGATCTGCAGAGATAATTGAAAACTTTGGATAATAAATGAATTGATGCTGCGTGCCCGGCCCACACCACAATACGTTGAAGCACCGCTCTATTATGATCTTATCTGTAATCTGTGCTATCTTGCTTTGGATTCCATGCATGCGTGCACAGCTTGCAGCACAGCTAGCTGCACAGGCAAGGTACTCAGTACTAGATGTATATAATGTGTAGGTGGCAAGTCGCAACTCACAAGTGTAACAGTGTATTTATACAGTTGTACAAAGTTGTACCAGAATTAAAATATCTTTAATTGTTTCAGCAGCAGTCAAAACAATAATCACTACTTATATATGAATATGAATGCCTCTCAATTCAGCTGCAATTGAGTTTGATTCCCTGAGTTTAATCATGAGGTGACATAATGTGCAAGTGCATCGATCAAGAACAAATACGGAGCTAGGAATGCACTAGGTGTCAAATCCAATTATGTCACTATGTCTCGTGTCATTCATCCATGCATGGAATTATAGGAGAGAATTGATACAGTACTGCATGTTAAGATCGATCGTAAAGTCAAGTTGTCACGCAGGATCGTTAATTAAGTCGTCTTCTTTGGATTGGAGGATTTTTATAGGAATTTAGAGAATTGAATTTCTACGGATTTTAGTTCTATATGGTCCTTTGGAGGAATAAATTAACTTGGACAAAATCCTATGTGATAGCGCTTTTTTTCCCCTTTGATAAGTCGGAAAAAGTATGAATTACCCCTCCCCTCTTCGGGACTATCGCGGTCGTTCGAATTACCCCCTAAACCATAAAACCGGACATTCTTCACCCCCAACTATATAAACCGGATGAATTACCCCCTCGACCAAATACGCGGTGGTTTTAGTCTACGTGCCGTACGCATAGCAATCCAGTCAGTATTCTATTTATAAAAAAATATGGGACCACATGTCATACTCCTATTCCTCTATTTCCCTCTCTCTCTCTCTCAGACTCTCTCTCTCTCACTCTCTCAGTTTCTCTCACGCGCACGGCGTTAGACGGGGGACACGGAGCGGCGGCGGCGGCGGCGGGGGATGAGGGTGACGACGACGAGCCACCGCCTGTCCCCGAGCACGGAGAGGTTGAGCCGCCCGCAGCGCGCTCATCGATCCCTCCACCACCAAGATCCAAGAGGTGTTGAGGTGGGGAAGGTGTTGAGCTCTTTCTCTCTCCGAACCGAGTTGGCGACGGCGGTGGCAGTTGGCGATGGCGGTAGGAGCGGCGGCAGCAACGGGCGCTCTCTCTCTCACGCTCAAGCGCTCGGACGGTCAACTGCCGAGGAGGAGGCGCATGCGCTCGACGGCCGGCGGCAGAGGTGGAGCTCGCCCGAGCATCCGACTGCGGAGGCGGAGATTGCCCGCGCCACCGAGCGACCGGCGGCGGAGGAGCCGGACCGGGTGGCCCGTAGCCGGCCTCGCCTCCGCGCCCGCCAGCCGAGGCCTCGGCGCCCGCCTCCGGCCTCTCCTCCGCGCCCGCCAGCCGAGGCCTCGGCGCCCGCCAGCCGAGGCCTCGGCGCCCGCCTCCGGCCTCTCCTCCGCGCCCGCCAGCCGAGGCCTCGGCGCCCGCCGCCCGCCGCCCGCAGCCGCCTCCGCCCCCCCCCCCCCCGTCCGGCGCGCGCGCGGAGCTCGTCGAGGTGCCGCTGCTTGCGCGTGCCGGACCGGCGCGCGGACTCCCGGTTGGAGATCTTCCGGCGGAGGCGCCGCTCGTCGGCGGAGGCCTCCCTCTCCGGCGGCTGGGTCGTCATCACGCGGTCATCATCTCTCTCTCACACACACTCTCTCTTCTACCGGCGACGAGGAGGCGGGGCAGGGCGGCGCAGAGGCAGGCGCGAGCGGCGGCGAGCTCCTCATCCCCCGCCGCCGCCGAGGGAGGGGGGAAGCCGCGCCACGTGGGTGACGGCCGGGAGGGGGGGAAGCCGCGCCTCGTGAGTGAGAAAGAAGTGAGAGAGAGGGAGAAGAGACAGTAGTGTATGACATGTGGGTCCCACAATTTTTTTATAAAAGAATGTTGACTGGACTGCCACATGTACGCCACGTAGACCAAAACCACCGCGGATTGAGTCGAGGGGGTTAATTCGTCCGGTATTCATAGTTGAGGGGTGAAGAATGTCCGGTTTTGTGGTTCAAAGGGGGTAATTCGGACGACCGCGATAGTTCGGGGGTAATTCGTACTTTTTCCTCCAATATATAATGCACTCCCTCTATTTCCTCACTCTTCCACAAGTGATTCTTGTATAATTCTTGTGGTCTATTTCATGTAAACCATCCTAAAGCACTAGCTAAAATATTCATGTGTTTCAAAATATTCAAAAGAGCAACCCCCTACATTTTTTTTCCTATTCTTGCGGTTTTTGAATGCTGCGTTCTAAAGAAGACCTTACTTGAATAAAAACAATAGATTATATAGTTGATTACAAGAGTTCATGCTCACGTTCATCGATCGATCTCTCAAAAATTTATTGTAAACCAATAATGCTTGCGAGTAGCCAAGTAGGAGTAGCCGTTATTATTATTATTATTATTATTATTATTATTATTATTATTATTATTATTATTGCGGGGAAGGAGTGGTGGTTATTTGAAGAGTACTTATTATTTTCTCCACCACGTAGCTTGCATCGCTCTTACATGACGGTAATTAATCGGCCATAAATAATCTACTCTTGGACTAACACACGAGTTCCAAAATAAATCAATCTTATATTAGATGTGACACATCCTAATACGATAAATTTAAATAACTTTAAATATATCATATGTGGTATGTGATCAGTTTATTTTAAGACCGATGATATAAGATCAGTTTATTTTGGGACGGACGAATAACAGCGAACTGACCACTGGTTAAACCGTCTCTTCATAATATTCATCATTGCCTCCGAAAAGCAGAAAGGAGAAAACACATCCCCAGAAGGCAACAAGAAGGCCGGGGGGCCAGCACCAGCAACCATGGACAGGGCTGTAATCATGCGCAGCAGCCTGCTCGCAGTTGTGTCTATGTCCCGCCTTCAACAAATCTTATATCTCACAGGAGTACGCGCCACTTTATTAAAAACATATCAACAGCTGAATAAAAAGTTTAGATAAATAATAGCTATTAGATAAAAAAAAGTTACATATGCACTAAAATAACAATAATTGGATAAACATATGAGAATTTCTGGAGGTTTCTAGGGCCTCCTCTTAGACACATATTACAAAGAGAGAAAGGGGGCAAAGATAATTAAGAACACAAAAAACAAGAAGCTTCTAATGATTTCTCATATAGTACCATATAGTTAAATCTATAGTTAGCTAGACTAATAGATACTTTGTAAATAAATTAACTCATGCTAAAACCTTTTGTAACTCATAGATCATATACAACAAATAGTTTTTATACAGAAAAAAAAGTCAAGCAACGTGGGACTACGTGGCTTATAATATGGAAAATCAAATATATAGTACTCTAGTTTAGGAGGTTTAGATGCATGCTCCTTGTATCATGCAAGACGTTGAAGGTCACCACGATGTCATCCTTGATGATATCTCAACATGACTTGAAGAACTTCCTAGTGAATCTGTGTTCCCATTGCTGGTTTAAATGTGTGGTTGTCCATCTTGTATCCTCCTAGCTATCTGATTAGTCCATCGTCCACTGCTCGCAGTTTCGTTGTTAGAAGCAAGCTAGGCTAAATGTCGCTTCCTCCATTAGTATGTACCACCTTTGTTTTTTAATAGATGACGCCGTTGACTTTTTATCACACGTTTAACCATTCGTCTTATTAAAAAAATTATGTAATTATAATTTATTTTGTTGTAAGTTGTTTTATCACTCAAAGTACTTTAAGCACGATTTATATCTATACATTTACATAAATTTTTTAATAAGACGAATGGTCAAATATATGTTCAAAAGTCAACGGCGTCATCTATTAAAAACCAGAGGAGTATCATTTATGACTAGTACATATTTTGTTGCATGCATGCTCTTTTTGATGTGCATGTATAATCTGGATTCAACAATTAGCTTAGAGCGTTGGACGTATATCTAGATCTGACTTTAGTTAAACATCGGACTGAAGCAATTTGCACCTCATTAATTTCGTTCCAGCTCCAATATAACACTTGTCAATTTTGTTGTTGATTGTCCAAGTTTGTAATATGTCATCAACATATTTATGCCCACGAACGATAATTGTGGCTAGCAATAAAACCACTTGCGAGTGGTGTCAGTTGACTAGTCACATTTTAATAACCCGGCTTTCACTAATAGTCACAGTCGTAAAAGATTTATCGCAAATAAAAAACTCATAGTTGTAGTAAAACTAAGAGTGCGCTCAAGTTTTTCATCTTTTTTACTTACACTTAAATGATCATAAAAGTTTAGAGAAAAAAATTGACTAGCATAGGTTTTGGTAACAACATTAGCATCAACATGAATCATGAAGTAATTGTTTCCGTCCGAAAACTGAATTTTTAAGATAACTAGTAAGAATGCTTGTGCATTGCAACCGATCGATGAAGATAATTTTCATGATTGATAAAAACTCTGTCAATTTAAACGACTGTCATGGTTACGGATAAGGCATATGTCCTATCCTATGACTTATGAAATATACGGGTATGTCATATCTTTGTGTATACGGGTTGTTTCCGTATACATTAAGGAAATTTATCAGGTTTTATGAAAAATATCCCTACGAGTTGAGAGGTTAACAAAGTCTTACTCGGAGGGGATAGGGTTCTTTCTATATCGTACGAGATCCGATGTCTCCGAGTCTTACTTGGAGACCAAGGTGATTCACAGTATAAAAGGGATACCTCGGGAGGGGTTCAGCTCATCGAATCTCATCGCCAACACACTCACCATAGCCGCGAAGTTGGAGCACGTGAAGCCAAGTCGCCGGGAGATCTCGTCGGATCCATCGACTATGATCTCGTCGGTATCGTCGAATTCGTCTACTCCTGCTGTACTCTGTGGTTTTTTCCATATCAATCTCATATAAATTAGATTAGGGCTATTACCTGATAAAGGGCCTGAACCGGTATAATTCTTGTCTTTCTATTTGCTTGATTTAGTATCATGTAGATCCTCGTACCAACGTACCCTAATACCCAACTTATTCGGTCTACGAGTATCACTCGTCGACAACGACAAACCAAAACAAGACAAACAAAATAAGTGACAAAAAAGATAGAAATCATCTATAGCATTGAATCCGGTTGCGCTTGTTTCATGTGTCATCATACAAAGAATCCCTTATATACACTTTTCCATAGACTTACAAATCAATCGGGTGGCTAATTCCATAAATTGACCCATATGCATTTTGCCATATCTTATCGACCAAAGATTGAAAATTTGATGATTCAATTAGTGAAAGTTTTATAACTGTAGATGAAAAGCATTTGCAAAGGAACAAACTTACAACATATACATCTTACGATGATAATTTCAAAAGTAAAATATTTATAAGGAGAGAAATTTAGAAGAGAAAAAAAAGGAAAAAAGATAAGGGTCTACCTATATTTATGGTACCACAAATTTCCCAAAACAGTCATATATAAATTATATACACTTACATAACTACATATACATTGTAATTTTTGAAAAAATACGCTGTAAATTTTAAAAATTACATTATAATTTTAATACTTGCATTGTAATTATGCTAATATTCACTCTACATGAGATGTTGGGTTACGAATTTTTAATTACCGGCGTTGATTATATATCAAAATAGCGTTGACTAAGAAGCAAAGAAAAAGAAAACGGAAAAGAGTAAGAAGCGGAGGGATGCAAATGTCTGTGATGGCGATATCAGACGCACGGATGCAAAACCCATCAGATGGCAACATATGTTTACCAATACTGAAAGAGAAAAGGAGGAAAAAGAGAGTAGATTGGTAGGAAAGGAAAATGATCAGGATGGTCGGGTGAAAAGAAAAAAGAAAAAAAAGAGAGGAAAAAACGTAGATTGTGAGAGGGGCACGTGGCTTCGAGTGGAGACATACGGGATGGGGTAGCGAGATGGCGTGGGTAGATTGGGTTGAGTTAAGCTGGGAGGGGGAGGGGAGGGGTTAGGCTAGGAGGGGTGTATATATAAGAGGGGTTAGACTCACATCGAATTGAATATAGACAATATACAACTAACTAAAACCATCTCAAACATGAATGACGTAGAAAAATTTCGACAAAAGTATTTTTAATTTTTTAATACTAGTACAGAAGAGATACAAAGCCCCTATCGTTTTGCTTATTCCACGAATAAGCTAAACGACGCATTTACAAACGAAAAGTAATTTGTGAATAAAACTTTTATATACGTATTCTTAGCGAGCTAAAAGCAAAAACTGTAAAATAAACTTCGATTAAAAAACTTTAAAATCAGCTCTAAATTTAAAGTTAAAAATTTAAATTTTGGCTCATGGGTATAAGCATTGAAGAAAAAAAGATAAGGGCCCTATCATAAGATTCATAACTCGGTTCGTTGATACAACGAGAAATTACTCGAACAATTTATCGTCCGTACCCGCTTCACTTCTCACATCCCAAGGCCCAAGACAAATATTTCCCTCAAAAAACAAAACAAAAAGAAAACAAAAACAAAAAAACGCCATGTTCTCGCTCCTCCGCCGCGCGCTCTGCGCCGCCGCCGCCGCCTCCTCCTCGCCGGCGGCGCCGCGGGGGAGATATCTTCTCGGCGCGCTGCTCTCCCCGTCGGCTAGCCCTCTCGACCCATGCCGGGGCCCTGCTGCGCCGGAGCCACCGAGGCGGCGGGCGTTCCATGGCTCGCCGAGCCCCCTGGGGTTCAGGTCCACACCGGCGTCGTGGTCCAGCCCGGAGGCGGGGGCGGCCGTCGGGGGGGACGACGGGCTGGAGGTCGCGAGGCTGGGGATCTCGCCGCGGATCGTGGAGAGGCTCGCCGCACGGGGCATCACCAGGCTCTTCCCCATCCAGGTAGCCGGCTTGCTGCTCGCTAATTGGAAACTTATTACGGTTTGCTTGATTTGGTCCGGTTTTGGCATGGAGTAGATTCACGGATGAAATGCTTGGCTCCAGATGAGATGCTGGCATTTTTAGGTTTGGAATCGCTAGAACTGTGCGTGTGCTACTGATTTTCTTTTAGTTTAGTTGAATTAGCAGCATAGTTTTCTGATGGAAATGATGAATGGGCCATTCTTAGTTGTGCTACATCACAGTTGTATAGTTGTAGATATCCTATACACTGAGAAGTTAGTACTGTATTTTGTGTACCACTGTTGAATTGTTTGCAATGTTCAACAAGAGAATGTCTATTGTATAATTTGATTTTGGCAGCAAATTCGAATTCAAATGAATAGGATGTTGCTTTGAACCATCAACTGGAAATTTGATTGGCATTCTTCTGGTGCCTTTTTTGTAGAGTACACTTGTGCTTATTGTTATACACAATGAATCACAGAATGAGGTTCTTCCTGAGCCAAGTTCACTTTATCTTCAGATGTAAAATTTTAAATTCAAAATATTAGAAGGTTAAAAAAGAAGGGAATCATAAGTTATTTGCATGTTTGGACACTGTGTTCCACTGGAATCTGGTCACATTTGGTCTCAGCAATGCAGCAGTTATGGAACAAGCCTATTTATATGTTCATCTCATTCCAGATTGTGCTTTTTCTACAGTTCTGTCATATTTACATTTCATTGTCGTGTGCTACTGATTTCTTTTAGTTTAGTTGAATTATCAACATAGTTGTGTGATGGAGTGAGGAAAGGGCCATTCTTAGTTTTGCTACATTAGGTTGTATAGTAGTACATACCCTATTCACTTAGCTGCTGGTACTCTATTCCGTGTCCCACTGTTGAATTGTATACAAGTTTGGGCAAGAGAAAGAATGGCTATTGTGTAGTTTGATTTTGGCACAAATTCGAATTCAAATCTTCCCTGCAAAAAAAGTCAATAGGACGTTCTTTGAACCGTCAACTCAAAATTTGATGGACATTCTTCCTGTGCTTGTGCTTATTTGGTACTAGATGCCCACTAAAGATTGAACCTGTTTTTAGCTCAATAAGTTTTCTTGGTTCCAAAATCCTAAATCCGTCCTAGAAATTTTCAAGTTAGAAAGATTTTCCATAGTTGAATAGTAGTCCAAAAGGCCAAAGTGCACATTGGACTTCTGTTAACTGCACTTAGAAGCTAGAACATTTGCTACATTCTGCTGTGGTGTAAAAAAACACAAGTTAAGCATCGAGACAAAGGTTTAATACAAGTAACAATTTGAGTACCAAACAGTGTGGATGCTTCACATTGATGCTGTGCAACCAGCTGTTTGCTGTAAAACTAAATCATTGTACAGGACATTAACTGTTTAAAATTGAAAAGTTAATGATCCATTAAGAGTCCTAGATACAAATATGCTACATTTTGATCGACCTATCCCGCTTCTAAGTGTTAAATAACATTCTCACAGTTAATTGTTTCAAACGAAGCCAAGATAACACTGACATATAAGAACAGATGACTGATGGACCAAAACGCCTTGTCACCCAAATTGTAAGCCATAATAGAAGCATATGGTATTTTCCATATAAATTCCATAAAAAAATTAAAGAGGACCATGAATTTAAAAACCAACACATGGAGTCCCCATCAATATCTCTCATGAACAGAGGACAGGCTTGCTGTGGATCTATCATGGTAGATTCCATAATGCCGCCTTCCTCGGTAGAAAATGCCTTCCTTGGTAGAAAATGAGGTTTGCTTGATTAGGTCTGTTTTTGACATGAACGAGTAGAGTGGCTGATGAAATGTTTTCCCCTAGATGAGATGCTGGTGTCTTTAGCTTTGGAAGTGCTAGAACTGTAGAGTTATCAGTCGTGTGCTGCTGAATCGTTAGAGTTAGTTGAATAGTGGTGCAGTTTTGTCATGAAAACTAGGAATTTGCCATACTTAGTTTTGCACATAGGAGCTGTATAGTTATACGTACACGATGCTGAGCCGCTGGTACTGTATTTTGCATCGTACTGTTTAATTGTTTGCAAGTTTGGACAAGAGAAAGAATGTCTACTTTATTTTGGCAGCAAATTCGATAAATCAATAGGACTTTGCTTCAAACCATCAACTGAAAATTTGATGGATTGTATTGTGCGGTGCCTTACTTGGGGGGGTTGGGGGGGGGGGTATACTCCTTGTGCTTATTTAGTCTGCACTATAAACGAGGTCTAGTGATTCTGAATTTCTGACCAGGTCAAGTTATTTCATCTAGAGATGTAGATCCAAAATATTAAAAGGGGAAAAAAGAATTATAAGTTATTGTGGTCCTTTAGTTCCACCAGAATCTGGGCAGATCATTTGTTATTTTGGCAATGCAGCGGTTATAGAGTAGATCTATTCATTTATATCATCTCAATCTAGAATGTGTTTTTCCTACAATTTATCTAATTTGCTTGGTGCTCTTGTCACTCTACTTTCTTTTTTTTTGCCTTTTTATGTAGTGATGTGTTTTATCTTTCTCTGTCCAGAGGGCTGTCCTTGATCCAGCAATGCAAGGCAAAGATATGATTGGGCGTGCAAGAACTGGAACTGGGAAAACGTTGGCTTTTGGTATTCCTATCATGGACAGGATTCTTCGTCACAATGAGAAGAATGGGTTGGTTTCACTTTCTCACCTGGAATTTGTTTTATGTAATTACCGGACAGATAGAATTTATTGTGATAATGGTATAGTTTGGTGTACGCAGGAGTGGCAGAAATCCTTTAGCCATAATTCTGGCACCTACTAGAGAACTTGCTAGACAGGTTGAGAAGGAATTTAAGGAATCTGCTCCTTTGGACTCTCTTTGTGTCTATGGAGGTGTTCCCATCAGTCATCAAATGAGAGCTCTTAATTATGGTGTTGATGTTGTGGTCGGAACACCAGGTCGAATTATTGATCTTATAAGAAGAGGTGTTTTAAACCTTTCTGAGATCCAATTCGTGGTTCTGGATGAAGCTGACCAGATGTTGGCTGTGGGTTTTGATGAAGATGTTGAGGTGATCATGGAGAATTTGCCACAGAACCGTCAAAGTATGTTGTTCTCTGCAACAATGCCCAGTTGGATTAGAAAAATTACAAGCAAGTACTTGAAAGATCCAATCATTATTGACCTAGTGAGTGCCTTTCTCTTATTTTCACCTGTGAATTCTTGTCTTGTTTGTCCTGCTGTGGTGTATCTAGCATCCCGTTCTATCTAACTGTATATGACCAATGAACCATTAACAGAGAAGTTCATCCCTTTTGTATTTAATATTGTTTCCTTAGGGCCTTGTCACATTTGTATACAAATACATTTAGGTGCAAACGGTATGCTGACTTAGTTGCTTCGTTATGATGTGCCATGGTAAATTGAAGGGATATTAATCCTGGATAAGGAGTAGCATAACATAATGTGGAGTTCATATTGATATAAGAAATGATGGGGTGGGCACATCTGTAGGTTAGAAACATTTGTTGAATTGTTTGATTAACTCTGGAAATAGTACTTGGGACTTTATCACAGTTTTTCTAAGAAGAGCAACAGGATTGTTAAGATAATTCTCTGACATTTTACATTGTTTCCTAAGGTTGGTGACGAGGACCAGAAATTACCTGAAGGAATCTCTCTTTATTCAATTGCCTCTGAGCACTATGGGAAGCCATCAATTCTTGGTCCATTGATCAAAGTGAGCACTCTTCTGAATGTATGATGTGTTTTATAGTTTGCACCATTAACGACTCTTTTCTCTACACTTCCACAGGAACATGCTAATGGTGGAAAATGTATTGTGTTTACTCAAACTAAACGAGAGGCAGATAGATTAGCATATGCTATGGGCAGGAGCTATGCATGTCAGGCGCTTCATGGGGATATTTCACAGAATCAGAGAGAAAGGACACTATCAGGATTTCGAGATGGCCGCTTTAATATCCTAGTAGCAACCGATGTTGCTGCTCGTGGATTAGACATACCCAATGTTGATCTTGTAAGTAGCCTGATGTGTTTCTTTAATGGAGATTTTTGGAAAAGTATGATTAATCTAGCTTTTTGACGTTCATATCGGTTAACTTAAAAATAATCTTCCGCATGCTTGTTCAGGTTATACATTACGAACTCCCAAACACCTCGGAGTTATTTGTTCACAGATCTGGACGAACTGCACGAGCAGGGAAGAAAGGAAGTGCAATTTTAATATACACAAATGATCAAGCTAGAGCTGTAAGGATCATTGAGCAAGATATAGGATGCAGATTCACAGAGGTAAAAACAGTTCCAAAACTGTGCATGTTGAATCCTAATGATATCATTTTTGCAGCTGAGATAAAAATATGTTTGCTTATTTTTGCTTTACCGTGTGTAGCTTCCAAAGATTGCAGTTGCAGATGAGGCCTCAGACATGTTTAATGTTGTGAGAGACACTCGCTCTAGATTAGCTGGAAGCCCAAGAACCGGTGGCTCCTCTTTCGGACGAGGAGGCTATGGTGGTTTTGGAGAAGGCCGTTCCCGGGGCTTTGGCGATTTTGATGGCTTTGGCAGTTCCCCTGATCGTGGTGGGAGATCACGTGATGCTGGTTCAAGATACGGCAGCGGGTTTGGAGATTTTAGACGACCCTCCAATGCCTTTGGCAGGTCTAGTTCCAAGCAGCCTGATGGATTCGGATTTGGTGACTTTGGAGAAGGCAATTTCAGTAGAAATGGCAACAGACGCTCTAGGAGTTTTGATGATTCAGGTTCGACACGGTACAGCAGACGCCCTAATGGTTTTGGAACATCAGATTTCGGCAGATCAGGTGGGTTCGATGATTCCAACTGATCACAGGACTCCGGTTTGTATAGCTTTGAGGTTTTTGACCTTCAATCTTCTCTTCTATGTCATGAATGAGATCACCAATCGCTTTTTCTGGCGCTTGGCCTAAGTAGTCTGTTGTTGTAGCCAAATAAGTAGCCTTGTTTGTGTATTAGGTTTGTTCCAAAACATGTAATGTATATACTCCAGCCTGTACCTTTTGGTTATGCACTCTCTCAACCAAGTGTAAGAAAATTCTGAAAATGAGGAACCTTTCATTATTTATGTCCATGTACTCCCTGTTGAATTGCACTTTGACCCCTCATCATCTCGCTTGGTGGTAATTTGGCATCCAAACATCTTATTGTGATTGGGAATGGTATATGCTTCAGCTTCAACCACGTACATGTTGTTTCTCTGTATGCTTCTGAACTGCGGCAGATGTTTTTTTTTTTGAACTTGCGGCAGATGAAGTTAGCAAATATTGAGACAATCCACATTTTTGTTACATACTCCCTCCTTTTTTTTAATATTCGACGCCATTAACTTTTTAAAATACATTTGACTATTCGTCTTGTTCAAAAAATTTATATAATATGTACACAAAAAATTAGAATATAACGAATAATCAAACGTTTGTGAAAAAGTCAACAACATCGTATGTTAAAAAACGGAGTTAACACGTACCAAGCATAGTAAAAAAAATGGGAAAAAACTGGTAAAAGATGTAGAAATGCCGCTGAAAATTCAGCCATTGGAATTTCACTTGATTCTACTCGTACGGAGTACTTTCTACCAACATTTGCAGCAGCTGTGAAATGGCGCTGAAATTCTTCCATGCTACTAGTAGAAAAGTAAGCTGGGCCCAAATGCCGAGTCAGCGAAGCTCCGGCCCCCTGGGCCTCCGTCCTCTCCAAAAAGCGCAGCCGGAAAAGCCCACGACGGCGACGGCCGGAGCGGATGGGGATTCGAGCGTGTGTGAGAGAGAGAGATTGAGAGGAGGATAAGGTGGCCACGGCGACGACATGGCCACCCTGCTCCACTGTTCAACCCGCCAAGTGGCCTCCTACTCCTCCAACCCATCCAATCCTCGAGACCAACCCACACACATGCCCGACTCCCCCCAAATCCACCACCCGCCGCCACCGCCGCCGCCGCCGCCCACCGATCCCGCCGCGTCCACGACACCGAATGCCCCACGCAACTCGCAGGTATCCCACCACTTGAAATGCTCTCTCCCCTACCGCGCCATTTCCAGCAATTCTCGTCGGAGATTGATTTTTTTTTTGTTTTTTGTTGTTTGGTTTGGGGGTTGTGGAGGTGGCGGCGCCGGTGCAGGTGAAGCCGAGGATGATAATCAAGGGGATGCTGGGGAGGTACGAGAGGTGGAACCCCGTGCACCCGACGGTGGGCACGTTCTGGGGGATCGGGCTGGGGCTTGGGTGCGGGGTTGGGTGGGGGCCTGGGTTCGGGCCCGAGGTCATCGGCTACGTCGGCGCCGGCTGCGGCGTCGGGTTCAGCGTCGGCGTCACGCTCGCCGGCGTCGGCGTCGGCTTGCCGCAGCACGGCCTCATCAGGAACCAGTACCACAGCGGTATATTGCCACTCTCTTGCTCTTTGCTCATATGTGATGGTGATGGTGATGCCTTTCTCTTCTTCTGCAGTTTCAGTTTTCGATTGCGTCGTTTGCCATGCCATGTTTGATTAATTGTCTCCTCTAATCCATAGCAATTGAGTTAGTATTGGAAGTGGTTTGTTATTGATATGTTGAGTTAGTATTGGAAATTATTTGTTATTGATAATTGAGACTAAATACCAGAGGGTGATATTTGTCTCCTCGAATCCATGTAGTAGTTGAGTTGGTAGTGGAAGTGATTTGTTATCTATAACTGTATATAGGTGAGATAAATATCACTGGCTAGTGTTCTTTTTATCCAGTGATATTACTTCATTGTGTTCCTGCAGAATATACGCTGTTTCACTGCACTGCAGTTGGTGGATCTCGGAAATTAATGGAGTTTTAACTTGTTCAGTAATAGTAAATCAATTAATGTTCATGTGGGAATAAAAATGAAAATGAAAGCAACTACCCGTTTGTGTGAAAAAAAGATCAGTATGTCCAGTAGCATGCACGTGTGCACACTGCACCGTTGTGTTGGATCTCTATTTCAATGATGCTCTTTCCCTGTTGTTATAAGGGATCCCCTGCAACCTGGCAACCCATGTGATTGCTGCGACATGATTTAGCAATCTAACCATATGCATGTAGTCCTGTTCAGATGTTAGATCATAAGTGATTTTACCATCAAACGCGCTACTGCAGTGCCATCAAATGCAATGCAGACATAGCAGTTCAGCAATAACACTCCTCTACTATAAACTTACATAGTTTTATTTCTCCTCCTGCCAGTTAGCCAACCTTAGTTATGTCTATTATTGCAAGGTACCAACTACATTCTCCACTTTTGGATAACAGAATTTCCTCCCGTTTGTAGGTTTCGCAAGCAATATCCCTTTCGAATCAGCTAGGTTTTACACCTTTACCATCATCAGAGGCTTGGTCTGGGATGCCATCAGTTATGTGAGCCAGGTAGCGGCTGTGAGGAAAGAATCTCGACAAAGGCTCCTAAACTTTCATGAAAACCCTCAGATTTCAGGAGGCGTTAACCTGCCCAAGTTGGGGAAGGGCATGTCAAGCAGCATCCAATCCACTATGGAGTGTATAAAAGCCTTCAAAGATCAGCATTGGCCTCCATAAAGTAACTAAGGATGGATTGTGTAAGTTAGAAACCCATGGCACGCTTACTCTAAGATGAAGATATCTTCGGTATTAGTTAGTGTTTCCAACTTATTATGGGGAAATTATTCCAATTTCCAGCTGAGGAAAATGGTTAGCCTGTAACCTAGCAAATCATAGATGTAGTATCTAATTATTTTTGTAAATATAACAATGTTATTAATTCAAATGTTTTGCTACAATCTGGCATTATGAAATAAAATTGCACTAATATTGTACTCTATGCATATGTATATATGTACCCTAATGTTTTTGATTGGATAACTGTGTAAGTGTGATTCTGTGATGCCAAAGCTCGTATTAAATTCTGGAAGGCACACTGCAAAGAGGCTGAAGGCTGTACATGAGGACATGTAACGTCAAAGCATGTATTCCTGCACCATTGGACAGTAATAACTTGATTTTTTGGATATTTGGAAGCCAGAAAAAATGGTAACTACTGTTGACTATCTGATGTTGTCGGTATAATCCAGGTGAAAAAGATATTTGCTGCCCAAATACCAAAGATATTTGCTGCCCGAATACCTACTCGACTTACTTGATCAGTTACTGAAAGTGAATGTGGTTTCAGATATGTTCACCAAATTAACTACCATAGAAGGCTAATGGAGCACTGTGCCATGTGGTGGTCCTACAAACAATGTCTGGTTAGTTCTGATTTTTCTCCTCAAAGATGTATTTGTTCTTTACCGAACTTTTGAGATTCTTGGATCTTTTTGTTTTCATTGAAACGCTTTTGTCCCGTTGCTAAAGACATCTTAGCACCTTGGCCATTTCATAACTTGGGGTAGTCACTCCTCATTGATCAAATGACAAAGCAGCACAAAATGCAGGCATCATGCTACATTCATCCAATATATGTGATTACATGAAAATGACACATTGCTAGAACGGTTGCCTAAACCTTGTATTTCTTTCTTGTCATGTAGGGCATGAGCAAAGGAAGACTGTATCTAAAGTTTGTTTACTAGCTCCCATGCATGCTGTTGGGGTTGGAATTTTGTGCTCAACTCTAGCTTGATTCTCCTAACTACTTATATTGTCATATTGTACCGAAAGGAAAAAACAGCTAACCAACAATAGCAATAGCAATAGCAATGCTGAATTCTGAAATATACAATTCTGACATGCATGACGCTATGTGTGTCAATATTCTTCTCATCAGCCCTTTGCCATATGCTCTCTTCCAATCTAGCTAGCTGTGGACTCACTGTGGCGATGCTTTTTGGTAGCAATTTTTTCTTTGTTAATCTCTGAATCAAGTTAATTAATCTGCAAGGGTTAACTAATGGAGCTCTGCTGAATGGTTTCGTGCGACATGTGGGGCGTGCTGGCCAGCTGCAGGGTAGTCCAGCAGACCAACATGATGGTGACCAGGGGTGGTCTCAGGTCAGTAATGTCCAAGAGAAAAAACATCCATGGCCACTTGGCCAGCCATTTATTGATCTGGTCCCTGCTTTTCAACATATATATGCTGTACTTCCTCTCCAATATATTTTGCCGGTCCCCATACACCAACAATGCTTTGCATGACCAATTAATCTGGAGGTATATGATATATTGATGATATATAGTCCTGCATTCTCGATTGAAAAACTGGGTGTTAAGAGAGTATATTATTAACCAAATGTATATTTCTATATGTTAGCAAGGTTGATGGATCATTATGTGTTGTTGCAGACAGGCAGGGAGAGGGAGGGGGTAGCTGGGCTGGGCAGCGTGTCGCCGTGATGTCTGAAGATGATTCAGAAACGATGCGGTTGCAGCTGCAGCGAGAGCAGAGTAAAAACTGGTACACAGTATCGGTGTACGATTGCAGTTGGCATGCATGCAGAAACCGACAGGGAGGAAAACGGCGACGGGAGCCGGACAAACACAAGCAGCTAAGCTAAGCTACCACTCGCTCCTCTCATCTGCATTCTGCATTGCATCATATTCATGCTGATTCATATCTATCGATCCATATATTTGATATGATTCTTGCAGCATCGATCGATATCATGCATGCATATGATCAGATGCAATGACTGCCGGCCACTTGCCTTCTGCACGAGCGCCGGCGAATCTCCCGGCCGGCCGGCCGGCGACCACCACCACCGTGTGCGCATGCATGCTACTCGAGTACGTGATCTCTCCACTACACTGCATCTGCGTGACTGCATTGATCGATCGAACAAAAGTGTGGCCTCGTGCATGTACTCTAGCTCTCAACTTCTAGCGAAGACATCTACTGGGAAGTCTGGAATGATGCATGTATAAACTGGCCCACGCACCACATATCTCATGAATATATCTATATATCCAACATCATATAGGTAATTAATTAGAAGATTACCAAGCATAAATTAAGTGCTTCCTTTATGTCACAAAATATTTAATGTTTAGGATAAGATTTAGCCAAACTTCAACACTTTGACTATCAATAAATTGTATGTTAGAATCTAATGTGTTTATGATATTATGATCATTACTTTTGAAGGCACATCAATACATGTCGTTTTTCTTGTTTTAAACTGAACACATTAATTTGAAAGTTATCCTAAACACGCCAAATATTTATAACCAGAGGGAGTAATAAAGGTATGCTAAAAATATGTTCCATATCTCTACTTACATTGAAAATATGGATGCCGTCCGTCCCCACTCCTACCCATACATATAAAAACATCAACCATTTAAAAGCCGAAAACTTCAGAAAACAAAATACAATTTGGCACCAAAACTGACCTTTCCCAAAAAAACCGACTTTATGAACCACGCCACCCCCCCTCCATATCCTTATCTCTCGTATGGTCCGGTAAAAAAATAGTGCATAAAGATAGCATGAATATTTTTTTATTTTAGTGTAAATTTCACAAAACTACATGTATTTTGCACAATTTATCACAAAACTACAAGTACTTTGTACAATCTATCAAAAAACTACAGATTTAAGAATTTATTTCACAAAACTATAGATTTAGTGTATTCGTTTATCACAGAACTACACATTTAGTGCCTTCATTTATCACAAAACTATAGATTTAGTGTCTCCATTATCACAAAACTACAGGTTTTAATGCTAAAACCTATAGTTTTGTGATAATGGAGACATTACATCTGTAGTTTTGTGATAAATAAAAATAATAAATTTATAGTTTTGTGAAACAAGTTCTTAAATCTGTAGTTTTGTGATATATTGTGTAAAGTACCTGTAGTTTTGTGATAAACGGAGACATTGAATCTATAGTTTTGTGAAACAAGATCTTAAATATGTAGTTTTGTGATAGATCATGCAAAGTATCTAGTTTTATGAAATTTACTTTTTATTTTAAGTTTAAGTCTCCGCTGCAACATACATGCATTTAGCTAACTAGTGTTTTAAAGTAAACAATGTTAAATGATCAAAACAATAGACATTTTTTTTCAATAGTTAAATGAAGGGATCATATCGTTTGCCTCTAAATAATGTCAATAGCGATTTTTGAAAAGTTACCATCACCCCAAGATTCGTGTTAGTATTAACTCCCTCCTCCCTTCGAGCTTCACTTCGCTACCTTCAATTCCCCCCGCCCCCCCCTCCCCCCCCCCCCCGAGCACCCACCCACCCACAAAAAACAAAAAAAATCCTCCCTTGGCCCTACCATGAACCACATTCATCATAGTCGCTTTTAAATCTACCCCTTCTAACCAAATCTAACCTTGTCTCCGCCTTCAAATCTACCTCCTTCTGACCAATTACTCAACCCTTCTCCTTCATATCTTGTCGCGGCCTTCAAATCTACCCCATCCTACCAATATCCATTGCCCCTTACCCTTCCTCCATTTCTTGTCACCACCTTCAAGTCTACCACTCTACCCCCTCCTACCAATCTCCATTGCCCTTCACCCCTCCACTTATTTTCACCCCCTTGAAAATCTACCTCGCTCCTAACCAATCTTCCCTTGTCCTACCACATGCATCAACCTTACCTTCACCCTTCCCCATCCTCCGTCTAAACCCTAGATCCTTCCTCTTCCCCACCCTATCCTTAATACACCCACCCACTCCGGTGACCTAATCCGAACAGCTTGCCAAATTAAGATACACTGCAACCACCATCAAGTCGCCAATGAAGATGAATATGTGAGGAAAGGCAATGAGTTCCATCGAATATTGACATTTAATTCAGAAGAAATCATACAAACTTCTGCATAGCAAATTACTAATTTTGATAAATAAATATGCAGACGTTCTTCTCATAGCAAAACTATTTATTTGTGCGTAGCAAAACTAACTTTGATGAATGTACATTCCAAGATTGCTAAAATAAATTGTATCATTAATTTTATGCATGCTCTTCTCGGCCACAGGAAGCTCGAGACAATACTACAGCGGTTACTACACTGGCTGAGAATATTTTGAGTGACGATAGATCGACACGAGCCGGTTAATGCATGGGTTGAAATGTTCCAAGTCCAAGACATAAAGCGACAAGATTCTTCTCAAGCTAGAGCTTGACCCTCTGCCATGTCAAGCAACGAATAAAGAGTAAATAGGGTAGCAGCAGTAATAATTGATTGTGAAAAAGAAGAGGAGAGCATATGTGCAAGAAGCTAGCTAGCTAGCAATAGCACATGCATGGCCATGGAGGAAGAGGTTGAAACAAATCAAAACAATGGCTAGCTATCTTGATTCTTGACTCACACAGGTCTGGTCCACATCTGTCCTGCACAGGGGAATCCTACTTGCTTCCAAACACCCAGAGACAAAGCCTAGTCCAGAAAGCCAGCTCTTTGCAAAACAGGCACACGCAGAGAGATTGAGAGAGAGAGAGAGAGAGAGAGAGAGTACCATGCATGATGCAATGCAACTATGCAAACATGTACACAAAAAGTTCAGGGCTCCTTTGCATTGAAGGATTTTCAAAGGATTTGTGGAGGATTTCCTATGAGGACCGTACGTTGGATCAAAGAATAGGGTTATGCCAAAATTCTTATTGGTTGCCTTCGTATGCCCCCTTTCTATAGGAAAATAAATGAGAGCTCATACCTCATGTTCTATTTTCATTTGAGAAGTCCAATGCACTCTCTTCCTTTCTCCCTCTAGTTTTTCTCTAGCAAACAGTTCACTTTAAAATTCCAATATTTTCTTTTTCGAAAAAAAATTCCAATATTTATTTCTGTGAACCATCCAAACGTAACGCACCAATTAAATCTTCGTGTGTAACCCTACAGGATTGTGTAGAACATGGTATCTGATTCCTGCAATTTTTCATGTTCTTGTGTTTTTAGTACCCCGTTCCAAAGGATCCGTCAAAATGTTCCATTGGCCAATGCATTGATCTATGTTAGGTTTACGCCGTGTTTAGTTCCAAAGTTTTTCTTCAAACTTTCAATTTTTCCATCACATCAAAACTTTCCTACACACATAAACTTTCAACTTTTTCATCACATCATTTTAATTTCAACCAAACTTTCAATTTTGGTGTGAACTAAACACAGCCTTAACTTGCATGTCAATTTGATGGGATGTATGCTGTGTAGGACACATACTGTATAGTGTATATGTACATGTATATATATATATATATATACAAAGTGGAGTATACAATACATAAGAGAAGCAAGAGAGAAGAGGCTCTTTTGACATGTACAGTGCCAGCTGTGGCTCTTCCTGTGGTTGCATAGTGCCCCTCCTCACTTTATTCCATCTTGCAATGATGTGTGTGTGCATGTGTTTGTCTGTGCTACTTACACACCACCATGCATGTGCATGGAGACGACCTATAGCTTAGCTAGGGTTTAGGTGAAACTTGAAAGCTCATGCATGCACGCATGCAGATTAATTAGTGCATTGACACAAGTGTACATTGGATGTGGGCTTACATAATTAGGTTAATTAATTACTCATGGTTTATTACTTGGAGTATATATTTACTTATAGGGATGTGTAGCCACACTGACTATGATTCTATGAAGAGGAGAGGAGGTGGGCTAGTGGCTGCACTATATAAGTAGGGATAGGCCTCCCTTCTCAGCATGCAAACATGCACCATTTCACAGCATTAGCACAACAAACACACCATGCTCTATCCTCCATGTATCCATCCATATCCATCCATCCATCTTCTCTTCTAGCTAGCCATGCATATCCACTTTGAAAGGGAGAAAAGAAAGAGTGACATAGTTTTAAGAGAGACATATAGATATAGGTAGTGTTCATGGTGTTAGTTCATTCACTAAGCTCATTCATTCATCCATTGGTGAGAGCTAGATGTAGTTAATTAGTTTGGTGTGGCAATGGCGGCATTGGAGGGGAGATATATATGTGTGTGTTTGGTACTTTGGGTGATCGAAGGTGATGAAAAGGTAGGGGATATGCCTGGCTCCCTGTATGCCGCTCGCATGGCTGCCAACCCAATGAACTCTCGCTGTTGGCCGCTGCGTACGGCGTGCGAGGTGCCAAGCATGGCCCTCTTCCCTTCTCTCTTTCTCTCTCTCTACATCTCTCTCTTCTTTCTTGTTGCATTGCATGTTTTATAGTATATCCTTAGAATGTTTGTTTTCTTTTCTTGCTAAGTAATCATTCACATGGATCTAGCTAGTGCATGCACGAATTTTGAGTAAAAAAATTAAAAAACAATCAGTGGATATGAACATGACAATGCATATATATATATATATATACAGCATTTACATCATTGCATGCCTGAGCTAATCTAATTTTTGGAATTTCTCTGAAGTCAGATAGCTAGCCTTTGTAGATTAATTATATTACTGTGTGCATTGCATGCATTTGCATTTACTCGCTGCGTTTCTGATGTATATATATACGTACTCCTCCATTGTTTATCTTGTGATGAAATCAAGATCATGCATGTGGTGAATTAATATGATAGATTAATTATTGATAGTAGTACAATTTTCACTACTGAAACCTTTGCTTAGTTCTGAACTTGCTGCAGTTTGAGCAAAGTAGTGTGCCAATCAGTTCGAATATCTTGCCTGCATGCATGCCGCCGTTGAGTCAGGTTGACGGCCGGCGCCGCGCCGCGCCGCACTCCGGCGAGAACTGCACACCGCCGCCGGCCGCCGCCTCAATCCGTCCATGGCAGACAGAGATCGATATATAGGCCGCTGCCTGCGCAGAAGAAAACACATGGACGTGTCCGAGCATGCGGAAGTTCCATCCCGCCGATGAAGATGGTGGTTGCCGGAGAACCCGGCCGGCGGAGGCGCCGCCATGTCGCCGGAGAGAGAGGAGATGGGGGTGTGGTTGTACAATTTGAACTTATTGAGGGGTTTTTCTGAAAACATAGATGTACCTTTTCCTTTGTACTAGCCGCCCAATTATTCGGCACACATACTCTATAATATTGTACAATTTAAAGGAAAAAGGATGCACTTACAAAAACTTTCTTACAAACATTTTACAGACTGATGTGACACATTGTGATTGAATCTTGATATTCGATAACTACCCATTAATTAAATCCGACTGTTTGTATATTTGTCTGTAATTTCAATGCTTGCCTCGATCTGTAGAAACGCAGTATCTGTACTTGGACCTGCAAGAAATTCAGGAGGAAGAAGAAGAAAAATGTGCATATATTCTTCGATGCATGAATAATGGAGGTTGAATAATGCATGCTCCTTAATTTAGGATACTAATTAAGAAACTCACTGAGGGTGGTAGGATTAGTGTATGTCAAAAGTGAAACTTAATTTGGTCTCAATTAATTTAATTGAGGTTTTCGACTTATTCATTTAGCCTTTTTTCTGTAATAGTTGTTGTCTTCAGAGTTTCAGACTTCATAGTCCTTAAACAGAAAGGAGTAAGAGCTGGTGACATGGTGAGTGATTGTAAGCTGGAGTTCACACTCTATTCCATTTTGCATTCTATATAAAGCTGGGTGTCAAATTCCTTGGGCCTTGGCCTAAAATGATGCATGGTGCATGCTATAATTTTTTACTTTTTCGAAGAAATTACTGCTGAAGTCTTCAAAATAATCCAACAACATCAGCATGTTATCATTTTCATTTGATACTGAATCCATGAACTTGAGTTTAAAACTTCAAATTATTAACCATCCAATCTGTTGCGTGTTATTAGTCAAATGTTCAGAAAGGGAGAAAGCTTACCTGACAGAAGCTTTTCAGCAAATTCAAGATGCTCTTTGTCACTGTCCATTCTGAGTTTCTGATAACAAGAGCCAAAGGCCCTCCTGGTTTGACAGATTTCATCACAAACTCCATGTTAACCTGAAGATGCTTCTGTATGGACTGGAAGATCTCCATGTTAACATCTGAATATTCGATAACCTGAAGAATGAAGATGTTCTATATTCAGGTTACAAATTCCATGTAAGAAACCATACTAGTAAGTCTGAAACTAAGTCACCATTGGAATGATCCTGAGTCCTGAAAACCTAGGTGCAGTGTCTGCTGAGATATATATGAAGTTGCAAAAAACACAACTTTACATATATAATCACAGAAATGTTGCAAGAAGCAGCATATATGAGAATCGATTGCAACCAGCAAACAATGGAAAAACAACAAGAAGGTCCAACTGCATAGTAGCACTAAGAAAAAGGCAAGACAGCCTTTTGGAACAGTAGAAGATTACTGTAGTCCTTCCACATCCCTAATTAATGTGTATGAGCATGTCAACCAATTAATCTGAACATCTAGCTGCTGCTGGGAGAGGCTGCCAGGTGCCTGAATATCTCTCTGTCCATATGCAGGTCAAGAACAGCGCCCATTTCTTCGTTCCCCTTTCTCCCAGTTGTGTTTCATCACAGCATGTCAACAACTCAGTCCAGTTCCAGACTTCCAGTTACACAGTTACTAAATGGTGTAGCTCTTACTTGTTAACCCTGTACCATCTCATGCTGGCCCAAGAATTCTTCACCCAAAAGGCTCCCAGGATGATCCAACAACTCCTGCTAATTCACATGCATGCAACCAAGCTGCTAAGGTGGCTTCGACAAACGGAAGTATACCGATGGCATATCATTTGAACAGTTGTAACAGCATCATAATTTTGACAAGGTTTTCCATGATCTCAAACAATGCATCTTGTGATGCTCAGTCCTGACAACAGAATAACTTGTAGATTTGTTGATAGATTGTGCTAAGAATGATCTTTCCTGAATAACTTGATCGGTATCTGAAGAAAATGCTAATTGGATGTCCTTTCATGTGTCAAGGAAGAACTTACTAGTTGTATATACAGTTAGCACCATACATTATCAATCAAATAATAACTGTTTACTGATGTTAACAGACAAAAGTAATGCTGATGCTGGCAGTATATGTCAGTACTACCAAAAAAATAACTGATGTTAACAGACAAAAGAACTTACTATGCTGTTTTCGTGATACAAGAATGCCATGGCTTAAAATAACTTAATTTATGTGCACATCTACAATATCAAGAAAAGACTCCATTTCCTGTTTCTATTGATTGAGTGTTGTTTAACCTGACTAAAAAGATTACAGATCCCTCAATAGTGAAGCTGAAAAAGGATCTCCACCTTCTCCAAACAGGAATCTGTGCATAAATTGCTGCGAAGATGTAGGCTGCACATCTACATTACATCTGCATAATGGCATGGCTTAAAACCATTTAATTTAGGTCCACATCTACATTACCAAGCAAACACTCCATTTTCTGTTCCTATCGAATGATCAATGTCTTTATTTACCCGACTGAAAAGATTACAGATCACTAAACAGTGAAGCTGAAAAGGGAACTCCACCTTCTCCAAACAGAAATCTGTGCAGAAATTGCTGGAAGAAGTAGGCTGCACAGCGCAGAGAGCAAAAAAAAAAAAAAAAAGGGCAACACTGTGCTGTTCCCTTGCCTCCCTGATGATATTGAACAGGAATGCAGCAGTTGAACCATTGCCCCTGGCGCCGGCGATGTGATCATATGAACAGGAAGAACAGCTGATACACGCAATCACTCGGTTTTTGTCATTACATTCATCATATTTCTAAAAGTCAACAATATCATTTATTAAAAGCAAAGGGAGTATTTAATTTTCATTGAACACATGTGGATTCAGGTTTCATGTTTGCACTGAACAAATATAAAAGCAGCATTAAAAATATATAATTCATATTTAATTTCCATTGAACTCATGTGGGTTTAGCTAAGGTTTCATGTTTGCAGTGAAAAAAGGAAAAAAAAAATTGGGGCGAGAGAGGCTCGAACTCTCGACCTCAGGATCACTCACAATATTAGCTATGAGACCTACGCGCTAGCCAACTGCGCCACCACCCCATTTGTGTTTGCGGTAGAAAAAAAGTTAAAAGAGCATGAAAACTATCCCTGAAAACTGGAACAGCCTGTTAATCTGACTAATTTTTTTTTTGAAGAGAAAATTAATCTGCCTAAATTGTTGGCTGATCAGAGTGATAATACACGATTTTGGGTGCAGAGAGATTAACAAATTGAGGGAAGAATAGTGATAGGAAGAGATCCACGTAGTGCATTGACTGTTATTGTGTTTGTTAGTTTGTACTACTATTGAACATTGCAATGCTTCCATACTGAAGGTTTGTCGTATAAACATCATCTTTTGACAAAAAAGGATGATATGTTTATGTCAATCTCGATGTGCCATTTTCTCCCAACAAGATACTCTACATCCAACTTTAGGGCGAGAACCAAATCTCAACGTATAAATGCGGACCAAAAGCTCAGATCTTGATTGATAGCGACTGAAATGGACTCACTAATTACTTTATTAAGTAGTGATTAATGAAGCACATCCCTGTCATGATTAACTAACGACAAAGCAACGGTGTACCAGCTAACTACTATTTATCATTTAACACAGGAAGAACATAGTCCCCCATTTTGGCATTTTCACTACCAGACATTGCAAAAACCTCTCTTGCAAATTATATGTTGCGGAATGTGCAAAGTCCAAATTATAATGATGGAGATTGATCGAATAATGTGATTATAGATGTACAAGAAATGCAATTTCATATTTGCTATACTGTCTAACTGCAAAATTGTGCAGGGAATTCGACTAGTTGCAAGTAGTACAGACAAGATCATGAGAAAGGTGAAAGTTACAGTGATGAGGCAATGAGTACCAAGGCAAGAGGGGATACAGATGTGGTAGCTGTTTGTTCAGGAGCAAAATTTCTGGCGATATCTGCGCATTTCTAATGATCTTGATGTGCCACATATCTGAATTGCACATGGTTCAGTCTACCTAAGTTCTTTTTCTGCTTCAGACCATGTGCAATCTTGAAGAACCGATGGTTAATTATTCTTATCCAGTTGAAAAATCAACATAGCAACCAAAACTCTCATTTGGTTCCTTGATTTGTTCTTGTAACAACTCACCAGATGCAGGTCCCTCGGGCATCATATAACAGTAACATCAGCTAAAAGAAAGAGTGAAACTGTCACTGTTGTGTTCTTGTTTTGTTTTTTTCTTTTGGTTCCCTTTCAAAAATCATACTTGTACTTGTAACGAAAACTCCCCTTACTTAATACAATGATACGCAAATCTTTTGCGTATTCTTGAAAATTGTTGTGTTCTTGTGCAGCTGTTGCGATGCCGGCTCAAGCTGAGTCCACACAGCCACTATATTCTTCATATATTGCCGGTGCATGCCATTTCCATACATGTAGCATCATATGAAGCATCTTCCTGTTGTCTTGATTATCTATGCAAAGGGATCCTCCAGTTCATCTCCCATAGACAAAAACCCTTCCAGAAACAGAAAGGTGATGTTGATCACTATACTCTTCAGATAAGAATAGCATCAGGAGCGATCGCGGTGTACACGTGTCGACTGCCAAGTGGTGTCCCAAAGCTTCAGCCTTGCACGACTCACAGCACACAAACTGCATCTTGGAATCAAATCATTCTTCTAGGACCAGTTGTTCTGCCTTCCTTTGTTCATCTCCCCTAGTTGCTTGCATGTTGGTCACTGCACAACAAACAAGTCAATGATGATGAGGAAAAAAATAAAGGAGGAAAACATTGTTTCATCACTAGTATTATATTGCTTGGGAATGCCTGTGAATTTTCTATGCTGAAAGAAAGTATTCTTATAATGCTAGATGGCATTGCACATGTCTGATTTTCCCTGACATCTTCGGTTATGCTTTAGATGGTCAATCTAAACTTGCTTCTTTATAGATCATCGTAATCTTTATCACTTTATCAGCTAATGAACCTATCTTTCAGCGATCGTGTTAAGAAAGCATTGGTTATTGAGATATTAAGGATAGCATCAAGGAGGCAACAACTTGCTCAACATGCAGTGCTACTAGTAGTGTTTTTCGCTAGTTGCTGATCCCTCACGCAAGTCCCTATACACTGCTTATCATGTCCATATCATGAAAGCGATGCTCAACCCAATTGTTTGTGAACTAGCCCACTGTTTTTTCTAATGTGACAAAATAGTCTATTGAATGCAACAGCGAAAGAACGAAATGGAAGCACAACCGCAGCCAGAGTTCATCTATTGATAGGATAGGACTAGACAATGCCCAAAGCAGAACTGAAGTGTCCAAAACTGATCTATCAGAAGATGGAATTAGATCAAATGACGACAATCAACTAGTTTCAGTACACAAATTAGTGCGGTTAAGCGCAAAAAAATGATATACCATGTATTCTCTGATTTATATACCTAAAATTGTTGTGCAAGTGCATCTATAGGGAGGTTTCATGTACATGTCCATGCTGCATTTAAGTTTGGAAATATCAAGAATTGTGTACTGACCATCAAAACATCTTACTTATTTTATGGTCCCATCAGATGAGGATGGAATGACAGCGCCAGAGAGTAACTCCTCATTTTGTTCTGCAATTTGAGATCCATAGGGAAACAAACCTGGCACCTGAAAAGAACTGATACTGTAAGATAAACAAGAATTGAAGCCTGAATGATCGGTAATGATGAAATTTAACATAATAATCAACCTGAGCTGTTGCTGTCAGTGTATCATTACAATGAAGAAAAGGATTTCTTGGCCCGCGGATGCGATTATCACTCTGCATATCGTTTGGAACATTGGGTGCACTCATAACTGGAGAAGGGATCTGAGGCATCTGGTTTGGCAGAGAATTGTTCATGTAATATGTTGTTCTTTGCATCTGATTCAGGCCTTGAGCTTGAGCCCCAGGCATGCATGCCGTGTTCAATCCCATGCCCATCGGTGGCATGAGCTGGTGGGCACCGGGGAACATCATCGGCGCAATCCCGGTAGTCATCCACATGATCTGAACATGAAGCAACAGTCTCACAATCAAGCACCATGATTTGATTCATCCAGAAGGAGAAATTCTATTGCTACTGTGGAGAAATGGGGAAAGTTTGATTTCAAACCTGAATTTGCATTTGCAGGGACTTCAAGTACTCAATTGCTTCATCTAGTATGGATGCTTTGTCAGTCTGAGAAACAGCTAGAATCATCAAATTGCCACAAAATTCAACCATGGCAATAAGTCAAGAACACTATACTATTATACGGGATAACAAAAATTCCCACAATTTTTCGCAAAAATTATTTTACCTTGTTGCAATGAGGTACCAGTTCTTGCAATGCTCTCAACTTCTCATTGATCCTATCCCTTCTTCTCTGCAGCAAGAACAGCAAAAAAATCAAGAACATTCTCCCTGTTGCAAATGATGCAACACCATGTATCCATCAATGGTTGGTTGGTGTTCTTGAGGTCTTACACGCTCTGACAGGTTGTGGACCTCGGCGGCGCGAGTCCGGCGCTTCGCCGCCGGCCGCTTCGACGGCCGGGTCTCGTCGGCGACCTCGCTAAGGCTGTCCAGTTCGTCCCTCCCCCGCTTGAACAGTGGGTAGCTCCCGCTCCCCGACCCGCCCGACGACGACGCGCCGCCGGCGCGTGCGGCGCCCGTCCCCTCCTCCTCCTCCTCGCGCGGCGCGGCGGCGTCGATGTCGTCGTCGTCGTCGTCCGCGGGCAGCGCCGGCGCGGCGACCGCGTTGCTGCCGCAGATGCTCAGCCCGGCCTCGTCGAGACGGCTCGACACGTCGTCTTTCCTCGCCGCCGCCCGCGGCGTCGGCGTCGGCGTCGCGAGCGCGAGCGCGCCCGCCGCGTGCCCGTCGACATTGGCGAAGCTGTGCCAGAACTGCGAGTAGATGTCCCTGCCCATGCCCACGCCCAGCGCGTCGTCGCCGCCACCGCCATCCGCGAACCACGCGGACGCCGTCTCCTCCTCGCCGGTGACGCCGCTCCGGGCGAGGAGGCCGGGCGATCGGTGGCGCGTCTGCGCGTGCGCGACGACGCCCCCGTCCTGCCACAGAAGCTCCACCAGCTCGCCATCCGAGCTACGCCACGCGAGCAAACAGAACGAAATCTCCAAATCTTCACATCGATCAAGAACCAGAGCAACGCAGAACAAAGATCAAAAAGGAAACGAGAAATCTTGATTACAGCAAGGGCTTCTTCTGGTTCATCATCATCATCGCCGACGACGACGACCTTGCAGTTGCACCCGCATCCATGGCGCCGCAATTCTTCGACAGCCGGCAGGTCACACTTCACTGAAAATTCAGAAAAGCTAATCAAAAGAGAGAAGAGGAAGAAGCAAAGAACTGGAGTACAGTGATCATGGCAGTGAGCTGAGCTGACCTCGTTCTTCTTGCTCCTCTTGCTCGTGGAGAGGAAGTGAGAGTAGCGAGGAAGCAAGGTGAGATGTCTAGCTAGTGGAAGAAATGGATGGATGGATAGTTGTAGTTGGGCTCGATTTCGTCGGGGAAATTAAAGCAGAGAAAGAGTGAGGGAGACGTGTCCGTAGCATTTTTGTATGGAGGAGGAGAGGACGGGTTGACGAACCGTCGGATTTTTTTTTTTTTTTTTTGGTTTTTTGGCCTGCCTGCTTTGGGACGTCAAGTAACATTGTCAATCAGTCAGCCATAGCCGGCCCAGCCCTCAGAATCGGCAACGGCAGCTTGGAAAGGAGTTCCAAAAAAAAAAAAAAAACCCTCGCTCCGTCTCATTTCAAGAGTAGCCGTGGGTTTCGTATTCAACGTGCAGTGGTGAAGCCAGCATCATCATCGTCATCAAGCCCGGACGACTAATAGTATTTTTCGGTGATCGATTAATTATTATGGGTGTCAATAGCTATCAATAGAGGTGACCGCAATAGCGGAGCTCGGACGGCCGCCCGACCTGCCCGGGAGGTGGATCCGCCGCTGTCAACGTGGGTAATATTATTTATATTTTATCATTTAATAACAATAAAAATACTAACCATAAAAAAGTTTTAAATAAGATGAACGATTAAATATTGAACGTAGAAACCTACAACTGCATTTAAAATGGGATGGAGGGAGTACTCCTGGTTGCGTTCAAAATTTATCATACAACTAATAAAATACCTATACATCGTAGCGGATTCTAATTATATTAGGTAAACTGATGAAAACTAAATTGTCACCCTCTGATTAATGATGATAGTAGGATAAACACTAAAAAATACACATAAAGCAAATAGATTCTCACTGCAGTACAATTTAGGTTAACAGTGATGGCCCATAAGATAGATGGTGGTCTCCCTCTTCTCGGTTAGATGAGTATACCATACTTCCTCCGTTTCACAATATAAAACTTTCTAGAATTGTTCATATATATATATATATATATAAATGTTAATAAATCTAAACACATACATATGTCTAGATTCATTAACATCTAAATAAATATGGGCAATACTAAAAAGTCTTACATGTGAAACGGAGGAAGTAACTAACACCGCTACTAATATGGTGTAAATATAGAACTTCTCCGTATATTTTCTTACCTCAATTTCTCTACCTACTTTCTTATTCTCTCATTAACAAATATTAAACATAGGTCATTTATCAGGTAAAAGAATAAATATCCCCTTTTAATTTTACCACTCGTACTTCTTGTAAAAAAAACTTCACTAGTCCCTGTATTTTTTTGGACGGAACTACTCTTTACTTCTTTACGCATGTTAGTTTGAATGTGGGAGTTTTATGGGGTACTCCCTTAAATATATCAGTAAATAAACATGTACTCCGTCCCAAAATATACTCCTCGGCTCCTTGCTACGTTCAAAACTTACAGTTCGCAGTACATACCTACTTTTCCCAACCAATAAACGAACATCCCCATTTCTCAGGTAAAAGAATAAATGTCCCTACTTAGTTTTACCTCTCTCGTTAGATACCATTAAAAATTTTTATAAAATACTTATATTTAGGGACGGAAGAATTACTCCTAGTACTTCTCTATGCAGATTAGATTGAATGCGACAATTTTCTATGATACTCTTTTTAGTCCGCAATATAATCAATGTTGGTGTTTTGATGAATATTAATGTTGAGATAAAAACGACTTTAATGTTCGGAGCAAAGTTTACAAAGCCGATGAACATCGGTTTGTTTTTATGAAAACCGGACTTTCCGCGGGCTTGCTTGAGAACATAAATCGCCTAGTTTTCCGGTCAAGTTAAAAAAAATCAAACTGAACTTTACAGTTATAACAGAACTTGACCAAATTTTATCAGCGGCCAACGGTTTTCAAACGGTAAGGTGACACAGTAACGTGTGCTGAGAATTACCAAACATATGCTTATATTAACGGATAGAGTGAGGGAGTACGTCGTGGAACAGAATTATAGTACCAGCAGTAGTTGTACTCATTTGAGAATTACACGTAAAAAGAAAAAGAAAGTCTAACGTTGAGAGTTGAGACCTTTAAGAATTAGTACCAGTACGTAGTAGTTGTACACCTTCTTCTCTTGCGCCACCGGTCACGAAGCGTGCTCCTCTGACATAAAGTCACGTCAGAGGGACATTCTCACTGACATGTGGGACCCATATGTCTCTCTGACTTTACGTTAGAGGAGACTCATCAACCGGCCACCTCCCTTCTTCCACGGGCCACAATCAATGAAGCTCATTCCTTCCTTCCTTCCACACGTCAGCGCCGTTCTCTTCCACAACCGACCTCTTCCCCCACACGCTGGTGTTATCCTCTCCTCCCGCACGCCAACATCCTCTTGAGTAGATCGAGGCGGCATTGTCGGTGAGTGTCCCGCTGCGTGAATCAAGGTTAGGTAGGGGTCGTGAGCTCTTGGTGGACCGGATCAAGGTGAGGACGGTCTTCTCTGAGGCGGATCTGGTCAGCTTGAGCTTGCCCAGGGCGGTAGGCTCTTCAACGACAACGACGATTCTTCTTGAGCCGACCCACAGTGGCGACGAGCTACAATGGTAGGTTCGTCGCTGTGCTTGTACTCTAGCCGCTAGAGCTCGAAGGGAAGAGGTTGGTGGGGGGGGGGGGGGGCATCACGTCGCAGGAGCATGACGTCCCCAACGCGGCTTCGACTAGAGGCTGGCCCGTCTTGGGTGCCGAGGAGCTTCATAGGGCTGCGACCGTGATGAACGTGGCAGCATAAATCCTTGCTGGCACGTTGGAACCGAATGCCACCGAGACGCAATAAGAGCGAGTATAATAGCAGGCTATAAGTCAGCTGTAAGCACACGTGGAGGAGAGAAGAGAAGAGAGAGAAGGAAAGCGGGCTACAGATTTGCAGCCAGCTGCAATACGGACTCCAATACATTATGTGTGTATGAGAGGTGGGACGATATATTAATGGTATAGTATATGCTTATATGTAACTATTGTATGAATGGGTTATTAGATTGGCTGTAGATAAATTAAAGCTAGTAGTTGGCTATACTATTAAACTTGCTCTAAGAGTAAATAAAGCTAATACTATCAACATTGTGTTTAAATCTATTGGTGTAAAGTTTCAGCGTGTCAATATATTTAAAGTATTAAACATAGACTAATAACAAAACAAATTACAGATTCCGCATTTAAACTACGAGACGAATTTATTAAGCCTAATTAATCCATCATTAGTAAATATTTACTGTAGTACCATATTATCAAATCATAGATTAATTAGACTTAAAAGATTCGTCTCGTAATTTACCCGTAATCTGTATAATTAGTTATTTTTTATATTTAATACTCGATATATGTGTTCAAACTGTAAAATTTCACCGGTGGCCCTTATTACCCGTGGCAAAAAAATCTTGCGGAGATCCTGGAGGTCCTAGACCGTGTACCGTCTATACTTCTCTAGTACAAGTAGTGTAGAGTGGCACGTACTCCGGCCGGAACCGTAAGAAGAAAAAAAAAGTTCAGTTTTGGGGAACCGTGGGGAGGTCAAAGCTCTGCCTGCGTGCTCTGCGTAAAGCCGGCGGTGGCCGCTGACCTGACCATGACCAGGCCATGCCGTAGGCGTAGTACTTTTTCTGTGGAGGGAGCGAGTGACCAAGCTCACATGTACACCGTCGCAACTCGCACGCATATGCACCTAAAAATGATTAAGATATATATTTTAGAGTAAATTGCACTATCAACTTCGCAGGTGGGTGTAATTTAGTACAAAAACTTGAGAAATGAGTGATCTAGTGCAACAACTTAACATGTAGGTGCAATTTAGTATAAAAACTTTATAAGTGATCACATAAATACAATAACTTGCATAAGGTAATATTCGTAGGATTACTATGTAATGGCATAATGATATCGTGAAAAAAAATTCACCTAGCATGCTTAGGTAAGTTGATGCAACAAAATACTAAATTATCAAGTTCCTATACTAGAACACATCAATTTATCAAGTTGTTGTACTCGGCTATTCAATTCTCAAGTTCTTGCACTATATCGCACCCACCAGCCAAGTTGGTGTACTATGGGTGCAATTTACTCTATACTTTATTTCAATTTTTATCGGTATGTTTTTTAAACGGTGTGTTTCGTAAAAACTTTATATATATAAATTGTTTTAAAATATTACTTTTTTAGTCCTAATATAAGTGCAATCTAATACAAAATATGATATATACTAAGTCACAGTTTATATTGGAACGAAGGAAGTAGATAAACTTACTTTTTTAAATTTATAATAATTAAAATTTAATTAATTATATGTTAATGGTTTTGTTCTTTTCCGTGCTCTAACATTATCTTGGGTACAAACGAGCACCATGTAATGTCAGAACTGGATAAGGATCCTCTGACCGTGCCGTCGATACCCCTCTCCGGTCGGTCCCCGGAGCTGGAGCTTTGTTCCTCCACGGCAATGGCATCATTCACCCCAGCTGGCACTTCGAGCATGCCTGGTCTGTTGTAGCCTATTGTTTGGCTTAAACGTTTATAGGTAGTCCCTCCATCTTAAAATATAAGTACTTTTAGACCCTGATATAATCTCTGAGATGATACTTTGACCAACAATTTCTATAAAAGTAAGATGTTTTAAATAAAAAGAGTTGTATATTATGATAGTTTGTTTAATGATAAATCTAGTAACATTAATTTTACATGATTGATCTTTTTAATTTTTTTTCTATTAATAATCAAAGTTAAAAATATTTAACTTGTTACTATGCTAAAAATGCTTATATTTTGGGATGGAGGGAATACAACTTATTAACAACTAAAAAATATATTAGTAAAATTTTTATATATGTGTTATTAGCGATTTTATAACAAGCGTTGTAAAATAAACTACAATAAACGCTTGTATATCTTTCAGTTTTTTCTCCTCTTTCCTTTTCTCTCTTTTACTTCCCTTTCCTTTTTCCCGTTTCCTTTTTCTCTGTTTTTCTTCTATATTTCTCCCCCTTTTTTTTTCTTTCATGTATTCTTCTGGGACAGTCACTCTCTCATCCGTTCCTGAAACCTAATATGGATGCGATATATTTTAATATTACGAATCTGGATAGTTGTTTGTCCAAATTAATAGTATTATGATAAATCACATCCATGTTATGTTGTACTATGTTAGTATAGTATTTTGCAAGGTGCTGTTTATGCGTGTTTGAACACTCCTGCGGATCAAAATGAATGAATATAATGATGCACGGGTCTCCTACACGTTTGAAAAAAGAATTGTGGGAGGCCGCAATTAAAATATTTTTATTAACTTCATGAAAACGCAGTAATGACCCACGTAGACACTTGCTAATTGCTCGATCCCCTCAAAAGCTTAAGCTTAAGAGCAGGTACAATAGTAAACTATAAGCCAGCTATAAACACAGTTCGAGAAGATAAAAAAAGGAGAGAGAAAAGCAGTGGGCTACAGATTTGTAGCCAGCTGCAGCACGGACTATAAGATACATTTGTGTATGATAGGTGGGACCAGATATTAATTGTGTAGTATATGTTTATATTTAACTATTGTATGAATTAGTTATTAAGATGACTATAGAAGATTTGAAGCCAGCAGTTGGCTATACTATTAATCTTGCTCTAATTAGTCAGGGATCATTTACGTCGCCGTCTATAGCTACTATTGTGTATACGTTTGATATATTGTATTTCCAGCTTGCTCTTGCACATGCTGATTAGGAAACTTTCTCACGTCATTTTAGTTTCAAATCGCTGAAATACTAGTCCTTGCACTTTGTTGTTAATTTTGGAGTAAATTACACTTTGCATCGGGTAAAACACACCTAATTTCACTTTTTACCGAGCTGCTTTCAAATAAGTTTCACTTGGCACCAGGATAAACATAATCAAACCTATAGAAATTTCATCAAGTTTTACAAAATATGGATAAAACTTTGTGAAACTTGGTAAAAAAATATCACGAGTTTCACACGTGGTTTATAAGATTTTCCTGCAGTTATATGATGCAATCTAGCGTAAAACACAAATTATTTTGATATACCCTGATGCAAAGTAAAAATATGTACTAAACCCAGTGTAAAGCGAAATAACATATATTTTACCTCGTGTGAAGTGTAAGCACTTGTTTGTTGGCCCCCCTCATACTCAAATCCTGGCTTCGCCACTGGCCATATTCATTGCATTGCAAACAGGTTTTCTCTTTTTCCAGAGAAAATAAAACATTGGTTTCTTGAAGATAATCCAGATATCAATCTTAGTTGTAATATGGTCGATGAGCATACATGCATGTACACTACTCAGACTGTAAATTTTGGTTATTTTCTAAGACATCTTAATTTTCAGTTCCACCGTTTCCCTTCAAAGCAAAACTACACATGGTTCCTATCTATGTATGTCTAGATTATTGTGTATTTATGTAAATGATGTTCTCGTTCTCGGAGACCCAAAGTAGAAGAAAAACTCACTAGAAATTACAACTTCTCTACTGGGAATCCGATGACCGGCTTGATCTCTCGTGCCATGGAACGCAGTTCTTCCACCTCCTGATCCGTCAGGCTCCATCCGAGCGCGCCAGCGAACTCCCTGGCCTGCTCTGCGTTCTTCGCTCCGGGGATTGGCACAACGTTGCTTTGGCAGATCAGCCAGTTCAGAACCACCTGAGGAAAATGCAGGAGAGAAAAATTAGAGCAACTTTGCTTACAACTATGTCTTTGAAATTGGTGCACCGCAAATTCTGAGAATTCAAAGCGTTAGTGGTTGTTTTAGTTTCAGCATCTGGGATCTTGCTGATCTCCAGGTAGCTTGTGAGCTTGTTGAAAGATGAAATTATCATTTTTCCCCCTTACAATTTACTCCTATGTCTTAATAATTTGCATTCTAAGTTTTTGGCAATGGGTAGACTTCAGAAAAGGAAATATTGAGCAGCAAGAACACCTGAGTTGGGGTCTTCTCATAACTTCCTCCAATCTCTTTAATCCTGTTAATAAGTGGTTGGAGCTGTTTGGAATAAGAAACATCTTCAATGAGCATTGTTGCAGCAGTGCAATAAGAGAGGGTTCGTGAACAAGGATGCAACAAGCTCATAATAATATTAGTAAAAAATACAACCTTGGTCAGGAACTCAGGAGTGTATATTCGTCCACGAGGTCCGGTTGGGGGATTATTTGGAGTGTATTTTCCTGTCAGAACACCTGAACAGAGGAGACATATTAAGATAGGATTTTGTTTTCGATAATCACTCACTTGAGAAATGGAATGATGATCGATGAAGTAAAAATTTCAGTTCCAAGATAGGACATTTTCATTTAAACTACCAGATTGAACATTTTTCTTGCAAAAAAAAGATCTTGATATAGTTGAATGGTAATGTGAAGAACAGAATCAGAATTCTACCTTGAGCAATCGGGGAATATGCGATCAAAGTAATACCAAGCTCATCACAAGCCGCTTTTACCCCATTTTCTTCAGGGTTCCTGTATATCAAACTGTAGTTTACTTGATTTGAAGCAAGTGGAACTCCCCTCTTCTTGAGGCGCTCGTAAGCATCCCGTAGACGCTTTTCTGTATCAAATTATAGAAAGAGCGTTCTTGAAATTAGTTTCACTGAAAAGAGGTAACTAGCACAACAAACTGCATCATATGCAACTCTTGAAGTCAGATTACAACCGCTGTAGTTTGAGACTCCAACAGCTTTTACAAGACCTTGCTCATAAGCATCTCCAAGACCATCAAGGTAACCTGAATCATGTAAGAACAATGTAATTGCTCCCACTGCTTCCTGAGTACAGTTCAAATATGTCTATTATGTATTTCCTCCATATTTTAATATATGATGCAGTTGAATTTTAAACATATGGTTGACAAACCATCTTATTCAAAAATTCATATAATTACCATTTAGTTTGTTGTCATTTGTTTTATCATTAAACATACTTTAAGTATGACTTATTTTTTCATATTTGCACTGGTCAGACATATATGCAAAAATCAACAGCGTAATATATTAAAAAGAGGAGGGAGTATTTAAATATGGGTATATTAAAGAATACCTTCATTTCCCCATATCCCTGGCCTGAAAAGGAGATGAGGACACCAGTTAAATAAACTAGCAATAATAATAAACACATAATATCGGAGTGAAAAGACAATGAGACAACCAATGAAGTTGGTAGAGCTCAACTGAGGAGACGCCAAGGCGGGATAATGAGTCCTTCAGTGCAGAAATAACACTTCCTCGGCCAAGCCTCCACGGAAGAGCTGCAAACTTTGTCGCAATGGCTACTTCGACCTGTTCTTTCTGCTGCCTTTCCTTGATGAATCTGATGGTAAATGAGAACTTAGAACAAGTTTTGTGCTAAAATCGTCATATATTTGGAACAACAAACAGTTGTACATTGTATACCTTCCTAGTAAACTTTCTGAATTTATGGCTCCTGATATCTTCAGAACATCCATAACCAAAATGCAGTGTTAGATCTTTCCTTCAAATGAACCAGAGAATGATCAGAAACTATGAACAGGGTTGGTTCTTACCCCTGCACCATATACTTCTGCAGTATCAAAGAAGGTTATTCCGCAATCGACACTCGCATCAAATGCTCCTTTAGCAGCCTTCAATTTCCTATCTGGCAAATTTCAGAGTGCTTCATCATATTAAGGGACTGTGACTGGTATCTTTGTCATTGGATTGTCATTGACATTAAGCAAATTGTCTACTTCACTAACAATTGCAGAGATTTATGACATTTCATATGTTTGGTCGTTAAAATTTCGCAAAGCATATTACATGTGGCACGTGGTTTCTTGCAGATAATGCAACATGCACATCAAGCACATGGGATGTATGACCCTGATTTCAGCCCAACAAACAAATAACAAGTAGCAGTAAAAAAGGAATGCAAAAAAGAAAGACAACTTTGTTAAATATCACACTTTCAGATCCTACATCCTTAGATGACCGGTGCCTTCTAAACTATACAAAAATCAGACGATTCAACATTTCAATGCATGCTTAAATTCCACAATCTGTAATTAGTTCCAATGTTGCGAGTTGTGACAACATTGGGACAAGCAGAGAGAAAAAAAATCCATGACCATGTTCATGATCAAAGATTCACCTAGAGACCTGGCCCCTTAACTCATACTCCCTCTGACCATAAATATTTGATGTTTAGTCTAGTGTCATAATTTCAATATAATGTTTACTTAGACTAGGCCCCAGGATGTTCATGTCTTTATGATACCACTTGCCGTTACCTTGGGACAGAAATCAATTGCAAATAGTACTACACTGTCGGTTCTAGGTTGTAAGTTTGTAACCTCAGTTAGATCGACAGCCTTTGAACCTGAAAACTAGCTCATCAGCTACATGAAACTCTACAACACAATGAGGAATCAATCCCAACAATTCCCCCAAAATCAACATATTAGGATCCTAAATCAAGAACTGGTCAATCAAAACCGATCGATTGCAGATTTGCAGGTGGAATAACACAACAACAATCAAGAGCTAATAAGCAAATCGATGAGACTGCGCATTGGGCGAACGTACCGTCCCACTGGAACTCGTTCCAGTAGGTGGTGTCGCCCCAGGACCAGGCGCCGATGCCGAGCTTGGTCACCGCCACGTCCGACCCGCCCAGCCTCACCTTGCCGTCCTCCTCCACCGCCGCCGCCGCCGCCGACGCCCCGGACGCGCGTGGCGGGCGTACCGCCGCCGCCGCCGCTCGTCGGCTGGGGAGGAGGGGCGCCAGGCAGCCACCGGCGACCTGCAGGGTCCCGGCCATCATTGCAGGCAAGCTACCTCCTCACTGTTGCTCGGCCTCGGCGCGGTGGTTGCTGGGCTTCGACTGCGAGTGGCCGGGAGGCGCGAGCTTAGTTTGGCCACGAACGAGACGAGGCGAGGAGAGGTAGACGGCGGCGAGAGTAGCTAGAATGACAGTGTGTTTGGCGGGTAAACACGTGGACGCGCCGCTGGCCGCTCTGGGTATATCGCTTCCAAACAACTCAAAAAAGAGAGAGAGAATTTATTTATTTTTTAGGTAAAATCATCCTATAAAAAAAAAGAGAGAACTTCTGCCCGCCTTCGATGTTAAATACTCCCTCCGTTTCAGATTACAAGACGTCCCTCCGTTTCAGATTACAAGACGTTTAAATTTTGGTCAAAATTAAACTATTTTAAATTTAACTAAGTTTATACAAAAATATAATAATATTTATAATACTAAATTAGTTTCATTAAATCAATAATTAAATATATTTTCATCATAAAATTGTGTTGAGTTGAAAATATTATTATTTTTCTCTACAAACTTAGTTAATCTTGAAGCCGTTTGACTTTGACCAAAGTTAAAACGTCTTGTAACCTGAAACGCAATGAGTAATTAATTGTGCAATCTTATGGTTTAAATCCGGTGCTTATGATAAGACTCAATCAAATTTATAGTATTTATATCATCAATTTTATGTTATCCTATATACTTATATAGTTCATCCCCACTAAGTGTAGTTAATGCTATTTCTTTGTTCTCTCATTAAGCCACATCACCCCAATTATTTCTAACCTTTGGATGATATATCTACGGTCTAAATTATCTCTTCTTTCTTCTTTCATAAAAACATGCCATCTCAATTATTTTTAGGCTTAAAATTGTATCAAATTGTTTTAGTTTTGATAATCAAATTACATTTTGTTTATATATATTATGCAACTTAATTTTCCGTACCAACACGGTCATATAAAGCATCCCTTAACTTGTATAGATGTTTTTTTTATGGGAAACTTGTATAGATGTTACTATTTTTTCATAAAATGGTCAAATCTAAAAATATTTGACTAGAAAAAAATTAAAACGACTTATAATATAAAACGTACACGTGAGATCTAATTTTTAATGCAAGTGTGTAGTGCAGTGGTGCAAGTGTGTTTGCATCTTCCTTGTAATAAATAAAAAGTTACATTGTATAGGCATTTGAATCATCACTGGGCAGGGCTGGCTCAAGTCATATAAACCTTTTCTATTCATGCAGGCAGAAATTTCTGACTCATTTTCCACACCTTCTACACATTTTATCGCCGTAAAATGGTACAATCAATACACATCTCCCATCACTATACATGAAGAACTTCTTCAGTTACATGTCTATGACTCCTCGATGGGCATCTTGATGCCCTTGATCTCGCGTGCCAAAGACCGCAGCTCTTCGACCTCGTCGCCGGTGAGGCTCCAGCCGAGCGCGCCGGCGAACTCCTGCGCCTGGCCGGCGTTCTTGGCTCCCGGGATTGGCACCACATTGCCTTGGCAGGTCAGCCAGTTCAGTGAAACCTGAAACAAAAAAAGAAAACACCAGCTGTTTTCAGTGGAACTGCACTTCTGTTCCTTGCAAGTTGCTGCTCATCCTACTTGGAGATATTAATTCCTTTTCTTGCATGGATTTTCTGAGCATTATATGAGGTGAAGCACCTGGGTTGGGTTCTTCCCATAGCTTTCTCCAATCTCCTTGATCCTGTTCATCAGTGGTTGAAGCTGTGCACATGAAACATGTTTATAGGTTTTAGATAAGAAAAATGTTCAGTTGCAGAGACTGAATGGCGGATCCAAGCTTCAGGGCCCCTTTAATTTGTAGGAAAAATATAGGAATTTTGGAGGATTTCAATCGTATGGAAAAAAAATCCTATGAAGACCTTTGAAATAAAGGATTGAATCCTATCCAATCATTTAAAATTCCTATGGAATGGGTAATCCTATGCACATTTTGGAGGAAAGTTAGCAAGAGGTCTAACCTCTTGGAACATTTCCTCTGAGTCTATCTCTCTCATCTGATTCCTGCGTTTTTCCTGTGGTCCAATCAAACGGCAATTCCTGTGTTTTTCCTGTGTTTTGCAATCCTCTGTTTTACAATTGTATTCCTGTCAGAATCCTGTGTTTTTCCTATTTCTCTGTTTTTTCATTCCTACGATTTAAAGGGGCCCTGAAGCTGTATGTAACTAGCTAGCTTAAAGGTTCAGTAATATGTACTAATATAACCTTGGTGAGGAACTCAGGGGTATATGTGTTTGCTCGAGGACCGGTAGGAGGTTTTTCTGGAGTGTATTTTCCTGACAGAACACCTGAACAATGGAAATTAGTCAGTACAAGAACAAGGGCCCCATCGGTTGGCCAAGAGCTAATTATATGCCAAATGGTTTATTAGCGATAAAAACAAATGCTGAAAAAGAAACTACGCTGAAAATACCGTAAAATCAACTCCAAAATTAAGTTTTAAAATTCAAATTTTAGCGGCCTAATCCTTTGGCCGTCCTGGCTAAAAAAATGTACAAGAACGAATGCGATTGTATTGTAAATAGCACTAAATACGATGAAGCAATTGGGACAGAGAAAATAAGGAGAAAAAGTTCTCACCTTGGGCTATTGGGGAATAAGCAATCAGGGTGATGCCAAGCTCATCACAAGCTGCCTTCACACCATTCAACTCAGGAGTCCTGTATATTAGGCTGTAGTTCACTTGGTTTGCAGCAAGTGGAACTCCTCTTTTCTTCAGCCGCGCATATGCATCCCGAAGGCGTTTCTCTTGAATAAAGTCATCATAGAAACTATTATTTCAATGAAAGTTTATTGAGGAAGAAACAATTCGAGGAATGTACAAGAACATTTAATTTGCAGGCCACAGACAGAATACAGACCATTGTAGTTTGAGACTCCAACAGCCTTTACAAGGCCTTGCTCATAAGCATCTGCAAGTCCATCAAGATACCCTGAGAATAATGCTCAATGATGTCAGAATGTTGAAGTTTTTGTCATGCTAGAAGGAACTAGCTAATAATTCATAAAAATGGTTAAATGGGTAATTTTCATTGGACTGTATACCTTCATTTCCCCATAGCCCTGGCCTGAAAACAAAGAAACAAAAGCAGCTGAGATCAAAATGCTCAAAATTTACAGAAAAAGTATGTATCAGAGAAAGAGCAGACAAGCCGACCAATGAAGTTGGTAGAGCTCAACTGAAGATAACCCAAGACGGTCAAGCGATTTCTTCAGTGCGGAAAGAACACTTCCTCGGCCAAATCTCCATGGAAGTGCAGCAAACTTTGTTGCGACGGCAACGTCAATTTGTTCTTTCTCTTGCCTTTCCTTGATGAAACTGGCGGCAAGAGAGACATCAACAGGTGACTATTGCTGCACATGTGACTTTCGCAAAACAAAAGAAAAAAAGAAAAAAAAAAAGAGAGTGCTGAACAGCAAAACGTGGCATACCCTCCGAGTAAACTTTCAGAATTTACTGCTCCCATCAGCTGAAGGACAGAAGAACTAAAGGTTAAATGAACCTTCAGAATTTTGACGCAAGGAAAATATGAGCGAGGAATCATGAAGTTTTTCTAGTTTCTTACCGCTGTACCATAAACTTCTGCTGTATCAAAGAAGGTCATCCCATTATCTATGCTTGTGTCAAATGCTGCTTTAGCCTCCTGCAGTCTCCTGTCTGATGAAATCAAAGGAAGCACGTTTTCTTATCATTTCTTTGTTCTGTTTTTGGAAGACTTTTCTTCCCAAAACGGTAGCAACGATTGTATCACAAATACAAAGACAATAACATACACCTGAAGTGGAAACCTTACAAAAGAAAAACTCTCCAAGAAAGAGGAGGAAGAGGGACAAGAAAATGACAGAGTTGATAATTAACTAATCAATCAATGATAGGGACATGTCAAGTTGCTAATTAACTAATCAGGAACAGATTTACACCGGGCCCAATGACCTGCTTGATGGTTGCCATTGGTTTCTGGATGATGGATGTGGTTCAACAAGAGGATTGTTTGGTTATCAATATTACAGGAGAAAAAAATTGAAGTGACATGCGTGCAAGTGAGAGTCACATAGGGAAGGAGGCAATGCGACAAGCACCTTGTGCGCATGGGAAGCATGATCTTGGTCACACTTTTCTGCTCCTTTGACCGGCTAAGAAACAGAGCTATAGCTACAGGTACATATAGGTTTAGCAACGAACAACAGAGAATCACCTGAAACTAAATTTGACTGCAACAAGAACTGATATTTTCCTTTCTACCAGCACAAACAAAACAAACACAATTTATAATAACTACTCCCTCCGTTTCACAATATAAATCATTCTAGCATTTTCTATATTCTATCTAGATTTATTAACATCAATATGAATGTGGGAAATACTAAAATGATTTATATTGTGAAACGGAGGAAGTAAGTAGGAAGATAATGAAGTAGCATGCTTGAACAATTCGATGGATTGAGGCAGTAGTACGCACCGTCCCATTCGGAGTCGTTCCAGTAGGTGGTGTCCCCCCACGACCAGGCGCCGATGCCGAGCTTGCTCACCGCCACGTCCGACCCACCCAGCCTCACCTTCCCCTTCCCCTCCTCCTCGCTCACCTTCGCCGCCGCCGCGTCCGACGCCACCGCGCGCGCCGCCGCCAACCGCCGCCGCCGACCAGGTCCAAGAACGGGCCGCCGGCAACAGCAGCCGCCGCCAGCCACCACCTGCAGCGCCATCGCCGCCGCCGCCATTGCTCTGCTGCTACGTGTGCGGTGGCCCTGTGGTCGGACGGCGACGCGCGCGGCTGGCTGCTGGTGCGTGTGTGGCTGCTGGCTCGAGGAGAAGCCTGGCTCCTTCTTGTACTCTACCACCAAGGCCGCGCCGCGACGAGGCGTCGCGGTCGCGGGAGCTAACGATTTCTTTTTCAAAAAAGAATACAAAATTTGGCGGTAGAGTTGGAGATGCCACGTGAGTAACGTGCAGATGCTGCTGCTGCTGCGAGATATCTGCATGGACGGCCCAAATAAATCCGACCAAAAATACAAATCCAAGCTGAAATACAAATCCAGGGGATTCCAGGCTAACTTACAAATCCAGTTAATCCCTCCGTTTCATATTATAAGAATTTCTAACATTGTCTACATTTATATAGCTGTTAATGAATCATATATATATATATATATATATTTATTTATTTATTATCATATATATGAATATGGGAAATGTTAGAAAGTTTTATAATATGAAATAGAGGAAGTGGCGTTCAGCTACAGTCTAGTGTGATGCAGATTGAGCTTAGCAGCAGTAGCATATCTGAGCAGAAAGATTAGAAGAGTTTTCCTGTCCGGAGGCCGGAGCCACACATTAAGCCTACCCAACATGTAGAACGATCAGATGAATAAAATTTTCATTTCATTTTTTTTCCAACCAAGAGATTGATTCTTGCCATTCAATTCCAGGATTGGGAACCCAGATAAGTTGTGTTTCATCACCATCAAAGAACCAAGTCCACAGAATTCTTCCATCAATCCATCAGAGAAAGGAAGAAAGCAAAATGAGTTCTACTAGTCAACTGGCAAGCCTGATGAGGCACATTAGTCTTCTGGAATAGGGCTATCAAAAAAGCTCGGAGCTCGCAAGCTGCTCGAGCTTGATTCATTATAGACTTGATTCGAGCTCGGCTCGAATACTAAACAAGTCAAGCTTAAGCCTAGGCTGAGGCTCGCAAGCCTAGCAAGCTCAAGCTCGAATAGCTAGGCAGGGCTTGATTAGCATAAAATGTATTGTATGTACGAAGATATTCTTGATGGGTCAATGTATACTTGTCATCGTGCTTAACCTGCTCAAGTCTCAAGACCTTATCAATACTTCTCAGTAAAGCAATTATCCGGCTGCTAGTAATAGTACTACTATTCCCGTTAGATGTAGTAGCTAGCTTTTGTTAATTGCAACGTTTCAAAGCCATGAATTCATGAGAAGCTGTAGAGGCTTCATTCAAGACAAGTAGCACCCATTAATTTTGACTACCGATAATTTACATTAATATCTCTTATATAAGAGTAAGTCTTTGGAGTTTCACCAAGTCAAGCTGTCAAGCTCGAGTAGGCTCGAAGCTCGCTCGAGCTCGAACTCGAGCTCACTCCCAAGCTCGATCAATATCCAGGCTCGGCTCGAGCTCGGTTCGAGTTCATGTCAAGCTCAAGCCTACATAGCCAAACTCGCTCGAGCTCGGCTCGTTGACAGCCCTAGATTCTGGAACATACAGAACCTTATGTGATCCCTGGTCAATGTAAAATTTCATGCTTATCTCTGGCCTGGAGAAGCTCAGTAACATCTCGCACAACTCTCTTGCAGTGCTCACGGTGATTGAGTTATGGAAATTTATTGTCATCTGTTTCAGCACTGCTGCCCAACCGAATAGCCGCTCCACAACAGCAAATTCATTCTCAGTTCCTCTCAGGTTAGTGATTTCCACTTCACGAAGGGAGTTCAACACAAGTTCCTCGGATGTCCAGTTTGGTGGAAGATCACAAACACAATCCGATCCACAAAACTGAAAAGAGCGGTATATTAGTGTAGCAACATTAAGCTTGCCTCAAGCTGTCAGGCTGCCTGAACAACTCGAGATAAACCAGCGTAAAAAGTTTGCAAAAGAATAACAACTTGGGTACTAGTTTGAAGCCAACCTCTGTCCTATGAGAAAGTTCTGTGAAAACGGAGTATAAATTTACGCACGTCCTAAGTATTCTAATATCAATAACGCATAGCCAGTTAGTATCATCTTCTAAATCCTTGTTGTGTTGTCCCAAAGTATTGCCGATAGGAGATGCATATGTCACACATTTACTACAACCACTATATAGAGTAGGGCAAGTAGCAAAATAGCAAATCAAGCCTAGTGTGACAGGAAATGTAAATACAAATTGCTTCTCGTAACTTCCTTAGTAACTCTGCATCAGATAAACAAACTAAGTATAGTTTCAGCTTTTACCTCTCGTTTATAATGATTATGTAATTCTAGCTTCAACCTTCTGACACCAGTGGTCATCCTGAGAACATGGAATAAGCTAGGACCAATGCAATGTCCACTTGAAAAGAAAATTAAGTTCAAGAACACAATGTCAGGGAGCACTGTCATGTCTTCCATCAAGTATACATCACCATTTATGATCTGTTGTACAAAGTAAAATAAGCGATCTATTATATACTAAAAGTCCATTAAACTCCCTACAAACGCTCTTAAGCTGCCACGTGTCTCCCTCAAAACACTCTCAACTTGCCACGTGGCGTAACGAGAGGAATTCAGCACCTCGTAGGGCCCGCACATTATTTCCATAAATATATGTACGTGTACACAAGGCAAGATTTGAAATCTATCTAAAAGCAAAACATGTACTTGTCGTGAACGAACATAGATTAGTTCCATATTTGTGTGTGAGAGGCAATATTCCAAATCTCTCAAAGCAAAACATTCCAAATCTCAAAAAGCAAAATTTAGATCACTAGGAAAGATTATTAATTGCAACAAGGATTAGTTCCATATACATGAGACAATATTCGTAAGGCTTGCATGCATATATATACACCCCGCCAGCATGCGACATTAGTCGATTCCGGAAGAAGTCGATTCCGACGACGGAGCAGAAGAAGTCGATTCCGGCGGACGGAGCAGAAGAAGTCTGCGGCACCTTGCGAATCATCTTTGGCATAAGAAGGTATATCACGCACCCACAAAAGAACACAATCATGACATCATCTAATCATGATCTTGCAGCTAGGAAATAACATATGCATCTATACAGTTTTGTCATCATATTTTCAACAGAAGAAACTAACATTGCACCTACAAAAGAACATAATTACGATATCCTGTATTAGTTAGAGGTACATTATGTTGTATCTATGTATACAATTTTGTCAATTTTTTTTCCAGCACAAAAAAGTAACCTTGCACCTATCAAAGAACACAATTATGAGAGTTTGTATTAATTAGTTCTATAAAATAACATAAACATGTATACGACTCTCTGTCAAATTTGTTTAGTAACTATATGCAGTACTACTCATTTGCAGATAACATGGCACCTAGCAATTTGATTACTGCATTAACACCAAAGAACGATAGGTGGAGAATCAAAGTAAAAGTTATTAGGCTATGGGATGCGGTTAATCCTACAATGGTTGATGAGTTCTATGGTATACAGATGATTGTACTAGATGCAGAGGTATGATTGTTGTAAACATGTGATTTAATATATTGTTCTATTATGTAAATACTATTTTTTTGGTGCAGGGCAACTCAATACATGTCTCTATCTCAAAGCAATTGGCGAACCACTTCAGGCCAAAAATTAAGATTAACTCAATATATACTTTTAAAAATTTCAAAGTTATGGAACATGATAAATACCGTGTCCTAAAAAACAATCTGAAAATCCTTTTTTATCATGATACCATAGTAAAAGAGGTAAAATCAAAAAGACAATGTTTCTTGGACTATTACTTCGAGTTTACAGACAGGAAAACATTAAGGAGTAGGTTGAATAAAGATCAACAGTTATCAGGTATGTGCATAATCTTACTTCTTTTAAACATTGTTATTTGTACTAAAGACCTGTTTGTATTTAGATGTGATTGGCTTACTTAGCGGGATGAAGCCGATCGAGCAAAGAATGCTAGGAAAAAACACAAGCAGGGAGAGGGTTTGCAACATGCGTGAAATTGAACTCCTTTTATTAGAGTAAGATTGTTGTCTGCAAATTTAAACCAGCACTAATACTTTCTATGTGGTATATTTTACAAGACTTTATTGCATTTGTAGGGGAGAAAAAGTTAAAATTACTCTATGGGGAGATATTTTAGCAAATATGGTTGACGACGATTTGCTTGGGAAGCAAACTGTGTTCATCGCCACTGGACTTCTGGTTAAAGAATATGAAAGTGAGGATGTTATTTTTTTCTAATTTAACCTACTTATAGTTTTAGTAAACTAACGACATTGATCATTTAGAATTATTATCATTTGGAGTAACAAGTTCAACAGAAGTTTTTTTGGATATGGAAATTCCTGCAAGCATGGAAATATTGAGCAGGTGTGCAGTAGTAGCATTTAAATTCATATATATTTGTTGATTTGTCTAAAATTATCTGATGGATTATATTGCATTTTATTTATAGGCATAATGCTGAAAAGGTTTTGCCCACAATGATTGAAGTGGACGCAAGCACTCAAGGAACCATTGAAGAGCAAATGTTCTACAATAGAAAGACATTGAAAGAAATAACAGAATTGCGATATAGTAATATACAACAGAAGGTACATATCCATTCCTATGTTACGTTTATTTTTCATTTGTGTATTTAATGTTGGGAAAAATCTACTTGATGGCTGATGTAATGAGCATTACCTAAATTAAGTGGTACGTTTAGTCGTGAAGTCATCTTTAGTCACTCTTTCAAGCTGATTAGTTAACCAACATTAATTTGTTTTTTATTTAGGAATTTATATGCACAGTCAAAGCTAAAATTGAGGAGATTAAATCAAGAAATTGGTGGTATATGTCTTGCGATAAGTGCTTTTGTGGAACAAGAAAGGAATCAAATGTATACATTTGCAATTCATGCGGAAAGGAAGCAGTGAACCCAAAACCACGGTAAGCATGCTCTTCAAATTTTATTTGACATATTGTAGCAGGTATATTTACCATTAACGGCACATTGTACCAGGTATGTAATAAACCTTGAGATAAGTGACCACACTACTAGGACGACATGTACAATATTTAATGAGGAAGCAGAAAGAATATTTGGTCATAAGTCTGTGTCCACCATGCTGGAGGAACAGAATGGACAAATTGATATGATTCCTGATACAATACGTCAGATATGTGGAAGAATATTGATATTCAGATTGAAGTTGACTAAAAGGAATTTAGAAGAGTGTAAGGAAGACTACAAAGTGAACTACACTTTTACACCTAATGAAAAGCTTGAGATGAATTATGTAAATGACAAGGCAGAAGAGGTATGACTATTTGCATTATTCTTTTTTATACATGTTATAGATCTTATATTACAATATAAATATTAATTTGCAGTCAATGTTGAAGTACAACGATGATTATGGCTTCACTGATTTGAAAAAAATATTTTTGTAATGCATATGATATATATATAATTATTTATTGGATGTTCTGTAGTTTGGGCAGCACAATTTTCAGGTAAAAGAAGAGCCAAAAAATGAAAGTAGTGATGATTATGAAATGAACAATCATCACAAAACAAAGAAAGAGAGATCAAACATGAGATCTACAAAAAGATTAAACAAGGTATGTATAATTGCTTTCTTACATAACAATTCGTAAAGTTGTTTATAGTAGTACACTAATAATGATGTTTTATAGGAACCATACATTACCGATTCTGATGGGAAAACAAATGAAAAGGCAATCACAATCGATGATGATTCCGAAGAATCACTTGGTGATTATTTTGATGAAGAATACAATAAAAAGGTTACCCAGGAGAGTACAAAGACAAATCCTTCTAAAAGAAGAGTTACAAGACGCTTTAAAATAGCTAACAAGGTACTTCATTTATTTACTTTCCAAATTCACTCAATTTAGTTTTCACATAAATTATTTACCATTTCAATATGGCACTATGATATAGGCTAAGAAAGATCTTATATTACAATATAAATATTAATTTGCAGTCAATGTTGAAGTGCAATGATGATTATGGCTTCACTGATTTGCAAAAATCAGAAGATGAGGTAATATATAACAAATAAAAAATATTTTTACAATATATATTATATATATAATTATTTATTGGATGTTCTGTAGTTTGGACAGCACAATTTTCAGGTAAAAGAAGAGCCAAAAAATGAAAGTAGTGATGATTATGAAATGAACAATCATCGCAAAACAAAGAAAGAGAGATCAAACATGAGATGTACAAAAAGATCAAACAAGGTATGTATAATTGCTTTCTTATATAACAATTCGTAAAGTTATTTATAGTACTACACTAATAATGATGTTTTATAGGAACCATACATTACCGATTTTGATGGGAAAACAAATGAAAAGGCAATTACAATCGACGATGATTGTGAAGAATCACTTGATGATTATTTTGATGAAGAATACAATGAAAAGGTTACACAGGAGAGTACAAAGACGAATCCTTCTAAAAGAAGAGTTACAAGACGTTTTAAAACATCTAACAAGGTACTTCATTTATTTTACTTTCCAAATTCACTCAATTTAGTTTTCACATAAATTATTTACCATTTCAATATGGCACTATGATATAGGCTAAGAAAGGAAAATGTTCTGAAATGAAAACTCAGAGAAATAAGGTACAATTCTTACTTTTCTTTCATATACAAAACGATTTGTCAAACTATTACTGACATGTTATATACAATTGATGGGTATTAATAGGAACCATATACTACTGATTGTGAGAAGATAGCAAATGACAAACCAATTTCGCTTGATGATGATTTTGATGAAGAATATAATAAAAATATGGTCATGGCGGACACCAGTACTTCTAAAAGAAAAGTCAGACACTACATAGGACAAACTAACATTGTACTTCATTGAGTTTTACTTTCTATTTAATGTTACCTTTCATGTTTGTCCATTAATGTCAATATGCTATTGTGCAGGTAAGGGGAAAAGGTTGTGGAAAGAAGAGTACAAATATGGGAACTTGCACAAAAAGTGCAATTGAAAATACAATTCAAGATGATGAAGTATTTGATATATTTGTTAAATAAATCATGTATTTTAACATAAAACTTTTTTAATTAACTAACTAAGAACACAAAATTTAGGTGCATGACGGAAAAATTGCTTCAGGAACTGCTAAAAGACCATCAAGGAAATTTATAATTTCAGATAGTGAGGTACTGCATGAGACAATTTATCAAGTTATTAATTAATATATATTTTTTTTGTAACAACTAATTTTTTTTCCATAGGATGAGCACAGCAGTAATACAAAGGTGACTGGGGACAGCACCAGCTGTAATAGTAGTAAGGAAGATATAAACAAAGGTCGATGCAATTATAATATTGACAACATTAAAGTTCACATGAATGAGCAGTCCAGTCGATGCAGATCAACAAGGATTAGAAGACCACCCACCCGATACTCATATTAGGTACAACATATTACTTCTGGGAAAATGTTGGTTGCTTTAGATTTGGTTTGATTAGTAAATTATAATAATATGGTCTTTCGTCTGCAGGTAATTTATCGTCAAGAAGGCCCAAAAGAACCAATTAAAAGGAGGGTTCAGCCAATACTTTTTATTGAAGAATAGTATTATATATGTTCCTATTAATTTTTATGTTCATTAGATATTGTCAGATGTAACGTACAACTTGCACTTGCCAAAGGAATCCTTGGATTACTTTGTTTATTTCTAAGATAGAGAGTTAATAACATTCAATATAAATGCATGCATGTACCTTCAGTACATGTATATGAGTCGATCCCTGCTTGCTTCCTCTACCGTTGATATCCTAAAAGCATATAAAACAAGATCAGTTGATTTAATAATTCTTAATTAATACAAATCCCCAAGCAAGAAACTTAATGATTAAAAAAACTTGATTATGTAAAATGGAAATCAATCAAGAAAGATGAGCTCTCGGGGCTACCTTCGCTCTCAGCCATGCTTGATGTTGCTGCACTTGCTATCCGCACTGCCCCAACACCTGCCATCCCCACTGCCCCATTTCCTACAAATACCACCTCCCATACCAGAGCCAACTAACCGATGGCTAACACTGCTCCTGATCTAGACATCCTGCGGTGGATCTACCAAGGCACTGACTTGGATGCCCTATGGTGGATCTAGCCAACCAGTCTTTCAGCCGTCGCTACCACAAGGCATTCCCTCTCAAATCGGCTCCGATGGATGAGTAGTGGAGGAGAAGGTAGTGATGAGTGAGCTAGATAGATTGGAGAAGAATATATGTTCAGATTCTCCGCCGCCTGGCCTTCGCCCTCATGTGGCCATTCGGGACAGGAAGACAAACGCGACCGCAGCGCAGATATGTGGCCAGGAAGGGCTTGGGAGGAGATAACGATGTGCCTGCAATTTTACACTTTGGTCCTGCAGTGGATTTTAATTTATAAATGAGCCCTCAGTCTATTATCAGTACTTCAGTAATGAAACGTGTTTAGTATTTACCAAAATATAATGAATCTCCTTAGGATGATTGTAAACCTTTGGATGTTCTAAATAAAACCGCATCAAAGGAACTTTCCAAATGTGTAATATTTAAATGGATTTCACAATAATTTAATTAACTTCTGTAAAAATCAGGCAAAAAATATCTAATTAGAAATTTGACAATATATATATGCAATCTATTTTCAAGTACAATAAAAAAAATATACCATCTATTCAGCTTATCATCCGTACCAATAATTTCAATTTTAAAACTGCCAAAAAAAGCCACATTGTTTTTATATAACCGTACTAAAAGTATTGCAAAATAGAGTTGACCGTACACAGTATTAAGGAATTACATCTTATACATAGAATGGAAACGATACCATTAAAAAGAATGGAAGACAATTGTTCAAGTATAGTAATAATATGGATGGAGTACTAATCCACGACACATAGGTTCATGGAAACTCCACGGACTCTATATTCCTATATAAATTAATCTTACAACAATGCTGCAATAAACAATCTACTCTTCCTTTCTTCCGGAGACACCAGTCAGGTCCCTATCAGTTCTCTCCATCATCTTCCATCACAGTGCAACTTATAGATTTATATTGACAAACACTCACATATGCAGTTGATACTTTATATTTTTTGACATTTGATTCGCAGTTGATACTTGCACAACAAAAATATAGGAAAACACGATGCAGAGTGGAAATCACCCTACGGATGATGGCAGTCCAACACAGGACAGGTAAGAATCACCCTAAATACCTTAATCGTTTGTGATTGACTCCTGCAAACTGCGACAATTATGAACTGATTTTCATATCCAATTTTAACAGTTCAAACTTGACTGCTCGAGCCAATTCAAAGGAATTATCGCGGTTAGCAAGATCGAAAAGGAAAAGAAAACTAGACCTGAGAAGGAGCGGATCTCCATCGACCAAAAATTACTCCAGTGCGGATGAAACAAATGCTCTTCAAAGGTAAACACTCAAGTTATCATCACAATTACTAAAAAGGAAATGCGTCATATTTAACAAGGATATGCCAACATTTACCAGGAAAAGAAAACTTGATGAAAAAAGGACTGGGTTTCAAATGAGCAACAATGAGTCAAGCGCAGACACAGGAAATCCCCTGCAAAGGTAAAATTATAGGCGAAGAATACAATTACCTATGAAGGTCCTGTATTTAATAACAATTTATTTCAACCGCAACAATTATGAACTGATTTTCAGATCCAAGTTTAACAGTTCAAGCGTATGTATTTAATAACAATTAATTTCCGAATAGGCACAATACATCAGAATCAGTCAAAAAAAGTAGTTATCTCCCTGTTTTGACATCCAATTTTCACAGCTCAAACTTCACTGCTGAAGTAAACTCAACGGAACTCGCACGCTTATCAAGACTGAACAGGAAAAGGAAACTTGACCTTAGAAGAAGCGGATCTACATTGAACAACAGTTCGACCTGTTCAAATCCAGCAAATCACATTGAAAGGTAAACATACAGAAAATCAACAAAATTGTTAGAAAGGAAATTTTTCCTTATTTAAGAATAAACACTGACTGTGATATGAATAAAATCAGGTCTAGAAAAGAAAAATATCAGATCCCATCAACCAACATGGAAACGAATAGGTATGTTAACCACATTATAAAAATGATATCGTCATTCAGTTTATTTTTAAATCACTTTTTTCTTTTATGAAAAAAAATATTTGTCTTCCAGTCTCAAGATGAATGATCGAGTAAGTAAGGAAGGAAACATTATAAGGAATAAGGTTGCTGATACAGGAAATCCCCTGCAAAGGTAAAATTATAAGCAAAGAATACAATTACCTATGAAGGTCCTGTATTTAATAACAATTTATTTCAACCGCAAAATTATGAACTGATTTTCAGATCCAAGTTTAACAGTTCAAGCGTATGTATTTAATAACAATTAATTTCCGAATAGGTACAATACATCAGAATCAGTCAAAAAAAAGTTGTTATCTCCCTGTTTTGACATCCAATTTTCACAGCTCAAACTTCACTGCTGAAGTAAACTCAACGGAACTCGCACGCTTATCAAGACTGAACAGGAAAAGGAAACTTGACCTTAGAAGAAGCGGATCTACATTGAATAACAGTTCGACCTGTTCAAATCCAGCAAATCACATTGAAAGGTAAACATACAGAAAATCAACACCATTGTTAGAAAGGAAATTTTTCCTTATTCAACAATAAACACTGACTGTGATATGAATAATATCAGGTCTAGAAAAGAAAAATATCAGATCCCATCAACCAACATGGAAACGAATAGGTATGTTAACCACATTATAAAAATGATATCGTCATTCAGTTTATTTTTAAATCACTTTTTTTTTATGAAAAAAATATTTGTCTTCCAGTCTCAAGATGAATGATCGAGTAAGTAAGGAAGGAAACATTACAAGGAATAAGGTTGCTGTACCACCAAGGAAGAAGAAAAAATCAAGCGTGAAAGAATGGAATTTTGGCAAGCCTACATGCACATGTCAACACTATGGTGCACTTTTCTGGTATGAAGAAAGAACTCGTGGCAAAGGAAAAGGGCCACCTTCTTTTAGCTTATGCTGCAAACAGGGCAAGGTTGACTTACCTACACTAAAGAAACCACCTACTTACCTTTCAAATCTGATGTGCAAAGAAAAAGGAAAGAGATCGAGGAACTACATGGACAATATCAGAGTATATAACTCCATGTTTGCATTTACCTCCATGGGAGGAAAAGTTGACAGAGAGATAAACAATGGGTCTGGACCATATGTTTTCCGCATGAATGGCCAGCACTACCACCGAATAGGTACTCTACTGCCTGAAGAAGGCGATAAACCTCGCTGGGCGCAACTTTACATCTATGACACTGAGAACGAAGTCAAAAACAGAATTGACGCATCAACATCATCCCATAATAGAGAATCAATAGATTCACACATTGTCTTAGGCCTAAAGAACATGCTGGACAGAGAAAACGTACTAGCACAGACATTCAGAATGGCAAGAGATAGATTCAAAGAAGGTGACTATCATAATGTAAGACTACGACTTATAAGGAAGCGTGGTGGAGATGGCAGGCAGCATAACATGCCATCGGCATCGGAAGTGGCAGCACTGATTGTTAATGACACGAGTGAGAACCAAAAAGGACGTGACATAATTGTTCATTATAAAGACACAGGGCCCAGAAGAATATCAGAAAACCATCCAAAATTCATGGCAATGCAGTACCCGTTGCTATTTCCCTATGGAGAAGATGGCTTCACAAACAAAATATTGTACAGAGATAACCATGGATCCAAATGCAAGAGAAAACATTTGACCATGCTGGAGTACTATGCTTATCGCATACAACAGCGCAAAAATCAATGTATGCACTTGCTAATGTGTGAAAAATTGACGTTGCAGTTCATTGTTGATGCACTAGCGTGCATAATCCAATATAGGCTGGACTGGATAAGAAAACATCAAGGGAATCTTAGAACTGAACTGTATGCTGGCTTGCAGGATGCAATTGAAAGGGGTGACACAAGAGCTGAACAGGTTGGAAAAAGGATACTACTTCCTTCATCTTTCACAGGCAGCCCAAGATACAAGGCACAAAACTACCAAGATGCTATGGCAATATGTCGTTGGGCAGGATACCCAGACCTGTTTGTCACTTTCACGTGCAACGCTGCTTGGCCAGAGATACAAAATATGCTAGATGAAATAGGAGTTCAGAAACCATCAGATAGACCTGACATTGTTGACCGAGTATTCCATATAAAATTGAGGGAATTGATGACAGACATAAAGGACAAGCAATACTTTGGAAAGACTCTTGCAAGTAAAAATCCTAAACCCGCATATTCATTAGTTCGAATTTATTTAATTTTAAAAAGGAACTAACAATTGTCCATCTTAATGCAGTTATATACACAATTGAGTTCCAAAAGAGGGGACTTCCACATGCCCATATACTAATCTTCCTTGACAAGAAAGACAAATGCCCAGACGCTTCAGAGATCGATAGAATAATAAGTGCAGAGATCCCAGACAAGGAAGAAGACCGCGAAGGATTTGAAGCTGTGGAAAATTTCATGATGCACGGTCCATGTGGAGAGGCAAAGTCAAATTCACCATGCATGATAGAGAACAAATGCATCAGAAATTTCCCCAAGAAATTCCACAGTGAAACAACCGTGGATGAGGATGGATTCCCAACATACAGAAGAAGAGACAATGGCAGGTACATAGAGAAAGGAAACGTTAAGCTAGACAACAGATATGTAGTCCCTTACAATAGAGACTTGCTGGTAAAGTACCAAGCACACATAAATGTCGAGCGGTGCAATCGATCTAAGTCAATCAAATACCTTTTCAAGTACATGCATAAAGGCGACGACCAAGCAACAGCCCTAATCGAATCTGATCATGATGAGATCAAGAAGTACCTGGAATGCACGTACATATCAGGACATGACGCATGTTGGCGAATATTCCAATTTGAGATGCACTATCGATATCCATCTGTTGAGAGGCTACCATTCCACCTGGAGAATGAACAGCAAGTTATTTTCCCAGACTCGGCAGACTTAAGGAAGATTGTAAGAAAAGAAAGAATAGGAGTCACTAAATTTACACAGTGGATGGAAACAAACAAGATCAATGATGAAGCAAGGGACTTCACTTATGCTGAATTCCCATCAAAATGGGTATGGAAGAACAAACTAAAACAGTGGAACAAGCGGAAAAAAGGAAAAATGATTGGTAGGATCTACTATGCACATCCAGCAAGCGGAGATAAATACTACCTAAGGATGCTACTGAACACAGTGAAAGGACCCAGAACATTCGAAGAAATCAGAACTGTAGATGGAGTTGTACACCCATCATTCAAATCAGCTTGCGAAGCATTAGGATTTCTTGACGATGACAGGGAGTGGGTTGAATGCATCCGAGAGGCATCCAACTACGCATCAGGGAACCAACTACGACATCTTTTCACAACAATTTTATGTCACTGTGAGGTAACTGATCCGAAGAGAATATGGGAAAGCTGTTGGGAGGATCTAGGTGAAGACATAGAATACAAACAGAGAAAAAATCTCAACTATCCTACGCTTCGCCTAACAGAGCAACAAAAAAAGGGACATGCTCTGATAGAAATAGAAAAGCTGATGAGACAAGCTGGAAAAACACTTGAGGAATACCCTGATATAGAGCTACCAAAATGTGCTGAACTACGGGAACTTGGAAACAGACTTCTGAATGAAGAAATGAGCTATGACAAAGACAAGCAGAAAGAGGAACATGATAGCATATTTGGTAAACTTAATGCAGAACAAAAGGTAGCATTTGATTCAATAATAGAGTCAACCAACAAAGGGTTGGGAAAACTAATGTTTGTCGATGGCTACGGTGGAACAGGAAAGACTTACCTGTGGAGAGCTATCACAACCAAACTACGTTCAGAAGGAAAGATAGTACTCACGGTTGCATCATGTGGTATAGCAGCCTTACTTCTTCATGGGGGGAGAACAGCTCACTCAAGATTCCACATCCCACTAATTGTTACAGAAGAGTCAACATGTGACATCAAACAAGGATCGCACCTGGCGGAACTACTTAAAAAAACATCACTCATACTGTGGGACGAGGCTCCAATGGCAAACAGAATTTGCTTCGAGGCGCTAGACAGAAGTCTAAGGGACATACTAAGGTCCAAGGGTGAAGATAACAGCACAAAGCCATTCGGCGGTATGACTGTGGTTCTAGGAGGAGACTTCCGCCAGATTCTTCCTGTTGTGCGAAAGGGAAGACGCACGCAAATAGTAAATGCATCAATAAAACGGTCCTACCTATGGCAGCACTTCCACATCTTCAAACTTACAAGGAACATGCGCCTGAGCTGCATCTCAAGAGATGAAGACGAGCAAAAAAGGACTGCAGATTTCGCACAATGGATTTTGAACATTGGTGATGGCAAAACAACATCAGCGGATGGAGAGGAATGGATAGAAATACCTGATGACCTGATACTGAAGAAAGGAGGTGATCCAAAGGAAGAAATTGTGAAGAGCATATATCCAAACTTGGTACAGAATTATAAGAAACGAGATTTCTTAGAACAGCGAGCAATTCTATGCCCAAGAAATGAGACAGCGAGGGAAATTAATGAATTTATAATGAACATGATAGAAGGAGAGGAGATAACATATCTGAGCTGCGACACTGTATGCAAAGCAACAACTAATGACAGTGAAACCGATGTCCTATATCCAACAGAATTTCTAAATAGTCTAAACTTCCCTGGAATGCCAAACCATGTGCTGAAACTGAAACTAGGCCTTCCAGTGATGCTACTGCGAAACATTAACCAAAGTTCAGGGTTATGTAATGGTACACGAATGACCATTACTCAGCTCGGGAAAAGATTCATTGAAGCACAGATCATAACAGGAACACATGTAGGAGAAAAGGTATATATCCCTAGAATAATAATGACGCCAACAGAGTCAGGATGGCCCTTCTTGCTAAAAAGAAGACAATATCCACTCAGTGTGTGCTTCGCTATGACCATCAATAAAAGCCAAGGACAGTCTCTAAACATGGTAGGACTATATCTGCCTAAGCAAGTATTCACGCATGGGCAGCTCTACGTAGCGTTCTCCAGAGTTACAAGACGAGATGGGCTACGGATAATGCTAGATGACAATGAAAGCCCAGGTGAACATATGGTCAGGAACATAGTGTACAAAGAGATTTTCTAGAAGGTATTATATCATTCTCATTCATCTATATTGATCATACAAACTATGTTGCAAACTACTCATGGGTACCTTATCATTGTAAATATTCATTGCAGCTGCTCTATTCCTGCTTCTCTCCAGTACAACATTGATTGTGCTACAACATACTCTAGCGAAAGGCTGCAATTCAAAATTACCATTTACAGTGAGTATTTTTACCAGCTGAAATAGGATGATATTTCAAACATTATATCTTCCTTTCACAAACAATATATTTCATCTTTGTACTATATTCAATAATTACTACCTCTGTTTTCAAATGAATGACGTTGATTAGTGCAATTTTGAACTAACCGGCGTCAAACAAAAAGAAATGGAGAGATATAAAGTTATAGGATAATTACATTTTCCTTCTATTATAACATTTTTTCCCCAGAAAGTAAACATCCATGAACCATTTATTTTTTTAGACAATGGATTAAACAGGCTTAAACATCCAAAATACATGTACACAGCCAATGAGCCATTTAATCACATCATAATTCCGCAATCTTTCGTATTATGCACATACCGTCTTTCCATAGAGCTGTGAACAACAACTCCATCGCTGCCAATTGTCCCCTGGCGAACACCCCAGCAGCTGATGCCAAATCCACTAATCAAGGAAAATAGAGAGGACATAACCAATACAGACGAAGGAAGATAGAGAGGTCGACACACCGCAGCCGCCAACCCACCCACTGAGCTAGGAGATAATTCAAGGAGGATGTTGAGGTGAGGACGGAACATGGGAGGTGGATATGGACATGGCGCTGCAAGCCTGCAACAGCCACTGGAGGGAGGGAGACGGGAAACTACAGGAGACCCACGCCGTCCCCGCCACTCGCTGCTCTCCGCCCGCGGACCACGCCATCCCCGCCTCCTACCATATGAAGTTTTGTGAAGGTCTGGTATGGTAATTATATATAAAATTATCAAATTGAAAGCATTTTTTACTTTGAAGTTACAAGCTTTTTTTACTACAATTAGTTAACTACGAAAGCTCAATTATACAGAGCCATACAGACACCCTTCATGATGGGCCAAAAAATCTCAAATATGCAGTACAAGAGGGATAACTTGAACGTAAAGCAGAGACAAATCGATACAGAGCAAAGACATGGGAACAGAGCAACAGGACATTAGTGCAGTACACATTGACGATGCAGGGATGCACGATGCAATACCTGAGGACAGCGCCCGTTGTACAGCCCAATCGCGAGTGAAGCGGTTGGCGATGCAGTAGCTCGGCGGCGCAACCAGCTCGGCCTCGCACTCCACAACCTTGCGGGAGCGCACGTCAGATCGAGACCTCCGTCCCCGCCACCCGCGTCGCCGTCCCCCCGTCCACAGCGCCTGCAGCTCTCCGCTACCGCTCTCTGCCCGCAACCAACGCCATCCCCGCCGCCCGCCGCCGTCCCCGCCATCTACGCCAGCAACCCACGCCATCCCCGCCGTCTGACGCCGTCCCCGCCGCCTACGCCGCCAACCCACGCCATCCCTGCCGCCTGCGCCGCCGTCCCCCCTGCCCAAAGCTCTCCGCTCGCACCTCCGGCCCGCGCCATCCGCCATCCGCCATCCGCCATCCGCCCTCCTCGTCCGCCCTTCCCCTCAGACCTCATCCTTTCCATTTTCCCCTCTTCTGTCACTCTCTCCTTGCTATCCATACGTATACTCGTATAGCGGAATAGAAAAGAAGAGCAAAAAAAATTAGCTTAGACAGAGTTACAGAGTATTAGTTGCCTACTACTAATTAGTATTTTAGTCAAAGCAAAGTGATGCAAAATTTGTTTGGTTAAGTGCAGTTTTTTTTTCACAAATGCATAATTATTTCATCTACATAGATTAACAAAATTTAACAATCATCTGTTTTTCCTGTACTTGCGAGACGAAACTTTTAAAACTAATTGCGCCATGATCTGACAATGCCGTGCTACAGTAAACATTTGCTAATGACCGATTATTTACGCTTAATAAATTTGTCTCACAGTTTATATGCGGATTATGTAATTTGTTTTGTTAATAATCTATGTGTTAATAATTCAGATAACCACTTTTCTCTATCCTCTATTTTACACATGCTTCTAAAAAATCCTACGCTATCACATGATTTAAAATCTTAGACCTATTATTTTGGACCATTACATTATATCTTTTCAAAATAAAAAACATATATAAAATATAAGAAAAAAAATATGACCATTGTAACTTTAATCGGTAAAACAATTATTTACATCCGATAGGCCAATCCTTAAAAATACAAATCCATTCCACCTCCCTCCCGTACATAATCACTCGTCTCTCCACGATATCTGTACGTACATGAAAGATATATATCTTGCATATAACAGAATTTTAAAAAATTACCATCGAGACAATCGTCAAGCTACTAATGCAAAGGTTGTTTGATTATTATTTGTCCAGATGATAATTTGATCTAACTGGGTTAATACATTTTAAATTTTTTACACTCTATCCAAACATCCATTCTATTCCATACTATATTTTAAACATTCATTTCTATCATATTTATATACCATTTTCTTTTCTTTTCTCAAAATCATTTATATACCATTTTCTATTCTTTTCTAAAAATCCTGTGTTACAAAGGAAACCCTATATTCTTTCTAATAACAACAAAAATTATGATAGTTTAAATAATATGCCCGCGCAACTGCGCGGGCTACCTTCCTAGTTATATATAATAGTTGGAGAGGATGCAAACATCTCATTGGATGAAAGTTATTAGCATATGGAAAGTGCTTGCTATAAGCTAAAAACTTTAATTCTGATTCTACGGAATCTGGCAATTCTAAATCTAGGAAACATGGGGTCATATATAGAACCTGGAAAAGTACAGAAACATATCCGTTTGGATAATTCATTAGCCACACAGGGCATGATTGTTACAAGCTAATGATTTCATTTGGATTTCTTATTAAAAATGTCCAGCCAATATGGAAGCTTACCAAATAAAAAGAAACTGTGCATTCATCATAAGAATGCATCATGTTTCAATTTAAGCTTCGCAATAATAATATATAGTGCAAGACTGAAATAATGTCTATGATTGACCAGTTCAAATTCTCTCCACTCTTCAGAGACCATGTTTACTTCAATAAATAACAAACTAGTGTAGTATTGCATAGTCCTAGCATATAATCTCACAGTAAGGTGGAAAATGTAACACCATCAATTAGAAGGAATATTAAGATAGAGTAGGAAATAATGGAGAAGTGGTGTGCTCAAACATGATGCAGGGGCTTGAGCAATGCAAAACATGCCTGAAGTACTAAATTTTCTTACCGAATATTCAGTAGATTATGCAAATGTGTATTGTCTATTGTGTGATAATCTAAGAACCAACCTCCATGATTGATTTGCTTGTTACATTGAAACTTGAATAGATGATATACTCATAATAGAGGACAGTGCTCTCATATACGATGTTAGTATGATGTCACACAAAGCAGAGGAACTGAACTCACTGGAAAGTAGGTAAGTAGGATGGAAAGTCTGGGGATGGCATCAAACTGAAAGTGCTGCAAGAGCCTTAGACAATCGTGATTGCGATCCTCTTCTCCATACACATAGAAATATGCGATGAACAGCCCTTTGAGATACGACATCTTGCCAAAATTGACAGAGCTCTGATCTAAATTAGTAGTACTCCACCCGAGAATCTCCAGCTTAGGTGCTGAGATGTTGGCGACGGGTTGACTCTGAGCTGAACCATCAGAAAAGTGGCAATTAACATCTAATAATTCAAGTGCTGGTGCCACTACATTGAGCTGTTGCAATCCTATCCCGTGGAGCACAATCTCCACGAGAGAATTGGAGTGGATGTTGAAATTGTTCGTCCTGTGAGCAGATAGCACGGTGAGCTTCTTCAGGGACGGGAACTGCGGCGAGGAGACGGCGTCGCCGAGCTCGCATGGGCCATGGAAGTGGACACCGCAGATGGACAGAATGGTGAGCCGGGCGAACACACCGGACGGCGGCACGGCGAGGCCAAGGAACCCTAGCTCCAGCGAGAGCGAGGTGGCGCTCCCGAAGCAGGGAAGCTCAAGAAATGTACCTTGTTCGATGAGCTCCGAATCTTTCATACTATTCACCAAGAACAGATCTCCGGCAAGGCGGCGGGCGGCGACGGGGAGCCATTCCGCGATGCGGCGAGGGCCAACGTCGGCGGCCCGGACGAAGAGGCGGCGGAGGGGAGGCGATTCGTTGGCGGCGAGGGCAGCGCGGATGCTGCGGGCGTCGGCTTCGGGGCCGAAATCGAGCTCCGGGAGGAGGTACCAGAGGTGGCGCCAGCGGCGGGAGAGGACGCTGGTCCGAGCAGCACCGCCGGTGCCTACACGGAGAAGGATATGGACGAGAATGTCAGGATATGGACGAGAATGTCGTCGGGAAGCGCGCTCAGGCGGTCCTCGCCGCCGCTGCCGCCGCCGCCGCCGGCGACGTAGGGTTTCTCGCGGTTGGGGTCGACTTCCCCAACGCCGGGCTCCATGGAGTTGGGAGTTTGGTGGGCCCGAAAATTTACACACACTCGTTTCCCAAATAAATGGCATTTTAACTGTAACCGTTATTTTTTTTAAAACTATTAGACTATAGTGAGAAATGTTAATGGAGCACTCATGCTTACTCTTAGAACACATTACATATCCTATGTAAACTTACAATATATATCAATTAACAAATGGTATTGAAAATTTTAGACAAAAATAGACATGTACTTCTAATAGCATCGCATATTAAAATTCGTTATATTTTAGTAAATTAATGAAATGAAAATTTTGGATGCTTTAATAATATAGATCTGTTAGAAATATTTTTTATTTATTTACATAATTTATTTATAGACTTCTTATCAGAAATCAATAATGAGATTATTTATGGGCCCGAAACAATTTTTCACACTTTTTTCTAATAACAAATTTTATTTACAGTCTTCCATGAGATAATATGCTTATATCCGACATTTCAATGCTTACAATTAGTTAATTGAACAAGTAGTTGTAGCCTGATGATGCTGATCAGATATAGTATACTCTCTGTCCTAAAATATAGTAACCTTGTTACAGAGGTCTGTTTAGATTCGTTATACTAGAATGTGTCCCATCTAAGTAAAAGATTGCTATATTTTGGGATGGATGAAATAATATGTAATATATATATATATATATATATATTGATCCTGACCGGACTGTTTAGCTTTGGGCTGATTTGTCATGCTACCTGTTTATATATAATATGAGTTAAACAATAAGGCCTGGTTTAGTTTTTAAATTTTTTTTTTCTAAAAACGTCACATCGAATCTTTGGACACATGCATGGAGCATTAAATATAGACAAAAACAAAAACTAATTACACAGTTTGTATGGAAATCACGAGACGAATCTTTTGAGACTAATTAGTCCATAATTAGCCATAAAATGCTATAGTAACCCACATGTGCTAATGACGGCTTAATTAGACTCAAAAGATTCGTTTCGCAGTTTGCAGGCGAGTTATAAAATTAGTTTTTCATTCATGTTCAAAAACACTTTTCGACATCTGGTCAAACATCCGATGTAACACCTAAAAATTTCTTTTCGCGAACTAATCGGGGCCTAAGATGAGCTATATACTACACTTTGTAGTTGGTATTTGTTTCGTAAGCAGCAGCACAGTCTTACTTGACGGACTCTATCATGTAATCTTCTGCATCAGATTGAGTTTTTAATCTGTGCCATTCTGTCAAGTCAAAGATAGTATCTGAAATCTAGTCTAGTAAATATAAAGTAAATGATCGGGTTGAGCACATGGCCACATGCACCTTCCACTGAATTTCCTCTTCATCTTTTCTTTTGTTTTTTTTAAACCTTAGGATTTGGCCTTCGGAATTGCTAGTCTTTAAATACAAAAGTTGATTTATTTTAGAAGTATAAAAGAAGGGCTATGGTGTGTCCTGGCTCCCTCCATCCCATATTATTATTACTATTTCTATATTTTGGACTCATTTTTCTATATTTTGGACGCACAAGTTGTGTAACGTGTTAAGATGAGAAAATAGACAAAGAAGATTAAATAAGACGATTGTGTTTGGCTGACACTTGAGATGAGAAAAATAAGTGAAGAAATAACTATATGTAATTTGAATGAAGTATCTGTGTTTGTTTCTCTCTTCATCAGCTCATCCGCTTTTGTGTTATATTACTTTATTTAATTGTTTTAAATTAGAGTACTCAATGGCACTAAGCCAAAGGTTTATTCTAGGATTATTTGAACACTTGAACGTACTAGCAGGCATGCATGCTCATGTCAGACGTGACGACTTGCAAAATGTCGTGTATCAGTACCAAGTTTAAATGAATTCCACTAGCAATTCATCACTAGATTAGATTATATATATACACACATAAACACAAGATAATTAAGGAGAGGTGAGTTAGTATAGAGGTGGAAATTCTCTACTTGATCGAACAAGAAGAGCACCCAACGCTCGCAATCTCCTGAGGATGCCGCCGCCGCCGTCGCCGCCGGTGCGCGTGGTGTCGACGCGCACGGTGAAGCCATCGCCGCCACGGCCGCGGGAGCGCATCCCGCTCACCACCTGGGACGTGTCCCTCCTCGCCGCCGACTACATCCAGAAGGGCCTCCTCTTCCGGCCACCGCCCGCCACTCTCCACCTCGTCGAACACCTCGCCGCCGCCCTCGCCGACGCGCTCCACGTGTACTACCCCGTCGCCGGCCGCTTCGTCACCGACAAGCACCCCGGCGGCGGCGGCTACTCCGTCTCCATCGACTGCGACGGCCAGGGCGCCCAGATCGTCCACGCCGTCGCCGATGGCGTCTCCATGGCTGACATCCTCCCTCCCGACGTCGATGTCCCGGCCGGCCTCGTCCGCTCCTTCTTCCCTCTCGATGATGCTGTCAACTACGATGGCCATGAGCTCCCGCTCTTCGTCGTCCAGGTCACCGAGCTCGTCGATGGCGTCGTCTTCCTTGGGTTCGTGTACAACCACGCGCTCTCCGATGGCACCGCCTTCTGGGACTTCGTCAACGCCTGGGCCGAGATCGCGCGCGCTAAGCTCGAGAACGCGGTGGCGACGTCGCGCGCGCCTCTCCTGGAGCGTTGGTCGCCCGACGGCGGTGCGGCGGCGCCGGTGGTGCTCCCTTACGACGACCTGGCGGGGCTCATCGCGAGGACGACGACGACGTCACCTCCGCTGCTGCGCGAGCGGATGCTGCACTTCTCGGCGGAGTCACTGGCGGCGCTCAAGGAGCGCGCGCGGCAGGAGCTCCTCGCCGCCGGGGACGCCGCCGGCGCGGCCGCCGTGACGAGGTTCCAGGCGCTGAGCTCGCTGCTATGGCGGTGCGTCACCCGCGCGCGGCGGCTGGCGCCGCCGGGCCGGGAGGTGGTGTTCCGTGCGTCGGTCAACAGCCGCGGCCGCCTCCGCCCGCCGCTGCCACCGGAGTACTTCGGGAACAGCATCCTCGCCGCGTCGACGGAGGCGGTGCCGGCGTCGGAGCTCCTGGCGCGCGGGCACGGGTGGGCGGCCGCCGCCGTGGGCCGCGCGGTGGCCGCGCACACCGACGAGCGCATCCGCGCGCGCTCGGCGGCGGCGCCGTCGGTGTCGGCGTTCAGGCTGTTCGACGCGGGCGGCATGTTCGTGAGCAGCTCGCCGCGGTTCGACATGTACGGGTGCGACTTCGGGTGGGGGAAGGCGGTGGCGGCGAGGAGCGGCAAGGGGAACAAGTACGACGGGAAGGTGTCGCTGTTCCCGGGGCGGGACGGCGGCGGCGGCATCGACGCCGAGGTGGAGCTGGCGCCGGAGCACATGGCTGCGCTGGAGGAGGACGGCGAGTTCTGGGCCGCCGTCACGCCGGACCACCTGCTGCTCGTCAACGACAACAACAACAAAGCTTGAAGCTTAATTCCGTGTTCTTCCCATGATAATATTGTTTTGAGAGTGCCTTGACTACTGGTGATGGTTTAGTGTTTGTTTGCTTGCTTGCTTAATGGTAATCCAACGTCAATCAATAAATAAAGGGAAATGCTAAAATATTATTGTCGCATGATTTTTGATAGCTAAATCATTAATGTTTCGATATATTTTCTATGGCACCATCGACAGGTGATGATTATACAAAGTTTGGTTTGTATTAAATTTGAACAAAATTTTATTGAATTTGATCAAAATTTGACTAAAATGGAAAAAGGAGAAAATTTTGGACGAAATAGTTGCGTGCCGGAGGGGTTTTTGAAATTTCAATCACTGCACCCGTGTGCTACTTAGGGGTGGCTGCATCATGATAAAATTATTATATAAGCTATGAATTTGATTCCTACACGGCTATACGGATGATATATAGTATATGATTACATTAGATACACACGCCCGCAGACATAGGTTATCTAAACAGAACAGCCTCCCTCAATAATCTCAATTCTCAATATTCTCAACCGTGTTCTAGATTGAGACAGAACATAAAAGTTCTTCAAACTGTCCTTTTGTTATTTGTTTTTTTTACAACATCTGCAATTTAATCTTATGAATGAATAAACTCAATTGTCAAAAGCTTCTTTCGATATATACTATTTCTGCTAAAAAATGGAAATCAACTTCTATATGATTGGTTTACGTATGAAACGCTGGATATGACGATAAATACTTTGCTCCAAAATTATCCCATTCATATTACAACTTGGCAGCCATAGGAGTGTAGGAGTTAGATTGTTAGAACTCAAGTTCTCGCAGAAGTGACTAATTAAACACGCACAATCTACCACGGTATTAGCCTTATATTCTGACGAATTAAATTTGAAAATATACTATTAATTTGTATTTTTCTTAAAAATATTCGGGATGTAAAAGTTTTGACAGAAATATACCGTCGGTCTCGCGAAACCGTTGTGCGAGAATGATATAGACGTGACGACACGGACGGTCTCGCACAATAACAGCGCGAGACCGTACGGTATCGCGTCATGTAAGCGTGAGACCGCGTGGTCTCGCACAATAACAGCGCGAGACCGTACGGTATCGTGTCATGTAAGCGTGAGACCGCGTGGTCTCGCACAATAACAGCGCGAGACTGTACGGTATCGTGTCATGTAAGCGTGAGACCGCGCGGTCTCGCACGATGAAAACGCGAGATGGTGCAGTCTCGCGCAAGTAATGAGCGAGAGCGCCAGGAGCTGTCGTGGCTAATTACTCAATTAGGAATTAATTAATAATAATTAATCATCTTGATTAGTGATTAATTAATAATTAATTAATTGCTAATCAGGGTTATTAAACATTTCGAATCCGGCCAGCCATCGGTATCGCTCGCTGGTAACGCGAGACCGTTTGGTCTCCCACTTTCATCACGCGAGATTGTACGGCCTCGCGATTTCGTAGTGCGAGACCGCACGGTCTCACGCTTTCGTTACGCGATACCGCGTGCATCGTCACGCCCACATTATTCTCGCGCAATGGTTACGCGAATCCGGCGGTATATTTCTGTCAAAAACTTTACATCCCGAATATTTTTGAGAAAAAAACAAATCAACAGTATATTTTTAAATTTAATTCATATTCTGACTTTCTACAAGAAGGTAACACTATAGAGCAACTCCAATAGACTCTCTATTTGGCCCTCCAAGTTAAAATTTAGCTAACACAAAGAAAAAACAAGCTCCAACAGCCTCTCCATCCGGATGGCCAAGCCATCCGGATGGTTAAATTGCTCCTCTGGCTGGCCAAATGTGGGTCCCACCACCACTCCCATCCCCATCCATCCCCTCTCTCTCTGCCGGCAACGAACCGAGGGCACGCCGGCCACGAGTGCCCCGCCAATGTCGTCGTTTGGGCCACCGTCCGCCGTGGCAGTCATCGTCGTCGCCGTCGCGCCATTGTCACGCATGAGCCGTCGCCGTCGCCGCCGCGGGGAGCCGTCGTCATCTGCATCGCCGCTGCCGCGCGGGGAGCCACCGCCACCACCGCCTCGCGCCTCGCGCACGTGGGGCGCCGTCGGCGCCGCCTCGCCTCCGTCGCCGCCTCCGCCGCTGTAGCCGCCCGCCTCGCGCCTCGCGCGCGCGGGGAGCTGCCGCCGCCGCCTCCGCCTCTGTTGCCGCCCGCCTCGCGCATTGGAGTCGTCGCCGCCACCGCTGGATCGATGGGCCAATGCGGCCATGCGGGAGAAAAGAAAGGGGAAGAGAAAGAGAAAGAGGAGGAAGAAGAAGGGAATGGAGATGGGAGGATGACATGTGGGTCCCTTTGTGATTTTGGAGTTGTAAATAGAGAGACTGTTGGAGTGTACACTTAGTTTGACTACCCAAATCAGTTAGAGAGTTGGCTAAATGGGTATTTAGAGAGTCTAATTTGGAGATGTTGTTGGAGATGCTCTTACGTGCACCCAATGAAAGCACGGTTTGCATCTAAATATCTACTTATTATCGTTGCATGTGATTTATTTTCTGATTCCTAGTCCACTTGTATGCTTAAGGCACCTTAAAATTCAGGGAAAATTGAAACCATGCCATTATAATTTTGCAAAATTTGAGATATGCCATCCTGACTCATATGTCATTGACTCATGTGGATCCTTTATGTCATTGAGATACCGATGGCATATCTCAAACTTTACAAAATTATAATGGCATAGTTCCAATTTACCCTAAAATTCATTTTACTACAGCGCAAATCTGCAATGAATTATGGTCTGATTGTAGGTGTTCAGACGGTCTTACTGGTGAACTCCTATTACGAATTCGATCTGGCTCCTTTTTTTTGTTTGCTTGAAGGGCAAGGTTTCCCAAGTCCTAGTGCTTTCCTAAAGCCTAGTTGGACATAGAAAAGTACTTGTTGGCACAAGATTACCTCTCCGACAAAGGCTTCGTCTAATTCGCAATTGATCGCGCCCCCTAAGACGTGCGGTCGCATGATAAAATCAGTGCTACTCTGTGTGGTAACGCTACCTGCCTCCCTCTTCTCTTCCCAGGTAGGCCTCCCTTTTCTCTTCCTAGGTTAGCTAATGGAAAAAAGCCCACTTATGTTTCCTGTTTTCTGCGGGTCACAACCAATAGCTAACCTCTTTTTTTTCTTTTTATAGATAGATTGCATATCAAAATATTTGTATATATAAATTATACAAACTTTATATGTAGATATTTGGTTGCATGTAAACTTTGTACCAGTATATAGAAACTTTGTACAGATAAAATTTGTATATATTAATTTGAAACAAATTTAGTAGCATATCAATTTGGCCTATAAACAATTTATATGCGAAAATTTTATGCATAAATACTTTGAACATATAAACTTTATATATACAATTTTGTTCATGTGAATTTTATACCTATGAACTTTGTACATCCAAATTTAAAATGTATTCAAATAGCAATATGGAAAAAACAAAAAAAAAGCATCTTGTTGGATTTCACCTACTTTAGAAAAAACAAATGGAAAAAGGCCAAAGCTTAATAAAAACACACATGGATTAAAAAGGAAAAAGAAAATAATGCCCAAGAGGTGACAAAGGTGCCTTGGGCACCGACCACAGGGAGTGTGGGAGGGATGTGCCCCAAGCACCGCCCATGGGGGACCGCGCCCGGGGGCCGATGTACCCCGAGCCGAGCACAGCCCACGAGGGGGCCATGCAAGGGGGCAAGTGATAGGGATTCTCTGGTTTCTATTTATAATTGTTTTCTTTTGATTCCAATATTAAAAGTAGCCCAAAAGAATATAGTTTTATGTGGAGAAAATCATAAAACCTTATCCATAGTCCATAGAAAGGTTTAGCCTATTTTAAGTAGTATTACAATTTTGCAAGGTAGTACTACTAGTTAATTCTACATTGTATTTTTTAAATTTGTTCGATCTTTATGGTATGGATGAAATTTTCTTTTTTATGTGTCGGTTAACCCAGGGATTGTAGTAAAATTCAGAGATTATTGTCAAGAAGCCTCGACAACCGATTCCATAAAATTCAATCAAGTACAAGCCCACATATATAGTATACAGTACATACATGAAAGAATGACAAAATATCTGTACGCCATGCAAGAACGTACAATCAACAAAATAGCACTAAACACACACTGACACTCGTCGTGCACACATGGCGAAACGAGCTACGTTTAGGCCTTGGGTGGCGGCGCGAGGAATGGCATTGGCACGTTGGGGACGGCGGCCATCGGCGGCAGCGTCACCTTCGGGATCGACGATGGCATCGGCGGCAACGCCACCTTTGGCAACGCCGGCACGACGGCGGCGGGAACGACGACGACAGTGTTCGGCACGGTGGGCACCGCGGGCATCGGCGGCAGAGTCACCGCCGGCACTGTCGGCACGGCGGGCATCGGCGGCATGGTCACCGCCGGCACGGTCGGCATGACGGGCATCGGCGGCAATGTCACCTTTGGCACGGCCGGCATCGGCGGTAACGCGACCGCAGGGACGACGGTGGGGATCGTCGGTTTCGGCATGGCCGGAACAGCAGGAATGGCGGCAGCCGGCGCCGGCGCCTCGGTCGTGTCGGCGAGGCGCCGCGCTGCGTGGCCGGTGTGGCCGTTGCCCACTAGGAGCACGACAGCCACGGCAATGGCCATCGCGAGCAAGTTCGAGCCGGAAGCCATCGAAATAGTCCACTGAGCTAGCTACATCTTTCCCATTCTTAAGGAGGTATTATAAGGTACGAGGTACGATGAGATACCAATCTAATCTAACTATTGATTTAGCAGGGGTATAATCGAACTAACAAAAATAAGGTCTCCTCTCTTTCAGGTCATCCGTGCCAGCCAAGGACGTCGTGCATCGTGGCCGACGCCGCCGTATCCAGCCCGCCGCCGCAGCCGTCACCGCCGTCATGCATCCAGCCTGCTGCCGCCGTCGCGCATCCAGGCGCCCGCCGCCGTCCCCTCGAGCCCGCCGCTGCTCTCCCGACGATTTTTTTCCTCTCATAAAAAAGAAAAGGACAGTGAGAAGGAACTTTGCATGCATACATCATACACATGATTTGTCTCCTCGATCTGAGTATGTAATGTCTTGAATTTGTTCTTGTGTGCCGCTAGAAGCACGTTTTGTTGAATGTGGAATGCATTTATGGCCATTGTTGGTGTCGAACTCTATGAGAATCGGCATCCTTTTATTGTCTATGGAAATCGGAGTTGATGCTCGCAGATGGTGCCGTCGAACTTCCCTCGGTGGTTGTGGATTTGATCCGAGCATGCGGAGTTTTTGCTCAATGTGCGTCTCAGCTTGGATGAACCGATAGAAGGCAGAGGTAGGAGAAGAACGCGAAAGTTCAATTTTACCCTCCCACCCACAACACGAAATCGGTACCTCCTCTTTACGGCAGTGCGGTACCACCCGGTACAGAGAAATTCCAGCCGTGAGATCGCGGGAGATGGACGGCGTGGATTTTGTACCACTTCGTTTCAAGGACGGTAAAATCTCTCTTAGAACTATCTTAGTGTACTAGTATCTACTATAATAAATACAGTTTTGTTTGATGCAAAGCAATGCATGGATACATATATTTATAGTTCACAAAGCTAATTGCATGGTCAGATCTTGACACTGGTTGTTGACCTTCCAAACCATCTGCAAGGATTTGTTAATTATTGGTTAGGAAGAAGAGATCATCAGGTGGTAATAGAGGTGGCCCAATATGTTGCATTGTTCTTCCTTGGTTAGCTCACCTATGATTAGATAGACAGTTGAAATGTGATTAGATCAGCACAAGTGTACTGTTTTGACAAGTTTGATATATCTCAAATCATTAGAACAGCAGTCAACACAAGCTAGCTAGCTTTCTGATCTCATACAAGGCATCAGGTTGAGAGCAGTTGAACGGTTGTACTGTACTTCGTTAAACTATTTTTTTAGCATGGTATCAGTAAACTACAGTGTTCTCCATGAAGTTTGCATATATGATCCATAGTAAAACTAGAAGTTATTTTTATCCATAATGACTGCAGCTACTTAATTACTAAAATTTGACTAGACATGAGATAATTATAACTTTTGCAAATTAATACTGCTATCTTCAGATGCATCAGGCTTCAGCTAGCCTGTGTGGATTGTGAGTCTGTGACGATTTGCGTGATTATTATTATTTAATTAGATTATGGAATATGATTATATCTCCACGCTCTGTATAATTTAGCGCACACAGCCAAAAGTAATGACCTCTGATTTTTATTTGCCTCATGTACTTCATAGGATTGTAGTTATGGTTAATGTTGTTAATATGTATGGTTTCCAGCAGTCAATTGATTAACAGGTAATAATGCAAGATACCTTTTTGTCAATTAATATGTAATAATGCAACATGTTTTTTTTCTCTGAAGACATTTCCATAATCTAACAAAAATTCTATTTTTTTTTTGAACTGAAACACCGGGGGGAAGACCCCACCTGAAGACAAAAATTCTATTTCTAAAATATTTGTTCAATACTTTATCTGATAACCGGCGCATATGTAAATGCATATGTTATATTTTAAGATGTAACTACCGAATTTCATTGGCAAGTACATACTATATATATATGGTGCCAGAAGATATATATCTATATATCGTCGCCATCAGCATGGAGGAATACGAGGGTAAAAACATGACTCATGAATTGGAAGAGGGATCTTCTAATTTCGGCTCCCTTCAAAATACACAAATTTTACGATATTTTTATAAGAATCACTTCATTTCCCAATGTGTTGTTCGAGAAAAAAGGTCATATTCCGAAGGAGGTTTTTTTCCTGTGGGCATGAGGTTAACGCAGCATGGCACAAAATTTTGCTCGATCCGATGTCTATTAGAAGATTCCAACAATGGCCATTCTGAAGCCAACACAAGTTCAAACTGACCAAAAGAAACTTAAATAAAAATGCCATATACATAATTACATATGCTTATAGTTATAGCCGAGCCCTCCATGTACAGAGATGCCCCCAACAACTAGAACTAATCACAAATAACTCGCACATATAAATGACTAAATGTACAAGCATTTACACACAAAATATGTAGAAAACAAATCAAACATATCGAGAAATATATAACCAAAAGTCCCAATGAAATGACACAATTTATGTAGACCACTGCAGGTAGCATGCTGCTGATGCTCATGCCGAAGGAGGTGGCGCCAAGAATGGCATCGGCACGGAGGGCATCGGTGGCAGGGTAACCTTGGGCACGGTCGGCATGGACGGCATCGGCGGCAGCGTCACCTTCGGCACGGCCGGCATGGGCGGCAGCACGGCGTTCGGCACGGCGGGCACGGCCGGCATCGGCGGCAAGCTCGCCGCCGGCACAGCGGGCACCGTGGGGACTGTAGGCACAGCCGGCATCGGCGGCAGCGCCACCTTCGGCACGGCCGGCATGGGCGGCAACGCGGTGTTCGGCACGGTTGGCACCGCCGGCATCGGCGGCAGTGTCGCCGCCGGGACGGCAGGAATGGCCGGCATCGGTGGCAAGGTGACAGCGGGCACGGTAGGCACCGGAACGGCAGCAGGAGGTGTTGCGTCGGCGAGGTGGCGCGCTGCTTGGCAGCTGCTGCTGCTGCCGGCGAGCACGACGGCCATGGCGAGCACCGTGGCGAGGAGACCCGAAGTGGAAGCCATGGTGAGAGATCAGTGGCTAGCTAGCTTGGCAATAGTTAGAACACTGCAAAAGTACTGGAGCTGCTTGGTGATTCAAAGATGTACATCTTTGGCAGCAATTTATAGGAGAAGTTGATCAAATAGATTAATTGATTAGTTGACAACTTGACATTTTGGTTGTTGGCCAAAGCAAGAGTACGTGTATCAGCTGCCTGGTTAATTTGTTTCAATGAGTTGGTTAGCTTACCTTCTTGCAGCTGAAAGCCATTCTGCAGTCTGCATGATGCAAAATACTGAACATCTGTTTGACAATATTATAATTAACTTGGTTGGCCAGGTTTTCTCCATATAAAAACTAAAAAAATTATCAAGTACATTCCGTCATATAACTAATCCTTTAATAAATTTCGACCCCATGTAAAATCTCTATATTTTCAAAAAAAACGACTCCAGCTGGTGTTTGTATATTTTTCAAACACTGTTTATCTCCTGAACCATCCGAATTCAGCCTATGTGAACTTTGAGTATATACGTGATGACCTCTGATTTCTGAGTCGCAATGTTGCCACATATACACTGTGGCCCTATTCTTTTCTCTAATAAAAGTTACATAAAATTTTGGATACTCGTAGTACGTTTTTCAAACTGCTAAACGATACGTTTCGTGCGAAAACTTTTTATATGAAAGTTGCTTTAAAATATCATATTAATCTATTTTTCAAGTTTGTAATAATTAAAACTCAATTAATCATGTGTTAATATCACATCGTTTTGCGTATAAAACTTAATCTTTATCTTTATCTTCATCTTTAGAACAAAAGAACACCACATTTATAGAACTATTATCTCTTTTAAAAAATCGATATATGATAGCATGTGGTTTCTTGAAAATAGTTAATGCATAATAATACAACACATTTTCTTCTACCATTTTAAAAAGGGAGTGTCCTCCTCCTTCCCCATTGTCGCCCTTCTCTATGTTAAAAAAAAAACCTACCCCACCAAAAAGACTAGTGATTTCACCATCCATCAGAAATACCGGAAGAAAAAATTGAATCCCATATATAAAATCATTCATTTGTATTTCTCTCTGTCCCATTGCAATGTACGTGCATGCATTGAGCTAGTATTTCTGATATATTTTGTTTAATACTTTGTTTGATGACTGGCGCATAGTATGCATTTGACATGTCAAAATTTTAAGGTACGGTATACCTGTCAGATTTTATTGGGGAAAGAAGGCCTCTATAATTGTTTGGCATCAACATGGAGAAAGAAAATGGTAAAACCATGATCTGACTAAGGAATCAGAAACGCGAATTTTCACACTGGCCTCCTTTGAAATATATGAATTTTACGATAACTTTGTAATACTTTTATAACGGTAAGTTCAATTCCTGTACTGTTTGATCAGGAAAATTTAATGGGTCCCAAAGGAAATCTTATACATGTTGTGGGCATGAATGAAGTTAAGCCAATAAAAAAGCACCTGCAACGGTTTAATTTGTCTCACTTTTTCTCGATCCAGTGTTAGTCATGATAACTGGAGAAGTATAATTATTATTATACTGAAAGCCAATGCTGAAATAAAAACTACGTTAAATATATCTTAAAATCAACTTTAAAAGTAAGTTTAAAAATTTAGATTATGACTTTAGTTTTGGTTTATCAGGGAAAACAATACGGTTCTAAGTTATATAGGGACATATTTGACTCTCTTTTTTTTTATATGTACTCCCTCCGTATTTTAATGTATGACGCCGTTGATTTTTCGACCAACGTTTGACCATTCGTTTTATTCAAACAAACAAATGGCTCTCACTTACAAATAACTACCAACATAATAATAGTATGATGTCACTGCATAAATATAAATTGATGACTTACAATTGATGATAAGCAAATATGTTATATTAGTTATTTAAAGTTGTTCATTTAAGCTTTTAAAATATGCAAAACCACCATCCAAAACCACCTTAGGGGGTAATTTGAACGGTTTTGCAAAGTTTAGGGGATTGGATGTTCGATTTTAAAGTTCATGCTGCTAGAAGGACTTCTATCTAAAATTTAGGGTGGGTATTTGGACTTTTCCTAAAAAAAAAGTGAATCCTATTTTCCTCCGTCCCATAATAAATTTATTATAGCTCTTTTTTTGTCATAAAATAAGTTTACTTTTAAGTAATCATTGTATCGGAGTTTGTAAAAATAAAAAATAATTGTACTGAAAGTAAAAAATAAATTTCTAAATAGAAGTTTCTTTAAAATATCAAATAAATCTATTTTTTAAGTTTATAATAACTAAAAGACAACAAATTATATGCTAATGACTTTCTCGTTTCGTGTATCATCTTTATTTTCATTAATTTTGAACACCACCTTAGTTGTATAATCTCAAGGATGCACCAGCTAGCTATTTTCGGGTTGAATCTTAGTTTTATGTATCTAATCGACTCCTTTACTCCGAGCCAAATTGTTTCTTCTCTTATAATTATGTTTATAAGTAAAATTTGAATTTTAAAATTTAATTGTGGAGTTAATTTTTTGTTTTTTTATCGTAGTTTATTTTGTAGTTCTTGCTTTTGAACACATGCTTTACTGATTAATATAGTAATGAGCGATTTGAAAAAGCATGTAGATAAGCGAAAGGATGAAGCATGCATTTTCAGATTAATGGACTTGTGGCTGGTAGATTGGCCGGTCAGGCGTCACGCTTCCAGAGGCAAAATGCAAGGTGCTGCTATAGTTGGGTCACTTTTCGAAATAGAAAAGTTTTAGGTTCTGGAAGTAAATATCCGGGTTGTATATGTATGGTATGGACCAGCAGATAGGGGCGCTTTTATAAATTATTTTCATTTAGCAGGAGCATGTAATAAGAAATCATAGAGGGGGGTTCAAATGTAAATTGTCAGTCCTGATCCAGGTATTGAGCGGTTGCCTTTTTCTCTTCCCGAGCAAATTTCTCGGCGCGGCGAGTCGCGAACTATTCCGACTCCTTCCTTCGACTCCCTCTCAGCTCGCCCTCTCGGCTTCTTCAATCGCCACCCTCCACAACCACAACCACGAGAGCATAGGGCCCATTGGGAGCGGCCTCCAGCGGTTCAGGATGGCGGCGAGGATGGCATTGAGGTCAAGGTTCAAATCCCACCAACGAGCAAACCCGCCGCCCGGCTGCTTCATCCGTCGCTGGCCATCAGCCTCAACATCCACATCGGCGAGCTCAACCTCCTCTCTCCCCTGCCCCCTCCCTCTCTCACCCTGCACATCCAGCCGCTGCAGAGCTCTGAGACATCCCCTGCAGCGGAGAGGCGGCCGGCTCGAGCGGAGGCGCACGGAGTTGCCTCTCGCCTCCCCCTCCTCATCTTCCATTGGGCAGTGATGTCCAGTCAGAGCAGGTCGTGTAGATCGCGCCATCACCCCTCCTCATCCCCCAAAGCAGGCGCCGTTGGCGTGGATCGAGGCAGGGCAGCGGCACGGCGAGTGGAGGTTTTTTCTTGCAATTTTTTTCTTGGATTTTCTCCAATAATAGTCCGGATTCTTCCAGATAACATCACATGTTTTGTGTAAAAACCCCTCTCAAAATTTGCATTTTATATTTAGGTCTACCAGATGATTTCTCACCGTTGATATGTCATCTAACGGTGGAGGGAGAGGTGAGGATACGTGGCAAGTTCTGCTGCCGAGACCCCCGACGGAGCGCAACGGTGGTGCCACGTGGCCCAATGGGGAGCATGGGATTGGACCCTAAAATAGGTTTATAAGATTTGCCCTAGCCAAGCCAACTACTATCTTATCTTCTAGACAACGAAAACCCACGAAATATTACATCTCTCATCTTTTTTCGTATTATATAACCAACTACAAATTAATCTAAAGTCCTCTACACTCTCTACGTACTCTTTTCGTTCTCATTGCTCTATTTAAGATTGTGCTTGCGACCTTACGTGGATTCCTCCCTACAGCCTATCGAACCATGTTTTTACCGTGTCAAGTCATATTTATTGCACTTGCCTTTAGAACATCCACGCGTTTAAAATTTACCGTACATGACAATGATCCAAGTTATCCACAGACATATGCAACAAAATACAACCATTCTGAAATATGAACACAAGTTAAATTAACCAACCAAAATAAAACTTATGTAGAAAAATTCGACATACAAATACTTATAGCCGAGCATATACTCCATATACAGACACGACTAGAACAAATTATATATATAAAAAAATAACTCGCATACAACATGCATTTACACACAGAAAACAAATCAAGCAGAGAAAATATATAACCAAAAGCTTGATATCAAATCAAATGACCCAATAAATGTGTAAGCATCGACAGCGTCCTTATGCCGAAGGAGGAGGTGCCAAGAACGGCATTGGCACGGATGGCATCGGCGGCAGCGTCACCTTGGGCACGGCCGGCATCGACGGCATCGGCGGCAGCGTCACCTTCGGCACGGCCGGCATGGGCGGCAGCACGGCGTTCGGCACGGCGGGCATGGCTGGCATCGGCGGCAAGCTCGCCGCCGGCACAGCAGGCACCGCGGGCATCGGCGGCAACGTCGCCGCCGGCACAGCGGGCACCGCGGGCATTGGCGGCACGGTCACCGCGGGGACGGTGGGCACAGCCGGCACCGCGGGCATCGGCAGCAGCGCCACCTTCGGCACGGCCGGCATGGGCGGCAACGCGGTGTTCGGCACGGTTGGCACCGCTGGCATCGGCGGCAGTGTCGCCGCCGGGATGGCAGGCACGGCGGGCATCGGTGGCAAGGTGACAGCGGGCACGGTAGGCACCGGCACGGCGGCAGGAGGTGTTGCGTCGGCGAGGTGGCGCGCCGCTTGGCAGCTGCTGCTGCTGCCGGCGAGCAAGACGGCCATGGCGAGCACCGTGGCGAGGAGACCCGAAGTGGAAGCCATGGCTGAGAGATCAGTGGCTAGCTAGCTAGGAATGCAATAGCTAGCTAGAACAGTAAAACCAGAGCTGCTTGGTGATGCAAAGATGTGCATCTTTCGCAGCAATTTATAGAGGAGCTGATCATAGAGATTAATTGATTAATTAGGTGACAACTTGACATTGGTTGTTGGCCAAAACAAGGGTATCAGCTGTTAGCTGGTTAATTTGTTTCAACGAGTTGGTTAGCTTACCTTCTTTTGCAGCTGAAAGCCATTCTCTGCATGATGCAAAATATTGAACCAATAATAATGTTTGACAATATAACTTAGTTGGCCAGGTTTTTTTCCATATGTATATTTTTTTAAAAAATCATGTACTGTTCGTCGTATAACTAACTTTGTGCCCATCTAAAATCTGTATCTTTTCAAAAAATGACTCCATGTACTTATATATTTTTCAAACATTGTTTACCAGAAGCATTATTGTCTTTTTTTAAAAAAAAAACATTCGATCTATAAGACTATAGCTACTTTGATATTCTTGAAGGAGCTGAACTAAGAATTCTCAAAATTTGCAAAACAGACAATTCTGCATTAAATGTGTTAGAAAACCAGTCACGAAATCAACATCGGTAGCTAAATGCGGAAAAAAACACCATAGGAGATCCAAATATGATGACGACACCGAGGCATGATATTTGGTAACGGAGTTTAGCCGTAGCCTACATCTCCAGGGCACTGATTACGGGCGCTACTCCTCGATCCAGCATATACAGCGTATCAGAGTTACAACGATTCATGCCCGGTCGCCGCCGGCAGCCGCTCCCTCTCGCGATGCTAAGTCGCCATGTGGTTACAACAGGCACGCCCATCTATTTATGAGAGATCCTAGGATAGAGTCCGACTCATACTCTAGTACTAATATACCTATTACAACTCCAAGTCTTAAACTGTAACCGACTACGTACACATATTCGACATAAACTCTAACGAGATGGTACATGCACAACAATACTAGCATGCCCATCTTTCATGACTCCGCCTGCAACAACACTCCCTTGTAACTTGTACAAACATGAGCTTGTCTGCCTTCCATCCATGCCAGTGGCTCAGCCTTTCATCTCCTGCCTTGACCTGTAGGCTCTTGGCACGGCCATATCTGCCTCAATTCCTCCATGTTTGCCCCTCTGCATGGTTAGGTCCGACTGTGGGAGAGGGGAGCCGCCATTAGCGATATGCTAGATCCTGCTAGATCCTCCTATCCTATCTTGCTCCGCACTGATGAAACCGCTACTACCGATCGTGAGAACGAACTGAAATGGGGGATAAACTGGATGGGTTATTTGGGGGAGAAACCTGCTTGCTGATCCTAGCCAAGAGTAGGAAAGTAGGAAGCATATGAGGGAGGCTAGGTCTTAGAGAGGGCTTGGGTAGGATCAGAGCCTATCCACACCAAGCTTTGGGACCGGTCTTGCTCATGGTTGGGCTTGTGAGGAGGCGAGGCGGAGGAGAACTCCGGGCGGGAGTACCGTGGGGACTAGGGATTCGGATCGAGGGACATTTAACTATATATTTGCCACTTTTAAGATGTGGCAATTAAGGATTTGCCACTCGCTGTCTATGATATATGGGCCTACATGTGTCTATGACATGTGGGTCCAATGGCAAATTCTTTAGAACCAATTGTAAGAGCAGCAAATAGTTAATTATTCCTAGGATCGCTAGTGTCGTGGTGCGTGTTGCACGGGCCCATGCCTGATAGTCGGACGACGGACATAAATTTTTATGTGATGATCGGAAGGTTCTCAATTCTTTTAAGTGGTTATTATATACTCTCTCCGTATTTTAATGTATGACGACGTTGGCTTTTTGACCAAAGTTTAACCATTCGTCTTATTTTAAAAAATATGTAATTATTATTTATTTTATTTTGATTTGATTTATCATCAAATGTTCTTTAAGTATGATATAAATATTTTTTGCACAAAAAATTTAAATAAAACGAATGGTCAAAAAGTCAACAGCGTCATACATTAAAATATGAAAGGAGCATATAATTAAGATAAGTAAACTGTAGCTATAGCCAAATTCCATGTCACCCATGGCTAGTGCAGCAGCTAGCTGGCTTGTACAATAGTAATTATTCTCCCTAGTCCCCTAGTCCACCACTATTTATATATTTATCTTGGGACCAATGAAAAACCACATAATATATTGTATCTTCTCGTCTTTTTTTTATAGCTAGTACAAATCTACGGCCGATACCTTTTCATTACTCTAAGGGCATCCACAATGTGGGAGAAAAGCAGGTAATAGGCATTGAATGCTTCCTTCCAACCTGGTATATACACTGTGAAAGCTGATATTAGTTGTTACCTGGTCATAGCGTTGCTACCGGCAACAAGCAAATAAAAAATAAATTGTAGTTCAGTCACAAGCTAAAAGATATACCTTTTGTGCATGGACCCACCTTATTTTCTCCATCATAGGCTTATATACATTGTGAAGCTTAGTAACAACTACTAGTATCTGATCAATGGACCCATGTTATTGCTCACTTGTGAAATAAACATTGCGCATGCCACATCTCGGTCGACACAATTAATGATCCAAGTTACCAAAAGACATATATATATATGCAACAAAATACAACCATTATGAAATATGAACAGAAGTTAAACCAACCAAAATGAACTTATATAAACAAATTCCATATACAAATACTTATAGCCGCTCACTCCATGTACAGCTTGAACAAATTACAAAAAAAAAAAAATTAACTCGCATACAAGTATACAACATGCATTTACACACAGAAAACAAATCAAGCAGGGGAAATTAATACATAACCAAAAGATTAATCAAATCAAATGACCCACTAAATATACAAGCACTGGCAGCGTCCTTAATTATGCCGAAGGAGGAGGTGCCAAGAACGGCATCGGCACGGATGGCATCGGCGGCAGCGTCACCTTGGGCACCGCCGGAATCGACGGCATCGGCGGCAGCGTCACCTTCGGCACGGCCGGCATGGGCGGCAGCACGGCGTTCGGCACGGCGGGCACGGCCGGCATCGGCGGCAACGTCGCCGCCGGCACAGCGGGCACCGCGGGCATCGGCGGCAGCGTCACCGCGGGGACGGTGGGCACAGCCGGCACCGCGGGCATCGGCGGCAGCGCCACCTTGGGCACGGCCGGCATGGGCGGCAACGCGGTGTTCGGCACGGTTGGCATCGCCGGAATTGGCGGCAGTGTCGCCGCCGGGATGGCAGGAATGGCTGGCATCGGTGGCAAGGTGACCGCCGGCACGGCAGGAGGTGTTGCGTCAGCGAGCAGGCGAGCCGCCTTGCAGGTGCTGGTGCCGGCGAGCACGACGGCCATGGCGAGCACCGTGGCGAAGAGAGCCGAAGTGGAAGCCATGGCAGAAGATCAGCAGTGGCTAGCTAGCTAGGCAATAGCTAGAGCTGCAAAACCAGGAGCTTCTTGATGATTTGAATACATGCATGCTTCTCTTCAATTTATAGGAGGAGCTGATCAAGATTAGTTGATTACTAGTTGACAAACTTGACATTGGTTGTTGGCCAAAGCAAGGGTATTAGCAGTCAGCTGGCTCTGGTTTTAATTTGTTATTAATTTCAAAGGAGTTGGTTAGCTCACCTTCTTGTAGCTGAAAAGCCATTCTGCAGCTTTCTTTATGCAGGATGCAAAATATTCGACCTATTTGACAATTTAGCTTGGCTGGACAAGTTTTCTCTTATTAGGTACAACCGTGTCTAGCATAAAGGCTCCTAATATATATTTTCTTAAGATCTAAGCACTGGTGGAGAAGTGGTTTTTACTCCCGGTTCGTAACCCCTACATAGTCCCGGTTCTTCAACCGGGACTACGAATCCGGGACTAAAGATCGCTATCTTTAGTTCCGGGTGAAATAACCGGGAGTAAAAATCGATTTTTAGTCCCGGTTGGTAACACCAACCGGGACTAAAGATACTGTTACCAACCGGGACTAAAGAGACAGATCCGGTTGCTTCTTTATTCTTTTCTTCTCTTCATTATTTTTCATTATTTTTAATATATTGATTTCACCCTAATCCTATCCGGTCCCTAAATTCCCAAAACAATCATCCTCAAATTGCCTTCAAATCCACAAATCGATCATCTCAAATACATCACAAAATCTAAAAAAAAATACATCACAACTTCTACAAAATTCAATCACATATTCACATCTCACACAAATCAAATACATCATACAATAATCTCAGCTCAGATTCTCAAAAAAAAAAAAGAAAGAAAAAAACTGCCAGGCGCCGCCTCGCCTCGCCGGCCGGCCGGCCCGCGCCCCGCCGCCGCAGGCCGCCGGCGGCGGCCGCCGCCTTGCCGCGCGCCGCGCTGCCCTCGCGCCGGCCGCCAGGCATAGCCGCAGGCCGCCGGCGGCCACTGCCTCCCGCGCGCCGCGCCGGCCGCGAGGCCGTCGGCGGCCGCCGCCGCCTCGCCGCGCGCCACCGCCCGCCCGGCCCGCGCCGCGAGGCCGCCGCCTAGGGGCCGGCGGCGCTCACAGGGCCGGCCGGCCTGGCCTGCCACCCCGCCGTCGTGCGGGCCGGCCTGGCACCCTCGCCACGCCAGGCCCCCCCTCGTGCCGGCCTGGCACCCCTCGTCGCCACCGCTGCAGTGTAGAGAGGAGAAGGAGAGGAATAGATAAGGTTGAGGAGAGAGTTAAAAGGAGAGGAGGAGATAAGGTTGAGGAGAGGAGGAGGGAGGAATTAAAAGGAGAGGAGGAGATACCTCAATCCAATCGCGCAGGCCTCTCCGATCTCCGCGTCGATCTTTTTTCCCGGTTGGTGTTACCAACCGGGACTATAAATAGATCTTTAGTCCCGGTTGGTGTTACCAACCGGGACTACAAATAGATCTTTAGTCCCGGTTGGTAACACCAACCGGTACTAAAGATTGGAAAGTACCCCTAGAGCTTTAAAACCGGGACTAAAGATATTTTTAGTCCCGGGTTTTAATATAACCGGGACTATTGTAAAATCTGGTCGACCGATTAGTTTCTCCACCAGTGAAGATTGTATGTAGTGAGGCATTCTAGCTTTCTATGTGTGATTTTATGGCACAAATAACTTATTAACTTGTATATGTTAAAAGTAGCATTAATTAGATAACATATAGCTATATAATCATGTTGATATACCATCTTTGCAAACCAGCAAACCGTTGATACAGGAACAGGAACTTCGATTTAAGAATGAATTTTCTATTAGATATAGCTCTATATATAATTACATATCATGTGTCAATATCATATCGTCTCATCAGTTGCGAAATGAAATAATATGACTGAACAATCAAAGGCCTCTCATCTCATGCATGCACTTTAAATTTTTCTAGTCATGTACATCAAGTGGAAATATATTTACTGTCTTCCAAAGGCTATTGTTGGGAGAAAAAAATGTGTTCCAAACTTATAATTGAGGGTAATTCGGCAAAAGAAAGTATATATATTTTACTCAGGTCATCTACCATGAAAGTGCTCGGATATGGTTTTCCGAAGGCTATTGGAAGAAAACAAACTGAAACCCCCAAAATCCATCACTACCATATATGGTCCACGGAACAGAAACACTAATGTTTAATTAATACACAAGAGGTATAATATAATACTCCACTAGCTAGCTAGTACAGTAGTTGAGCATGAAATTTTGTCTAAATTATTATTTCTCTCTCTCTATATATATAGTTAACATACCTGACAAACCGTATGTTTACACGTCGTGTTACATTAGAGTTATTGCGCATATATACATAAGTTTCCCATTATATATATAGCACTCCAGATATATTCATATATACCATGCCTCTTTATTGCCAACTATATATATCACATAAGTAAGTAGGAGTAATTAATAGATAAAGGCATGCATCGAATAATTAGTACGAGTAGCTAACTAGCTAGCACACAGCAAAACCTCTGCAGTCTGCACACTTACCACAGTGATCACCTATTACAGGACTAATTGAAAGTGCTGCATATTTGCATGTAGATGAGTACTCTTAGACCATGCAGAACTTATTAACGTAGAGATCGTTATACTCATCATAATATAGTCTAGATGATCAGTAGTAATAATCATATTATATCCGTAATTAAATCAGGCAGCTGGAGCCACATCGACGTCGTCGTCGTCGTCGTCGCCGTTGCTGCGACAGTTGCCGACGAGGAGGTTGCTCTCCAGTAGCAATGCCCATGCAAGGCGCTCACACTCGCTCTTCGCTATCGCCATTGATGATCTCCAAGCACAGTGTATTTTGGCTATCGAGGAAGACGAAGAAGAAAGTGTTTCTATATGTATATGGTCGATCGAGTTGAGTGAGCTGTGGTATGTAGAACTAGTTATTTATAGGCATTGTTTCTTGAAGATATATGGAGATCTATTAATTGACGGCGTATACACGAATGCCTGACGATCGAGAAAAGTAATGGAACCCTGCGATCGATTTTTTAATTTAGTTTCTTTTATGAAAATAAATCGTTGGTTTTGATTTATTTTTGAGAGGCATTCGTGTATGCCACGTTAAAAGGGAGTGAGAGGACGAGAATGTTCCTAGAGGAGAAAAACCGGTACTTGCAATACGTACATGATCTGTTTTTCTTTTCAGTGAACATTCTGACGTATGTATTTTTTGGGCGAATGTACAAAACAATTACACGTCGATATATTAGAAAAAAAAAGAAAGTGTTTAGTTACACAACACAATAAACAAACAGAAAGCCGTTACCGGGGACAAGAAAAAAAATCAAAACACAAGAAAATAAACAAAAAGTTAGCTACTAAGAAGTAAACCTCCTAACGCCGGGGAGGGTGGGAAAAAACCACTAATAAACTCCCAAAGGTTCCCAAAAGCAATGGCGCCAACAACAGACCCTAAATAGCATTCTTACATACTTCTATAGGAACAAGAGAAAATTAATTATATATCATGTAGAAGTCAGTACTACCTCTATTTCATATTATAGATTGTTTTGACTTTTTTCCTAGCAAAACCTTTCTAGATTTGACCAAATTTATAAAAAATAAAGTAACATTTTTAGCTAACAAAAAACATACATATTATCGAAATATATTCAGTGTAATGAAACTAATTTAGTGTTATAAATGTTGCTAATTTTTACAAATTTAATCAAATTAAAAAAAATATAACAAGAAAAAAGTTATAATGAATTATAGTATTAAACAAATGGAGTATAAAGGAGACCTAATCATCTCCAGTTCTCCATCGTCATCGTGCGGTTGGAAATTTAAAGATCCGACGGATCGATCGATCGAATCGATAACAAAGTGATCGAATTTTTCTACGGAATTTTCGTACAGTGTCTGCAAAGCTAAAAGCTATCAAAGCACATTGATTTTTTCTTTTTTGATTGATACCCAGCAGCTCCCTTTCGTTTTTTTCTTCTTGACGACATGGATCGATGCACGTGTCGTCCAACTCTGACGTGGCTTCATGGCTTTGGATTGTCTGTGCAAGTCTAAGCATGTATAGATATATAATATAGTAAGATATATGCACATAGTTAATTATATAGTTGTCGCAGGCATATATATAGCACATGTGCCTTTGAATGTTCACGACATGCAAGTGTTCTCTTTTAGATAATTGCATGGTGACTTTATTTTGTCGAATCATATTATACACCACAGTAAAGTTCACTTTGGATCATCTTTTATTGCCGGTGTTTTACTTTGGATCACTATTTAATTAAGTTTTCATTTTGGATCAGATAATCTAGCCTTTGGACTACCTCAATTCTCTTCTCAAACATATGAATGGTACAACAGCTCATACTCGTCAATAAAACTTCCTCAACTGTTTGTAGATCTTTTTTTTACACATGGCAAGTTGAATTTAGATTGATAAATTAAGGAGTTGAGGGTGACCTAAAGTGTTAAAGAAAATAAAATTACCCGATTTAAAGTAAAAATAATGGTTAAATGGTGGCTAAAACAAAACACCCACAATAGAAGGTGACACAAAGTAAAATTAGTAACAAAATATATATTAAATAATGCTGCCTCATGAATATTTTCAGGCTTTGACTGCCTTTGACGTAGATAATTAGTCCAACTGATCGAGTTGATCATCACGTCCGGTATATGCATGGAGCAGGAGATCGTCGCTACGGTGGGTGGCGTCCGACGTGGCGAGCCGGCCCACCGGCCCACGTGGCGGGCGGCCACCGCGCACGGTGCATCCACGTGGAGGGACACCGCTATGCACGTTCCCTCCCGCCTCCTGCATGCGCCGATGCGCGCCATGGTGGAACGAAGCTGTTACACCTTCTAATGGGCCTGGAGGCCCAGCCCACAGAAAATTCATGGACCATGGCCCATTTGGTTTTCGCCACTACGGGCCTCAGCCCAGGTATCCGGGAGTGGAGGCCCATGCTGAATAGCGGCCTGTGGAAACAACTTCAAGTCACCAAAATCCACCTTCTACACTTTGGGCTGGTTTGGTTTGTGACCTGAATTGGCCTTTACTAATATTTGGCAATTTCAATAGTGTTTTCTATTTGGTTTGAAGTTAAATTTTTTGCTTAGCCTAGAAAAATAGGCCATTTCAATAGTTAACTTAGACTATTTTGACTTCAATCCAAACACAACTTTGCCTTGCCAAGATTAGTCATGCTAAAACTTGTCAAAATTTGGGATTGATAAAAATTGGTAAGCTCAAGTTATGCCACAAAACCAAACCAGCCCTTTGTTCTTGCATATCAGAAACAACAAAAGAATCACAAATCACCTTTTATTTTTTTTCCCAATTTCTCTCATGGGCAAAACACATGAGACTAGCTGAAACAATCTGCCACTGATGAATTTGGCCTACAATATAGGGGTATACCACTAGCATCACTGACACGGTTTTTTCCAATACTGTACACAATTAACTGTTCAGGGGAAGCTAACATCTGTCCAAATTACGCAGTATTCTGATTGACTGTACGCAGCATTAGCAGCAGCAGCAGCTAGTGAAACTAATCGCTCTTCTTAAGCTTGATAATCCCTTTGGGCACCTTGCCCAGGACACCCTTGTCAAGTTTCTGATACTGATTCTGAAGCAGGCCAAGTGTGTTGTACAGGAACTCGTCCACTTTTTCTTGGTTCTTCTCATACAGCACCGGGAGAGTGTGAGCACACACAAATCCTGAACAGAAAATTAATTCAAAGTTTTAAGAATCAAATCTTGCTCAATCTTCACAGACCCACAGTGACAATTGACAGAGAAAATGCAGAATAGATTTTTCAGTACCAATGTAAATGACAGTGAGGAGATTGCACCAGCTCCCAATGATAGCGGCCGCGAAGAACCCGGCAATCACCTGAAACAAAGCTTGATCTGATGTTACAACATTGTGCACATTGGTGACAAACAGATGAAATGACTATGAACATTGCTGCACTCCATACCAGGAGAAAATTCTTCAGGTCTCTTCCACAAGACACATCCTGAAGAGTGCCCAAGAACTTGTTCACTCGGGTGCCAATTGCAGAACCAATGTTTGCGAACAGCTCATCCGGCAATTCGACGCGAGGAACTTTCGAAGGTGACCTGAAAGTTCAGAGATTATTTACAGGCTTTCTCTGACAACACAAGATGCAGAGAATTTTTTCCAGGTTTCATACCCATTTAGCATGCCTGCAAAAGTGGACCATGCAAACTGGACAACCATGCCAAGAACAAGAACAAAGCAAGCAATCGTCAGGAAGTGGTAGTCGAGCCACTCGAAGAAAACCCAGACAGCCGTTGCAACTGCAAGAACACTTGAAGATATCTTCTTGTTCCTCCACAACAACACGTCGGCGGCTGTGATCGCAAGCAAGTAGAGATCATAGATGTCAAACATTGCAGTATATGTGTTATGTATAGGTTCTTTGCAAAGTATATCTGAGCATCAATCAGGGAGATTTTGCGTACATTTTCCACCACCCAAAACATGATGGACAGACTTCTGACCACCGAAGAGTCTCTTAGCTTGATCAGAGATTGAGCCATCTTCAAATCTGACTGACTTCTGCTTGGGAAGATTGTCGGCAATGGCGTCCACTATGCTGTCCACAATGTTCGCAGCCGCATTCTCAGAGTGCTCCGGCATCTCTTTGCACGCTGAATTCGTTTCAGTAGAATTAGGTTAGGTCGCACTGAATATTTTCGCATGAACTAAGGTAGCAGTCACCTTCATTTAACAAGTAACAACGTGGCTTCAGTGTTGTTTTAAGCTAATTTAAGGCCATAAACATTAAGAATTCCTTGTTATATTCATCAAATTTCTTGTTTCTACATAATAGGATGTGCAAGTAATTGTACTGTACCCAGTCAACGCTGCTATATTCATCACAGTTACAATAAATCAGCTAAGGCGCCACGCTGAAATCTTCAGACTTCAGATCATTTCTGAAGAATCTTCAGATATATGTTTATGTTGAAGAAAATACCACCAATAACAGAAAGGAATTTTCTTTTAAAGAAAAAGATTAACAGCATCAGTGAATTAAATTGTTCGATTCACCACCGGATCGACTAAGCAACCGAGCATCTGAGGCTCGTATTGTCTAAACCTTTTCCTTTCGAAGAGCTTCACACTCCTTTTTGGTCAGACTAGGCCATCAAGGGTATTCTTTTTACTCGGAACAGAACAACAAACTAAAGCAAGATGGATTCGCAAAAAAAAAAAAAAAAAAAAAAAAAAAAAAAAAAAAAAAAAAAAAAAAAAAGGTAAAGCAAAGATACGGCGGGTAGCAGCAGAAAAGAAGAGAAAGGAGATGGATTTGGAGCAAAAAATTACCGAGCAAGACCAGCAGAACAACAAAAAGGCCTGATAAGATCACAGCAAGCTGGTGATGAGGAAGGGAGATAGCTGCTGATTGGAGATGAGAGGAATGTTTTTTCTGAGAGAGATGAGAGGAAAGTTAGCTGGAATTGAGTGATTAGGCAAAGGAGCAACCGATTTTTGGGGAGGGGAATTATTAGGTGGGCCATGGCGCCTTCTTGTGACTGAGATGTGGGCCCGGTATTTGCCTGCTAGGGGGCCACACGTTCCTGGACTGGTTCTATCCAACTGACAACTGGTGTATGGTAACAAGTCGCTGTAGTAGTAACCAGGGTTGGATTTTTTCTATTTATGTCCTTTTGAAAATATATTTTACAAATAAGCACCCTAAAGAACTTATTTCAAACCTGATTTCAGTTTAAACTTAAGGGCCGTTTGAATCAAAGGATTTATTGAGGAATTTCATAGGATTGAAATCCTATAGAAAATTTTCCTATTTCGCCCTTTAATTCAAATGATTGGAGTTTTCCAAATCCTATACAATTTTTATGGAATGGCTTATTGCATGTAGGTTTTGAAGAAAATTTAGCAAGAGGTTCAATCTATTGGAAAATTCCTTTGAGTCTATCTCTTTCATCCAATTCCTGCGTTTTTCCTACGACCCAATCAAACGATCAATCCTATATTTTTCCTGTGTTTTGCAATCTTTTATTTTATATTTACATTCCTATTATAATCCTACGTTTTTCCTATTCCTCTATTTTTTTTATTCCTACGATTCAAAGGGCCTGAAAGAAGGAACCAGAAAAATACCAGAATAAGGATATAGCCACATAGGAGGACATATCCTAAACTATTTCGACAAAAACAGGGTAAATTCTTACTGACTTGAACAAGGTGGAGGCAGGAAGGTATCAAGAGTAGGTATCACCCATGTAGTTTTATATTCATTTTGTTTAAATTTTATCTAAAGTTTAGTGTTTTATCATTGCTTTTGTTTTCTTTTTTGTCATGTGTAAGCTCAAGCTATCCTACACGTGGCTCCGCCCCTTCATCAAAGCAAAGGGTAAATTCTCGAGAGACGGTGAAAGTTGCGCGGTGGTGTGTGCTGTTGGAATCGGACACTTTGCCCTTCGCTGCACGTCTGCTACCGACCGTTGCCTTCCCCCTTCTCTTCTTCTGCATCTATAAAATTTGCTGCAATTTCTTGTGTCGACGTTCTGCTGCACTATTCATTTCGCTGCTTGGTCGATCAACGCTAGCTGCCGATTGTGTGCCATCCTTCTCCGGCTCCAGTTGCTGCTGCTACTTCGGCTTCGGCTGCGACTCCGGTTGCTGCAGTTAACTGTGAGTCGCTTAATTTTTTTTCAATCACCGTACCTTGACACTGTTTAGATTCCAATTTTTTTTTTTAAAATTTTCAACTTTTCCGTCACATCGTTTCAATTTTTCTAAACTTTTAATTTGGCGTGGACTTTCTGATTGAGCACGTTTCACCGGAGGCAATATATAAACGCAAACTTAGAATTCCTATCTGTACATGCAAAAGGTTATGTTACTGTTACCAGAATGACAGTTTATTTCATCAGATTGGTTGATTGGTTCGAGCGAGCGAGGGGGCACATCGCAGCACATTGCGCTACGTACGTTGCCGTCCACCTCCACTGTGCGCTCCGGCCGGACAGCTCCTTAATTTGTGTACGTACACCTATCTTTCCTCCAGATTCAGCTATATTACTACTAACCCGTTTCAAAATATAAGCAATTCTGTGTGTTTTATAAAAATATTTTCCATGATTAATTGGCAGCACACACATTCAACATTGACACCACTGTTAATACATGAACTACACATCAGGAAATACATAAGTGATAAAAAAAGGTCGACCAACCAAATCCATGACATCATGAAAAGGGTATATAACATGCATGGCGGAAACATAGATAACTTGCCTAAGGCACCAAACAATGTGCAAGTAAACCTTAGCCACATTGTAGGGCACCAGCAAACATGGCATATATATATGCGCTTGTACGAAATCAATGTCAACCAATGTGACCTACAACACCCTGGCAAATCTATTGTAACAAACAACAATATATATACTTAGCTAGGGGCTTCCCTTTAGCCACATATGGTTTGGACTTTACCAAAGAATCAGTACTTAAGTGAATAAGTGATCCGGGCGGACAAATCAAATATCAGTAGCGAACACGAGCACACTAGATTCTACCATCACCCATCCAAATGAAAATCAAATTTGGACTCATTTTCCACCAATATCACAGAGGCATCACCCTCTGTTCATTAAACAGAGTAAAATTAGCACTACGATAAGCACGCTAAGCATATTCTATGCGGCTGTCATCCCATCATTAATTTGACCCTAAATCTCAGTGGTAACATAGGCGATAATGAATAATGATACTCAAGTAATCAAGACAAGGTATATACGCAAATGGCAACCCAAGCAAACCACGTATTTTTAAGTAAAACATCGCATATATAATAATTTTTGAATTAATATAACTTGCAAATTTGAAAATAGGAGCAATTGATCAAGAGGGTGCTTGCCTTGCTCTTGAACCACCTGGTACTCCTCTAGTTTCTCCAACGTTGTTTAAAAGTAATCCATAGGTAATACTCCCTCCATCTCTAAATATTTGACGCCGTTAATCTTTTTAAACATATTTGACCGTTCATCTTATTAAAAAAACTTTTGTGAAATATATAAAACTATATGTATACATAAAGAATATTTAACAATAAATCAAATGATAGAAAAAAAATTAATAATTACTGATATTTTTTGTATAAGACGATCGGTCAAACATGTTTAAAAAAGTCAACGGCATCAAATATTTAGAGACGGAGGGAGTATTATATTCTTTTCAGCTACCTAACCATATTATGCAAGTAGTCTATAGCAAAAATATAACAAAAACTATCCATAGCACTATGGGTAGACAATAAGATAATAAAATATGATAGTTGAATAGTAGCACTGTTCATAAATGTTAAACAAACCGTTACACCGGAATGGAGGGCAACGGGAGTAGCGACGCTTTAGGGGGTGCTGATTTTTTTACCTTTAGTGGGACCCACTTTAATTACTCACGTTGTGGTGGTTTCTATAACTATAGACTCCCAGCTGCGGGTCCTACATTTATGGACTAGTTAGTCAAATACATTGGAGTTGCCCACGGTACGTTTGGAGTTCCCATGTCTAGCTAGCCTCGCTAGGCAAAGGCAAACCAACTCATTGCCTGCTTGCTGGGTTTGCTGTACCCCTCCGTTTGGTTCATTTGCTATCTGTGGCTAGGACTGCTGGCAGCTCATATCGTATTCGTATGCATTCATTCATGACTGGAAGATGGAGTGATCTAACAAGAGGATGGCTGCGAAATAGACACAAGATCTGCTAGCCCGATGGTTCGGCAAGAATGGAGCTAGGTTGTTGAAGAAAGTCGCACGCGTTCGGGAGGAAAATAAATCGCTTCATCTTATCTCTATTTTTTTCGCGCGAGAAGTTTGCCATCGGAGGCGAGCCGATTTAGCTCTCCCTCATAAGCCAGCCTTTTCTCGCCCGTGCGGGCTAGCTCGCCCTCGAAAGTTAAGGCCGAGTTTAGTTCCAAACATTTTCTTCAAATTTCCAACTTTTTCATCACATCAACACTTTCCTACACACACAAACTTCTAACTTTTCCGTCACATCGTTCAAATTTCAACAAAACTTTCAATTTTAGCGTGAACTAAACACACCCTAAGATTTTTTTTCACGATTCCAAACAGCTGGTCTTGCCAGGCCAGGCTAGGCTTGTTCTAGCCCTTAGATCCAAACGCACCCTAATCATGCCAACGTCGTGCTCTACGTGAATACCTAACAAATGCAATCAATACAACGACAAAAATGTACAGTATAAGAAACCCAAATATTTCTCTAGAATATGAAAGTGCATGATTTTAGATTAATTTAGGAAAAAAAACCCACTCAAATCTAAGTCAGTGTGAGGGAGAAACAGCTAAACAAATTCTGCTTTGTCCTAAAATCACAAATAAATGAAAAAAAATAATGTTTTCACTTGACCGAACCTCTGACTGGCTGAAAACATTCTACCGACTTAACGGGTCATTTATTGGGGACGTTTTTTTTTTGTTCTAGGGGCGTTTCTATGGCACAAGACCTACATATATGCTATTGTGAACCTAAGGACAACCTTTGAGAGTGGAAATGCTCCAACTCGCAAAGATGTTAATTGCACATGCTCGCATGTCGCCTAACACATGTAATCCATTGGGTGCAAAATATTAACCTAAGGCGATTGGAGGCATGGAGGGTTTCTAGGGCCTAGGGATCATTGGTTGTGAAAGAGGAACCTATGGGAAGGCTTCGGTAGCGGTGAACGCCTCTGCCCATGGCAAAATCTAATTGGCTATCGTCTATTCATTTGTAGACTTGTATGAATTGCAAAAATTCATATAGTTTAATTTTGGCCCTTAGCCAAAAAAAAAAGACGTTCGTGCGTGAACAAATAGAAAAAATGATCATATCGTCCATGCGAGTCTTAACGTGCAATGTTAATGACTGGAAGAACATTTTCTATATTTCCTCTAAAACGATGATTTCGTGCGTGCAAACTACCCTACTCAGTTAGCAATGTTAATGACTACTAGCAAAATTGTGAACTAGTTGAACAAATTAAGATGGGAATCCATCCTGCAGGCCCTACAAGGGTTACTGACTCAAGGGATGGCAGGGCAGCCAACTGGATGCCTATGGATGATGCCAAATAGAAGCGTACACAAGATGCTCGATGAAATGCCAAGCTAAAGCAAGACATGCCATTCCCTATTTATTCATGAGTTAGTGCTCAAGTAGTGAAGATAGGGGCGAGAAGGATCTAGGGCTTATGCATGCAAGGTACTAGGGTTCTAACTTGTGTGGTGTAGCCCCGATTGAGCTTTAGCCATGCATGTGGCCATGGTGGCATCGCTTGGGCGGTTGGCCAAATTATGGCATGGTAGGCACTAGTTGCCTCCTAGGAACAAAAGGAAAGCACATGTAGAAACAAGAGCTCACCAAAAAGGGCAGACGATAGTGACTGGTGGCAGCAAGGTGCGATAGGGGAGGTGGTGCTATGACCTACGGGCTTTGGCCTTTAGGGGACTGAAACCAGGCATGGAATGGGCTTAGTAGTAGAGTCCCCCAAATGAATGGATTAGACTAGAACTAACCAAGCTAGAAGTTTCCAAACCACGACATGTGGTTGTGTTAGGTCGACTCCATAGAAGAAGAATGGACAGTTGTGGAGCTCTATGCTAACCTTGGACGAAAACGAAGTTAGATGGTGGAGGAACACATGGTGATGTAGCTTGGACATCGAGATATACTCACCAAGGACGTTGTGTGGCAGAGATGGGTTTGTCAGCGCCGCGGATGAAACCTCACGTTCCCGACGAAGGTGAATCCGTAGTTCCTTTCAATGCTACCAAGTTGGGTTTGTGCCATACAGGTTTGGCTAGCCAACATGAGCACTTCCGCCAAGGTATTGGAACTGACCATGATGATGGGGTTCTTTATACGACTCTCCTTCCCTCGTGCCACGGAACAAGTTCGTGGTCCCGTCATCCTATACAACAATATTCTAGTTACTATGCACATAAGGATGTGTAAATTGGTGGTATGGTAACTAGATTGTAGGATGCAATCTAAGCAACCCAAGAACAACAAATGAACTCCACATAAAATGCCAAATGAAATGTGATAAAGATCCATTAAAAAAACATGCATAAATGCTTATATTTTGGAATGGAGGTAGTACAATTAAGCCCTAGTATGGCACTATCAAGTGGCTTATCAATTGCATATGGATTCCTTCCTCTTATTGCAGGCAGCTGCATCTACTACTTCTATACATCCACAACCACACGATCGATCAATGGATACCGGGATCATCGCGGCGCGGTGGGTGGTGGGCAAGGCGCTGAGCCCTGTGTTAGATGGCTTGGTGGAGGCATGGGCGGCCAGCCGGGAGCTCGGCCCTAACGTGGACGCCCTCAAGATGGAGCTGCTCTACGCGCGGGCCATGCTCAACAATGTCCGTGGCAGGGAGATCCACAACCCCGACCTCAACGAGCTCCTACAGAAGTTGCGAGACTTGGCGTACGATGCCGACGATGTGCTCGATGAGCTTGACTACTTCCGCATCCAAGACGAGCTCGATGACACTTCCGAGGCTGCTGCCTAGCACGCCAAAGGTTGCGTCGGCAACCTCTTCCTCAACACTCACCACACGAAAAAAGCGGCTGGCAAGCTGCTGGGGTTCTCCTCGTGCTCCTCATGTGCTGCTCGCTGCTGCGCTTGGCCACGCAACACCATGCTTGCTATCGGTAAACACCTCCCTTGCTCAAATTTTCATGATGATGATGGTGGTGATTCCGTGCACGATGATAGCAAAAAGAGCGTGAAACCAACACCTAAGTTAAAGTTTGATAGGGTGGGTCTATCCAAAAAAATGAAGATTATTGTAGAGCAATTGCAGCCTGTGTGTGCAAAAGTTGCCACCATTCTTAATCTAGAGCTCCTGGGTTCTCACCTTACCATGCAATCAAGAAGTGCCAAGAGTCGTCCTGTCACCACACCAACAAGTATAGGGCCCACACTGTATGGTAGAGACTATAATGAAGAGAATTATAGATTGTATCACTCAGGGTAAATGTTGTGAAGAATACCTAACTGTCTTGCCAATTGTTGGTCCTGGAGGAATAGGGAAAACCACTCTCATACAACACATGTATAATAGCCAACTAGTGCAAAACCATTTCCAGATCAAGGTTTGGATATGTGTATCTCAAAGTTTTAGTGTTGGTAAGCTCATAGAAGAGATCAAAGAAAAACTCCCTAAGGAAGGTGAAAATAAAAATGGTAGTGCAGAAGAGCTGATTGAACGAAAATTGAAGTCTAAAAGATTTTTATTGATATTGGATGACATTTGGAAGTGTGAAAGTGATGATTGGAAAAGGCTCCTAGTACCACTCAGTAAGGGACAAACAAAGGGTAACATAATTATAGTGACCACTCGGTTTCCGGTAGTAACAGAAACGGTTAAAACAATTGATAATAAAATTTTGTTGGAAGGTTTAGATGATGTAGAGTTTGAGGAATTATTCCTTGCATATGTGTTTGGCCCTGGAAAATCAAGAAATGGTCGTCAAGATTTACTTGATATTGGAAAAGATATAGTGAAAAAACTAAAAGGCTCCCCTCTTGCGGCAAAAACCGTTGGCAAATTGTTGAGTAACCACCTTGATCAATATCATTGGAAGAGAGTCTTAGAGAGTAAAGAATGGGAATTACAGGCTGGTGATCATGATATTATGCCCGCGTTGAAGCTTTCCTATGATTATCTACCATTTCATCTACAACAATGTTTTTCTTATTGTGCTTTGTTTCCTGAAGATTACAAGTTCAACAGCAAAGAGCTCATTCACTTTTGGGTAGGACTAGATATTTTACATTCCGAATGTCAAACTAAAACGTTTGAAGATATAGCTCTAAGCAATATAGATAGTTTGGTCAGCCATGGATTTTTTAAAAAAGAGCAAACTGATGAGAAGCCATGCTATATTATTCATGATCTGCTACATAATCTAGCATTGAAGGTTGCATCTCTTGAGTGTGTTAGTTTACGTTGCTCTAATGTGAAAGCAGTGGAAATCCGGCCATCCATTCGTCACTTATCTATCATCACAGATGTTGCAAATGATACTGGTAGAATAAGTGATGAAAACTTCAAGAGTGAATTGATAAAACTAAAAAAAAGACTAAAGGTTGAAAACTTGCAAACTCTGATGATATTTGGAGAAGTGGACAAAAGCTTTATTGGATGCTTTCATGATTTGTTTAAAGAAGCAAGTGCTCTTCGTGTTCTGCATTTGCCCGCAATGCCATTTCACGTGGGGTCCATTTTGGATACGTTTTCAACACTTGTTCACCTACGGTATCTTAAGCTAGAGGCCAACTATGGTATTATAGCTCATTTACCAATTAGCCTTTCCAGATTTTACCATTTGGATATTGGATCTGCAAAAATGGTTTGGTTCTTTTGATTTGACTGGAGACATAAGTAACCTTGCAAAGTTGCACAATTTTCTTGTCCTCGAGCATAAAGATCACCCTGCTATTTCTAATGTTGGAAAACTGCAATTTATACAAGAGTTAAAAAGGTTTCAAGTCAATAGTAAAGATGTAGGTTTTGACCTAAAACAACTAGGTTATTTGATGGAGCTAAGAGAGCTTGGCATTTATAACCTTGAGACAGTATGCACAAAGAAGAAGCGGCCGAAGCTAAAATGTTAAAGAAAAACCGATTAAGGAAATTAGCATTAAACTGGAAAGAAGGGAGAACAAGCACAAAAGCTAACAAAGAAGATCAAATACTTGAGAGTCTTCAACCACATAACGGCCTCCAAGAGCTATCAATCCATGGGCATGGAGGCTCTTTTTGCCCAAAATGGTTGGGTGCAGAACTCTCTATCAAATTCTTGGAGACTTTTCGTTTATGCTATGTAGTTTGGAAAATCCTTCCACCACTAGGGGAGGTGTTTCTGATAGACGGACCTAGTGAGGAATCACTTGTTAGTTGCAAAACTGGTCAAAATTTCCGTAGCTTGAAGAGATTGGAACTTGTTGGGTTACCTAATTTGAGAAAATGGGTAGCGAAAGAAGTTTGCCCGATGTTCTTCTCAATTTTGGAAGTACTTATTGTGAATGATTGTAATGAACTAACAGAACTGCCATTTTCATATTATACCTATTGCACATCTGAAGAAGATGTGAAAGCGACTTGCTTTCCTAGGCTAACAGAGTTGGAAATATGGAATTGCCCAAAGTTAGTGTCACTGCCTCCCATCCCTTACACTCAGACCTTGTGTTCTGTCGATATAAAAGACATAGGAACAGGTTTGGCAAGTTTGGTTTACTTGAGTAAATCATACAAGTTAGAAATTAGAGGAAACAAGGATCTAAACATTTTAGATGACAATGTGCTGGCTTTCCGTAATTTAACCCAGCTAGAAGAGTTGAAGATCATTAGTTGCCCACCTCTGAAAGAGCGGCACCTTAAAACACTCACTTCATTGAAGAGACTCACTCTTAATGGTTCGAGTATTGCCTTGAATCCAATAGAAAGGAGTGACGTGGAGTGGCAGCTTTCAGTTGAGAAGCTCACAATTTGGCATTGGAATGGTAGTGGGAAGGAGTTGACACAGGTCCTCTTTCACCTCCCAAAGCTGTCTTGTTTGCATCTTTTTGGCTGCCCAAAGATAACACGGTTGAGTGTAGCTGTGGATCGAGAAAATAAAGGCGACTACAGGTTGCTGCTCTTCCCAATCCATCTCACCAACTCTCTACAAGAGTTATGGATTGGAAACTGCGAAAAGCTTACCCTAGTTCCCCATCGTCTTCTCACTGGCCACCACAATAAGGAAGAAGAAACAGGAGGAGGAGGTTGGGGGCTCCAAACCCTGTGCTCCCTGCAGAGATTCTACATGAATAATTGCCCCGTGTTACTCTCTGCCTACGAGGCTCCAGCTTGCCTTTTGCCATCCTCCCTGCAATACCTCCTTATTATAGGCCCTATGGAGGGCGTGCAGATGCTGGACCTCTCAAACTTGACCTCTCTCACTAAATTATCCATACAAGATAGCGGGGAGTATTCAAGCAAGGGCCTATTGCCTCTCCTTACTCAGGGTCAGCTCATCAACTTATATGTCTACAGAACATATGGGTTGTTTGCTGGTGTATTGGATTCCACACTCAGGGGAATGCAAGAACAGGAGCAGCTTCATCTTCTTGAGCATTCCTCCAAACTGCGGATGCTTGACACGAATGACTTGGCGGGAATCCTTGTGAAGCCGATGTGCAGGCTCCTCTCTTCCTCCCCCACTGACCTAATCCTCCGAGGGAACGTCGAGGTGGAACGCTTCACAAAGGAGCAAGAGGAGGCCCTTCAGTTCCTCACCTCCCTCCAGGACCTCAAATTTGAAAACTATGCTATGCTGCGGTGCCTTCCTGCGGGGCTTCATAGACTTACCAACCTCAAGAGATTAAGGATTATGAGCTGCCCATCCATCCGGTCGCTGCCCAAGGATGGCCTCCCTCGTTCACTGGAACTACTAGAGCTCGAAGTCTCTAGCAACAAGAAGCTCACAAACCAGTGCAAGAAGCTCAAGAAAGCAAACCCAGAAATTGAACTAACGTGCTGGTAGACGACTAATAAAGGTAATAGATGCTTCTTTGTCCTTCCTACTAATCCTTAAATCCCACAATTACACTTCCTTTTTCCTAACCCCATCCATCACATTGTTTGCAGGGGGTTGATCAACTAGTTAGTGCAGTGTTGGGCCTTGTATTGGGGTGCCCCTTCTTTTAGCTAACAGTGTACAATCCATCCATGCACCGTTCCTCACATGCGGATCTTGTATGGATGGTATCCTCTTCCTGTACATAAAACATGTAAGTATATGTAAAATAGAGCTTTACTCAGTGTACATATCAATTCCTTGATCTAGATGCACCAACTGCCTAGGAAACCTTTTTTTTTCAAAACCCATACCGAAGAAAGGGATATCACATCGGTATCGCACTCCTTTGTTTTATGTTTGTATTTGCTTAAGAACAAATAATATTCTTATGCTTCAAGGTAGCATAAGTTTTCCATAAATACCAGCTGCATGTGTTCAGAGAACGGCTATAGTCGTTGTAGAATGATTTAAATTCACTTGTATTGTAAGATACTCCAAATATTTTGAGTCATATCTTTCAAATGAACTATGTAGTGTCCTGCTGCTATATCAGTGGCTGATGCATAGATGACCAGTTTTTATTTCTTTTCCTCTTTAGTAATGCAAGTAATGAGAGAGCAGGTGGCCTAAACCGTTATTTAAGATTTAATTTATCATAAGTTGCAAATACTAGATCAATCCAAAATTGATGTCATTTCAAAGATGCTTTGCATTCAGATACTCACCATCTTTTTGGGGTGCTTGTTGTGCAGGTTTTGTTATGTCAGTTCTACTAGGATTCTTGGTGCTTCAGTCGTGTATTTTGGTCACCATTCATGAACATGGAGTTGGGGTGCAATAGATTATGGATCAAATATCGTCACTGAGGAATATCTGTGTGGATAACAATGAATTTGCAGTATTTTGCTACTGACATTAAGGTTTGCAATTTTTTTCTCTCCACTGCCACATTCGCTACCCATACAAAGGTGTTATAGCATTTTAGTTTTCGAATACGCAAAAGACTTACATGTCATCCCATTAGATAGAAAAATAAAGGGCTACAAATCGGCCAAAACCAAGAAGAGCCATCATATCATATCACAATATCCGTGTGTCATGGAGTTCCGTCAATCTCAGGCTAATATTATGCTCAACGTATTCTTATCGAAGCTGCTTATTCTTCTTGCTATCACTCAAATTATCTATGACAACGCAATCTAGTTTTGTAGATCATCTCCTTGGAACCCTCATGTGGGCTGTCAAAAGTTGTGATTGGTTCAGGTAGCCTTCTACCACTGACAGCAACATGAAAATGGTACTTTCCGGTAGATTGAACATGATTCGTTCCAAGTTCTAATGTGCTAAATGCCAGACGCAATTTTTAGAACACATGTTGCACAATCTGTTGTGAGTCTCCTAAGAACTTAATGCCTTGGCTAAAGGCTCTGCAGCCTCAGAATCCATTCCCTGTGGAGTCCCTTCAGTCTCCATATAATATTATGCTCAACATATTCTTTATTGAAGGTATACTTCTATAATTGTTTTTTTGCTCTACTTGCAAAATGAAGTAATATGAACTCATGGTTCCAAACTTCAATTTATAACTATGATTAATTGTTGGATTGCTTGATAGATGTGGTATAGCTTTGGAAACCCAACATTGTATAGCTCCCGTAGTCTCGAAAATGTTTCCAAATGGCATGAAGTCTTGAGCGTGATTTGCATTTCAAATGATGTGAATGCTTTCGTGTTATTGCTTAGTTATTCAACTAAATACAACTCTCAAGGGCACAACCATACAGATCTGTAGAATTACTTGCTCTTCATGTTGGAGCTATAAATAAGACTACCGTTCCACTATCCCATGCCTGTTTATAGTGTTCATGCCTCCATGGAGATCATCTTGTTAAGTATATGTGTTTTTCTTTCCTCAATTTAGCAAACACCTTGGGTAAATGTTTTAAGTTAGTTTATCTTAAGACTTCATAATATCTCTCCTTTTCTGAACCAGCAATGTTATAACATTTCAATTTTCAATTACCATTGTATTGTTCTTATCTCCATATTGTTCAATGTTATTTCTTTCCATGAACAGATGGTTCAATCTTTGTTCTGTGCACTAATTCAGGATGCTACTAGTAAAATCTTGCCTAACTAGTGACGGAAATTTAAGTGCCTTACTGTTGTTAATCCCCTTCCTCACAGGCTCATAGATTTCACAAGAACTCCATTACTAAACAGTCAAGAACTTCACATGTATGCAGATAAACTCTAACATGCAAGCTCAAGCACTAACCATGGTTGGCTGCAGCCGAGGCGGTCTAGGAATATATCATGCTGTTCCTCCCGCGGTGGTCGGCGTCGAGGGACAGCATGACGCAGCGCAGCCAGTCGTCACTGTCGTTCCCCGGTGGCTGCTGCTCTTGTAAAACTCCTGCATGGCGCATGGAGGGAGCTGAGGTAGCTGCAGCGTGTGGAGGGTGGCGGCTGCACAAGCACAGAAATCATACTGATGCTCAAAAAAACCAACCTAGAAATCATCCTAATTCTCCCTGCTAATCAAGGTAATAGATGCTTCTCTCTTCCTACTAACACCTAAATCCCACAATTGTACTTCTTTTTCTCTAATGCCATCCATCGCATTGTTTGCAGGGGGTTGATGAACTAGTTAGTGCAATGCAGGGACTATTATGGAGTGCACCTTCTTCTAGACAGCTTGTGGGGGACATGCTACCCGGGTGTCCTATAGGAGACCTTCGGCTACAGCGCAGGGGGTAGGCCGAGTTGCCTAGGCCCATGCGGTCATTTGTAATACATGGAAAGGGATAGCAGCGAGGGAAACCTATCTCGTATCTGTACATGAATGGTATGCACCAGGATTATAAGGGATACCATATCACACATGCCGGCAAATCCCCCAGCATTATATAAGGGGCGCCGGCATGAACCTTAAGGGGTTACGCAATCTTTCATACTCATCGAACACAGATCCAATCCACATACAACTGGACTAGGGTATTACCTCGCATTGAGGGCCTGAACCAGTATAAACGTCTGTGTCATCATCTCTCCTTGATCTAGAGCTCCCTATAAATTATATTGCCGATCATAAAAATCGATACATCTGTGTACAACTTGGCAATAATCCATCCACGCACCATTCCTCAGATGGCAATAATCCATCCATGCACCATTCCTCAGATGAGGATCTTGTATGGGTGGTATCCTTATATTCCTGTACATAAATCATGTAAGTATATGCATGTAAAATGGAGCTTTACTCAGTGTACATATCAATGCCTATATCTAGATGGCTAGATGTGAGCACCGTAAAGGAACTAATAATGCTTAGGTAGCATAAGTTTTGCATACTAGCTGCATGTGTGTTAAGATAATGGTTATACTCGTTGTAGAATCATGTAAATTCACTTATGCTGTAAGATATTCCAAATATATTGAATCCTGACTTACATCTGAACTTGCATAGTCTCCTGCTCCTAGCTATATCAGACGGCAGATGCACTAGATGACTAGTTCTCATATCTTTTACTCTTAAATAATGTAAGTAATAATGAGAGAACATGTCTCCTAAATCATTGTTTGAGATTTATATTATCATAAGTTGCAAGTACTAGTTTAATCCACACAGTTGATGTCGATTCCGAGAAAGGTACTTTGCATCAGATTACTGACCATCTTTTGGGGTTTTGGTGTGCAGGTGTTATTATGTCATTTATACTAGGCTTACTGGTACTAAAGTTGTATTTTTGGATAATCACTCATGAAGATTTAGCAATGTACATGGCAAGTTGGGTGTAATAAGTTATGGATCAAAATATCGTCATGACAGAATATCTGTGGAAAACATTGGGTTTTCGGTGTTTTTGCTACTGATATTAAGGTTTGCAGTTTATTTGCTCCATTCTTACATTTGCTACCTATACAAAGGTGTTCTATCATTAGTTTGGGGAACATGCAAAAGACTTGCATGTAATTCCATTAGATAGGGAAAAAAGGGCTACAAATCAGCCAAAGAAAACAAAACAAGGAGAGAGAGAGTTCTGGAGTTCTTCATAGTTACTATTGCTTAACTAACTTAAGTGGTGTACATGACCTTCACAAGAATAGCCATCAGTTCATATCAGTTTGTCCTGGAGTCCCTTCAGTCTAGTCCAGTATGAACTGTTTTCGTTTTACTTATATAACTGTTTTAGTTTTACTTGCAAAAAAAGTAGTAAATATGAACTCATGGTTCCAAACTTTAATTCATAACTGTGATGGTTGGATTGCTTGACAGATGTGGCACAGCTTTGGAAACCCAACATAGTGTCAGTAGCCCGGCTTGAAGGTATTGCTCCCATAGTCTCAAAAGCTTTTCTGCATAGCATGAAGTCTTGAATATGATTTGCATTTAAAATGGTGGAATGCTTTCCTGCTATTGATCAGTTATTTAATTGACTACAACTCTCAAGAGCACAACCGTGCAGGTCTGTAGATCCACTTGCTTGTCATGTATGAGCTATAAATAGACTAGTGTTCAATTATCCCATATGCCTTTATTCTATTTCTATAGCATTCATGGAAATCATCTTGTTAAGTATGAGCTTTTCTTTCCTCAATTTAGTGAACACCATAGGGGAATGTTTTTCTTCATCAATCGAAGCTAGTTTATCTTAAGACTTCATAATCTCTCTCCTTTTCTGAACCTGCAAAGTTATAACATTTCAAGAACCATTGTATTGTTCTTTATCTCCATATTGAAACATGTGGTTAGTTAATTGTCCACTCATTTCTTTCCATGAACAGGTGGTTCAATCGTTGTTCTGTGCACTAAGTCAGGATGCGACTGGTAAAATCTTGCCTAACTAGCGATGGAACTGTGAGTGCCTTACTGTTGTTAATCACTCAATCCTCTTCCTCATAGGTTCATAGATCTGGCAAGAACTCCATTGCTAAACAATCCAGAACTTCACATGAATGCAGATAAACTCTTAACATGCAAGCTCAAGCACTAACCATGGTTGGCCCAGTCTGCCGAGGTCGGCGTAGAGGGGCAGCATGACGCAGCCGCAGCCGGCCGTCGCCGTCGCCCCTCGACGGCTGCTGCTCTGGTAAAACCCCTGCACGTCGCCGCTCGAAGGGAGGCGCCGGCGGCATGCGGAGGGTGGCGGCGCTCGGAGATGGATGAGCGAGATGGGAAGCGGCGGCGCTGGGTTTGGGGGGTTTTGGGCCGAATGGAGATTTTATTGGGCTGTGGGAATGGGCCTCAATCCCGGCTTGCCAAATAGGAATAAGTTCAAATGAGGTCCCTTAAATTGTCAAAGAATCCGATTTTCGCCATTCAACCGAAAAGCCAGATACAACGGGTCCCTTAACTGTCAAAACCAGTACAGATGAGGTCCCTCAGTGGCTTTGACGGCGGTTTTGGCTAACGTGGCGATTACGTGGCAAATTTGACTTGGTCTTTATCTGATGTGGCATTGACGTGGTGCTTACGTGACAATTCTATCTTGGTCCCTCAACTGTCAAAACCAGTACAGATGAGGTCCCTCAGTGGCTTTGACGGCGGTTTTGGCTAACGTGGTGATTACGTGGCAAATTTGACTTAGTCTTTATCTGATGTGGCATTGACGTGGTGCTTACGTGACAATTCTATCTTAAAAAAATAATAAACTTTGCGGGACCCAAATGTCAGGCACACACATAAATTACTTTTAAAAATGGTGGGGCCCACGTGGGCCCACATGTCCCAAATAAAGATGGTGGGGCCCACATGGGCCCCACAAGTCCATCTCGGTTCTCTCCTCTTCCTCTGGGCTCACGCTCGTCTTCGCGGCGGAGCGGCGGCAGGAGCATACCGGCGAACGGAGCGGCGGGGCGCGGCGGCGACGGCAGGCCGCGGGCGGAGCTGCGGCGGAGGTGGCCGGAGGAGGAAGAGGCAGAGGAGGAGGTCGCCGGCGGAGCGACGGAGGTGGCCGGAGGAGGAAGATGCATAGGAGGAGGTCGCCGGCGAGCGCGGCTGCTCCACGCCGTCGGCCGCTCCGCCCGCGATGCCCAGCAGAACGGCGCCGCCCCTCCTCGCCCGGTCGTCGAGCGCCGCCTCCCTCCTCGCCCGGCCGCCGCCCGCCGCCTCTCCTCGCCTGGCCGCCACCACCGACGTCCTCGATGGTCACTCACATCCGGGTCGGAGCCCTCCCTCCTCGCCCGGTCGCCGCGCGCCGCCTCCCTCCTCGCGAAGGTGATCGAGTGGCTGTCGGCGGACGCGCAGCGGCTGGTCGACCTGCAGTCGATCGTCGGCGAGCTCTGGGGAAGCACGGAGGCGGCGCCCGAGCTCGACGACGTCACCGCGCAGATGGTCGACGCCGAGTCCGCCATCGCGCAGCTCATCGACACCAACGGGAAGCTCCTGCGCAAGGCCGAGGAGTTCACCTCCGCCGACGCCTTCGCCGGCGACGACCTCCGCAGCCGCAGCCAGCTCAAGATCCTCGAGCTGGTCCGCAAGATGTCGGAGAAGATCACGCCGCTCGAGCAGGAGACGCAGCGCTTCCAGCATGCGCAGCTCCGCCACGAGAAGGACCACGCCACCCGCCGCGCCGCCGCCGCGGCAAGCGGCGGCAAGTCCTCCGCCGCCGTGCAGCGGTGGTCGTTGAGGGTGCAGCTCGGGGAGTACCTCTACGGGCGCCGCCGTGACAGCCGCCGGCAGCGGCGCGGGCCGTCGTGCTGCATGCGAGCCAAGGCCATCGACAACTAACTAATCAACAATCTCCACTGTTTTCTTATTATTTTTTGTAGCTGACATATGGGCCCTACTGTTTTTTATTATTTTTGGATCCAATTGCCACATAAGCGCCAAATCAATGCAACATAGGACGAGGTTCTAGTTAAAGAGAGCTACGTAGACGCCACGTCATCCAAAACCGGACACAATACTACCGAGGGACCTTTTCGATCTGCAGGGCCGGTCCTATAATTTCGAGGGCCCTAGGCAAACTTGACACTATAGGCCCTAAATTTTTTTATTTGCAATATATACTCTGTAAATCATTTTTTTTATAAAGTGACATTAATAAACAGTAATGAACAGTAAATTACGCAATGCAAATTGCAATATGGTATTTTATTCTCGATAAATATTGCTGATAGTATAATAAACAACTAAAAGAATTGTAGAAACAAAATAGTATGATTATTAATACCTTAAATATGAAACTGCAAATATACAATACCTCTCATAAAAATCTCTTCTTCAAGCATTTCCGACGCAACATTCTGACGCCTGAAATTTCCAACTAAAGTAAACAACAAGAACATCATTAGAAGTTTATTGCACTATATCAACAGGAACAAAACAAGACCCTAATTAACCTAATTTTTGCACAAAACAAAACCCTAACCTAGTTAGAAGTCCCCACCAGTCACAAAGTCTAAATAGATGGTTAGAGGCAAATGAGATTAAGAGAAAATCAAATCATTAGGAGTCCTCACCAGTCACGATTAGGCTTCTGGCTGCCTGCCTGCCTGGATGGAGGTTAGGGCGTTGGGAGCGCTAGCGCCTGCTGCTGCCGTTTCTGCCGGAGTAGGGATTCCGGACTCCGGAGTTGTGACTGATCACACTCGCGGTCACGCCGTCGTCAGTTGCCCTCGCTCGTCGGTGTCGCGTCGCGGACTCACTGTGTGGGGGCATCATGTGGCGTCGACGTCGTCGCGTCGGCTATCGTCAGGAGGAACAACAAGCACAGAGAACGAACCGGCGCGACGATGCGTCGCTTCGATTACGCCGCACTCTCGCATCTCCTACTCTCCTTCCCTACTAATTGCATCGCACGCGCTACGCCAACTGGGCTGCGGGCTGGCCTGCAAGGCCTGTGCAGCAGGAGGGGGAATGGGGTGGGGGTGGGGGTTGATGGGCCCCTGCTGGCCTGGGCCCTAGGCGGTCGCACAACCCGCCTAGGCCCAGGGCCGGCCCTATCGATCTGCACGGTTTTGTAAGTTGAGGGATGGGTTGTATCCGGTTTTCTGGTCTGAGGATGAAAATCAGACTGCGCAAAAAATTGAGGGACCTAAAGTGAACTTATTCCTTCCAAATAAGGCCTTAATCCTTGCAAAATTCACTTTTTTGTTGATTGTTTAGACCCATTTCCAATCTATGCAATTCATTGTACTAATTCTCGAGTTTGAACTTGCTCTTGGGTGCAAGTAACGCTAAGAACATAGTTGTACTCTTTTGGAATTGCAACCTTTTAATGTGTGGGCCTGCGTGTTTATCCGTGTCGAATTTCGATCTTCGTGTGTTCGGTTTGCACTCAGAGAGCTGATGTTGTGGAATTCGATATGCATATGTGTTCGGCTGCGTTGCACTACAGCGTTTCATGCATGTTAAATTACTAGTACAGATCCTTCTATCTGTAGCGGGCTCTAATATACTTAGAAATAGCGGGCCGTCACAAGGAAGTCATCTCAATCGAGCCGAAAAGTGTCCGATTAAAATATGGTCGCACATACATGTTAGATGGGCATAAAACTTAAGCCCGTTACGGATGACACCTATCAGTGACGGGCCACAACTTTAGACCCGATTGAGATAATATTTCATATCTCAAACGTGCCTAAAGTTGTGACCCGTCACAGATGACCATCATCTGTGACGGGCACCAACTTTAGGCCCGTTTGAGATAACATTCCATATCTCAAACGGGCCTCAAGTTGTGGCCCGTCACAGATGACTCATCAGTGACGGGCTATATACTTAATCTCTATCGGGCATTAACTAAAGCCCGTCACCGATGACTATTTTTTCATTTTTCATATGAAATGTTTATATTTGTAAGTTGACTATAGCAAAATAATTTAGTACAGTATAATAATTCATTTTATGAGTCAAAATAATTTTACGGGTAGTAAATGATTTCAAATGGAAAAAATGTCAACAACAAAGTTGTATAACTTATCAAGATTTACATCTTTTAGTTTGGTCATTTTTCAATATAATATTTTTTTAACAGTTTGAATTTGAATTTAAAAATATGACAACTTCAAACAACATTTTCAAATACTAAATGATTTCAATTGAAAAAGTCATCAACAACAAAGTTGAATAACTCATCAAGATCTAAAACTTTTATTTTTATTATTTCTTTATCCGACGAAATGTTAGTAATATTATTCACAAATTTTACATATATGAGTTATAGTTTATAAAACCAGATATAAGATATGTCAATTTTGTGAACAATGTTACTATCACTTTGTCGTATGAAGAAATGACCAAAATAAAAGTTTTAGATCTTGATGAGTTATTCAACTTTGTTGTTGATGACTTTTTTAGTTGATACATTTAGTATTTGAAAATGTTGTTTGAAGTTGTCATATTTTCAAATTCAAATTCAAACGGTTCAAAAAATGTTATATAGAAAAATGACCAAAATAAAAGTTATAGATTTTGATGAGTTATACAACTTTGTTGTTGATGACTTTTTTAGTTGAAGTCGTTCACTTATCTAAAATTCTATTTGAACTTTTCAAACTTTGAATTTCAAATTTCAAATTTCAAATTATTTAAATAGAGTCAGATGGAGAAATGACCAAAATAAAAATTTTGCACCTCGATGAGTTCTACAACTTTGGTTTTGGTGACTTTTCCATTTGAAATCATTTAATAACCCCAATTTGACATCCTGGTCTAGGGCATAATAGGATTAATACAATACTCATACCAACATGTTACAACTACTTTTTCGGAAGCCAATCTCCAAAGAACTTTGACGTTAAGTGTGCTTGGTCTAGAGTAATTTTGGGATGGGTGACCAACCGAGAACTTCCCGCGTGGGTGCACACGAGTGAGGGCTAGCAACTGTGACGTGCTATAGTTAATGCCCGTCACAGATAAGGGTCATCTGTGACGGGCGCTAGTTGTGGCCCGATTGAGATAGGTCATCTGTGACGGGCTATAGTTTGACTGGTCGTTTGGGTCAAAGCTATCGGTGACGGGCTTTACTTAGGGCCCGATTGAGATAGAATCATCCGTGACGGCCGTTTGCCCGATTGAGATAGCTCTTCACATCAGTGACTTCTAGCCTGTGACGGACGCCATGCTCGATTGAGATGGGGCTTACCGCCCGATTGAGATGAGGGTGTCCGTTCTAGTGAATGATATTGCGTGCAATTAGCTGACGATGTTGCACTCTTTGTGAAACCCTCCCTTGATGAACTGACAGCTATTAGAAGGATCCTCGAAATTTTCTCTCAAGTCTCAGGTTTGCACACAAATATGAACAAGACGGAAATCTTCCCGATAAGATGTGAAAATTTAGTACTGGAAACTGTTATTCAGAACTTCCCTGGAATGCTGAAATCTTTCCCTTTTCGATATCTTTGTCTACCACTTCACACGCGAAAACCTTTGATCGAAAAAATTGGGTCACGAATACCAGCATGGAAAGGTAATTTTTTCACTTCGGAAGGCAGAAAGACCCTAGTTCAGTCAGTCCTAAGTGCGTTGCCAATTTATCACCTCACCGCCATCCAACGCCCAAGATGGGTGATAAAAAGAATAGATCGTTTTTGAAGAGCTTTCCTTTAGAAAGGTGAAGACCCAAGTAACACAAACCCAGGAAGCAGTCTGGTAAACTGGCAAACAGTGTGTAGGACGAAAGCTCTAGGGGGTTTGGGGCTTCCGGACCTTGAAAATTTTTTGAGAGCCCTTAGGCTTTGGTGGCTTTGGTTCAGCTGGAAGAACCAAAACAGGCCCTGGGTTGGTATGGAAATACCTTGTGATGAAACCGACAAAAGGCTATTCCAAGCGGCAAACAACAATTTCTATTAGAAATGGAGCAAAAACAAGCTTTTGGCGCGACAACTGGCTCCAAAACTCCTGCCCAAAGGATGTTGCGCCACTCTGCTTCAAGCTAGCAAAACGAAAACAAAGAAATGTTCAGAAAGAGCTGGAAGGCAATCTTTGGCTCCAGTCCTTCAAGCAATTCACCATGGTGGAAGAAATCAACGAATTAGTGCAACTAGGGGAGATGCTACAGCAAATTCAGCTTAACCCGCAAGTGCAGGATGACATTGCTTGGAACTGGAATGAGAAAGGTGTTTACACAGCAGAAAGCTCTTATTTGGCTCAGTTTCAAGGATCCTTTGTAACACATGACTTCATTTCCATCTGGAAAGCACCTGCGGAACCGAAGACTCGTTTCTTTGGATGGTTGATCATTCACCAAAAAACGTTGACAGCGCAAAGCCTCCTTCGCAGGTATTGGCCTTGCAACTAGATCTGTAACACCTGTGCAAAGAAGCTTTTGAAGACACAAACCATCCTTTCAGTTCGTGCATTTTTTTCAGAAATGTTTGGTCCCTGGTTAGTGCTTGGGGTGGTCTCCCCTCCTTGTCATTGCACGATGACATTTGACTGGTGGAATGATATCAACTGCATCAAATCCAAAGAACAAAAAAGAGTGATCTCTGGAAGCCTTCTCACCACCTGGTGGAATATTTGGTTAGAGAGGAATAGAAGAATCTTCCAAAAAAATGAGGCTTCGGAGTTAAGAGTAGCTCACCTAGTAAAGGAAGATCTAGATATAACAGCTTTGGCTTTTAAACCGCCTTGATCTCTAGACCGTTTTTTTTTTCCAGTTGGTTGAGCTCTGTCTCTCCTTATTATCTTTGTAAAACTTTGATTTCCCCTTGTATGGCATTCCGGCAAATCTCCTGCTGTCGGTTACCTCAAAAAAAAATAGCCACAAAAATTATTGAGCATATCTGATTAAGTGATATCAAATGTCTGTGCTATTTGTTGATTTATGAAATATAATATAAAATAGTAAGTTGGTTATGCATAAGAACATCTAAAAAAGCATTAGGTGCGATACTGCGAAATTTTGATGATTGAATAGGGCATGAACAATGTAAGCAACGCCCTCAACCTCAAGGTGAAAGAGTGTGCTACCTACAATTCAATATACTTGATTTAATTTTATTTACACTTTCATCCAAAATTGCGTGCAACTACCACTCTCTATAGAAAAAAATAAAGAGGTTGTATATAAAATAAACTAGTTTAAAAAAGATGGGCAAAACCTTTGATGTCAATCAGATTCATGTCGAGGTCATGCTGAAGTTGAAGTTATCATCGAGAATCCATGGCATGCTTCCTATACTTTAATATGATCTGCCATTTTACTGCAGTCGAGATGAACCATGATATGGTTTCCTGTTTCAGTCGTGTCATTTTTCTTGTTGTAAATGGCCTCATGTGTGGGTTCATACTTCATACCATACCACAAAGTGCTCACCTTGATTCTTTTCCTACCTGTTTACCTTTTGTAGTACTTCCTCCATCCCTAAATGTTTGACGCCGTTGACTTTTTTAACTATGTTTGACCGTTCACCTTGTTCAAAAAATTTAAGTAATTATTAATTCTTTTCCTATCATTTGATTTATAGTTAAATATACTTTTATGTTTATATATAGTTTTACGTATTTCACAAGAGTTTTTGAATAAGACGAATGGTCAAACATATTTAAAAAAGTCAGCGGCGTTAAATATTTAGGGACGGAGGGAGTAGATTTCCTGATGATACTTCAACGGAGCAAAACCACTTTTCTTAATTGCTGCAAAATCACTTCTCTTAATTGTTTAGACCCATTTCCAATCTATGCAATTCATTATAATTCTCATGTTTGAACCTGCTCTTGGATGCAAATAATACTTAGTACGGCTGTACTCATTTGGAATTGCAAGATTTTAATTGTGTGGCATATTTTGTATCCCTATCTCAGAGAGTTGCCGTAGCTGTACATTGTGGGATTCGATCTGCATGTGTTCGGTTGCGTTGCCATACCATGTTTCATCCATGCATGATTCCATGTCAAATGACATTCATGCGCTTAGCCGCAAAAATTAGACAGCTTATCTTATTAGGCGATGCCAAATGTCAGTGCTATTTGTTGATTTATGAAAGAAAATCGTTATGTTTGTTATGCATGAGAACCTCTGAAACAAGCTTTACGTAGGAAACTTTGATGAAACGGCACTACACGGAATATGCCGTATCCGCGCATGTGAGTTCAAGGGAACTCAAAGTCTACAATTGCGTGTGTTGGACGCATGCGCGTGTGTGCGCGTGTGGTGTTGTGTGAGCGTGGAATGAGTTCGTGTGCGTCCTTAGCTGTATCTTTAAAAAAATGTAAAATGTAAATGCTATAATTTTGATACATAGTATATGCGATTAGAGCAAATTTAATGAAAGCGCCTACTACTGTCTCCAAAACAACCAAATTGGCCTAGTTAGTATAGCTAGTGCCAAAAGCGGACCACTATATAATCGGCTCTCTACGCATTTTTCACTGATAGCTTTTCGTTTTTCTAACCTCAGCTTTCACGGTATAACCTGTTGGAGCATGCGTGCATGCATTTTTATCTCTCATCTTCTTTTCCTGCCTTTTTTTTTTGCCCTTTGGGGAGACAAATCTTTCCGTTTCACTTCCCCCTTGGGCCATTTGATAAAGGCATCCATAATTTGATTCCCATGGTCATGGTGGGCTGCTAGATGGAGTATCTATCATCTCCTTTTCCTACTTTTCCTGCCATTTTTATCTTTTTTTTTTCTTTTGGCTTTGGGGAGACCAATCTTTCCGTTTCACTTTTCCCTTTGGGCCATTTGATAAAGTCATCCTTCCATCCATATATGATTTGATTCCCATGGTCATGGTGGGCTGCTGGCTGCTGCTATGCTAGCGATCGATGGCTGAGTTGCAGGTGAGCTCAGCGCACAGCGCCGTGGACTCGCTCCTGGGGCGGCTGATCCGGATCCTGGAGGACGAGGCGAGGCTGCTCGGCGGCGTCCGCGGCGACGTGCAGTTCATCAAGGACGAAATGGAGAGCATCAACGGCTTCCTCCTCCACGTCCTCGACCTCGACCGCCCCGACCACCAGCTCCAGGCGTGGACCAGGCAGGTCAAGGACCTCGCCCGCGACTGCGATAACTGCGTCGACGTCTACGTGCAGCGCCTCGCCGGCTCCGGCTCCGGCGGCCGCGTGCGGCGGCTCCTCAGGTAGGGTTTGTCTGCGAACTCGCTTATAGGCAAAAAAAAAAAACAAAAAAAAAAAATAGTGCGTAACCCGCGGGTTCGACTTACGGGTTAACTATTAATTTGACTTATAAATGGATTTATAGATGGATCCACCTGTATATTTAGATGCGGCAAGCCGAGTTACAACGAGAAAACTCATAAATTATACTCCCTCTATCTACTTTTTTTATAGTCATATTTCCAAATTTAAAGAATTTATTTTTGATAGATATATTTCAATCGAACAAGTTATCCTCTTACCGACTTTTTTAGATTTAATACGTGACTCTCTATTCTTTCACACGAGATTGGCTACATAGACATCGAGAAATGTAAATATTAATGAATCGCCTACTTACGAGAAATGACTAGTAGCATGTTTAAATAGATGATAAGTAAAATTACTTATTATTTGATCTGTGTGCCAAGATGAAATATGACTATCAAAAGTAAATAGAGGGAGTATATTTTTTATTTGACCTATAGCACCCCTATCCTCAGGCTCCTCCTCACGCTGCCGGCACGCCGCCGCATCGCCACGCGGATCCGGGAGCTCAAATCGCGCGCCTGCGACGTCGGGGAGCGGCGGCGCAGGTACGGCGTCGTCGTCCCCAGAACCCGAAACAATGCCGCCGCCGCCGCCGCCCATCGCGGCGGCCAACGTGGGCTGGCGAAGAGGCAGCTGTCGGAAGCTGGCGGCGGAGACCACCATGTCGACGTCTCCTCCGCCGGCAACACCACCAAGCAAGATCACCGGAGGCGCGCGCTGCTGGAGGAGGAGACACCCGCGAACCTTTTCGTGGGTGAAACCGACACGCTGGTCGGGTGGCTGCTGGCTGCCGCCGACGAGCACCGACGGCCAAAAGTGATATCAATCATACGATCACCTGATGACGAGGAGCTCGTCGCAGCTACCATTGATCCTGTAAAGCGAGCGTTGGATGATCCGCGCATACAGGAATTGTTCCAAATCAGGCAGTGGCACAGCGGCCAATCTCATCCCGGCTGGGTTTACCAAGACATGATGACACAAATACTCCCTATGATACAGCACATGCATCGGGCGCTGGGAGGGATGGTATCCGATTACGACAAGAGGAACAAGAGGAGATATACGCGGCTGAAGAAGAAAAAGATCAAGAGAATTGTGGTCTCAAATTTTTCGAGAAAAAATCTGGGCTCAAAGGAGAACAAATTTCCTGTAGGAACGACGTTTGACCAGTTGAAGGAATTTATCGGTGGAACAGCATCCGACAAGGAGGAGGAGGAGGAGGGATTTCTACAAGCAGCGGCAATGGAAGTTCATGAAGGATTTGCAATGGACGTTGCCAAGATTATTTCAGAAACGATGGCATCCGAGATGGGATTTCATCAAGGAGTGACATTTCAGGAGATGATGGAGAACTTCCTGAAAGATAAGAGCTACCTAATTGTTCTTGATGATGTTCATGATGAATCGCTATGGCGTGGCATCGAATCAGCTTTCCCCGGGAACACGGCTCACAGTGCCATCCTGCTGAGAACCCGGTCACCTGCAGTAGCCTACTCCTGTTCACCACATGACAGAGTCTTCCCTCCTCTGGATCATCTCATCGACTTCTTCCATGCCAAGGCTGTCTCCCTGGTTGAAAACTATCCCAGCAACGGTAACCTGGATGAAGTGATTAGATCCATACTGTCAAAATGTGCCTCCAACTCCACTGACATGTGCCTCAGAGCATTCCTCCATGTCCTTTATGCCAATCCTAACAGGAACAGGGAAGAACTTCAGGGCTTGTGTGATAGCCTGCATGATTCACATGGTTTAATGCTGGATGAAAACATGCAGCAAATCCTGATGTTCTGGTACAACGACCTGCCTGTCCATTACAAGAGCTGCTTGACGTATCTCTCTCTATTTATCCAAGATGATGGAAGCAGTAGCAACAGTACTATGATGATCAGGAGAACAAGCTTAGTCAGAAGATGGGCTGCTGAGAGCATAATCACAGGACGAAACGGGCAGACAGCGCTGGATGAAGCCGAGCGATGCTTTGGTGTGCTCTTAGCAAAAAGATTTGTTCTTGAGAGAGACATCGGCGCTTCTGGGAAGGTCAAGAGCTGTGCAGTGAATGGCTTGATCTCAAAGTTCATCACCAAGGTTGTTAGAGAGGATAACTTTGTGGATGCAGATCTTCCGCCAGATTTTGCGCACCGTGTTTCGATTCGGAACAGGAGTCAGCTGCAACAGGTCCTAGCAGAGCTTCAGGCTTCTCCACGCCCCAGTTCTTCCTCATGCTGGAACATGCGCAAGCATTTTGATCAGCCCTTGGATGACCTCACAATTTTTCTGAAGTCATTGCCAGCATTCTCTCGGCTGGGATTGCTCAAAGTGCTGGATCTAGAAGGCTGTGATGGCTTAAAGGACCATCATCTGGAGAACATCTGCAAACTATTTCAGCTCAGGTATCTGAACCTTCGAAGAAGTAAGTTCACCAAACTTCCCAAGAAAATTCAAAATCTCCAGCAGCTGGAGACACTGGACATCAGAGAAACAACCGTGAGCTCATTCGCTACAAAATCTCTAGTTCTTCCAATGCTAAAACATTTGCTCTCTGGATACACCCAACAACAAAATGAACAGACCGAAAAATTTTCCACAGTGCGCATGCCACGTGGGATCGGAAGCATGACAAATCTGCAGGTATTGTGTCATGTTGTTGTTTCTGGCATAGAAGATGAGCTGATGGACATTGGGAAGCTACTACAACTTAGGAAGCTAGGTGTGGTCTTCCATGGTGACCAAAACAGCTTCAAGCACTTAGTCCAGGCAATTGAGAAGTTGCATAAAAGTCTCATCTCTCTGTCAATCCGTGTTGAAGTACCAGATGGATGCGAGAATTTTCCTGACATGAACATGGCAGAGCCTACAGCATTCTCATATCCAAAGCTTCTTGAGAGCCTGAACATATGCGGCATAAGATGTGGGCTGCCTCGTTGGATCAAGGAGCTCAACCGACTTGCGAAGTTAACTCTTTGCGACACTCATCTGGGAGAACAAGATATGGCAGTTGTTGGCAATCTCAAAGCACTGCGGTATCTCCGGCTCCGGTGCAGGTCATATGTCCAAAGCAAGCTTACCCTTGGGGAAAAACAGTTCCAGCATCTCAAGGTTCTTCTCATCCACGGCGAAGACATTACCGATATCAGCTTCAGCAAGAATCCTAAGTTGGAAAAAATTGTTTGGAGTTTCAGGGAGATGAAATCCATTTCTGGAATTGAGCGTCTTCCGAGCTTGCGATCACTTGAGCTTCATGGTGACTGCAACCCAGATAAGGTGGAAATTGCCCTAAAAGATCACCCCAACCATCCAGATTTGGAGCATCATGGTAACCGTCAAGGTCAGGGAGACGCTGCTGGAAGCTTGGATGCTGATGCTGCCTCAACCTGTGCCTCAGTCTCAGCTCCCAACCATCCAGATGTGAAGCACCCTGATAACCGTCAAGGCCATGGAGATGATTCTGCTGCCTCGACCTCTGCCTCTGCCTCAGCATCAGCTCCCAAACACATCCAGAGTATTACTTGATTGATTCATTAATTTATCCTCAAATCAAGATGCATCTGTGGATAAAATCCTTGTCATCTTCGTCCTATCTCAAGTGCCAGCTCACCGAGTTTGATGAATTCCTTCTAGTGTCAATCCGTTGGCCTTTCCTGCATGTATGTCAAATTTCTTTATACATATTTTTTGCCGGAATGACCGAAGGAGGTCATTCAATACATTAATTAAGATAGGAAGAAAATATTACAAGAAAAGTTTTACATCGACAACTGGCTATCAAGAAAGGATGTGCACCAGAACACACGCCCCGAACCATGTGCCAACCGCCCAAACACACGCTACAGAAAGGGAAGCCAAGCACTGAACCGGCCATCGCTATGCGAGACCGATCGCCACCAGGCCAACAACACCACTACGACACGAAGACTCTAAAATGATGCCCTCACGAGGGTTGCGACGTCAAAAGACGCCGTCGTCATCCGTCCAAAGCTGAACAAGGTTTTCACCCAGAGTTCCTTGCCGAGGGGGGAGGGGTACCTTAACAATGCCCTCAGGAGGGTTACCACGCCCGAAGGCATAGTCACAGTTGGCCCAAAGAAATTGGGCTAAGCTTTCGCTCGGAACCCCTTACCGTCGTGGTCCGTCACCCAATCCGAATCCACAATCTAAACATTGGCGACACATGGCTTCCGCCATACCCGACCGATGCCCCTCTGCCGGTCAGCTTCCAGTCTTGCCAACGACAAGACTGCCACCACACCGCACCGACGCCCCACCGTCGGCCGACTTCATCGGACCACCATCCCTGAGAGTTGGCCCAGGACCCCTCCGTTCCACCACCCGCCGGGCCTCCTCGCCAGATCTAGCCGAAGGAGAACCCGGGACTAGGTGGCATTGCTTCAGCATCCTAAGCTTCCCCCGCTGACAACCTGCCGCCTCAATCCAACCTAGAAACTCCCTGCAAAGAAGGGGGGAACTCCAAGAAGGGCGAGGGTGCCGACCGGCAATGAGGAAGGCGACCCACCGCCGCCAGCTCTCTTTGCACTACCATCTGGGCCTGCGCCGACGTCGGAGACGCTGCCGCTCCGGCTCCGGCGCCCCCCCACGGTCCAGCCTCCGCGCCGGCCTCTGCGCCTTCGCTGCTCCGGCCTCCGCACCGTCTCCGCGCAGCCAACCGCCTCTGCGCCGCCATCCCGAGGAGCGCCGGACTCCGCGCCGACAACCACGCCTCCGGCCGCGCATCCACGCCGGCCCCTCCTGCGCCGACGTCAGGCCACCGCCCGCGCCCCTGCCGCCCGCGACGCCGTCCCGCGCCGTCCAGCGCCGGGCGCCAGACCCGGCTGCCCGAGCTCACCGGCCTCCTCCTTCCCCGCCTCCACCTCCTCCCGAGCGCTGGCCTCCTCCTTCAATGTTGCTCCGGCCGGCCTCCACTGTGCGTGCCCGCGCCTGCTCTGGTGGTGGTCGCCGCCGCGAGCCCCGCTGCCTTCGTCCTCGCGAGCCTCCGGCTTTGCCGATCACTCTCTCAGGCGGCGGCGAGGCGGGGGTGAGAGGTGGGGTGGGGCGGCGGCGGCGGCTAGTGTTCCGCCGCCAGTGTCACCCACGCTGGAGGAGATGCGGGGTTTTTTCTTCTTTATACATATAATAGTTGTACTCTTCTGGACTCCTAATTTTCAACCTTATGTAAATTGTAATGCGTGCTTGTTTGTATGGTGTTTGAGAGCTGCCCTAGCTGCTAGTCATGATTTGGAATTGGATTTGCATGTATATGTGATTGTGTTCAGCTGCATTACCGTGTTTTCATGCATGCCACGTGATATGCGTGCACTTATCCACAAAAATTATTGGATCTATATGATTAAGTGATGCCAAATGTCTGTGATGTATATTGAATTATGAAAGAATTAGTAAGTTAGCTATGCATGACAGCATGAGAACCTGTCAAACAGGTACTAGATGAGAAAATTAGATGAAAAGGCCTTATATGGAATAGGCTGTACAAGGGCAACTAAAGTGAAATGCCTCTGGTTTTGACACCTGATATGTGGTTTCTGTCATTAGGAACAACCACCAAAAAGAAAAAACAAGATAGATATATATCTTCCTAAGTTGCTACATAGCAAGATGGTTTTTTGTCAGTGCATCCCAAAGGGTTCTTTGTCAGTGCATCCCAAAGGGTTCTTTGTCAGTGCATCCCAAAGGGTTCTTAACCTGTGGGTAAAACGGATGCAGTGGGTGGGATGAAGAGACCAACTTCTCTGCTCAGTTCCTCTTGATCTTTGAAAATGTTCCAGTCTCAGAAAAGTAGGTGCTTTGTGTTCCACTGCCTAGCAGGTTCCCATGGGACTGGGGATTTGATAGTTCTATTCCCTGAACAAGAAAAAAAATGGTATGTTACAAAGACAAAATGATGAGAAGGGACTTTATGTAGAATCACTAGAAGGTACTCCATGTTATACATCAGGGAACACGTATGGCGCGAAACACACAACACTAGATTTGCAAGGAACATGTGATGCATGGTGCAGAATTAAATGCATGGCAGAACACATGGTTGACATTAATTCAAAGATAGAAAATTTAGGAACTGTTGGCCCTAACACTAGGGTAAAAGAACAGGTGTATGCATCCTTGATATATTGCACAAGCCAAGACAGCTTTTGTTACATCGGGGTATATGTCCTTTTATAGGAATTTTAGGTTGGTTGCTACCGTGACCGACCTGCTACAGTAACACGTTTTTACAGCTCAAAACTAGCTAGCTAGTAAATTTCCTTTTGAATTACTCCTTGCCGACATAACATTTTACAGCTAGCTGATCACCGATCTTCTAGTACATGCATGTTCTAGTGATAGCTCTAAACAATTCACTTACCATGCGTGCATTTCACCTTAGTTAAATCCAATTTGACTTTGTTATCTCAAGAACACAAATTAATTTCCAACAGGAACTTATTAAAAAGTACTCTGCAGAGCAAAGTGAAACAAGAAATGTTGGCATAGTCTTTTCCGATTCATCAAGTATGAGCAATCCAAATACCAAAGTAAAAGGAGCAATCTAGGTAGCAGTCAATTTCATATTCAACAATTGGATTAGCTGAAGGGCATACATGACTAAAATTATTTATCAATATAACAAGAACTCACCTGAACTGGTGTAAAGGCCAAACTAGACGTCAGTCCAGATGTTGCACCACTGCTACCATAGCTCTTCTCCTTGAATCTGATATTCGAAAAATAATATAGAATCAAAGTGATGTTGATGATTTCGTGAGAGGTCAAAACTTGAAACACAAGCAACATAGTTAAAAAAAATAACGCAGGAGAGTAGAACAGCAACATGGATTTCACTAGTGCTTTTGCTGGGCAACTGGAACTGGACGCAGTGCGAATTATATGTATGCAACAACAGAGCTCTTAACCGCCTAAAGTTTTAGCATGGAAACATAGGGATGACGATAGTATAAAGGTATGAACCACTATATTAAAAATATTAAGATATGGAAATAAGAGCGGACACTAATATAGCTAATAAAGCTACAGTAACTATTCTTTGTCGCCGACTTGTTGTGATGTTTTAAATTAAGAATTCTACAGTCCAAAGAATTTGTACATTTTCTCTAATAGTGTGAAACCTGCTTGCATTGGATTAACAGTTAGAAAGAGAACTTCGCATTAGATATTATCCTGTGTCTAGACTCGAGTAAATGGGCACAAGCCGTCTCCGACTCTCAGGCCCTGTTTAGTTTCCAAAACAAAAATTTTTCACCCATCACATTGAATGTTTGGACATATACATGGAGTATTAAATGTGGTTTAATAAAAAAAACCAATTACACAGTTTGCGTGTAAATTGAGACAAATCTTTTAAGCCTAATTGCGCCATGATTTAACAATGTGGTGCTACAGTAAACATGTGCTAATGACGGAATTCGTCTCGCAGTTTCTAGGCGGAATCTATAATTTGTTTTGTTATTAGACAACGTTTAATACTTTAAATGTGTATCCGTATATCCGATGTGACACCCATAAACAAAAGTTTTTGCCATCTAAACCAGCCCTCAATCATGGTGAGTGATCCTTTTATTTTTGAAGTTGAACCATGTTTATTTCTTTAATATGTAAAGGCAAAAAAAAAAACATACTACAGAAAGAATCAAAAGCATACTTTTTGGCCACTTTAGCAGCAAGTTTGCTTTGCGCAGCTGATGCACGTAGTTTCCCGCTTCCTGCCTGTCCAAGCATGCCACACTGGTGGAGAAATTATTTATAGTCCCGGTTCGTAACCCCTCTTTAGTCCCGGTTGTCTAACCGGGACTACGAATCCGGGACTAAAGATAGCGATCTTTAGTCCCGGGTGAAATAATCGGGACTAAAGATCGATCTTTAGTTCCGGTTGGTAACACGAACCGGGACTAAAGATCGGTCAGCCACGTGGCCGGCTAATCCATCTTTAGTCCCGGTTGGTGTTACCAACCGGGACTAAAGATCCATGTACCATTTTTTTTTATTTGCATTGCCCTGTTTGCTGCATGGTTGATTATATATATATATATATATATATATATATATATATATATATATATATATATATATATGCGTATGTATATATGTATAAATACATATACTACACACATATTTATAATTTAAAGCACTTAACATTTTATGTACATATATGTTACCAAAATATATATTAACACTAAAGTAAATGTACGTACATATATAAATATATATATATATGCATGTATAGTACAATTCATTTGCTCGCTAGCTGTAGCTACGACTTCGACGCCTGCGTTACGTCAGAAGAGGAAGGACCGACGTTACGAATTGTCGATCCGTCGTAGTAGAATTCACCATCGGGATTAAGGACTTCTTCGTTGATGAACCCCATCAGTTGTTCTTGAACAGCCGTGATAAAATCCTTGTGTGGGAGTTTTTCCCTCATGTGAATACGCTATCATTCGGAAAATAATGATATATCAATATATGAAATTAATAAACAACTTAACAAATCGATACGCAATGAAATTTTGAACGGTTTATGTATACGTACATCGAGCTCTCGTTTGGTGTATATTTGGTTTGATAGGCAGTGGGCATACTCGCATACGTAGTAGCCGCACAAGTTAGTTCCCTTGTCCTGCTTTGCACACTACATGAGAAACGATGAGAGATTTAATATACTCTTTATATTAACTGTAACTAGAGATTCAATTCAATATAATTTTGGATCATGCATGTACTCACTGGAAAATGAAACCTCCGTCCAAGTTTTTCTTTCCAAGTCCCGCGGGCCAATTGACGGAACCGATTCCAAGCCCTACATGTGCAGTTGCAAGCTATGATTAATTAAATATTACCCGAGATCAACATAATATCAACAGAGTCCCGCGACTTTGGAATAGATGGCATTATATTACATGTCTATCAGTTGGAAGACTTTGTCAAAAACCTTCTCCTCTTTATTCATTGAGTCGTACACAGTGACTCTGCATGCATCCAAGTCAAAAAAGAACAGGACCCAGTGGAATCTGGAATATGCGTGAGATGAGATAAATATCAGAATGTACATGTTATATGTATGGGAATGAAATTTGTTCGAACGACAATAAAAACTCACTCTGTGTTGTACGGCAATAGTATGAACGTCTTGAAATGCTGCTGCGTTAGGAGATGGACGAGATTGTCCTCTATGTCTTTCTCGTACATGTCGAGCATTTCGGTGTTGATTTTCCGAGGGTCGATGAACCCAGTATTGTAAACCCCCCGCCGTCGGGCCCTTTGAATCTCCATTCTACAACAATGAAAGGAAATTATTATTGCTTACATATATGCCAGGAGCTAATTATTGAACGAAACAAATCGAACTCAAAGATACTTACAAAATCAATGCGCTCAGAAGAGAGACGTCGAGGGCGTCCCGATGGTACAGATCGAAGACATCCTTGAAATGGATCCATAGAACATCTTCTCCTTGCAAGAAGTCGGGGTTTCTGATCCTCGCTCCGAACATCTCTCTACCATTGGCGCTCATTTCCATGTACCGTTCATGGAATTTGTACATTTGTGTCGGTAGGGACTGCAGCTGATCGGGCCTGACAAGCGGTTTACCGAGTTCAAACATGTATGCCACTTCCGCCTTCGGGATTGGTGCGCCTCCAACCAACTGAGCCATGGTTAGACCGGTGTCCGAAATGAAATCCGTTATGCCAAAGTCTTCGCCGGTCACCAACGGCTCGACCACTTGGTGTGGTTGTTCTCCAAGCTGAGGAACTGGTTTGGACTTCTTGTAATAGGCTTTCCTGAGTGTTCGGTCATAGTCCGATAGCTTTAAGGCCTCCTTGTTTGTGGTGGACATTCCCTTGAAGAAATTCTTCACGCTCGGGTCAATAGTTATCTTCTTTTCAGGACTCCGAGGCTTGAGTTGCCTCTTCACTTCTCCTGCCACATAAGCATTAAGCTCCTCTTGACTGCAATCGTACGGCGGCACCTTGTTTTTGGTGGTGTCAACTTTGGCCTTCTTCGTTGCCCTTGTGCTGGCAGGAGGTGGAGCTTGGCGAGACCTTGTCTTGGGAGGTGCAGGCGGACAAGGTGGAGGAGGAGGCGGAGGAGCCGGAGGAGATGGTGCAGGAGGAGGTGGCGGAGGAGCCGGAGGAGATGGTGCAGGAGGAGGCGGAGGAGCCGGAGGAGATGGTGCAGGAGGAGGTGGCGGAGGAGCCGGAGGAGATGGTGCAGGAGGAGACGGCGGAGCCAGAGGAGATGGTGCACGAGACGCCGCTTGTCGCCCAGGGAGGATGATGTACCGCTTGCGCCATAGTATAATGGCGTGGCTTGTGTCTCGTAGATGCGTCTCACCGTCTCCTCCTGGGTAGTCCAACTCGAGGTCCTCGTACACGGCTTCCACCAGCTCAACTTCGACCCTCGAGTATCCTGCTGGAATCGGCCTGCAATGGTAAGTCCCTGAAATGTCTGTTGGGATGGCCATTCCCGACGCCACCTTCACGTGATGAGAGGTTATCTATTAGTAATCAACCTAAGCAGCAACTTGCGGAACGTACGAGTCAAAAATCATGTATTACATCGAGCATACCTTGATTGATAAGTTCTTGAAGGGAATATGCAGCTCACATGGTGTCCGATGCGTGATCTCATCAACGGGGCAGGTGGTTTCGTCCCGGGTTTGCATGGCGTCCATGCTATGTGATACTACCTGCCCCGTTGAGGCGCAGCTGCTACGATTATCTGATGGGCTGACCATTGGAGGAGGTATGTGCGGCTGGAGATCGTGTGACCGATGTGCTGCCATGCGTTCATCCACCTTCCGGGCCACCTCCTCTTGCATGCTGAGCTCGTAGCTCGATATCCTGTACTCGAGATCTGCAATCTTCGCCTCGGTATCTCTCTTGCTCCTCATCCGACTCCTGTACGTGTGGATGTCCTCCTTGAATCCAATCTTCCAAGGAATCACCCCTTTCCCTCGTGTTCGTCCTGGATGCTCTGGAGTCTGCAGGGCGAGTGACAGCTCGTCCTTCTCTCTGTCGGGTCGGAACGTGCCCTGAGAAGAGGCTTCCACTGCGTCCGTTAGTCGATTCGCAGCCTCGCGTATCTGATCGCTGAAGACCAAGGAGCCGTCACCTGGGTTGAGCGTTCCACCGTGAGCATAGAACCAGAACTTCGATCGATCAGGCCATTTAGCGGTGGCCGGTTCGATACCCCTCTCAAGCAAGCTTGCCTCCATCTCCTCCCACTTCGGCATCGCGACGCGATAGCAGCTTGACCCCAAGTGGTGATGGTACTTCTTCTTGCCGGCATTTTCTTTGTTTCTTTCCATCATCGCCTGCCCTTGTTGACCTGTCTTGTAAGCAACGAACTCCTCCCAGTGATCCCTTAGTTTCGGGAATACGTCGAAGTTCGGTGTCTGCCCCTTCAGGATGTATTTCCGGTACAGATCTCCCTTGAAGGTCTAGAACTGTTCTGCCATTTTCTTAAGAGTCCAGTGTTTCACTATGTTCTCTGTACCCGCAGGGAGCGTGAACGTCTCGAGCATTGTGGTCCACAGCATCTCTTTCTCTGATTCCGGGACAAAGCTGTCATTATCCCCGCGTGCCCTTGTTCTGCGCCAGTACACCATGCTGACAGGCACGTTATCCCTCACAACCCAACCGCTGTGGCGTACAAAATTCTTGGCTGCTTCCGCCGGGGCAGTAGGTCGGCCGTCTGCGTCCACCTCAGTTATGATGAGCCGACCCTCTATCTTCTTCGCGGCACCTCGTTGTCCGCGTGCCCTCTTCTGTCCAGCGGAGGGATGACTTCCACTAGCCTCCTCCTCATCGTTCCCCTCCGCATCCCTCTCCACGTTCCCCTCCACATTCAAGTACTGGTTTGGATCCTCGTTCCCCTCTTCTTCGTTCCAGTACTGGCTGCTTCCCTCTGCGATTGTATCATACAATATATGTTCCTCATCGCGATCAGCCATCTGTGCATACCAATAATATATGTTAGGTCTATAGGATGTATTTGCTAACCGTAATATTAAAACTCTAATAATTTTATATTAAATCTCTAATAATCTCATATTAAATCGCTACTAATCTTATATTAAAATTGTAATAATCATATATATATATATGCTAAGTTCGTACACATTTTATAATTAAGAAGAAATAAATAATTAATTGTTAAGGTTCCTATACCATTTTAGTTAAAATCTTATATTAAAATTGTAATAATCATATATGTTAACTCTAACAATCTTATATTAAATCGCTACTAATCTCATATTAAAATTGTAATAATCATATATATATGCTAAGTATAACAATCTCCTCACTATCTTGTATATTAAACCTCTAATAATCTTATATTAAATCTCTAACTATCTCTAACACTCAAATATGCTAAGTCTAATAATCTAATAATCTCTAACACTCACATATGCTAACTCTAATAATCTAATAATCTTATATTAGAAATCTAACAATCTTATATTATATCTCTAGCAATCACATCTTTACATCACTTGCCTGCGCGAATTCCTTCGAGGGCTAGCTACCACTTCGGCTTGACGGACGACGACGACGACGTCTTCTCTGCAACATGCAAAAAAAAATATATTAGTCTAAATGCAAAGGAACATATAATGTATTTCACGTTTTCAAGTATATATAATCATATATATATATGCTAAGTTCGTACACATTTTATAATTAAGAAGAAATAAATAATTAATTGTTAAGGTTCCTATACGATTTTAGTTAGTGGACTACAAGTCACTAATACAATTGTAACCAAGGTCAGCTCTGAAACCAAATAGCCTACGGCATGTGTAGAGAAAAAAAATAAATCAATTGCCGATGGTTCCATGTAAACTGTAGACCATTCACGTAAATGGCCTACGAGTATTTAGTACATCAATGCATATGCCGACAGTTTTATGTAGACGATATGGTATTAACGTACAGGTTTCATGTTTAATAAGTTAGTCATTGACAATATTCCAAGACCAAGGGGGGTCACATTTCTTTTTTGAAAAAAAGAACAATGTAGGTTACTACAAGCAAGCTACGTGCATACTACATGTCTTTCAGTTCGTTCGTGTTTCTTTAACGTTTCGTTCGCGTTCGTAAAGCGTTCACGTTCGTTCGCGTTCGTTCACGTTTCCTTTGCCGACAGTTCACGTTCGCTACTAATCGTTCGCGTTCGTTCACGTTTCGTTCGCGTTCGTTCACGTTCGTTCGCGTTCGTTCGCGTTTGGTCACGTTCGTTAAGCGTTCGCTAAGCGTTAGTTCGCGTTCGTTCGCGTTCGTTCGTTCGTTCGTTCGTTCGTTCGCGTTCGTTCGTTCGCGTTCGTTCGCGTTCGTTCATTAGGCGTTAGGGCGCGGCGGCCTAACCGTTAGTGGCGGCATCGTGGCGCCGGCGGCATCGTCGCGGCGGCGGCGGCGGCGTGGGGGCGCGGCAGCGGCGGCGTGGGGGCGGCGGCGGCGGCGTGGGGGCGGCGGCGGCATCGTGGCGGCGCCGGCGTCGTGGGGGCGCGGCGGCGGCGTGGGGGCGGCGTGGGGGCGGCGGCGGCATCGTGGCGGCGGCGGCGTCGTGGGGGCGCGGCGGCGGCGTGGGGGCGGCGGCGGCATCGTGGCATCGTGCCGGCGGCGTCGTCGGCGTTCGTCGGCGTCGTCGGCGTAAGAGAGAGAGAGGGCATCGTCGGCGTAAGAGAGAGAGAGGGCATCGTCGGCGTCGTCGGCGTCGTCGGCGAAAGAGAGAGAGAGAGACAAAGCTACATCGAGAGAGAGAGAGAGAGGCCGGGGGCTCTCACCCAAGAGACGTGGCGGCGGCGTCTGCGGCGGAGGCGGCGAGGACCGCCAGGCGACGGTGAGAGACGACGGCGGCGTCGACGCGAGGTTGCCCTAGGCAGTGGCGGCGAAGGAGAAGCCGATGCTCGATCTCGATGAAAACGTCTAAGTGCTGGTGGAGAAGACGAGGGCGCACCGGGAATATATATACCCCCAGATCTTTACTCCTGGTTCATGAGAAGAACCGGGAGTAAAGATATCTTTACTCCCGGTTCGTAACAACAACCGGGATTAAAGATCTTATCTTTAATCCCGGTTGTTGTTACGAACCGGGAGTAAAGATATCTTTACTCCCGGTTCTTCTCACGAACCGGGAGTAAAGATATTTTCCCGCTATTTCCAAATTTTTTTTTAAACCCGGTTAGGATTAAGAACCGGGACTAAAGTTAGTAGCACTGAATATTGAATTTCGTTGTATATATGTTTCTAAAATATAAATAATGCATTATAAATTCTAATTAACATGTGTAAATCCCACATGCATGAATTAAAGCTTTTAAAAATTCTAATAATCGTATATAATTAGCATATGCATGATATTAAATTGTTAAAAATTGTAACTAACATATGTAAATCCCACATGCATGATTTAAACCTTTTAAAAATGCTAACAATCGTATATAATTAGCATATGCATGATATTAAATTGTTAAAAATTGTAACTAACATATGTAAATCCCACATGCATGATTCAAAACTTTTAAAAATTATAATAGTCGTATATAATTAGCATATGCATGATATTAAATTGTTAAAAATTGTAACTAACATATGTAAATCCCACATGCATGATGTAAAACTTTTAAAAATGCTAATAATCGTATATAATTAGTATATGCATGATATTAAATTGTTAAAAATTGTAACTAACATATGTAAATCCCACATGCATGATTTAAAACTTTTAAAAATTCTAATAATCGTATATAATTAGCATATGCATGATATTAAATTGTTAAAAATTGTAATTAATCATATATAACTAGCATATTCAATACATCCAAAATAGTTTACAACAATTACGGCATTAGATCGGCGGTGACGGTTGTCCGCACGTACTTTCTCCTCACTATTGTTCCTTCCTTGTGATCGCTACGTGAGTAAGGGGTGTCTTCGTTTGATAGGAGGATGCTAGGGTCAACCGTCACCGTAAAAGGGGGTTGCCCATCAAACTGATCGTAATCCTCGTCAGTCTTGTCCTCTACTCCGACGATTTTTCTTTTGCCTGGGAGAACCACGTGGCGCTTCGGCTCGTCAGGCCCTTTGTCCTTCTTTCCTTTGCTAGACATGTCCTTCACGTAAAAAACTTGCGTTACATCATTGGCAAGGACGAAAGGTTCGTCCGAGTATCCAATCTTGTTAAGGTCAACCGTTGTCATCCCACTGTCATCAATCGTTACGCCTCCACCAGTTAACCTAACCCATTGGCACCGGAACAGAGGGACCTTGAGAGGTCCCTAGTCAAATTCCCATATCTCCTCGATGGCACCGTAATACGTGCCAGTTGTACCATCGTGTCCCATGGCATCGATACGAACAGCACTGTTCTGGTTCGTGCTCTTCATGTCTTGGGCTCTTGTGTAGAATGTGTACCCATTGATCTCATATCCCTGGAATGTCGCGATCGAGCCAGATGGACCCCTCGCCAGGAAGGCCAGTTGTTGGTTAATCGTCTCGTTACCCATGAGATGTTGTCGCAGCCATGCGGGGAAAGTATCAATGTGATGCCGTGTAATCTATGCATCGGACTTACCGATGTTTCTGGCGCGAACTAGAGCCAAGTGCTCCTCGATGTAAGGTGCCACCAATGAAGATTGTTGTAAAACCGTGAAATGGGCTCTACGGAATAAATTGTTGTCTACCGTCATTATAGCTTTCCTTCCGAGAGTCCCCTTTCCCCGTAGTCTCCCTTCATGGCGTGATTCAGGTACCCCGATTGGGCGAAGGTCTTCAATAAATTCAACGCAGAATTCAATGACCTCCTCTGTTCCATACCCCTTGGCGATGCTTGCCTCTGGACGAGCACGGTTACGAACATACTTCTTCAGAACGCCCATGTACCTCTCGAAAGGAAACATGTTGTGTAGGAATACAGGCCCGAGAATACCGATCTCTTTCACTAGGTGACAAAGCAGATGCGTCATTATATTGAAAAATGAAGGTGGAAATATAAACTCAAAACTGACAAGACATTGCACTACATCATTCTGAAGGGCTTCTAACCTATCCAGATCGATGACCTTCTGCGAAATTGCGTTCATGAAAGAACATAGCTTTGTTATTGTTGCCCGGACATTGTCTGGGAGGATACCCCTTATTATAACTGGTAGCAGCTGTGTCATCAACACGTGACAGTCATGAGACTTTAGGTTTGTGAACTTCTTCTCCTTCGTGATTATTATTCGCTTTATATTCGTGGAGTATCCAGACGGTACCTTGATGCTCTCCAAGCATTGAAACATACTTTCCTTCTCTGCCTTGCTAAGAGTGTAGCTGGCTGGACTCAAGTAATGGCTGCCTTTCTCCTTTGGTTCCGGGTGAAGGTCGCCGCGTTGTTCCATATGCTTCAGATCATTACGCGCTTCCAGTGTATCTTTCGGCTTTCCATATACACCTAGGAAGCCAAGAAGGTTTACGCAAAGGTTCTTAGCGAGGTGCATCACGTCGATTGCGTGGCGGACGTCCAAGAATTCCCAATAGGGTAACTCCCAAAATATGGAGTTTTTTTTCCACATCGCCGCATGACCATCTTCGCTCTCTATAGGTTGGCTGCCAGGCCCCTTTCTAAACACTACTTTAAGATCTTTAACCATAGCAAACACTGTGTTCCCGCTGCGATGTTTAGGCTTCGTATGGTGGTCCGCTGTATGTTCAAAGTGCTTGCCTTTCTTCCGTACCGGGTGGTTTGCTGCAAGGAATCGACGATGACCCATGTACACAACCTTCCTACAGTGCTTAAGATACGTACTTTCTGTTTCATCCATACAGTGAGTGCAAGCCTTGTACCCCTTGTTGGACTGCCTGGATAGGTTGCTAAGTGCAGGCCAATCGTTGATGGTTACGAACAGCAGCGCTCGTAGGTTAAATTCCTCCTGTTTGTCCTCGTCCCACACGGGGACACCTTCCTTCTTCCACAACAGTTTAAGATCTTCGACCAATGGTCTTAGGAACACATCGATGTCGTTACCAGGTTGCTTGGGGCCTTGAATAATAATCGGCATCATTATGTACTTCCTCTTCATGCATAGCCAAGGGGGGAGGTTGTAGATACACATCGTAACGGGCCAAGTGCTATGGCCGCTGCTCATCTCTCCAAAAGGATTCATGCCATCCGTACTTAAACCAAACCGTATGTTTCGTGCGTCCTTTCCAAAGTCTTTAAATTTTCTGTCGATGTTTCGCCACTGCGAACCATCTGCGGGGTGTCTCAGCATCCCGTCCTGTTGACGTTCTTCAGCGTGCCAACGCATCATTCTAGCATTCGCCTTGTTCCTGAACAAACGCCTTAGCCGTGGTATTATAGGGAAATACCACATCACCTTAGCAGGAATTCTCTTCTTCGTTAGCTGCCCGTCAACCTCACCTGGATCATCTCGTCTAATCTTATATTGTAGTGCTTTACAAACAGGGCATGCTTCTAGGTTCTCGTACTCCTCACCGTGATATAGGATACAATCATTCGGACATGCGTGAATCTTCTGAACTTCCAGTCCTAGAGGGCAGACTATCTTCTTAGCCTCGTACGTTGTCTCGGGCAATTTGTTTCCCTCCGGAAGAATGTTCTTGACGAGTTTCAATAAATCGCCAAATGCTTTGTCACTAACACCATTTTTTGCCTTCCATTGCAAGAACTCCAGAGTGGTATCCAACTTTTTGTGCCCCTGTTCGCAACCTGGGTACAACGACGTTCTGTGGTCCTCTAACATCTTGTCCAATTTATGGGCCCCCTTTTCACTTTCGCAGTCCTCCTTGGCATCCTGCAACATTTGACCAAGATCATCCGCAACGTCGTTATAATCATCATCTATGTCCTCCTCGCCCGTTTGATTTCCTTCAAATCCAGCGTACTGAGCAAAGTCTGGAGTATTATCGTCTTCCACTTCATCTTCTTCCATTTCAACCCCTTGCTCTCCGTGGGATGTCCAACAATTATAACTTGGCATGAACCCCGACTCAAACAAGTGGAAATGAATAGTCCTGGATACAGAATACTCCTTCTGATTCTTACACTTATAGCATGGACAACAAATAAAAGCCTTCTGCTTGTTAGCTTCGGCCACTCTCAAAAAATAATGCACGCCGTCAATAAACTCTTTGGACCGCCGGTCAGCGTACATCCATTGCCGATCCATCTACATGAAATGAAAAAAAAATCGTACACAAATAATCATTCGTACAATAATGACAGTCATACAATAATGATAAAATAATCACAAACTCTTTCAACAGTCATACAATAATGACATATCATTATTCATACAAAAAATTATAAAATATTCCACCAAATAATTCTTATTTTTTATTTTTTAAGTTTTAAATTCTTTTAATTTTCAATTTAGTTTGTTTTCTTTTATTTAAGATTAACTTTCACTATATTTTCCTACTCAACTATTTTATAAAACCTTATTTAGCAAATAAACAAAATTTCTATATACTCTTTCTTTTCCCACACAAATTTTCTCTCTCATCAACTTATAACAAAATTTTGGAGACAAAAAAGTGTGCAAAACATAGCTCCAAATGTAATATGACCAAAAAAAAATATTGGAGGATGAAATTGCTAACCTTTTAGGCACCTCCGATTTGTATATAATCACCAAAGTAAATTCACTATAAATTTTGGCATGACCTCCCCTCTTTTTTGAAGAAATTTTGAAGCTTGCTCGGGCTGGAGGAGGAAGAAGACATATATAAAGGGGTGGGACTTTAGTCCCGGTTGGTAACACCAACCGGGACTAAAGATCAAATATGCCAGTTACCCTTTTTAACCAGGACTAAAGATTATCTTTAGTCCCGGTTTTTGTTGCAACCGGGACTATCGTGGAATTCGGCCGACAGACGAAAGATGGTTTCTCCACCAGTGCCATAGCCTTCCCCCAAGCCATCACCTAATGATAGTAAGATGTGATTATGTAAGAAATAGCCATATTTCCATCTAAGGCAGTATGACAATGGTGAAACTAAACACACAATGTTATGTCAAACTGGCATATCTATACTCAACACTAACTGACCTAATGAGCTTTCTTCTGGTACCCCAAACTGCATTCGGTTCGCAAGCTTCATCATGTCAGTCTGCGCATATCTGCAGAATCAGTTCCAAAATTTAAGACAAGGTAATATTGCGGGTCTGGCAAATCAAGTTTCAGCATATGGCACAAAACAATAAGTAGGTTAACACAAAATTAAGCCTGGGACTGTTTTATATTATCTGTAAAAGAGAATGATGAGCAAAGCTTACCTTTCTTTCATTTTCCGAAGACGACGGCCTCCTCTCTTCTTTTTAGGCTCAGAGTCTGGAACAGGAAGTGGTTTTGGAAGCTTTGCAGGAGGCGGTTCTTGCCACTTCTCAATCTTCTTACGAATTTCTTCTAACAAGTTCCGGCCAGCTTTTCCAGTTGGATCACCTCTGATTGAATCGATTCTTGCAGCTAGAGTTGATTTAGCAGCTATAAGTCTGCAAGCACGAGTTCTCAGAGCTGGAGGTGTGCTCTGAAATACTTCAGTTTGTTCAAGATAGCCAACACGAAACTGAGATGTGGCACTAGAAAATCCAGCAAGATTCTTCTTCTTTGCCCCAAGTAACTGAACATTGCAAGCAGGCATTTTTGCAAGTGCTCCCAAACCACCAGCAGTTCCCATTAGTTTTGAGGCAACAGCGCTGCCAACAATAGCAGAAAGGTTTGGCGCAATGTAACCCATTCTGCTCTCGACAAAATCAAGCACCTTCTTCTTTGCAGCATCAAGAGTAAGGGCTCTCTCACATGCTTCGATGGTTTTTGCCAGATTCTCCTCAGAAAGAGGCTTCCCGTTAGTTGTTGATGCTGTCACTGACACAACCATTATAATTGCAGAAGGTAAAAGCCCTTCCAGGTCTACAAGTGTCAAATCCATCTCATTTCCAATCTTCTGAACAACACGGGCATAGTCAATAGGATGATGAACAAGGGATTCCAGTTCAGGAAACTTCAGTCTATACTTGTCACGTATGAAATTATGGATTATAATGATTTCATTCTCAATATCTACTGACAAAGAATTGCAATCAACAATAAGCTGGTATTCTGGATCCTCCTCCAAGATGGACCCTTGATTGGAGAAGTCTGTGCCTTTCTGAAGTGCATCCTCGACTTTCTGCAAATAAACAATGGAGTCATCAATTGTCAATCTATCATGCATCAGGAGTACGTCAATTTGTGCCTCAAAATACAAAAGAACTGGGTTGCCTGCCTACAGGGTCAATATTAATCCAATAGTTACACAAACCATTCTAACACTGAGCATAGTGAACCATATTCATTTTGCATCCTACAAACACCTCTCGAATTCTATTTATGAAGATGTGTTCAAGAATCATAAATAAGAAGAGTCAAGTGAGAAGAGGTGAAGATTGTGAAAAGCTTGCAATTGGAATGAAGGATCGAATCACAAGAACTAAGCCAACCAGAGGGGGGGGGGGGCGAATGGTTGGTATACCCAAAAACCGAAAACTTTTAGCGGAAATAAAAGTTACCCTCGAAATCGATGGATCGCGGTCTGACCGAAGTTGTTGCGCCGGTCTGACCGCCTGATGAACGTCGGTCTGACCGATATAGATCGATCGGTCGAACCGCTGAAGTCGCCTGCCGCACCTGCTACCGCCACCGGTCTGACCGCCCTTATGCCGCCGGTCTGACCGCCGCTTGTCGCTGGTCTGACCGCCGGTATATCACCGGTTCGACCGCCAAAACCCGGTGAAACACAAATCGAAGAACTCTTAAAGTAGATGACAACTTTATTGCTTCTCTCTGTGTTTACAAAGTGCAACAACAACACTCCTTACAAAAATCTCGACTAAACTCGAAACCCTAAAACACAACGCTATGAAAAGCGACACAAAAGCGATACCAGGAAGCCTCACGCTCCCCCTCTATTTATACATGAGGTAGGTAGCGTAAAGCCATGAACCAAACTCATACTAAGAGTCCTAAACACCTTAGGAAACCCTCTAGTACAAGAAACAAACTTAACATAACCAATCATACCAAATTTGGACTCCTTCCAGATTCGACTCCACATCCCATACGCACATAATACCTCCATCGTATGCCATATGGAATCTCCATCAACCACGTGCATCAACTCTAGCCTTAGTATCCCGCATGATATCTAACCACCACGGACATCGTCTTACCACCAAGCCGACTCCCGGTCCATCACCGCAAATACTCTCCCGAGGCATCGAGTCACCTACACATGAAACAAACAAAGAAACCATATTCCGAGACCAAGCTATCACCAACTTGACTCATTGTTAGCAAACAACAGTATTACATACGTATAGTATCCATCTAGAAGCCATAACCATGAAACAATCACGGATATCCAAAGAAACAACCCGAAACCGAAACCGACACAGCGTCGGCCGGTCAGACCGCAGGCAAGCCGGTCTGACCGCTCACATAGCGCCGGTCTGACCGGCAACCACCGCCCGGTCTGACCGGTCCCGACAAACCAGTAAACCCTATTCATCTCCTGAAAATCAATTATCTCCAAAACCACTTCGACGATAATCTCCGAATATCAAAACCAATAATCACATATGCCAATTGTTCATCATAGAATAAGAATCAAAACACACGTTGATCTTACAATCTCCCCCTTGATGAACACATTGGCAAACACATTAAAAATGTTTTTTGGAGTTTGGAAAATTAAAAACAAAAGTGGTAAAAAGCATACAAAGTGTGCTAAAAAATAAAGCATACGAAGTGTGCTAAAAAATCCAAAGAAAACTTCTTCCCCTTTTTAAAAGAAAGAAATTCCCAATTGAACCAAAAACAAGGAAACTTCTCCCCCTTTTAAAAAGAAAGAAATTCTCAAAAACTCTTCTCTTCAAAACTTATCTCTTCTCTCCAAAACTTATCTCTTCTCCAAAAGATCCAAAAATGTTCACAGTATTTCTCCCCCTTTTGACAATGATTTCATCAAGCATAGGAATTATATTCATTAATGTATAAGAGCTTAACATACATATAGCATATCATGTCATGTGTTGCAATAAAAAGAAGATGAATCCATCTATAATATAACAAGCATGCATTAAAGTATAACCATGAATTAAAGATTTTACAATTAAGTTTGAATCAACAATCAAAATTCATGATTTCATACGATTTATAATGCAACATCTTAACAAGCACATAGGTTGAAAACTAAACACTAAACAAATATACCTATTGCATTTATCACTCTTTCTCAAATAACCTTTAGCACAAAATAACAAAGAGAATTTTTAACCTTTTCTTTTCTTGAGCCTTTTTGCTCATATTTTTCTCTTTTATTCCGGGTATGTCCCTGTCGTCAAGACTGTTTCCAAGAATTCGGCACCCATTATTTTGCTCACATCGAATACGTCATTGTCGTCAAGACTGTTTTCAAGAATTCGGTATTCATTTTTTTCATATTTTCATTCTCTTTTTCACAATAAGCAATTAAAGCTATTTGAGGAATAACGAGTCAATAAAGCATATATATAAAGCATTTATAAATCAAACCATATGCTAGTATCAATATTGCATATTTACTTAATTCAAGTAGAATATAAGTGTCATGCATCATCTCCCTTAAAAGCAAAATCTAAATCTCATGAAAATACTAGAATACATATAAGCTATGCTAGAGACAAATAAACCTTCAAAGTATTGTTAGCATGCACAAGAAAATACCATATGTATAAATAAAGCTCTCTTTTATCAATTTTTTCATTGTCATATTATTGCTTGAAAAAACCATGAGGTACAAACTCCCCCTCAAACCATGCCAAAAGAAATTCACGAATAAGCACTAACTCCCCCTCAAAATAACCTCCAATTCTCCCCGAATAAAAATCAAGAAGAAATCAATGATTTTGAAAAAGACATCCAATTGCCAATGATATCACCAAGATTCTCATGAATTGACATCTAAATACTTGTATTAACAAAAACTACTACCTCTAACACTAGCATATGAAAAGCTAATAATTAAGAAAGTAGAACCAAATGAATGTCAATCCAAAAGTAAATTGATGTTAGCTTGAAAAACGATCGTCATCTCAAAATTGAACGCACATGGGGAGTATGCCACCAAAATACCTACGAACGAGAAGATGTCGAGGCCTCCGTGTTGGGATTAGAAATAAGAAATTTTGGAATCCAACACTGAGTCACACGACCAATAGAACCAGTAGGTACATATGCACTAACAAAATCAGAACCAGACTTACCTGAAAACTTACCTTGTTGTTTCACAAAAGTCTGATTTGAATTACGCACAAAATTGCCCCGAGGCCGGTCTGACCGCCGCTGTGCCTGCGGTCTGACCGGGCCTGGCAACCAGTCTGACCGCCCGTTCACCTGCGGTCTAACCGACTGGACAATGTCGGTCTAACCGTGCTCCTTGAATTAAAACCCGATTTTTGCCAACGTCGTTTTGCAAAAGCAATTTCTCTTTCCTTTTTCTGTTTATGGGCAAGTCTAAAACAAAAACCAACCAAATGTCCATCTTTTCCACAAAAAGAACAAGTGTACTTTTCACGACAAGTTTGTGAAGTAGATGGTTTTGAAATTGATGGTTTTGCAACAACATAAGGTTTTGCATTCAAAACATTTGATTTCGAGGAAGATGCACTTAAAGAAGACATGATGCCAGCAGATTTAAACACAGTGTTCTTAGACTCAGATTCAATCAAAATTTCACATCTCCTAGCAACACCCAAAACAGTAGGAGGATGTCTAGAATTATGAGCATAAGAATCAAAACCTAAACCACGATTGTGTGTGCTAACCTTAGATTGATCAAGAATCATGTTGAGATTCTTTTTACCATCAGAAAATCTTTCCAAAGAGCTTTTCAAATAAGAAACCTCCTGAGTAAGAGTAGCACAATTTTTGCAAGCATCCAAAAGACCTTTTTGTTTTCTACAAGTTGAGCAAGAAAACACCTCATCTTGTTTAACAATTTCTTCCATGTGTTTAACACGCCCTAAAGCATCTTTCAACTTCATCTCATTCAAAACACACTTTGAGCAATCTTGAGAAATCAAAACACCATTGTTTTGTTTGCCTTATTTGCACATGAAGCATTGACCAAAGAACTTGCACAAAAAGCAACTTTGTATTTTTTCAACACATTCTTTGTCAAAATCAACTCATCAACAACATGAGCATGTAAAGCAAATCCAAGAGCAAAAGAAGATTCCAACTTTTTAGATTTTTCAATCTCAAATTCCAATTTTTTGTAATTAACATCTCGCAAAGCATTAATTTCAAAAAATAAAACTTCACAAGATTGACAATTATCATCATCAGGAATCGGAGATTTTAATCTATCAATTTCAGCATTTAGAATCTCAATAGTGTGATCCTTCTCATCAAGCACAATAGAACATGTTTGAAGTTTTTTAGCAAATTTGTAAGCAGCATATTCCAATTCATCATAACTAAGCTTTTCTTCACTATCAGATTCATCAACATCAGAATTTGCATTACGAGCAATAAAAGCTAGATCAACAACTTGCTTACCTTTGCTCTCATCTTCACCTTCTGATTCATCAAAAGTTGCTATGATTTCTTGGATTAGCCACTGCATGCAATACTTCTTCTTCTCCTTCTCCTTCATGTTCTTCTTCTTGTTCACGTCATCCTCTTTGACTCTACCATCATCTTCTTTCTTGCCTCTCCCAAGCTTAGGACAATGATCAAGTGCACCACACTCAAAACAATGATTCGGTTCTCCTCTTTTCCTGTTCCTAACATTTTTCATAGCTCGAGAAAGTTTGTTAGATAACAAAACCAAGTCCTCCTCCTCGAACTGTTCGAGTTGATCATCGGACATGGCATTAAATAAAGCAAGAATAGAAGACTTCGATGAAGAAGCACCAACATCCAAAGAAGTTGAAGACGAAACCAAAGCACTAGACTTAGAATCACCTTTACGAGAAAGAATATTCATCTCATGAGTTTTCAGTTTTGTGTAAAGCGAATCCAAGGTCAGAGTAGACATGTTCACAGACTCCTGAATAGATGTAACTTTTATCTCCCAAATAGACATATCAAGACCTTTTAAAAAGTGGCGAGAAATCTCAGATTGTGGATAATTAGCATCATAAGAAGAATCAACAGATCTAAGATCACTCAAAATTTTATTAAACCTAGAAAGATAGTCATCCAAAGCTTCTCCAGGTTTCATCTCAAATTTAATGTACTCCTTTTTGAAAAGATCACGACGCAGTTCTTTAATATTTGAAGTTCCTTGATGAAAGTTTTTCAAAGCGTTCCAAATCTCATGAGCAGTTTCAAGATGAGAAACACGATCATAATCCGAACGAGAAATCCCACTCAAAAGAATATTGCGAGCTTTGCAATTTAGTTCAAAAGCAGTTTTTTCAGCAGCAGTATTAATAGCTTCAGGAATCACATAAGGAAGAGAAACTTTTCTCCAAATATCATAATTCTCAGCCATAATGTAAGATTGCATCCTACTACACCAATGAGAAAAATCCGTTCCATCGAAAACATGAGGCTTAGTTGTAAACTTATTAGAAGAAGCCATGACAGAAACTCTAGATCGATAAAAATCCGAAGAAGCAAACAAGGCTCTGATACCACTTGAAGGATCGAATCACAAGAACTAAGCCAACCAAAGGGGGGGGTGAATGGTTGGTATACCCAAAAACCGAAAACTTTTAGCGGAAATAAAAGTTACCCTCGAAATCGATGGATCGCGGTCTGACCGAAGTTGTTGTGTCGGTCTGACCGCCTGATGAACGTCGGTCTGACCGATGTAGATCGATCGGTCGAACCGCCGAAGTCGCCTGCTGCACCTACTGCCGCCGCCGGTCTGACCGCCCTTACGCCGCCGGTCTGACCGCCGCTTGTCGCCGGTCTGACCGCCGCTTGTCGCCGGTCTGACCGCCGGTATATCACCGGTTAGACCGCCGAAACCCAGTAAAACACAAATCGAAGAACTTTTAAAGTAGATGACAACTTTATTGCTTCTCTCTGTGTTGACAAAGTGCAACAACAGCACTCCTTACAAAAATCTTGACTAAACTCGAAACCCTAAAACACAACGCTATGAAAAGCGACACAAAAGCGATACCGAGAAGCCTCACGCTCCCCCTCTATTTATACATGAGGTAGGCAGCCTAAAGCCACGAACCAAACTCATACTAAGAGTCCTAAACACCTTAGGAAACCCTCTAGTACAAGAAACAAACTTAACATAACCAAACATACCAAATTTGGACTCCTTCCAAATTCGACTCCGCATCCCATACGCACACAATACTTCCATCGTATGCCATATGGAATCTCCATCAACCACGTGCATCAACTCTAGCCTTAATATCCCGCATGATATCTAACCACCACGGACATCGTCTTACCACCAAGCCGACTCCCGGTCCATCACCGCAAATACTCTCCCGAGGTATCGAGTCACCTACACATGAAACAAACAAAGAAACCATATTTCGAGACCAAGCTATCACCAACTTGACTCATTGTTAGCAAACAATAGTATTACATACGTATAGTATCCATCTAGAAGCCATAACCATGAAACAATCACAGATATCCAAAGAAACAACCCGAAACCGAAACCGACACAGCGTCGGCCGGTCAGACCGCGGGCAAGCCGGTCTGACCGCTCACATAGCGCCAGTTTGACCGGCAACCACCGCCCGTTCTGACCGGTCCCGACAAACCAGTAAACCCTGTTCATCTCCTGAAAATTGATTATCTCCAAAACCACTTCGACGATAATCTCCAAATATCAAAACCAATAATCACAGATGCCAATTTTTCATCACAGAATAAGAATCAAAACACACGTTGATCTTACATGGAACATTTGAACAGAAGGCTACAGTGTTAAAGTGTTTCACATAATTCGTCAACTTTAATGTTTATTTTTTGAACTAGAAAACAATGCTCTGGACTTCTGATGTAAAACATCGTGGAACGTCATATGAATATGGTTTTAAGTTTGACAGGTAAACAAGGAAACGGCCTACATATGCAACATGTAGAACTATATAAAATAAAGTGAGGATTTATGAGTTTGATCGTGCACCTGCATTATGTCATTATAACACTGGTCTTCTGCAGCTTTGAGACACTGTCAAGATCATCATAATTAAGAGACTCAAGGTCAAGCATATCTTCACCGCCATCCTCATCCATACCCACTGCCTCAGCATTTTCTTCTTCCTGAAAATTTTGACGATAAATGAACAAGCTCTCAAGAAATATTGCTTATTAAATCTAGTTGCATGGCAGAAATAGAAATAAACTCACAGGATAGGCTTCATTGTCTGACAGTTCATCAAGATCTGCTAAGAAAGAATCGGCAAGGCTTGCCTGCGAAGTGGCACCAATCAGAAAAAAAGAAGGGCGAACAAGTGACCACGGAAGAAAAGAACTTGCAAACCTTAAACAGAATATGGATTTAGCACAAGCTACTATCAAGCAGTTACAATGTGCTCACCATGATATTGGCTCAAGTCCTCCTGCTCCAACTTATTGAGGAGGATCAGTACACCTGATTCGTAGTGGTTATGTAGTCAGTGGCACCGTGCAAATAAAAAGAAAGAAGTAGTGAGCGGTATTACTACCAAACTATTATTGTAGAATGAACATTGGCCACTGTAAATATTAGTGTAAGCAAAGTTTTGTGACAAATTTTCTAATTTACAACGCGGCACTCCAAACTGTAAAGCTTTTTTTGGGCAGAGAAATCTATACCCCTAATTAAAAAATACGTAAGGTTTCCGGAGGTTTTTTCGTCCATCATCCCGATCAAGTTGCCAAAATCCGTTTTTAATCCGCTTAATAGTTAAGTCGGACCTTTTCCAATCTAATCCAAAACCTCAGTTAATATACAATATGTATCCGCTCATGTAACCACCAATCACAAGCAGTGGCTTGCCTACTTGGTTAGTGGAGAAAATCTTCGACCTGCCAACCAAGGTTCAATTTCCACCACCTTTTCCTTTTACAACTATTATTACTTAGCTCTCCCAAGCTACATTGTTCGGAATAAGTCTACTTTGCCTCCCACATCTTAAATCCTACTCGGAATAAGTCTACTTTGCCTCCCAACTCTCAAATCCTATTATTACTTTAGCGAGATCTTAAATCCTACTCGGAATAAGTCTACTTTGCCTCCCAAATCTCAAATCCTATTATTACTTTGCCTCTCGCTAGATTACTGCACAATTTTTTTCTCTCCGCCACTAGCACGTTAGTGATTTTGAAATCTTATAATGAACCAGTTTTTTAATTTGAAAATTAAACATAATTTTTTTCCTTTTCGTCATCTTCAAAACACGACATATTAGAGTCTGCACCATCTATTTGTACCTCTTTCTTCAACAGATATTTAGTGATTCTGAAACCTTATAATGAACCGGTTTTTAATTTGAAAATTGAACATAATTATTTTTTTTTCTTTTTGTCATCTGCAAAACACGACATATTAGAGTCCGCACCATCTATCATCCACGCATGAGCCGTGAAAACTATTGGTCTCCACGCAAGTCCGTGTTCAATTTTAGAAATTATATCAAGCGCTTGCCGTGCATCCGATGGCTGAAAAATCAAAAGTTTTGCACCTCTTTCTTCAACAAATATTTAGTGATTCTGAAATATTATAATGAACCATTTTTTAATTTGAAAATTAAACATAATTTTCTTTTCGTCATTTGCAAAACACGACATATTAGAGTCCGCACCATCTATCGTCCACGCATGAGCCGTGAAAACGATTCGTCTCCATGTAAGTTCGTGTTCGATTTTAGAAATTATATCAGGCGCTTGCCATGCAAGAGTTGACAGAGAGCGTGTGTTATGACAATATGAGTATATCAATATGCAATCATGTTTCTTATCAGTCCTGATTATCATTAACATAATAAACAATTTATCTATCTTAAAACATTATTATATACATGTTAACTGTATATTTATAGCATTTAATCTGTCATTATACCCGTAGCGAAGCACGGGCATTTGGCTAGTAAGTACTACCTCCGTCCCAGTTTAGTTGTCGCTTTGACTTTTTCTTTGTAACGTTTGACTATTCGTTTTATTTGAAAAATTAGTACAAATATAAAAAAAATAATAAGTTATACTTAAAGTACTATTGATAACAAAGCAAATCACAAACAAAATAAATAATAATTTTATAATTTTTTGAATAAGACGAAGGATCGAAAATTACAAACAAAATCTCAAAGCGACAAGTATTTTGGGACGGGGTAGTACATAATTATTAATAAACACTTAGTTAACCCTTTTCGGTTTATCAATTTGGTCTGCAATCCGGTTTCGCGAAAATTCAGCCCTTCGCCAATCCTAAAACTATGCACATCTAGCAAGGGGAGGCAGGCATGAAATTCAGTCCAACCGAGGATTTAGAAAAAAAACCTAGTTAGGAAACTATACCGCTATTTTGCATCAAATAAATCCGCTAAAAACTGATTCGTTTCGAGAATCCGTACCATAAACGAGGCCCGATTAGATTTATCACAGCAAAATAACCCAAACAGAGACTAGGCTAGGGTTCGTCACCAACGACAGGAATAAATCCATCCGACTCCCGACGGATCCCAATTCCACACCCACCCAGCAATAAGCAAGGTAGAACTGTACCTTCGTCGGCGTCGGTTGGTCGCCTCTCCGCCGCCGCAGCCGCGCCGCCCCCGTAGCGAGGACGAGAAGGAGAAGGAAGAGGACGTTGTGTCGCGGAACAGGTATATTTGATCTTTTCTGAGGTTGTTTCCGCAAAAGTGTATCATGCGTAATATACACGAACACGAGGGGCCTTTATGAAAATTTACCAATGGGCTTGAGAAATCCATGGGCCCACATTAATTGGGCCGAATGAGAATTGGGCTCGCGTCAAGACCACAATAGATTGTGGTTGCCCTCGCCATCGCCGGCGAACTCGCTCGCCCACCTCCACCTGTGCCGCCGGCGGCGCCGCCTCTCCCTCCCGCCGCCGGCATCTTCGCGCTCCTCCGTTCTCGGCTCCCCGTCAGCTTGGTTCGCAGCGGTGTGCGGTGGCGTGAGGACGGGGAGCGGTTTCTCGCGGGGCCCGACGTTGCCTCCGGCAGCGGCGGCGGCGGCGGCAACGAGTCCTATCTTGCAGGTTTGTTGCGCTGGGTCACTTGGATGTAGGAAAGATGTCTTCTGTTTGATTTGCGGCGCAGCAGCAGATGAGAGACCCTCGCCTCCTGAATCCTGTTAGAAGTGAATACTGTTAGTATACCTGAGCAAGAATAATGGTAGAGTGTGGATAGTACGGAGTTATTATGTTGATTAATGGGTTAGAAACTTAGAATGCTGAGTTCTGTACTTCTGTTTTTGCTTGGATTCATATAATCTTCATTCTTCAACCTTCTAGTATCATGTCATGTCAAAATGGTAAACTTGTTCTTTTGTTTTAATGTGAATAGCTTACATTAACATTACAACATTATCGGGGAAAAGGGTGGGAAATGTTGTAAGCAGAAGCTTTGCTTTCTTTTTTTTTTTCCTATCACCACTTATTTCAGCATGTGAGTGCTGTCGTGTTCCAGGTATGGTTCAATCGTGAGAAACACTCAGGGATTTTCCGGCTAGCTCCGCAAGGTGGTGGGCTAGCCGGTCTGGATTCGAAGCCTCACCCTTCTATTTATTTGATATTAGGTCTTTCCCTAATATTCGTGTTTTAGGTGTGGTTAAATGGTGGTTGCTGAGCCCTTAAAGCAGTGCAAAAATCTCACCTGGTTTTTATCCACTGGAAAGAGTTGAGCATTGGAATTTAGAAGGCAACTTGGTTTATTTCCTTGCTGCTGTGACAAATTCTCACACGGTAAGTTGAATCCTCAAAAAGAAATACTGTATTCTAGGTTTTCACCGACTGGGTTTATGGCTCTCTTAATTTCTTAAATCTTTAGTTAATGGTAACAAGCGGATCCCTTGATGAGGTGCAAGAGATAAATGTGCACCTGGAAACAGTAGAAAATGCACTCGTGCAAACAGTGGTTTATGAGGATGATTTTGTCGATGAGGAATCAAGAAGTGACACTGATGAACAAGCCACAGAAAATGACTTGGAAATCATGGAACGAAAGGAAGGGATGGCATTTGCCAGTGTGAATGATGCTTTTGTGTTCTATGAGAGATATGCTCAGAAGAAGGGATTTTCTATAACAAGGAGAATCTCAAGCACTTTCCAATCCTTCACCTTCGCTTGCAGAAGACAAGACAACGCTCCATGCTCCTCAAACAATGCATGGAAGCATCATCAGAATGAATGTCCAGCTAAGATAATTGTGGATCTTGATGGTCCTGACGACAAATTCTTCTTATCTTCAGTTACGCTTGAGCACAATCACGATCTCGGTCCAAGTGAAACAACTCAAATGGAAGTTCTCATATTTAACAAAAAAACTGATTCGTGTGCTAAAAGAAGAAGAATGTCAAATGGGAGAGCAGACAATCATGCCAACAAGAAGTCCAGTACTCCTTGCTTGCAAGCTGAAAATCACCCATTTGGTCAAAAGGATCCCATGAACAATTTGCAATTGGAAAGAAAACTGAAGCTCAGTGATGCATATAGGCTTTATCATTACTTCTTCTGCATGCAGTTCAAGAATCCTAGCTTTTTCTATGCTTTGGACTTTGGCAAGGACTCCTGCCTGAGAAATGTTCTCTGGGCAGATGCAAGAAGTAGGGCTTCATGTAAATATTTCTCGGATGTCGTGACAGTTGACACTACATACTTAATGAACAAGGAGAGCATCCCTCTTGTTCCTTTTGTTGGTGTAAATCATCACAGGCAGCCGATTTAGTTGGGATGTGGACTACTATCAGATGAGACCACTGTGACCTTTCTATGGCTGTTCAAATCCTGGCTACCTATGTCAAATAAGCCACCAGAAGTCATAATTACTGATCAGTGCGATGCGATTCAGGATGCTATCGAGAAAGTTTTTCCACAAACTTGTCATATATGGCGTTTACAGTCTGTCATGAAGAAGATGCCTGAAAATCTCAGTGGATTCTCAGGATTTCAAAGCATTGAAAATGCTTTTTCAACTGTGGTACATAATTCATTGACACAAACTGTTTTTGAAAACAATTGGAGTAAGCTAATTGACAAGTTTGGCCTTCATGGCAGAAGTGCATGGCTTAATATGCTGTACTGTAATAGGCATAAATGGGTGCCCGCTTATGTGAAAAATAACTTTTGTGCTGGTATGTTTTGCACACAAAAGAGTGAAAGCATTGGTAGTTTATTTCATGGATACATCAATTCTACCACAACATTGGACGAGTTTCTGGACCAATATAATAAAACAATTGTGGGCATTGATTGTAAGGAAACTGATGCTAACTGGAAATCCTCACATGAGGTTGTACCATGTATCACCCATTATGACATTGAGAAGAAATTCCAGAAGGTTTATACAAACAAAATGTTTGAAGAATTTCAAGAGCAGCTAAAAGGTAAGATGTACTGTTATCCAACTCTTCTGAAACAGGAAGGTTAGGTTTACATATTCAAGGTGACGCAAGATGTTAAAATTAGGGAACAACAATGTAGCTTGGATTTCACAGTGTGGTGGGACAGAGATGATTGTGATGGAAGATGTAAATGCACATGCCGTCATTTCGAATTCCGGGGAATATTGTGTAGCCACATCATTACCGTACTTGCTCTACTGAAGGTCAAAAAAGTACCCTCCAAATATGTATTGCAGCGATGGAGAAAGGATATGATTCGGAGACACGGTACCATTACTAACTGGTCCTATAATGAGATGGTCGACTCACCGGTTGCACGAAGGTTTGATTTGTTATGCAAATCCTTCTATGAAGTGGCAGAGAAGGCAGTGGTATCAAATGAACTGCTCATGTTGGTGCTGGATGGTGTTGAAGATTAAAACGGAAGGTTGATGCACATACAGCGGAAATTCATGAAATTCAGGTCTCTAATCCTTCACAGAGCAGACCATGAGGTGTGATGATCATCAAGCTCCCTTTCTCCTGACAAGAACAACCGACATTTTCAGCGTCCCCATGTAAGATATCTTTCTTCTAGCTGAAACATTTCGAGGGGTAATGAAACTACTGATTTCAATTAGTAATCTCAGTGATTGATATGTGTGAAATTATTGATGTGAAGTTACGTTCTGAAAATGCATTCCCTTATAAACCCACCTTTAAACCATGATCATTGTTTTCTACACAAACCATACTTATCATGGGCTTAGCAGTCAACTATCCAGCTGGTTGCAAAAGAACTACTACCAGTAGTACCAAATGGTTTGGTTAATACACGCAAAACACACTTGGAATCTATATTTAGTTTTTGCTCTGAAGCATGAGTTGTGTGCTACATTTTGGAGCCATTTCCAGCTCATTTTGGAGCTATTTTTAGCATGGGTTGTTTAACCTCACCAAATTTAGCTTGTTCTTGAATTAGACTCTCATATATCAGCAAGAATTCTTCACTTTGCACTTGCAAATCCCTCAGTTTGCCGGGTTTGGAATTCCAAAGGGAAAGTCACGATGAGATCCCTCTTCTACGTGACTTTCCTGGCCATTTTGTCCATAAACGTCCATTCCTCTGCATGCTTGCGCCTCCTAGCTGAAACTCCATTGCCGGCGGTGATCCCAAATGGCCAGCCAGGAGCACCGGCACCGCCCCCTCCGGCGAACATTCCGGTGAACTTGCCGGCCAACGTGCCACCGGAGATGCCAGCTAACCTGCCAGCCAACGTGCCACCGGAGATGCTGGCCAGCTTGCCGGCGAACCTGCCGGCCAACGTGCCACCGGAGATGCCAGCTAACCTGCCGGCCAACGTGCCACCGGAGATGCTGGCCAGCTTGCCGGCGAACCTGCCGGCCAACGTGCCACCGGAGATGATGGCCAACTTGCCGGCCAACGTGCCACCGGAGATGCTGTCTAAGATTCCGGCCAACGTGTCACCGGACATGCTAGCCAACTTGCCGCCGGACGTGCTGGCCAAGCTGCCGGCGAACGTGTCGCCGGAGATGCTGGCCGACATGCCGCCGGAGGTGCTGGTGAACCTCCCGCCGGACGTGCAGAAGCAGCTCCCGGCCAACGTCCCGCCGGAGAAGCTGGTCGCCGAGCTCGCGGCGGCGGGGAAGAACCAGCCGGCGGTCGCCGCCGCCGCGGGCATCCCGCAGATGCCCAAGATGCCGGACTTCTCCGGCCTGACCGACCTGTCGTTCCCGCCGATGCCGTCGGCGAAGATGCCGTCGATGCCGCACAACATCACGCTCTTCGGGTTCGACGTGCAGATCCCCGAGTTCATCAACAAGATGGTGGATGAAGAAACCTCTTAAGCTTGATCGAGCTTGGCAATGGCGATGGCGATGGCGATGGCGTCATCATTGCCTCGAGTTTTTGTGACATGATTGGTGGTGTAAGTTGCATGCCATTGTTGTGACCTGTACAGCTTAATTTCTCTGAAAAGAAGTTGTTTAGATTTTTGGAGGAAAATTAGTATGTGTTGTGTGTGGGAATATGGACTATGGTTTGTGGCCGTGTTACATCTTTGCTCGTTTGTGAATCTCCAAAAGCATCAAGGGATTGCCATTTTTCTGTATCTTACTATAACGACTTCTTGAATTCGTTCAAGAATTTTATGAGATATAATGCGCGCTGATGTAATAATTCGAAATGCAATTGCAATAGTAATATGAAAAAGAAAATCACAAAACGCCCAATAGAAGTCTATCCGTTTGAATGGCGACACATCTAAAATGGAAGAAAAATGACTTTTATCAGTCTCTGGTCCATTTATTTTCTCGAAAAATCTTTCTTCATCCCTTATCTACTTGATGTCACTGCTACTCGTCACCAGATGTTTCATAGGTCCAACAAGGGGAAAAACTGTTGAGATAGTTTGGGACAGAGATGGGATACTTGTTTCAGATGTCTTAAAAATTACTGCCATTTTTGAATTTTACATTAATTTATAATTTTATTTTCATTTTTTATATTAAGCCATGGATTTAAAATCAGGAGTAAAAACTATAAAAAGTATTATCCTAAAATTATTTTTTTCTTTTTCTAGAAACAAATATAAACGCAAGTGCTCGCACTCACCCTAACAAGTAAATTCAAAAAACTGGATCAACATATCTTGAAATTGACAAAGTCAACATGTATGAAAACTAACTAGTTGAGTTATGTTTACTTTGCTACAATTATTTGTTTTCAGTCATGTATCTTCATTTTATACTTAGGAGTTAGAAAAGCCTGTGGAGCCATCGTTTCGTTTATTCGTGGAATAAACGGAACAACATATTTGCAAATAAAAAGTAATTTGTGAGTAAAAATTTTATATACGTGTTCTAAGTGATCTAAAAAGCAAATGCTGAAAAATAAACTTCGATGAAAAAACCTTAAAATCAGCTCTAAATTTAAAGTTAAAAATTCAAATTTTACTGATAAGCGTAAGCATAAGTAAAAAGATGAGTCCACCGGTTTTACATAATGGCAGCAGATCTTCTGAATTTTAGAAAGCTCAGTGAAAAAAAAATACTAGTAGATAATAGCAGAGTGCCAGAGTGTCGACGAGTCAAGGCGATCAGAGTACGAGAAACAGCAGCGCAGGGGCCAGGGGAGGGAGGCAAGCAGAGTCCAGATGGCGCGCAACGAAACACAGCTCGATCCGACGTGGGCCAATGGCGCGCCGCGCTGCCTTATCCCGCGCCATCCCGCCTGATCCGAACACCATCCACCTCGCCGCGCCAAACACCACAAGTCCTCGCCACCGCCGCGCGCCCCCACCGCGCTCTCCCTCCTCTTTTGTTATCCCGTCGCCACCTCGCCCATCACCCTCTCCCTCCACCACACTACACCGCGCGCTCCACTCTCAGCCACCGGCCGGCAATGGCGTCCACCTCCTGCTTCCTCCACCAGTCCACGGCCCGCGTCGCCGCGCGCGTCGCCTCCCCGTCCCCGGCGGCACGGACCCACCTCCTCGTCTGCCGCGCCCAGAAGCAGGACGACGCCGACGTCTCCCGCCGCGCGGCGCTCGCGCTGCTGGCCGGCGCGACGGCGGCGGCGGGGGTGAAGGTGGCGCCCGCCGCCGCGGCGTACGGCGAGGCGGCGAACGTGTTCGGGAAGCCCAAGACGAACACGGAGTTCATCGCGTACAGCGGCGAGGGGTTCAAGCTGCTGATCCCGTCCAAGTGGAACCCCAGCAAGGAGCGCGAGTTCCCCGGCCAGGTCCTCCGCTACGAGGACAACTTCGACGCCAACAGCAACGTCTCCGTCATAATCAACCCCACCACCAAGAAGACCATCACCGAGTTCGGCTCCCCCGAGGAGTTCCTCGCCCAGGTAAAATAAAAAAACATTTTATCGTTTTGGACATCGACACTCTGGAAAATAAAGTAGGAATAGTTTTGGATTAACTGACACGATGATTGCTTCGTTGTTCAGGTCGACTACTTGCTTGGCAAGCAGGCCTACTCCGGCAAGACAGATTCCGAGGTAACGTATTTGATGTTCAGGATAAGATTTGGTCAAACATTTCGAAACTTTAAATACAGGGAAATGCTATATGATGGTATTCTGTTTGAACGGGGTGATATACCATCTGAACGACATATAAGTCCTCTTGTTCGAACGGGATATCGTCTTGTAGCATTTCCCTTTAAATATGATGTTATTGCAAGAACAAGAATGTGATGTGATGTGCGGATATGCGATATAGGGTGGGTTTGAGTCCGACGCGGTGGCGACGGCGAACATCCTGGAGAGCTCGGCGCCGGTGGTGGGAGGGAAGCAGTACTACAGCGTAACGGTGCTGACGAGGACGGCGGACGGCGACGAGGGCGGCAAGCACCAGCTGATCACGGCCACCGTCAACGACGGCAAGCTGTACATCTGCAAGGCGCAGGCCGGCGACAAGAGGTGGTTCAAGGGCGCCAGGAAGTTCGTTGAGAGCGCAGCCAGCTCCTTCAGCGTCGCATGATCGTCGAAATCTCGTCTCAGCTTCTCTTTAATCCCTAGCGAATCAAAATCAAATCAATCGAGTTCGTTGCTCAGAGAGATGCAGTGCACGCATGTGTGTGTGCGTGTGTGTTTCTTTGATTGTACATGAGAATTAAGAACAAGTTAAGGAGAGAGGTCGATCCATCGATTTCCCCTGCATGCAAGGATTGATTTTCTGTGATCCGTGTGTTAAGTAATCCTAGTAATTAATCATGTGTCATTTTTGTATGTATGTTAATTTAATCCATGCTTGACATGTCACTCTATATATGTAGGAGCTGCTTTATTTGGTGCTTTGGTTTAGTTCATCCTAGAAACTGCATTTTCACATTTGATGCACAGCTATGTCAGTCGGAAATTCAGGACAGCAAGAAGCAGAAACGAATGGCTGCTGATGCTTGCAGCTATTCCTAATTAACCTGAAGTTTTGTTTGGCTGAATTTTGGGGACGGTAATTGGAAGTTGATAGTTTCATACACCACCATTTGTCCATTTCATATTCCAGCTTCAAATGGGCACTGAACTTGTCCAGATTTCTAATTTGCTATGCTCAGCTTTTGAATTGGACAGTGCATGAAAGCGCTTGATATAGATTTGAATTATTGAACCTGAACAAGGTTTTAATCTGCCTACATCCAATTGAAGCATATAAACAATTTGAACCTGAACAGGGCTTGCATTTGCCTTCAACCAATTTGAAAAACAGTAGCTAAGGGTCTGTTTAGGGGAGTAGGATTCTGAGAAACAGCTGGCTGGTAACCAGCTTCTGAGAATATGAAAAAGCTGGAGAACAGCTGGCTGGTAACCAGCTTCTGAGAATATGAAAAAGCTGGGTTTTCCAGTTTCTGGCTTCTAGTTTATTTTCTTTATTCTACAACTACAGCTCTTCTGATTCTGATAGAAGCTGCAACAGCTAAAAACTCCCCCAAACATCTTCTGAAATCAGCTTTTGCTATACAATAATCGATTGACAACCAACTTCTCTACCAAGATCAAAAATAGGAGCAGTAGTAGTAACAGACAAAACTTGGCGTTGTTGCGTTGGCGCGACACGTCATCCGCTCTGCTGCACGTCAGAATCCGGTGCGCATCCGGCGAACCACGCCGTCTTGCGGCGCGTTCTGCTGCTGCCGGCGAACGGACTGGAGCGCCTGGTCGACCATCGCGGCGAGCGACGCCGGCGACACGGGCGTGCCGCCGGCAAGCGCTCGCTGGTAGGCCTCGTCGCGCTCGACGTCCTCGCCGTCCAGCGCCATGCGCACCAGCCGGCGGACGTCCCGCGGCGTCACCTCGAGCTGGCCGTCGTCGTCGAGCTCCGCCCCGTCGGAGCGCGCCGCGAAGCCCGATAGCAGCAGCGTGCCGTCGCTCGGCCCGCCCTCCCGCGCCATGGTCCACCCTCCGCCGCCGTCCTCGTCGTCGTCCTCGTCGCTGATGAGTACGCCGTCGTCGTCGTCCTCTGTTTCCCCGCACACGTCGCTGAGATCCATGTCGCTCCCGATCTCGTCCTCGTCCTCGTCGCCGGCGCCTCCGAACACGTGCACCAGGAGCAGGACGTGCAGGCGGAGCTCGAGCCCGGCGATCTCCTCCTCCGGACGACCCTCGCACCGCGCCCGGACGCGCGCCGCGGCCTTCGACACCTCCGGCTCGACCTCCGTGAGCAGCGTCGGGTGCTCGAGCCAGGCCACCATCTCCCGGAACGCCCGCTCCGCCACCAGGGCGCCATCGTCGCGATCATCCGCCATCAGCTCGCGGAGCGGCACTCGGCAGATCACGTCCTCCATTGTGTCCATGTCGTGGTCGACGACACCGTCGGCGTCGTCGTCGCTGTCGTGGTAGCAGCAAGCCCGCTGGACGAGCAGCCGTAGCGTGACCGCCGGTGGCGCTGTCTGCTGCTCCGCCGCCGGCGGCGGCGGCGGTGGCGCGGCCGCCGTCTCGGAGAGTAGCACCATCTTGTGAATGCCGAACACTTGGCAGTCGAACAAAGTTACCGCCTGGTCCGCCGCCATGGCTGCGTTTGTGAGAATCAGAGATGTGGGTTGTGCTACTTAATATAGGCCGGCGCCGGCGCCGAAGGTTTTAAATCTCATTCGGATTCGGATTACGAGTCCGAATTGGGAAAGGAAACATTGTACAGTGGGGCGTGTTGCAATATTGCCTTTCTTTAATCTCCACCACCTATACTTTTTTATGATCAGACGGTGTGGAATAAGGTAATACTCTCAAAAATAAGCGTAATCATAAATTTTCATGTCCAACTTTGATCATTCATCTTATTTAAATCTTTTTAAGAAAAACTAAAAAACATAAATCACGTATAAAGTATTATTCATATTTTATAATCTTATAATAATAAAAATATTTATCATAAAAAATTTTAAATAAGACGGACGATCAAAGTTGAATACGGAAACTCATGGCTACACTTATTTTGGGACGGAGGTGTAATAACTTAGGATGTCATTTTTCACAAAAAACCTCAAGTAAACTCAAAATAGAATCGGCACGGCGGTGCCTCCACCTTTCTCCGGCGAGCTCTGCCATCTCCGCCGCCGCGACCGAAGTTTGGAAGTACCGAACAGAGGCGGCGGCGGCGGCAATGATGGCTCAGGGAGAGCAGCATATGGCGGCAATAGCGCCTCCGCCGCCGCTTGCTTGGATACCCAGCAATCGGCATCCTCTTGCCCAGTAGAAATTGCTCCCGCAGTCACCCTAACCTGGAGCCTCGTTACGCCTTAACATTGGGATTTGTGAGAACATGAGATTTTATTTGTGATGAAGATTATAAGATTTGGCATTTCTCTTCTTTTTATTTTCTTCAGGAATCAATTTGATGAGTGATTGCGTCGGTGAATACTTCATATCAACTGCGGCAATGAATAATTCAGACAGGAGACACTCTCTGTTTTTTCTTCTTGAGGGAAGTACGCAGAGTCCTAGTTCTTTTGTTCAGGTTTTCTTCTGCATTTTTTAATCTAATGAGATACGATATGCCTGTCACTGTCAGGTTAATTATCATATCTCCCGCGTTCTTTTTCTGACTTGACCTGGTTACTGCAGCGCGTGTTGAACAGTTCTTTGGTTGCTGTCCCAACACGATAGCCCCTTGAGTGCTATAAATTCAGCCCCAGATTACAGCTGCATGTGCTACACGCATTGTTAGTTTGCATGCAAGCTTGATCGATCAGCTTCAGAGTTTGGATCACGGAGAGGTTCAGAATCCTCCCAATTCGTTCTTCATTTGCAGCAATAATTCATTATTCATCCGCCAACATGTCTGCTAATCCCAACCAGTCGTTCGACGATTTCAACAAGCAATCCTCCAGCACATTCAATTCCTTCCTGGCCATCGTCGTCGGTGCGTGAAATCTCGACAATTTGTACCTGTTTTTTCTTTCTTTTGTTCTTTCCAATTTTCAGTTTCTTGTTTCGAGATGATGAGCTGGTTTCACTGAGATGGTGCTTGGTTTGATCTCTGGTGATGCAGTGCTTTCGGTGGTGAGCATTGCTGGATCAGTCGCCATTGTTTACCTCGTGTACAGATGTGTCAAGAAGAATGGCCTCCCGGCCGTCAATATCAACACCAACCCGACGGCGGCGGCGGCGATGTACGCCGTGGTGCCGGACTCCCAGATACGCGACGCCACCGTCGAGAGGTTCCTCAAAGAGATCGCCGGCGAGAAGCCCATCCGGTTCACGGCGCAGCAGCTGGCCGGATTCACGAACAGCTACTCGGCGCGGCTCGGCGCCGGCGGCTTCGGCACCGTGTACAAGGGCATGCTCCCCAACGGCCTCACGGTCGCCGTCAAGCGCCTCCACGTCGGCGGCCATGGCGACGGGTGGTCGACGTCGCAGGAGCAGTTCATGGCGGAGGTGGGTAGCGTCGGGAGGATTCACCACATCAACCTCGTCAGGCTGTTCGGCTTCTGCTTCGACGCCGACGTGCGCGCGCTGGTGTACGAGTACATGGACAACGGCGCGCTCGACGCCTACCTGTTCGACCGGAGCCGCGCCGTCCCAGTCGCGACGCGGCGCGCCATCGCCGTCGGCGTCGCGAGGGGGCTCCGCTACCTCCACGAGGAGTGCCAGCACAAGATCGTGCACTACGACATCAAGCCCGGCAACGTCCTGCTCGACGGCGGCCTGACGCCCAAGGTGGCCGACTTCGGGCTGGCCCGGCTGGCGAGCCGCGGCGACACGCACGTCTCGGTGTCCGGCATGCGCGGCACCCCGGGCTACGCCGCGCCGGAGATGTGGATGCAGGCGAGCGTGACCGAGAAGTGCGACGTGTACAGCTTCGGCGTGCTCCTGTTCGAGATCGTCCGCCGGCGACGGAACCTCGACGACGGCGGCGCGGCGGGGAGCCAGCAGCAGTGGTTCCCGATGCTGGCGTGGAGCAACCACGAGGCCGGACACCTCGCCGAGGCCATCGAGGGCTGCGACGCCATGGACAAGCAGGAGAGGGAGACGGTGGAGAGGATGTGCAAGGTGGCGTTCTGGTGCGTGCAGCAGCAGCCGGAGGCGAGGCCGCCGATGAGCGCCGTGGTGAGGATGCTGGAAGGGGAGGTGGACATCGACGCGCCGCCGGTGAACCCGTTCCAGCACTTGGTCGCGTCGCCGGCGGCTGCGCTTAGGTGGACAAGCACTACAGATTCAGCTGAAAGTGATAACACATTAAGATCAGGGTCTCGTCAGTCTGCAGAGGTGATCATTCCAATTGGATCATTACAGTGTTAATCAATACCATTACGGTGATAGCACAGAATGTGACACATACTAATTTTATAAATTTGGACAGACGTCTATCCTAAATAAATTAATCTCAGGTTAATTAACTTATTCTGAGGAAGTAGTATGTGGCAAAAGATATGGGTGGAGTTTGGAGCTCGTAGAGTGGAGTGGTCGTTGGTTTGAAGCAAGTTGGAGAGGAGATGATGAATGTTAGGCATTGCGCAACACCATAAAGTTTTTTGGATTGACATTACCTCTGTATTAGCTAGCGCTTCTCTTAATTTGGATGTTTCCTGGAAGTTACAGTTGCACAACTGTTAGTTTTTGTTGACCGGAGTATTGCACAGTTTTGGTCATGTACATGTAGGATGTAGAGTGTGGGCTTTAGTTAATCCATTATCTAAAAGAGAGTATTGCACAAATGCACAAATAGTGGCATCACAAGTGGCGATGCTGCTGATCTATTTCCCTTTTGCTTGATATGTCAAACAAGGGTTCCACTTCCACTTATATATCCTTAAAGATATATATGCATCTCATCACACTTGAGAGATGGGCTCTAGCTCCATGAAGTGATGTATTCAAACTAATACAAGTGATAATTCACCTACATATTTGTTCAAGTTTTTTTTTTCAATTTTTGACAACCCCCATTTAGGGAGCTCCCTAAAAAGATTTTCTCCCCACATTTTTTTCTCCAACCCAATATCTAAATCCCACCCTCTGTATTTAACTTTGTCATATGTTATTGATTGCCTACAAATATCTTTATCTTTAATAGCTATATTTTTAATGGATTAATATATGTGGTGACGGTTGGGAGGCAGGGGCCAGGAGGCGAGAGGAATGTGTTGGCTGCCAGAATTCTAAAAACGAAAAATAATGAACTTAGCAATGATAAGTTTCATTTTTTAAAAGAAAATAAATCCAAATGATAACGAAGAGGATGAGCATGGCGAGCGGAGGGGTGGCATATGGCCAGCTAGCAAACGAGCAGAGCACATGGTAGCTAAGCAGACTTTGAAAACCACTTTCTCCCGTCTCAAAATAAACAAACATCACATTAGTATGTGACATATCTTAGACTTTTTAGTACAACGAACCTGAATATATAGTACAACCAAATTTGTAGGATGTGCCACATAATATACAAGGTTGGCTTAATTTAGAATGGAGGGAGTATGAATGAATCCGATAATAATAAGGTTCAATTTTTAAATGTGCAGACATAGAGTTAGGGCATGTACAAAGGTAAAGTCAGATATGAGCTCTGCATTATCTAGAGACTAGCATCCTACAACGGTTAAAAACAATATAGTCTCTAATCATTAATGTATCCAAATACTTTTTCTTACTCTTCTTTCCTTTTTTCACCACCATGCAACAAAATTTGCTCTAATAAATGCTAAGTGTCGACTCTGAGCCGTTGTCATGCATAACAACCATACTCCTTTTTCTTTCTTCCATGTTATCAAATTTACTTGCATGACAATAGAGAGAGCCCACTAATGAAGACCGTTGTACATGCCCTTAAGGCGACAACAAACGAAGGGCATGCAGGGATTGTGACTTGGGATAGGGACCCTTGGAGTTTGGAGCACTTTTTTTTTATTTGGTGTTCTTTGGAGATGTTGTGACAGTGTCGACCGTAAATTTTTCAAACTAGTTAAACTAAATTTTATGTCTAATAAAGTAGTGAAGAGGTAAATATATGTGATATATCTCTCCAGGTATAACAGAAAATTTCAGCAAACTATGTCGCAATCACCTTTCTAGTAACACAGTTGGGATAAGCTTTGCCTCTCTCTCTCTCTCTCTCTCTTAAAAAAAGTTAATCGCCGGCTAAATTTGTTAAAATTTGCAAGGCGTGTGGAGCAAAGCACAAGGCCGACACTCTTCACATGCATGCATCCAAACACCAAGATTGCATCACCTGCGCTTCATGGCGTCGCCTGCCGTTTACGGTGTGCACCCTTGTCATCGGTTTCCATGATCATCTCATATATTCTCTCATCTACTGGCTGTTTGATTTCGATTATATTGACTTGCTTCATCTTGTTTGATTTTTGCATTGGTCGATCGATGGTCGCTGCAGTGATTGCCACGATCATCTTAGTGGTGGCGTTCGCGGCGTTGCTGGTCAAGGTGTACCGGGGCGCCGAGAGCTGCGGCACCGCGGTGGCCGCGGAGATGAAGGCGATGGCGCACTACGCCGTGGTACCCGACGACGCGATGCGGAGCACGACGGTGGAGAGGTTCCTGTGGGAGATGGCGCACGAGAAGCACATCCGGTTCACGCCGCGGCAGCTCGCCGGGTTCACGCGCGGCTACTCGGCGCCGGCGGCTTCAGGACGGAGTACGGCAGCGTGCTCCCCAACGGCCTCGCCGTGGCCGTCAAGGTGCTCCGCGGCGGCATGGACAGTAGGAGGTCCGAGGAGCAGTTCATGGCGGAGGTGGGCATCGAGAGGACGCACCACATCAACCTCGTCAGGCTGTTCGGCTTCTGCTTCGATGCCGCCGTGCGCGCGCTGGTGTACGAGTTCATGGGCTGTTGGCCCAAAACCGGGAGACGTTGGCCCAACCGGGAGAAAGCCTTGCTACACCTATACCCCAAAAGCTAGCTCAAGAGGTGAGGGGCTGTCACGCCCCAAACTAGCCCCGAACGGAACTAGTCCGTGACGCTCCAAATTAACCTGTTAATCGATACCAGTCCCAGGAAACAGTGCTGGTATCACAGGAAGACAGAATATCACAGCAACAGTGGTCTCTTTATTACAGAGTAGGAGTACAGTCGTGTTGGGCTGCGGACAGATCCCGAGCTCACAACTGCATTACAAAAGGGAAAGTGGAAGCCAAGACTTGGATCAAACATCACAGGCGCGACTTGGGAACTAGACCGAAACCCTAAAACTCGTCGTAACCGACTTGCTTCTGGAAGAACTCGTCAGCGGGATCCACATCATCATCTTCAGCAACTGGGGAGGGAATTATTTATATAGAGCAAGGGTGAGTACAGGAGTACTCAGCAAGCCATGGGAATTTAAGTGTTTAATGCAGGCTTCAAAGGAAAGGCTGCTTGTTTTCACAATTGGTTTTAGTTAAACTCCTTTTTGAAACAACTAAGTGAGTGCTTCTCAAACGACACGGAAGAGACAGTGTGTCTCGTCTGGTCGGAGTATGTGCAATGTATCAGTCTTTGGATTGATCAAGGTTGGCACCCGGCCAACAACTTTCAAACGGCCACCCGGGCCTAGCTGATCCCATCAGCTGCAGATTTTCCAAACATCGAACCCATTCCACAACAGCAATTTCACAGAGCAGTAGTCAAACAAAACTACGCTAGGAATCACCTCACATCCGCCCATGACTGTGGGTACGGCTGTTCGAACAGTTTAATAACCTCTGCAGAGGGGGTACACTTTACCCACACGACATTACTAACCCGGATCATCCAGCCCGTGCAGAACGGCCACGTCTAGAGACCTTAAGGCTTTCATGACAAGGCATTTCGAAAGCCGACACAGGTTCACCATATGCCAATGAGAGGGGTCCTAGACCAACACCAGATTAGATCCCAGACCATACTGTGCCAGGAAACCCGGGGGTTCTCCTCGGCACCACCCCGTTGAATCCACATGTCTCTTGGCATCTGTCACACCCTAAAAATCTTAAAGTTGTAAATAGTTGTTTAAATGGAATTATCAGAAAATGATTTTAAAAGCCTAGAAGAAAAGATCTAATTTTAAATAATAAATTCCAATATAAAATTGGGCCAGATAAAATTTTATTAAATTCTTTACTTAATTCTATAATTCCTAGATTTTTCTGGGATTTATTTGAGCTAAGGAAGTATTTTTAATAAATGAAATTGCATTTCATGAATTATTTAAATTAAAAAAGATTTTTAAAATCCTCTTTTGGCTTTGGGCCGAAAGTCGGCCCAAAACCTTCTCTCTCTCCCCGGCCCAAGCCGGCCCAGTCCGCCGTAGCCGCCGCGCGTGCGCGCGCCCTCGGACGCTGACAGGTGGGGCCCGCCTGTCAGGTCGTCGTCTACCTCCGGCCGCCCGCCGCCCGAACCCTAGCGCCGCGCCGCCGCCGTCTCCTTCCAAATCCGGCCGCCCCTTTCCGTTTCCGGTGAAATTGTTTGAGGGGAAAGGATCTCCGTGATCTCCTCTACCTTTTCTCCTTTGGAAGCTATCGTCGATTCGGTTTGGAAACCGCGGATTCGAGCTCGGATCGGATTCCTCTCTCTCTCTCCGAACCCTAGCTTTCCTTCGCGTCGCCGGTCGCCGTGGGCCTTCGCCGCCGCCTTTCAACCCCTATAAAAGGACCCCCGAGCTCCCCTCTACCCATCGCCGCCTTCGCCTTCGTCTCGTGTCGCCCGTAGCGCCCTAGCCTCGTGCAACCTAGCGCCGCCGTTGTCGCCATCGCTCCAGCCGTGCGCTGCCGTCGCTCCAGTCGTCGCCGTCGCTCGGGAAGGTCACCGTCGTGGTCGCCGTCGCGTCGCCGTCCTCGTCCGACCCTTCGTCGTCGCCGTAGACCACCGGAGCACCGTCGCCGTCGTCAAGCCGAAGGTCGCCGCCGCCTTTTCCTCGACGCCGTCGCCGTCCGGTCATCCTCCGCCGTTGCTTTGGTCACCGGTGAGTTCGCCGCGTCGCCCGCATCGTTTTGGTGCCCTCCGTTCGCGCGGCCGTGCCGTCGATCGCCGGCGAGCATGCGTGTCTGAGCCGCCGCCGGTGGTGACGTCACCGCCGACGTCATCGTCGTCGTCTCCCGTGGTCCGGCCGTGGACCGATGGATCTCGGTCGTTCGTTTCGGTTGGATAGATCTCGGCCGTCCAATCCGTGAGCCGCCGCCGTGCACCCGGTCTACCGTGAACCCGAGCCCCGCTGACGCAATAATTCCTTTTTCCTTTTCAAAAATAATTCATTATTGCGTCATAATTCAATTAAAATTTATATAAATGATTTAAACCGATTTAATCTTTAAAAATTCATAACTAATTCATCGTAGCTCGGATTTAGTTGGTTCAAGTCTCTAAATTTTTCTAAAATTAAGATCTACATGTTAAAAATATCCACATGTACTGTTCATGCTTGCTTATGTGCTGTTTTGGTGTTTTTGCTCTTTTCTGTTTAGAATCCGACGTTTCCGGAGAGTCCGTTTTCGCAGGAGAAGATTTAGAAGAGTTCCAAGGCCAGCAAGGCAAGTCAGACAGATTCTAATTAATCCTTTGAGCATGTTGATCCCGTTTAAAGCTATTGTTTCTATTCAACTACTGCATTTATTTTCGAATGTCATTGGGTGGAATTAACCTATTGTTTGTTATGGCCCTTTTGTTCTTGATTATCTTATTCCTTGACACCTTGGGTTGTTGTAACTTGACTAGTTTGAGCTTTATATATTGGTTCAACTAGATATTAGATGTAATTGCTTAGCCATGCTTAGAAACTTTAGCACACTAATGAGATAACTTATGATTCACTATTTATTTAATGATGGCTTAATGATAGTTCACGGTGGTCAATCGTGATTGGTTAATTAATTAATTTTGCCAACTAAAACCTGATAATGGTGGGTTGTGAGTACATGGTTTTGATGGTCGTACTCATGACAATTAAGGACCGGTTCACGAGTTTCGGTTGTGAAACATTAACCGTGCCAACCACAAGCCAGCGTGGGCAACGGCTTTACCTTTTGTATAGCATGGTTCATTGCGGAGCACCAGACTGAGAAGTGGCGGAGATAAGCCCACGGGGGTCGCTGGGGAGTCCATGCCTTGTTTATAAGGGGGTGATTATGATCCAAGAATGGTGCGCTGTGGTGTATTGTGTTGTGTGAGGGGTAATGTCACAGCTCCTTTCCGAGATACCGTGGTGGTATCAAGGCACATGGTGACATGTTGTGGGGCTGTGTCTTGTGGGTACAGTGGTACACCTCTGGCCAGAGTAAAACTATTCGAATAGCCGTGCCTGCGGTTATGGGCGGGTCTAACAATGTCTTTCGTGATTAGTCTCACCCTTCACACCATAATGAAAGATGCTATAACTGGTAATCATTGATTATCTCCTGGTTTGGAATGGTATATTCCTGGTTTGGAGTTAGAACTGTGCAGCCGGGGTTGGTTGTTTATAATGGTTTGGCCTATACAACAGGGTATGTTGTATAGTGTTGGATTAATACTGTTCAATTAATAATCTATTGTGTTATTAAATTCTGAAATATTCATTAAATGCTATTTATGCAAAGAAGCCTATATTATGCGAGGGCGAAAGGGAGAGGGAAAGGAAGGGAGGGCGCCTTGGTTAAATAGGAGGGCGATGTCGGTTTGGAAACCGACCTAGGACGGTCAAGGAGAGAGAGCTGGCGCTCGGCGCTCGCGGCCAAAACGGCGACAGGGAGGATGACGCCGGCGATGGAAGAGAAAAAGGAAAAAGGAAGAAGGAAAGGGGGCTTGCCCCTTGCTTCTTTGGGAAAAGAAGGAGGGAGAGAGGGCGACGCGGCAGGAGGGGGAGGAGCTCTGCCTCCAGTCCTTGGAAGCTAGCGCGCAGAGTGGCGGGGCCGGGTCAATGACGACCGCGATGATGGCGGGGCAGGCGCGGCAGGCGCTGACGGTGGCGGCGACTGGCCGGTCGGCCACCACGGCGTGCGCGCGCGGGAAGCAACGGGCGGCGCGGCGATTTGGGCGGCGTCGGCGGGAAGCGGCAGCGAGGGTGGAGGGCGCTCGGCTCGGCGCTGCTCACGCGCACGTGCGCGCGGCGCACGGGCAGAGTGAGGGAGAGAGGGAGAGAGAGAGAGGGAGGGGGAGGGAGAGAGAGATGGGCCGAGAGGAATTCGGCCCATCGAACCTGGGGGAGGCAAAATAGACTTTTGCGGAGGAATTGATTTGGGAAGGAATTGGATTCGGGATTTGAAATCTGAAATTGGCACGGAGACTGACTACAAGCAAGGAAACAATTTTCGCAATTAGGGTTTTTAGAATTTAAATTTTCCCGCTAGGCGCCACGACGGAACGGGCGCTACAGACCAACCCCCCTAACAAGAATCTCGACCCCGAGATTCAGCACCTAAGGGAGCAGCTCCGGAAACTCGGCGCGGAGATGATCTTCTCGTTCCCAGGTTGCTTCATCTTCGGAATGGTTGCTCCATTGGACCTTGTAGAACTTGATGGTCTTTCTTCGAGTCTGACGTTCTGCCTCTTCAAGAACCCTGATCGGTCTTTCCTTGTAGGTCAGATTCTTTTCCAGCTCGATATTGCCCAGGGGAACTTGTTCTTCTGGAACACGGAGACACTTCTTTAATTGAGACACGTGAAACACGTTGTGCACCTCTGCAAGACCTTCAGGTAACTCAAGCTGATAAGCTACTTCACCACGTCTGGCGGTTATGAGGTAGGGGCCGATGTAGCGGGGTGCTAACTTGCCGGACATCCCAAATCTCCTCATACCACAGAGAGGTGATACCCGCAGGTACACATGATCTCCTTTTTCGAACTCAAGGTCACGCCTCCGATTGTCAGCGTAATTCTTTTAACGGTTCTGAGCTGTCTTTAAACGTTCTCGGATCAGCTTAACTCGTTCTTCTGCTACCTTGAGTATGTCAGGACCGAACACCAGTGCTTCGCCAACCTCATTCCAGCACAAGGGAGTGCGGCACTTTCTTCCGAACATTGCCTCATTCGGCGACATCTGAATGCTGGCCTGATAACTGTTGTTGTATGAGAACTCAGCATACGGCAAGCAACGATCCCAAGTGCCTTCAAAATCCAGGGCACACGCACGAAGCATGTCTTCTAGGATTTGATTTACTCTTTCTGTCTGACCATCGGTCTGCGGATGGTAAGCCGTACTAAAATTTAGATCGGTTCCGAGAGCTTCATGCAACTGCTTCCAGAACCTTGAGGTGAACTGAGTGCCTCGATCTGACACAATCTTCTTGGGACAGCCAAATCTACATACGACATTGGCCATGTAGAGTTTTGCCAGTTTCTTTCCATCAAAGGTGGTTTTCACTGGCACGAAATGAGCTGATTTCGTGAGTCGATCCACGATTACCCAGATGGAGTCGTACCCACTAGGGGTTCTTGGCAAACCGGTGATAAAATCCATTCCGATCTCTTCCCATTTCCACTCAGGAATCGGTAGGGGTTGCAGCAGACCAGCTGGCCTCTGATGCTCTGCCTTGACTCTCTGGCATATGTCACAAAGCGCCACGTATTCTGCGACATCTCGCTTCATTCCATCCCACCAAAAGTATGCCTTGTTATCCTGGTACATCTTCGTACTTCCTGGATGAATGGAGTAGGCGGACTCATGAGCTTCTTTTAAAATGAGGTCTCTTAACTCCTTCTTGGCCGGTACACAGATGCGTGGACCACACCAAACTGTGCCTTGATCGTCTATGGAGAAATCGGTGTCCTTCTTCTCCTGTATTCTTTTTATTAATTCTTTTATCCCTTCATCATCTTGTTGAGCTTCCCGGATTTGCGATTCTAGGGTAGGCTGTACTGTCAAGCTGGCAGGGACACCTGACTGTACCATGGTCAGCCTTAGCTTCTCCAATTTTCTACACAGGCGATCTTGGTTTGGCCATATTTGAGCTGCATTGCAATAGGTCTTGCGACTTAGCGCATCAGCGACCACATTAGCTTTACCGGGATGGTAATGAATTTCAAGGTCGTAATCCTTGATTAGTTCCAGCCATCTTCTCTGCCTCATATTTAACTCGGTCTGAGTGAAGATGTACTTAAGACTTTTGTGATCGGTGTACACTTCACATCTGTTCCCGATTAAATAGTGCCTCCAGATCTTAAGAGCATGAACCACGGCTGCCAACTCGAGATCATGGGTGGGGTAGTTGACTTCATGAGGCCTAAGCTGCCTGGACGCATAGGCCACAACCTTTCGCTCTTGCATTAGGACACATCCTAAGCCTTGTCTTGATGCATCACAGAAGATTTCGAAATCCTTTCGGATATCTGGCAGGGTGAGTACTGGGGCAGTGGTCAACCTTTTCTTCATTTCCTGAAAGCTGTCTTCACAGGCTGCTGACCATTCAAACTTCTTTTCCTTCTTTAGCAGCTCGGTCATAGGTCTTGCTAGCTTAGAGAACCCTTCGATGAATCTTCGATAGTAACCAGCTAGGCCAAGGAAACTGCGGATCTCTGACACATTCTTGGGCGGATTCCAAGCAAGTACAGCTTCAACCTTGCTGGGATCTACTTCGACACCGTTGGAGGAGATCACGTGTCCAAGAAATGCTACTCGGTCCAACCAGAATTCGCATTTCGAGAACTTAGCGAATAGTTGATGATCCCTGAGCCTTTCCATTATCAGCCTCAGGTGTTCAGCATGTTCTTCCTCATTCTTGGAGTATATCAGGATGTCGTCGATGAATACCACGACAAACTGGTCCAGGTATTCCATAAAGATTTTGTTCATTAAGTTCATGAAAAATGCTGGAGCATTGGTGAGTCCGAAAGACATCACTGTGAAATCATACAGACCATAGCGCGTTGAGAAAGCGGTCTTCGGGATATCTTCAAATCTGATTTTCAACTGGTGGTAACCTGATCTTAAGTCAATTTTAGAGAAAACTTTTGCTCCTTTAAGTTGATCGAACAGATCGTCAATCCGTGGCAACGGGTACTTGTTCTTTATAGTTACTTCATTCAGGACTCTATAGTCAATTACCATTCTCTCAGAGCCATCCTTTTTCTTAACCAGAAGCACTGGGGCTCCCCAAGGGGATGAGCTAGGTTGCACATAACCTTTACTTTCCAATTCTTCGATCTACCTTTTGACTTCTGCTAATTCATTAGCTGCCATTCGGTAGGGTCTTTTTGCAATTGGTGCGGTACCTGGTGCCAGTTCTATGGCGAACTCAATCTCTCGGTCTGGTGGCATACCCGTTAATTCTTCTGGAAATACGTCAGGATATTCACAGACTATGGGCACCGATTCCAAAGAGGTGGCTTGTAAACTGGTTAGAATAGACCGACTTGCGGTAAGGGTGTTAGGGGTAAAGCGGACTTGCTTTCCTCCAGGTCCTTGCAAGGTGATGGACCTTTCGGCACAATCTATCTGTCCTATGTGCTTAGCCAACCAATCCATCCCTAGGATGATGTCCAAGCTTTGCGAGTCTAGGACTATTGGTTTGGCTAGGAAGTCAACTTCCTCAATTCTAAGGTTAACTTCCGGGCATATTTGAGTTGCCCTTATATCCCTCCCAGGGGAATGTACTATCATTGGTACTCGCAAATTTTTGGTTTTCCAACCATTTCTTTTCACAAAAGCTTGCGATATGAAAGAATGGGAAGCTCCTGAATCAAATAGAACTATTGTGGGTACGGAGTTGACAGAGAACATACCCATCACGATGTCTGGAGCATCCTGAGCGGTCTCAACTTGAATGTGGTTCACCCGGCCTCGACCAAAGTTGTTGGAAGCGCGAGAACCTTGTCCACTTGCCTGAGAGCTAGGACGAGACTGAGCTGCTGCTGGAGTAGGAGTTCTGGCAGTGCTGCCATTAGCATGCCCTGAGTTGGTGTTGGTAGGATTCTGAGGGCACTGTCTGGCGTAGTGACCCATCTGGTTGCACCGAAAACACTGAACTGCTGATAGTCCTGGCGGTGACTTGAAGGAGGTAACGCTGTTTGGCGCAGTATTGCAACTTGGGGCATGCTGCTGCGGCTGAGGCGCCGGACGGTTCACCTGAGGACGAGGGGCATAGCCTGGCTGGCGGTTAGCCTGAGTGACTGACTGGTGATATTGCATGGGTTGACCAAAGCGAGGGCGAGGTGCGCCTCTGGAAGAATTCCGCTGATGGTTAGATTTGCATTTCTTATATTCTTCGGTAGCCTCTTTTCTGGCATCCTCAAGTAGAAGTGCCTTGTTGATCATATGCTGAAAAGTGGGGAAGTCATGAGCAAGCAACTGGAGTCTCATTCCAACCGCGACTCCCTTCAAGAACTTCCTGATTTTCTTCTTGTCTGTGTCCACTTCCTCAGGGGCATACCGAGCCAACTTGTTGAACTGACTTAGGTACTCATTGATACTGTTGTTGCCTTGCTTAAGCCTGTTAAATTCCTCCTTCTTCATATCAATTGTGCTTTCAGGCACATGAGCTGCACGGAAAGCCGTAGCAAACTCATCCCAAGCAATGCTAGTGGGTTCGGGGTGCGCATTGCAGTAATTCTCCCACCAATCTGCAGCAGGTCCTCTTAGCTGGTGAGAGGCGTAGAGTGTCTTCTCAACAGGAGTACACTGCACTAAGTTGAGTTTCCTCTCAACATCCTTCAGCCAATCGTCAGCCTCAACGGGCTCGACAGTCTGAGAGAACTCTGGCGGATGAGACCTCAGAAGGTCTGTCAGCTTGGATCTATTGTTGCCCATGTGGGGGTTGCCATTTCATGCGCATTATGCTGGAAGCCGGCTATGGCTGTGGCTAATCCTTGTAAGATCTGTGTCTGAACTGCCATCAAGTGCTGCATGCTGTTTTCAACATGGGGTGGGGAAGGAATGCGTTCTTCTCCTGAATTGTGACTAGCAGCGCGGTGAGAGCGGTGAGACTGTTCCACCTCTGCATTACGGGAAGCTGTGTGATGCGAGCGGTTGCTGTGGTGAGACTGCTCATTAGCTGACTCATGATTTGCTTCTGGCTCAACTCTACCTCCCTCAAAACCGAAGCAGGCTGGTGCACGAGCAGCACAGCGGGGGCGGCTAGCCATCTAAACTCCCAGAAGAGGGCGAGGTAAGAATCAGATAAGCACTTAGGAAGGCAAGAAGCAAAGTACATAACAACTCAGATAGCACACACTAGGCATAAACTGGATTTCTCAAATCATAAAGACACCTGATACAACGGGTGTGGACAAGTCACAGAGCTACGCCGAGCTTGACTGTACGCACACCACCTAGAAGAACCAGACTACCAAACAACACCCACATCAAACGCACGCACGAACTACCTCGCCACGACTCCAAAAGAGTTGGCGGCGGAACAAAAAGGGCCTAAAACACGGACGGCTGCTGAAGACTGCCTCCTCTACTCCACGTCTGCCTGGCTGCCTCCGGTAGTTGGCTCCTCAGTCGAAGAGACGTCGATCGGCTGACGTGAAGAGACCGGCGGAACCTGTCGAGGGCCGGCAGCAGCACGGGCCGCTGGCGGTGGGGGAGCTGGGTAGTCAAAACGGAACACAGTGGAAGAACCAACAACACGCTTCCGCGCAGTGCGGATAAAGCGTGGGCCACGGTGGGAGGAAGCAACTGGAGTGTGTCCTAGGGTGTAGGAGGGGCTAACTGGGTGTGGGTAGGGGGAGTACACTGGTGAGTATGGCGCACGCGAGCTGGGGGAGCGCGGGCCACTGGGAGTGCGAGCAGAGCCGCGAGAGCTGTGGGAAGACAGGTGGCTAGCGTGGCAGAGGCGGCCTGAGTCCCAAGAGGCAGTGTCAACTGAGGTGACACCCTCCTCGGCCAGACGAGCCTCCAGAGCGGCGTAGCGGCGAGCAAGGGAGCGGTAAGCCTCCAGGAGAAGGTCGTGCTGGGTGGCCTGAGCCTCAGAAAGCTCGACCATGCGAGTCAGCACAGGCTGAGACTCGCTGTACGGACAAGGGTACCTGGCGTCTGAGTGGCCAGAAGGAAGGCGAGGGAGCTGCCGGAAGGTAGAGCCCCTGAGACGGTGGCTGTAGTCGTGGGCCAGGCGACGAAGCGCAGTCCAGGAGAGGTCCTGGTACGTGATCTGGAGAGTGGGCCTGGCCACATTGAAGTGGTGTGGGCGAAGGCCAGCTCCGTGTATACCTCCACGAGGGTAAAGGTACACAGAGAGCTCACAGCGAGGGGGAACACGGTCCACGGAGTACCCCGTGTACTCGGGACACGACAAGCCAAGGAAGCGGGCGAGGTCATGAAGCTGAGCGACGTGGTGACCCTCACCGAAACCGTGGGAACTGAAGCTGGCGTTCACTGCCATCTACAATTTTGAAAGGGGGAGAAAAGATCAGTAACCATTTTAGCAACAAACTACTGAAAATAAAGAAAACCAAAAAGAAGCCTTAGTATCCTTAGGGTCGTCCTAAACGTCGGGTTTCGCCCTAGGGCCAAGACTGTGCTCTGATACCATCTCTTGTCACGCCCCGAACTAGCCCCGAACGGAACTAGCCTGTGACGCTCCAAATTAACCTGTTAATCGATACCAGTCCCAGGAAATAGTGCTGGTATCACAGGAAGACAGAATATCACAGCAACAGTGGTCTCTTTATTACAGAGTAGGAGTACAGTCGTGTTGGGCTGCGGACAGATCCCGAGCTCACAACTGCATTACAAAAGGGAAAGCGGAAGCCACGACTTGGACCAAACATCACAGGCGCGACTTGGGAACTAGGCCGAAACCCTAAAACTCGTCGTAACCAACTTGCTCCTGGAAGAACTCCTCGTCAGCGGGATCCACATCATCATCTTCAGCAACTGGGGGGGAATTATTTATATAGAGCAAGGGTGAGTACAGGAGTACTCAGCAAGCCATGGGAATTTAAGTGTTTAATGCAGGCTTCAAAGGAAAGGCTGCTTGTTTTCACAATTGGTTTTAGTTAAACTCCTTTTTGAAACAACTAAGTGAGTGCTTCTCAAACGACACGGAAGAGACAGTGTGTCTCGTCTGGTCGGAGTATGTGCAATGTATCAGTCTTTGGATTGATCAAGGTTGGCACCCGGCCAACAACTTTCAAACGGCCACCCGGGCCTAGCTGATCCCATCAGCTGCAGATTTTCCAAACATCGAACCCATTCCACAACAGCAATTTCACAGAGCAGTAGTCAAACAAAACTACACTAGGAATCACCTCACATCCGCCCATGACCGTGGGTACGGCTGTTCGAACAGTTTAATAACCTCTGCAGAGGGGGTACACTTTACCCACACGACATTACTAACCCGGATCATCCAGCCCGTGCAGAACGGCCACGTCTAGAGACCTTAAGGCTTTCATGACAAGGCATTTCGAAAGCCGACACAGGTTCACCATATGCCAACGAGAGGGGTCCCAGACCAACACCAGATTAGGTCCCAGACCATACTGTGCCAGGAAACCCGGGGGTTCTCCCCGGCACCACCCCGTTGAATCCACATGTCTCTTGGCATCATAGCTCACCCGATTAGCTAATTACTCAGCCAGGGGCGTCCCATTCCACCCATGTGGTCGCACTTGTCTTATGTTCGGATGAAATTCCAAGGGAAACGGTCCTTAAGTGCAAGAGCGGGAAACCGTACTCCCGGTACGTTCCCCGGTCCGCGATTTTGGAAATTCATTTAGTTCGCAAGCACCGACCCAGGTGTCGGGTTTTCCAAGTCTTTTGTAAAACCCCAAGTTTTACCCATCATAGGATATTTTAAATTTGAGGGGAAGTGTTCCAATGCGCGAGCTCGAAGGCCCGTGCATCGAAGCACAACAGTTGACAAAGGAGGTTTAAGTGTTCAATAATTCAAGGAGGGTAATTGCAGCAATTTGGACTGGGGGCCAGCAGACTATCTCGCATGCCGCGGCCGAATTACTTGTGTAAATCCTATTCATGCAATATTTGCGGAAAAGAAATACTTAGATTTAAATTATAGGTGCAAGATGATCAAAGGTGACTTGCCTTGCTCGAGACCTTGAGCTTGATCCTCGAAATCCTCGCACTGCGGGTCTTCGGGCTCCGGAACTACACGCGAAACGGGACAACTCAACAAACGGCGAAAATAAAGCCCTATTATTGACCTCTAAGCGTGCCATTAGATAGATCTCGAGATTTGAGGAATTTTGGAAGTTGAACGGAGTCAAACGGACTTACGGTTGGAAAGATATTGAATTTCTAAGATTATTGGACTTTTGGTTCAAAGGGAAAAGGATTTATTTAAATCCTTTTTGAAAAAGAAAGGAAAAAGGGAGGGGAAATAGACTTTGCGGGCAGCTTGAGCGCGGCCCGAGAGAAATGGGCGGCTCGGCCGAGCTTAATGGGCCGGCCAGCCCGAGAAGGCGGCCCAAGGCGCGCGCGCGGGAGGGGAGGAGAGAGAGAGAGAGAGCCGGTGGGCCAGGTCCATCCCGCGTGGTCCCGAGTGGGACCCGCTTGTCGGCGACTCGGCTCACCGTGAGCGAGGTGCACGCGGGGCATGCTAGGGTTTGGGGAGGGAGGCGCGGTGCACGCGCGCGGTTCGCGGAGGACGCGGATGCGGCGGGCCCACGTGCAGCCTCACGGCTCGCGGTGGACCGCGCGCACGAGCGGGGCGAAGGAGAAGCGGCGGACCGGGGTCAGCTTGACCCGGTCACGGCCGAGGTGGTGCCGACGTGGCGCCTTCGTGGCAGCCACGCGGGCCGGCGAGAGGAAGACGACGACGTCGGCCGGAATGGACGGCGGACGGTGGCGGCGGCCTTCGGGGCGAAGCGCGGCGACGCAGGCGAGGGCGAGCAGACCGGAAGGTTACACGGGTCGATAGGAGACGAGCCAACGACTCGGATTCGCCGGAGGGAGTTCGACGGCGGCGGTTTGCGGCGGCGGCAACCGGCGGCGAGAAAAGAGGGAAACGGCGACGACGCGACTAGGGATCGATTAGAGGGAGCTAGAGCATCTACGCGACTCCGGGAATCCATTCCTTGCGCCGGATTGATCGGAAGCACTACGAGAGAGGCCGGCGACGGGAGGAGGCTACCGAACTCGGGCGGCGACGACGGCAAGCCTACTGCGATCAACGGCGAGGCTTGGGGCGGCGCCAACTAGCTATTGAGGGTCTACTCGAGCTGCTACTCAAAGCTAAGGGGAAGAGATGGAGCGAGGAAGGAGAACGGAGAAGATGCACTACCACTGCAGAGGAGGGCGCTGTGACGAGAGGCCGACGGCACGGGAGCGATCTCTCAGGCCTCGGGCCGGGGAAGAGGAAGAAGATGCGAGCCCGAAGTCCCCTTCCGCGTCCTAGCGCGCACCGGCTCCTCCGACACACGCGACGGCGGCGATCGGCGGAAGCGAGACCGGCAATGGCGCAGTGGAGCGAGGGCGAAAGGGAGAGGGAAAGGAAGGGAGGGCGCCTTGGTTAAATAGGAGGGCGATGTCGGTTTGGAAACCGACCTAGGACGGTCAAGGAGAGAGAGCTGGCGCTCGGCGCTCGCGGCCAAAACAGCGACAGGGAGGATGACGCCGGCGATGGAAGAGAAAAAGGAAGAAGGAAAGGGGGCTTGCCCCTTGCTTCTTTGGGAAAAGAAGGAGGGAGAGAGGGCGACGCGGCAGGAGGGGGAGGAGCTCTGCCTCCAGTCCTTGGAAGCTAGCGCGCGGAGTGGCGGGGCCGGGTCGATGACGACAGTGATGATGGCGGGGCAGGCGCGGCAGGCGCTGACGGCGGCGGCGACTGGCCGGTCGGCCACCACGGCGTGCGCGCGCGGGAAGCAACGGGCGGCGCGGCGATTTGGGCGGCGTCGGCGGGAAGCGGCAGCGAGGGTGGAGGGCGCTCGGCTCGGCGCTGCTCACGCGCACGCGCGCGCGGCGCACGGGCAGAGCGAGGGAGAGAGGGAGAGAGAGAGAGGGAGGGGGAGGGAGAGAGAGATGGGTCGAGAGGAATTCGGCCCATCGAACCTGGGGGAGGCAAAATAGACTTTTGCGGAGGAATTGATTTGGGAAGGAAATGGATTCGGGATTTGAAATCTGAAATTGGCACGGAGACTGACTACAAGCAAGGAAACAATTTTCGCAATTAGGGTTTTTAGAATTTAAATTTTCCCGCTAGGCGCCACGACGGAACTGGCGCTACAGGGGCTCCCTCACCCCCGACACACATTGGTGCCCCTTAACTCTGACCGGCCCAACACACGGGCACACATGGGCCTCACAACCGGGGCACATACAAGCCTTGCTACACCTACACCCCAAATTGGCCCAACCGGGAGAAAGCCTTACTACACCTACACCCCAAAAACTAGCTCAAGAGGTGAGGGGTTCCCTCACCCCCCGTCACACATTGGTACCCCTTAACCCTGACCGACCCGGGGCACATACAAGCCTTACTATGCCTACACCCCAAATTGGCCTAACCGAGAGAAAGCCTTGCTACACCTACACCCCAAAAGCTAGCACGGGCACATATGGGCCTCACACCCGGGGCACATACAAGCCTTGCTACACCTACACCCCAAATTGGCCCAACCGGGAGAAAGCCTTGCTACACCTACACCCCAAAAGCTAGCTCAAGAGGTGAGGGGCTCCCTCACCCCCCGTCACACATAGGTGCCCCTTAACCCTGACCGACCCGGGGCACATATAAGCCTTGCTATACCTACACCTCAAATTGGCCCAACCGGGAAGCCTTGCTACACCTACACCCCAAATTGGCCCAACACAACCCAAAAGCTAGCTCACCTCTAACCGGGAGAAAGCCTTGCTACACCTACACCCCAAAAGCTAGCTCAAGAGGTGAGGGGCTCCCTCTACACCCCAAAAGCTAGCTCAAGAGGTGAGGGGCTCCCTCACCCCACACACTACCCCACACACGGGCACATAGGTGAGGGAGCCCCGTCACACATTGGTGCCCCTTAACCCTGACCGACCCGGGGCACATATAAGCCTTGCTACACCTACACCCCAAATTGACCCAACACACCCCAAAAGCTAGCTCACCTCCAACCGGGAGAAAGCCTTGCTACACCTACACCCCAAAAGCTAGCTTGAGGGGCTCCCTCTACACCCCAAAAGCTAGCTCAAGAGGTGAGGGGCTCTCTCACCCCACACACTACCCCACACACGGGCACATAGGTGAGGGAGCCCCGCCACACATTGGTGCCCCTTAACCCTGACCGACCCGGGGCACATACAAGCCTTGCTACACCTACACCCCAAAAGCTAGCTCACCTCCAACCGGGAGAAAGCCTTGCTACCCCACACACGGGCAAATAGGTGAGGGGCTCCCTCACCCCATGTCGCACCCAACCGGGAGAAAGCCTTGCTACACCTACACCCCAAAAGCTAGCTCAAGAGGTGAGGGGCTCCCTCACCCCACACACAGGCACATAGGTGAGGAGCTCCCTTACCCCCCGTCACACATTGGTGCCCCTTAACCCTGACCGGCCCCACACACGGGCACATACGGGCCTCACACTCGTGGTCCACTGGGCCCACACACGGGCACATAGGTGAGGGGCTCCCTCACCCCCCGTCGCACCCAACCGAGAGAAAGCCTTGCTACACCTACACCCCAAAAACTAGCTCAAGAGGTGAGGGGCTCCCTCACCCCACACACGGGCACATAGGTGAGGGGCTCCCTCACCCCCCCCCCCCCCCCACACACGGGCACATAGGTGAGGGGCTCCCTCACCAATGTGCCCCTTAACCCTGACCGGCCCCACACACGGGCACATACGGGCCTTACACTCGCGGTCCACTGGGCCCACACACGGGCACATAGGTGAGGGGCTCCCTCACCCCCCGTCGCACCCAACCGCCCCTTAACCCTGACCGGCCCCACACACGGGCACATACGGGCCTCACACTCGCGGTCCACTGGGCCCACACACGGGCACATAGGTGAGGGGCTCTCTCACCCCCCGACGCACCCAACCGGGAGAAAGCCTTGCTACACCTACACCCCAAAAGCTAGCTCAAGAGGTGAGGGGCTCCCTCACCCCACACATGGGCACATAGGTGAGGGGTGACTGACGACACATACGGGCCTCACACTCGCGGTCTACTGGGCTTTGGGCTTACACCACCCCAAGTGTGCACAAGCACTAGAGATTGTGGGTTTGGCTCTGATACCACCTGTTGGCCCAAAACCGGGAGACGTTGGCCCAACCGAGAGAAAGCCTTGCTATACCTACACCCCAAAAGCTAGCTCAAGAGGTGAGGGGCTCCCTCACCTTTTAAGTTGGTTCAACTCTCCTTAGATAAGCAATGTGGGACTATTCCCAACATGGGCAACGGCACGCTCGATGCCTACCTGTTCGACCGGAGCCGCGCCGTCGGCGTCCCGGCGCGGCGCGACATCGCCATCGGCGTCGCGAGGGGGCTCCGCTACCTCCACGAGGAGTGCGAGCACAAGATCGTCCACTACGACATCAAGCCCGGCAACGTCCTGCTCGACGACGGCATAACGCCCAAGGTGGCCGACTTCGGGCTGGCCCGGCTGGTGGACCGTGGCGACACGCACGTCTCGGTGTCCGGCATGCGCGGCACCCCCGGCTACGCCGCGCCGGAGACGTGGATGCAGTCCGGCGTGACGGAGAAGTGCGACGTGTACAGCTTCGGCATGCTCCTCCTCGAGATCGTCGGCCGGAGGAGGAACTTCAACGAGGCCGCACCGGAGAGCCAGCAGTGGTGGCCAATGGCGGCGTGGACCAGGTACGAGCGCGGCGAGCTGATGATGGTCGACGACGCCGCCGCCGTCGTCAATCATCCGAGCGGCGAGATCTGTAGTGGCGGCGACGGCGAGGCCGTGGTGACCGTGGCTGAGGCCGACGACGAGCGGCGGTGCAAGGAGGCGGTGGAGAGGATGTACCAGGTGGCGTTCTGGTGCGTGCAGCAGCGGCCGGAGGCGCGGCCACCGATGGGCGCGGTGGTGAAGATGCTGGAGGGCGAGATGGACGTCGCGCCCCCGGTGAACCCGTTTCTGCATCTTATGGTGGCTCCGGCGCCGGTGACGAACCCATGGGCGACAGCAGCGACGACGACGGCGAGCAGCGGAAACGCCGTCTCAGAAAACGTCGTTGTTTCTCACGGAAGCGACGGAATCGTCTCGCTTTGACTACTGAAATCTTTTGTCTGTGCGTGTGGGTCCTGGGGTGCCACTATGGCAGTGCCACGACCTCGTTTCTTTGCATTCTACAAGTAGATTGTTTATCACCACATCGTAATACTTTTTTTTTTTGAAAGCACACTACATCGTAATAATCATTAGATTTGGACCAACAAATCTTACAAAACTTTCAACCAGTGAATACTACCCGTTTTCAACAAAGAAAAAAAGAACAAACATGTTAAAAATGGTAATTCTAGAGACAAAAGCAGTTGTAAAATAATTTTTTTTATAATATAACTCAGGTGGTGTTTGAATCTCCTGGGGATGAAGATGAAGATAAAGATTAAGTGTTTCACGCAAAACGAGGTAGTAATAACATGTGATTAATTAAAATTTTAATTATTACAAACTTTAAAAATGGATTAATATGATATTTTAGAACAACTTTCATATAGAAAGTTTTTGCACAAAACGCATCGTTTAGCAGTTTGAAAAGCGTGCCACGATAATCCAAAATTTTATCCTCTCCTATTAGGAGAAACGAACACTGTAACTATTTGTAAGTGTTCTATAGTATATATAAGCGTTTTGTAAATGAGTGTAAATGTGTAATTGTAAGTTGGGTCTACATAAATATAAATCTTTGTGCAGATCTTACAGACAAAAAATAAAAAAGGGAGCCAAAAAATTCCATAGCAAGTGCAATAGAAAACCGTTAATTGAGAATCTGGAACGGGTAACCCGGTTTCGCGGAGGGCGTGAATGGAAGTGTGAAACTCAACCAAGAATTACTATAAGCCAAAGGAACGTATAGTGGACTTTTCTGCCGGAAGAATACATCTCTTGGTTAGATTGGACCACCAGGCCCACCAATTGCAATGGCAGGCCTAAACACACGGCCCACCTGTTGACGCACGCACGATTGCATTGCAAAAGTGAACAGGCGTACGTACCGCGCGCGCTGACACGACAGTACGACACACACGTCTCGGTGTCCAAGTCGATCTAGCCAATGTCGTGTGCCTCCAGTGAGGCCACATCTCATGTCGATGACGTCTGCGGTACCATGGCGCCGGCGGCCGTGGTAATTAAATGGAGAATTAAGCAATGAAAAGCTGTGACGGTGAAGAACCATGAGCCATTCTTCAGTTTCTACTTAACCATAAACTCTTAATTACACAGTATCTAACTAAATATTTAACTACTCGTGCATAATTTCAGCAAAGTCAGCTACATTTTTTTTTCGGATTTGCTAAACTTGTTGCGCCATATTTTGTTCCTAATCTCAGTCAGATTTTCTACCATTGATGATCCATTGAGATTCGTGCAGCAGTATTACGCGCGTAGGCTGTCGGTGATTAGCGTAAACAGGAACCACCTATTTAATAGTAGAAAGATATAGGAGTACATATAAACAAATTTGAGTATGGGTAATTAGTATATATGTTAGTTACACGATGATTACATTATACTTACACAGTAATTATATACTATTTACACATATAATTTTGAACTTACATATATAATTTTGGTATTTACATTATAAACATACTAAATTTATATTTTAGTATATGTAATAGAGACTTACAATATAAATATATGCTGACTATTTTTTATAAAAAAATATAGCGCCATAAATATAGCTACTCTTTTTTTAAGCAAAGGGCATAGCCGTCCATTTCCATTAATAGAAATGACAGTCTACGACAGAACAAGGTCAGCTAGATGTCTGTCTCTCATCAGTTTACAGGCTACAGCAACCCAAAACACAAGGACAATGCAGGCTTGATCAAAATGAATCAAAATCTAAATGCCCCAAACTAAGAAAAGCAGATGACCCATAGTTCTGACCGACCAATAACTTAGGCCTGTTTAGTTCCCAAAAACCTTTTTCCAAAAATATCATATCGAATTTTTGATACATGCATAGAGTATTAAATATAGATAAATTAAAAAAATAATTGCACAATTAGAGGAGAAATCGCGAGACGAATTTTTTGAGCCTAATTAGTCCATGATTAACCATAAGTGCTACAGTAAGCCACATGTGTTAATAACGGATTAATTAGTCTCAAAAGATTATCTTGCGGTTTCCAGGCGAGTTATGAAATTAGTATTTTTTATTTGTGTCCGAAAACCCCTTCCGACATTCGGTCAAACGCTCGATGTGACAAAAAAAAATTTCTTTTCGCAAACTAAACAGGCTCTTAGTCGTGCTCCTCGTCGAGATCATGAACTGGCCGCGTCGTACAGCGCAGAAGGCAGCGGCATGTATATGTACGTTCCGAAGCGAGCAATGAACCAATATACATTCTCCCAGATCGAATCCAGATATCATAACAATATCTCAATGCATCAACGTAACCAAACCGAATCCACACTTCCAGAGCAAGCCAAACAGCGACATAGTACACACCACATTCCCAAATCCAGAGCAAGGAAGCAAGCAATGTTGTAATAACCCCAGATCGAAACCAGATACCAGAACAATCAACAATATCATCAAGGCATCAAGTTTATTAGGACTCAGAATCAAATCAAATGCACGGGTTCTAATCAAGTCTTCTTCCCCTAGACTAAGACTAGACCCTGACAACAAAAACACATTGGTTCATCTGACCAAAACAGAAACAAACAGCACTGGTGCTTCGTCGAACTCAGATTCGGATGGATTCAGGACTCGAATCAAATCACAAACAGAAGCAAAAAAACAAAAACGCAGTGGGTTCATCTGACCACAACAGAAGCAAACATCTGAACCAAATGATTCGGCCATATGATCCAGACTCTAACCTGACGTGTTTCCTCCGCGCGCGTGGTAACTGCTGCTGCTGCTGCTGCTAAGACGAAGGACTCCTCCTCACTCCCATGGCGCTGCTCCTCCGGCCTGCAGTTGCGCCCGTACCTGCACCATCCACTGGTGGCGAACTGATTGCACCGATGCCACCAGCGGCAGCCCCACCTCCCCTGCACAATTCGTTGCTCCTCCTCGTGGTGAGCGACTTGACACCCATCCCCTTCGTTGCACCACCCGTGCCACTCGTATTTCACGCACATCATCGTCTTGCGATCTCCCATTGATGCCGGTATCCATGTTCCGATCGGCGAGGAGTCCCTCATGGTGTGGGTGGTGGTGGCGGGAAGAGCGCCGGGATACTGATAGGTTGCGGGGAATGGCGGCGCGTGCGGGGCTGGAACTTGATACGGCATCGGCATGAACTCCACTAGGACGGTGGGGATCGTGAAGTAGGTGGAGGGGGCGAAGGATGGGTATGGAGCGTGAACCGGATGGAGTGATGGGGAGTGGCTGCTGCTGTTCTGCCATCGCGTCGTGCAGCCAATCCATGTTCCACTCGGCGGAAGCAGTGGGTAGTCGCGAGGAAGAAGCGCCGGCGTAGCTCTCGCATTGCCTTAAAACAAGCATTCTTTCTCTAGGGATCTATACTTGGATATGCAACTTTAGGTAGTCAGACAGTCACCCTCGTATCGGCTGGATATATCCATGGATAGTTTCATTCGAGATCGTGATGGAGGACATAGCTTACGATCATCGGCTTTGATCATGCCACTAGGCATTTGATTAGGACATTGCACAATGATCCGAACACTTTGTCGCATCTCTTCGATACGGATACAGTAACGATCATAGCGATCTCCTCTGGTACCTACTGGTACGTCAAGATCCGATTGGTCATGAACATCGTAAGGTGCTGCTCTTCGCGAATCCCAGCATACCCCAGGTTGGGATGGGTAGGCCCACCACTTCACTTTTTCACTTTCACTTAGGCCCGGGCCAAGTCAGTGGGGGGACCCTATCGGGCTCCTTCCCCCCCAAAACAAACTTTACGTGGGAGTTTCCCTTCATACGGCTCGAATCATTCTCAGATGCCACGAGAGGCATCTTTCCTTATGATCTGGTGGTTCACACGCGCGCAAACGAGCACCGGCCGCAACAGCAAGGAACTATGACCAATAGAGTCAGACACAGAGCGTCATACTTCTTTATCTTGTAATGGTTGAGGAGTTTCTTTCTCAGAGGGTGCGGGACGCTTGCGGAGTCCGTGCCTTCCGTACCACCACAGGTCGTTCTTGGGCAGATCCCGCTCCTAAACATAAGGGAGGGATAGGGGGAAAGGGGCCGGGCCTATCATATAAATAGGGTTGTAGAAAGACCACGTATTTTCATTCGACGTTCCGGGGATTCGATCGACGAATTTGGCGAGCTGATCTGCTTTGATCCAGGAGAAAGCCCAGTCAGCCATCTTTTCGGTGCAGGTCACGTGACCTACAGCTCGGCCTTCGCTTTTTGAGACTTCCTCTACCCACATCTCTATGTGCCCGCAGCACTTTCATATGGGGAAAGATGGGCTTACCATGTTCCATCAATAGCACCTAACCTATGCCGATTTTGGCGGACCATGCTCCACCCCGGTGAACTCATGCGGTTCCGACGTGCCCAGAGGCCAGAGGCGAATCCGTTCACGGTCCGTAGGACCAACACCATTCGAAGGTTGATGGCCCACCCCACCTAGAATAGGAATCTTTGACTGGGCTTACGCACATTCGCTCACTTACGCTGTCCCCCCTCAGCTCACCCCAGCCCCGGGTACGTCGTCTCCAAGGCTTCACACAAAATCTTCACTGACAACATATGCATGCTTTTGTAGGGTCAGGCAGAACCGTTGTTGCCTGATGGGAACTTCCCCCATATTGCTATCAATGTCTTCATGTCGCACGACCTCTTAACATTACACCACTGAATCCCCAATCCTTTGCTTGCTGTGCAGTGACAGTACCAATATCCACTAATCGTTGTTTCCAGATACGGTTGCCGGTTGACATCTCTTCTAATTCGTCGATACGAGAAGCAAATTGTTGTGTGGAGGAATCAATATCTCGACATAAGCCAAGAGGCAGATCTTGTGCCACTCCACCAGGTCGTATGAAACTGGCATGCATCCTGGCTCCCGGGACTCTTTCATAGAATTCCAACAATTTCTCCCGCTCCTCAAAAGCCCAAAGGAACGGAGTTGATGCTCCCACATCCATAGCATGAGTAGTTGAAGCAAGTGAATGATTTGAAATTCGAGTTATTTCACAGAATAACACTCGTATATATTGAGCTCGTAATGGTACCTCACAATTCAAAAGTCTCTCTACGGCTGAAGAATGAGCGTGTTCTTGGGCCATCGTAGAAACATAGATAGGGTCAACTACGGAACGAACAACGAAACTTTACGACAGCTTTTTCGTACACGTTCACTTGCATCACATACACAAGTGCTCTCTGAACCGTGCAATAAGGTCACCCATAACACGGCTCTCCCACTGGAGTTACCTTAGCCCCGGGCCATGCTATTCCATGATATTGGAAAAATGGCAGCCTAACTACTTATTATCATCGTCTTTAAAGCTGGGCGCCTTTTGAATATGAGTGGGGCTCCTAGTCTAGGCGGCGCCTTCGTGGAGCCAAACCGAAGGAAGAGCAAAAGGGCGAGGCCACACCCGGCTTCGAATAGGAGGGGGCTTAGCTCTGGATCCCGCCTGCTTGCAGAAATGAATGGATCAGAAAGGGGTTCTATTTCCGGGCCGGGCAGGAGGTGAAGGCCAGAAGAAGAAGAGAAGTGCGCCTTCCCGGTAAGGAAGAGGATAAAAAGGTGCTGTCATCTATCTCGACCTGTTTCCCGAGGCGTTGGAAATGAAGACCGGCTCGGAGAATCACTGGCGTGCTTTCTCCCCCCCATCGTTTCGCCAACAAAGAAGTCATCCTTGACTTGACGATTGACCATTCCATCCCTACCGAGCCGCCTCTTCGAAGTATTTACCTCTGCCTTTCTTTTTTTAGAACATACCCTTCAAATCAAAAAGCAAAAATCAAGAAAAGTTCCTCGTCTGTGATTTAATCGGCCCTAAGGGAGTTTACTCGACCCATTCTCCAGTCTCCCGCACTGCTCAAGTGTGCGACTCCGTATGAGGACCTCCTTCCCTTTTGCTCTGCCCACTCTCCGTTCACACGGTTATCAAAGCGGAGGAAGGGTGGGCAGCAGGTACCACGAGCCCTCTGTCCCACACATCTATCAAGAAGCAAGTGTAGTTCACCGGTTCCACCGAATGCTCCTATCTCTCGGCAAAGATCGTGTGAGTGTGCAGTTATGCTTCGGATGCTTCGCCATGGAATAGATCGACTCAGTTCCCCTTCTTTTCCGGTGCACTCGCTTTGTATCTCCGACACACAAGGAAGGACGCGGTGGGAAGAAAGCTGCCCTAGCCTCTGTCCGGTCGATCATTCCGCTGGCATCTTGCATTCACGCCTCCGTTTGACTGCCGCTCGGGAATGTAGTTGTAGATACGTGAGTCTTAGTGGGTCGTTGGCTCCACCTCTTATCTCCTTCTACGACATGCTGTAGTCGTCGCCATATTCAATATGTCACTTAGTCATATCTGCCTTGCAGCGGGTCAGCACCTCCGAAAGAAAGGGAGGGAGGACTTCATTCAGTGACTCCGCGATCGCCCTCTGAACGATCAAAATAAGGTAAAGCTTGAAGATAAGTTTTGTACTCGATTAATTTCTCAGTCCCTCTAGTCGGGTGGGCGCCGGCCGGCCGGATCCCCCTGAAAACCGTACGTGCGGGTCTCCCCGCATGCGGCTCACGCCATTTGAGGTGGCCCAGCCTAGCATTCATTCGCAAATCCTGTAGTGAAATTGAGACTGCTCGACCTCGGAAGCTAATTCGCGTGTAGGTGGCGCTGTCTGTCTACCGTTGACTGTATCTATTCATTGATACATTGGCTCGCCCCCCCCCCCCCCTCTTTTTCCAAGAATGAATGAGCCGCTCGGACCTTCCATTTCCGTCAAATGACCCGGCTTCCCCTGGCTCTTCCACCGTCCGGGCTCCCTTTCCTCCCTATGCTCCCCCAGCGCAGGCCCACCACGCTTCGCGCCTGCGGCGTTTTCGCCAGACGGTCTTTGCCAGTAGTGCCATCCTCCCCGCAGGCTGTCTGTATGGGTGGGTTGTCCCTTGCTGCTACGTTCTGTTAGGCGCTATGAATTACAGGAAATTAAGTGGTTGACTTGGACAGCAGGCGGGTTACACGTTCCACTGTGCCGAGATGTGAGGTGCAGGTGGTGATGATCACCCCGGGGTATGCGCTAGCGCCCTTGACGGGCACTCCAGGATCCGCCTACGCTCGTGAAAACCCAGGTTGGTCCTCCGACCAGATGTGTGGATAACGAGGCCACCTTCACAACCTTCTCCCTTCTATCTTTATCCAAAGTCAGGTAGGGCGGTTCGCTTGAGTCGCTCAACCGTCCCTTTGCCCGGTGCTCATGACGCGCTACGGAACCTCCACCGTGCTAGCGGCATAGGAGCCTACTCAGCGTCAGCGGCTTCGTGCCGCACTGGAGTGATCCAATATGTGGTTCCGCACGTTCCACCACTTCTCCGTTCATTTCCAATACTGATCGTGAAACACCATGAGCAGCAGGATGTTGAGGTCCGGAATTCGAAGTGAAATTCTTGATTTGCCCGTTCCTAGTCGTCATGGGAAAGAAATAAGAAAGAAATAAGAAAGAGATTATTCCCCTAGAGCTTGTCCAGTACCACCAGTACTCAAAATGCATCTCCGCGCGTCTACCTGGCGCTTTTATTAGCCGCCTTGCATGCAAGCGAAGCGCTATTGGCGGCAATTAATAGCTCACTGAGCGATGATTGATGCAGTCAGTCAGTGCCCTCGATTATTCCTGATAGAAGGATCATGGCGCCCCGGAACGGAAGCATTCCATCCAGCAGCAGCATCTCCTTCAACCACGCGAGGACAAAACTGATGTTAGCTACATTCGAGCGTTCACCGCACAGAGGCGATCTCGAACACTACCTATGATAATAAATCCAAAGGAAAGGAACAAGCAACGGA